>JAHHFK020000921.1:0-739608 GCA_024533555.2 Aedes koreicus | reverse complement strand
GAGTCATTGTTTGTTTTGTTTGCAATTAAACCGGTTTTGACTGATAAAGGGGAGCGCCTTTGAAGAGTGCTGTCACTCACAAAGGGTTTAAATAGCGGAAACTTTCAATAAAAGTCGATTCATTGCAAAAAAAACAAACAAAGACAACTGTAAAAAACACCGAATACTTCATCATTTCTCAATAGTGATGAAGAAACTCGACATGCACTAAACAAAGGATACGGGATATACTACGATAGATCAAATTACTGGTCGCAGTGGTTTATGTCCCGAAAAGAAAAAAGGAAAAAAAAAAAGGATATCGTGTATCCGGAGTGTCCGGAGAGATTTTCCCGAGTCCTGGAGCGATGCCGAAATTTGAGTTTGGTAAACAGGTGCAAACCAGTTGAGCCAAGAATGGCTACGGTGGAGGAGATTTTGATCAAACATTCGCCGGAGCAGGTGAATATTTTGAAGAAAACGAAAAGGTAGCGGCGATGTTGATGGGTTGGAGGAGTTCGTAATACGATGCTATGTTCGTTCACCTACAATGCCATATGGGGCAAGCATGGCGGGTGTGGATAGGCATCATTTAGATACCTTAGAAGAAGCAGGACCCCGCAAAGTATTTTCAGCCAATTGAGAGGTGGTAAGTGCTCTCAAAAACGCGGAGTGAAACTTGTAATTGTTATCCATTTTGAATTATATGAACTATATTATATGATCACATCACTTATCAAGGTGAATCCTGATCCATCGAGCCCTACTCTACTAACACAGAAAAACCTCCTTCCTGTGACCTTTGCGGGGATGCAGAGATAAACACGGTCCCTAAACAGCAAAGGTCACAATAACTTTCCCTCCCTATTCCCACCTGATTGCAAGGACGTGGCCGGCGCCGTCATTGATTATTAAAGAAATTGAGTCACTGAAACGTGTACAGTGAGAATGGTCGGTTACTCCCAGCCCCATTGAGTTGATTCATTGTGCAATTTCACTGATTCTGATCAATCACGGAGTTGCAACCATTGATACGTGCAGTCAGTCAAGCTAAGCTAAGCTAAGCTAAGCACTAAAATTTGCAGTAATACATACAATAGCGATGCTTCAGTCAAAAGGATCACCTAAGAAGTCCAGTCTAGTAAAATAAAAACAAAAGTAAGTCATGTGCGAAACCTCACCTGTCACAGCCGTGTAGCCAGATCTTCTAAGTGGTACGTTTTTTTAACAGACTGAACAAAGCCAGCAGAAAATGATCCACATGCCAATCTGTTTTATTTCGTTAATGAGATTGTTGGGCCGAGTAGATGACAAAAACGCTACTCAAAAGTTTTAAAAAGGTGTGAGTATGGTTCCTTCCATATGACAAACATTCCCGATGGATTTTGGAATTCCCGACATTTTCCCGCGTATTTCACGATGATTTCGAATTCCCGCATTTTTCCCGCATTTCCCGATTTTCCCGAGTCTGTGGTCACCCTGAATTAATAAATTTAATCTCATGATTTTGTGTAGGCTAACCTTCCGCATCCTTATAATGAGCTCACCTTAAATTGTAAATTTTAATGTATATTTTGTTACTCGTTACATGTCTATAGAAATAACTTTTTCTTTCTTTAGGATTCGTTGGTCATTTAGCCATGACTATAATTCGCTGCATCACAATTGGCCCCTCGTTCCATAGCTTAGCTTCCATAGTTGTGTACAATTAAATTAAATTTCACATTAAAGTTTACCTTTTACTATTCAAAAATACTAAAAAGTACTATATCCTTGAATCTGTTTGACTTTTTAGTGATTCTTTTTGCTCTTTGAATGTGTTAATGATCTGAACTAGGCGAATATCCGGGATCGTCCAGTTCTGTATGAGTTTTTTTTTCTTCTTCCTGCTCAAGGAAACGTCTGAAGGTACCTCATGGTTGAATCTGACTTCTGTTTTCTCGGCTGATCAAAAATACCGTATCTCCCACTTTGATGTCGGAATCCTTTGCTCTTCGGCGTATTTCTTGCTTTTGAGTCCTTTTCTTCTAAGATCTAGATGCGACAGTGTCCTTTTCTTCTAAGATCTAGATCCGGCAAAAACAATAGGGGAACAGTATGCTTTCGGTAAATACATAGAAGTGTTTTTTTACAGCACTCCTTCCTGTAATCCATCACCGATGATTGTGTCCGTTGTGAAATACGAAGAACTCTTCATGCCACAAGAGCAAATCACCTGCCATACGAACACCTTCTAAGCGGTTTTAATGTATCGTACGTCATCGGGTGCATCATTTGCTCTGCACAGCATCATAAATTTGGGGGCCTGGAATTTTACTGGTGTCCAATTTAACATACGTTTCGTCGCCCATCAAAATGCATCGGTTTGGTTCTTTCAAGAGAAGGTTGTACAAGTTCTGTGACCTTGTTTTCGATTGTGATTTCTGGGAACTCTCTTTGCTTCTTATAAGTTCTGATGTTGTTAAGCTTCTTGATATTTTGCTATGTTCCGATACTAATGCTCAGTTGTTTGGCAATTTACGAACAGAATACAACTTCTTTGACTTCAAAAGATGCACCACTGCCAGCTCCTTTTTCCGGTCCATTGGCCTTTTTTTTGCGTCCGAATTTTGGTAGGTCTACAAGAGAACAAGTTTCACCATACTTCTTGATGATGATGATGGTCCCGCCCTTACCCCTACAAAGGTTTGAGCTAGACGATTTTATCTCTAAGATAATTAATTTGGTAACAATTCAAATCAGTTATGCAAAAAAAAAACGAACTGATTTCATCTACAGATATAAATTTCTTCAAAAGTATCCATTTGCTTCACAGCGACATAATCGTGAAAAGCTTTGATGTTAACCACAAAAATTCGCAAGTATTCCCAGCGATCAGGACATTCTGTTGCAATTCAGATCACAGAATCCAGTAAAAGGACATTATCGAAAGACAAGCCAATATCCGATCCTGCCCGTTACAGAGCCAATGCAGATCCAACACTAATGGAGCCGCCAGCTAAGTTTAGGGCTGGCCAAGAATATCTCACCAGGGATGTCAAGAATGTTTCCAAACCGAAAAAATCCTGGACCGGCATCCGTCAAACTTTTACTTTCAACCACAAAAGAATTGACGACGAATTCCCCGACATTCAGCCAGACAACTCGCTACTATTTCATAGTACCATCTAAAGCATCAAAGGCCAATTTTTTTTTTAACGAATTCAAAAAGAAGTCCATCATATCTGCATACCGCGCGCGAGGCTCAAACAATTGTAGACTACTTTCTTTAATTTTTTTTTAAACTAACACAACATTATACAAATTTCCATCATCATCACTGTGACGAACAAAATAGTGAGTATTGTAGTATTGTAAACGTGAAAAAATAAAATTTAATAAATAAAATAGCCAACTCATTATAATCCGTTTGTAAAGAACTTCGTCAGATACATTCTTCATTTTTACAAAAAAAGCAACATAAATGTACAAGAAATGGTCCACACAAAATAATCCGTTTTATAATAGTAAAACATCGTCAGGTACAATCTTCATAAATATTTGAAAAAAAAAATTCGCTTGCTGCTCAGAATACAGTTTTAACGTGTGAAATACATAGTCTTTTAAATTCTGAAAGTGTTGGTGCACGTTTAATGTGTCTTGGCATCGAATTGAAAACATGTATTCCTTTAAAATATAATGAGTTTTGTGAAGCACATGTCAAGAAATTCGGTGTTCTTATTTCATCCGCGTTTCTAGTATTATATCTATGAAAATCACTTCCTCTTTTAATTCACACAAATATCGAGGAAGCAAACCATTAACTACTTTAAAAATCAACACCATAGTTAAATACACAATTCTTTGCTTCACTGATAGCCATTGTAGAGCGTCTAACATAAAAGTCGAGGAAGTGAATCTGTTACATCTTAAAATCAAGCGCATTATTTTATTCTGCAAATGCTGTAACCTCAATATTTGTGTTTGGTTGGCCAAGAATAAAATGGAAGGGCAAAACTCTAAATGAGGGGAGATGATTGATTTGTATAGCTGTATTTTACTGCAAGTAGTTAAATCGTTTTTTAATCGGCATAGAATTCCATACTTCTTGGCAATTTTCTTGATGACATTGTCAATGTGAGCGTTGAACTTTAGCTTGTCATCAATAATCACGCCAAGATATTTAATCTCCCGAACGCGATTAATTGTCTCACCATCAATCGTAACTGAGACATTCTCGTTTACTCGATTCTGTGAAAAAAATTATTTTTTTATATTTTTTATTTTTAATAATTATAATTTTTCAACCCTCTACCAAAAAACAAAAAAACCTCCAAAAAAGTAACCACCTCATTTAAAAATTTATTTACAACAAAAAAAACAAAATAACAACACACCCACTACGTAAATACAAACCACAAAAAATACCACCGCCTCTCTCCTCCCCCTCCACACAATATTTTTCTTAAATTCGCTTACGCTCGTTTTGTACACATAGTTTCCGTACATAATACACATGATTCATATATTGTAAGAAACATTTGTATTGCTTGTTAAAACGCAGAATACCATCATTACACCTTGTTTATACAATGTTATACCCACACAAGTTGGTGTTGTTGCTGAGATAAACCGCGGATATAGAAGCAGCTCTTCTCAATAGGATAGAATCGATTTCCAAATTAGAAATGTTAAAAAAATCTCCATCAATGATTTAATAACCTCCCAATAGGCTCACTTTTTTCGTATTTCATATTGAGCCGATAAAACAGATCTGTCAAACATCCATGCAACGATAAGCATCAGAAAGCATATTTTCTCTTTTTGAACAAAATTATCCTTTTTCTTTGTATTGTTTTCGTACAATGCACGAAAGTTATATTTAAACATACAATTGATTCCTTCTTTTGACAGCGCATGTGGTATTGAATACTAAACAATACGAAGCTTCATAAATAATGCAAATCAATTTCGTTGCAAAAAAAAACGAATTGTTTGGTGAATAAAACGATCGATTTCGTAGTATGAATTAAATTTTATTTTCAGTGTGAAGGTCCGAAGGCACCTTTCCTCCCTCCCCCCTTCCAATCCCATTCTTTTATATTATAATTTTCCGATATTTACTTTAGTATAGCTCTGTACTACTCCCGTTATACAAAACTTCCCCTATTATGCCTATAACTACCATATCTTCCCTGAGTTGTGCCCGTGCAGGGCATAGCGCTAGAAGATGGTTGCCTCTTTCTAAGTGTAGATGGCAATGCTGTGATGGTACTAGGAATATGGCTGGTGACAAAAGTGGCGTGCAACCTAAAACACTTAATGACAAAAAGAGAGCTTTATTTGTTCATTTTTTGGCTCATTCATGAAGTTGGTTGCACAAGACACCATCAAGACGATTCTAGCCTGCAGGGATATATTAAACATGGTTAAGGAAATGATCAATTTTGTCAGAGATTCTTCAAAACGGCTTGCTATCGTCGAGGCTCTGAAATCAGATGATTCCACCAATCTATGACCGTTTTGCCCGACAAGATGGACAGGAAAGTGTGTGTGTGTCGATGTCGTCTGTCCTGGCGAACTATTCTGCCTTGGTTGAATTTTTCACAACTTTGTCTGACAATGATGCTTCCGATGCTGGTGCAAAGGCTTCTGGTTTCTTGAGAATGATGGAGAAGTTTGAGTTTTATTTGACTTTGACGGTACTGGTAAAATTGTTCTGCTACATTGATAGTCTGAACACGGCATTGCAAAGGAAATCGCTGCGTTTGGATGAAGCTTACCAAATGATCGAGACATTAAAGACTAGCTTAAGCTTTTGTGAGAAAGATTTTTACGGATTTTGGTAAAAGGTAACCTCGGATAAACCTGCCGAAGTAGGAGCACCAAAGACGCCAAGAAAGAGAAAGGTTCCAAAACGTTTTTAGGCAGACAATCAACCACAGACTACTCGTTCAATTGAAGAGATACTTGAATCTCAATATTTGGACATTATAGACAAATTTCAACTGTCGATTTGACAACGCATCTTTCAAATTCTTTATGGAAGTTGACTGTCTTGACTGTCGATTTGACAACGCATCTTTCAAATTCTTTATGGAAGTTGAGCAGTTCCTACTGTGAGATGACAAAAATAAAGAGAAAATTGTAAGCTTTTATGAAGGCGACATCGGCCCTGAGATGTTTCAGAGCAATGTTATTTAAAAACGAGATAATCGATTAAGAGAATAGATAAATATCACTTAGAACTCAAATCATTGTTTACCGTGAAGTTTTTATACTAAAATTCAACCATTGTATTTGAAAACCTCATATCGCGCAGACACAAACTAACACCAATGAACATCTGGTATAACCATTTTGACATATTGATGCCTTTCTGTACCACTTATATTTTATGAGCTTTAAGTAGTATTTAATAATTATAGTTTTTAAAAATTAAAAATGTGTTTTCGATAATTAATTTAGAATAAAATGTAAAATACGCTAATTTTTAATAACGAAATGAATTTTTTTTATGGTGGCGCCGATTCTGCTGCCAATCAAATTTAACCGTGACACGCCGCCGCCACCGAGGTATGTTTCATTTCTACACTTCCGCCACCTGCGGAGCTGGTTCATAACGTACCTAGAGTTGTTAGAGTTGCTGCAGATATAGTGTTGTCTAGTTTTCCGTGGGTGTTCGTCTTTTTTTTTCAAATCAGTATGAGGATTTTGTTGAAAACTTAAAAATAGCCTCTATTTTGTGAACCAATATTTTTGAATAAATTTTTTTATACCAACCATAATTAATATATTGTGATAATATTAAATGTGATCATGAAAATACAGGAGCTTCTAAGTGCTTTATCTTCGCGTTATTTTATCATCGCCTTTGTATGGGTCCCATCTCATTGTTCAATTCTGGGCAATGAGAGAGCGGACTCGCTTGCAAAGGTGGGCGCAATAGAAGGCGATATTTATGATCGACAAATCGCCCTTAAGGATTTTTTTACTATTTTTCGCCAACAGTCACTCGTCAGCTGGCAACGCGGCTGGGTAGCTCAGTGGTTACCCGTTCTGTTTACTGAGCAGATTGTCGGGAGTTCAATCCCAGGCCCGTCCCCTTCCTTGCCATTTTTCACTTGCCTCTTTCTATCACCACTAGATTTAAAAAAAAGCAGTCTACTGCGCTTTCTTTCATTGATCGCATCACTTACCACAGTACATCCATGATCTAAAAATAACCTACCTCACTAACACAACTATCCTTCAAAAAGACCGTGAGGACGTGGCCGGCGCCGGTACTGATCTATAAATAGAATTAGTGAACTTGTACATTGAAGATGTAAAGCTACTCCCAAGCTCCATCTATGTGGTTCTCTGTGCAATTACACTAGTTCTGTCAGTAAGGGAGTAGCAACTACGAAATTGCACGGTCTTTTTAAAAAAAAAAAAAAAAAAAAAAACAGTCACTCGTCAGCTGGCAGTATAAATGGAGTAAAGGAGATTTGGGTCGATGGCAACATTCTATCATCTCAAAGGTGTCGAAGAAATCTTGGTTTGGAGGGATGGATGTGCGTCGAGACTTCATTCGTGTGATGTCTCGCCTCATGTCCAATCATTATTCTTTGAACGCTCATTTATGCCGTGTTGGTCTGAGCGACAGCAATCTCTGTGAATGTGGACAAGGTTACCAGGACGCAGATCACATTATTTGGTCATGTGCTGAGCATCGTGGAGTCGAACAGATGATCGCAGCAAGCCGTGCTTCGAAACTGACGTGTTTTGTTTTTTGCTGCGTCGTTTTCGCGAAAAAAATCAAACAATAATTCGTAATTTAACTTGAGCTAACAGTGAAATCATAAAATCTCCGCGAAAATTGTGTAAGTCGTAGTGAATATAATCGATTCCCTCTCGAAATGTGTGAATGTCGGTAGTATTTCCCCGTTTTTTGTTTGTTTTTGTGCTTCACCCCCGCACCCGTAAGAAGAGTTATATCAGCTTAGTTTTGGTTATTAGTGGTAATATTGTGACACTCGGGCATAATTTATTGGTTTGGTTTTGTCGCGAGTGAATCAATGAATATTAGCAGTTTTGAAGCTCGATATATAGTCGCCACATAACGGGGATTTGCATTATTGGCAGAGTGTGGAGTGAAAAAAAAAGGAAGACTAGTGCAATGTAGAGAACGGCCATTTGCTGGTCAGAAGCAGCAAACGAAAACAACGCGTGAAAAGCTTGCACATAATTTTAGGTGCATTCACCACGGGGTGTACAGAGTTTTGTTATGCAGGTTGCATATCTAGCGGGCGGTTTAGTAACGTTAATTTTTGCGCATATTTAATCGCGAGTGCATGAAATTAATCACGAATCAACGTCGAAAATGTTTATTTTTACGAATGAACAAGATAGTGTGATTGAGGAGGCGGACATGGGTGAGATGTATCTAACTATATAACAAAAATCTTATTTTCAAAATATACTAAATACGTGCCTGGTTTGGAAATTTAAAATGTCCAAATCTGGAAGTGTGTTGCAGTGCCCTTATCCAAATGATATCGGTAATGTTTACATGCGGGGCTTATTGTATGTGAAAGTAGCCTCGGAATGGGCGTGACTCTCCAGACATTCTGAAATGGGTTGCTGGATCTGCAGTAGAGCTATCACTTTCTAGCTCCCGGATTAAAGCTGCTTCCAATGGTCACTTGAATGATTGTTGTAAACAGATTTCTTCCATAATACCATTGCCGGCCGATGGGTGTTAGATTGGACACACACACACACACACACACACAAAAAAAATATTATTTTTTTTTTATTTTTTTTTTTTTTTTTCATAAAAAAAAAAAAAAAAAAAAAAAAAAAAAAAAATAAAAAAAAAAGATTTTTAAAAAAAAAAAAAAAAAATGTTAAACCCAACCCCACCCCCCCCAAATAAACACACCCCCGCACCCAAAAAAAAAAAAAAAAAAAAAAAAAAAAAAACCTAAAAAAAAAAACCCCACAAAAAAAAATAAAAAAAAAACAAAAATTAAATGAAAAAAAAAAAAACAATAAAAAAAAATTATTTTCCAAAAAAAGAAAAAATTAAAACAAAAAAACTTTCATATCTTTGTTCCTTAAATAATAGTACAATTAATTACCTATCTATCTCAGATAATTTAAAAAAGTGATTATCTATTGTCGTCATCAATTTTCAAACCTTCCAATCAGTATATTTTCTTTTCCAAAACCATTACTGCATAATTTAATGGCAGCTACAATTTAACCCAGTTTTACACCATATTTTATATCAAATCAATCACACACACACTCGAATATGTAGCTGATTCTGTTTTGCCTACAATAGAACTGCTGTTCTACACGCAGTTGAAATAGACCGATAGCCGAATAGACAAGAGGCTGCAGGCAATAGACGCTAGCAAAAAGGCATGTAAATGTCGGTGCCCTGAGACCGACAAATGCAAGCGTCCTCTAGAATATAAGAATGAGTAAATAAAGCCGAGAAAATAAATTCAATAAAACACAGTTCTTGTCGGGTTTCATGTGTTATGGTTTCGAGAGACATCATTTTACACGAAAAATCTTTGTTTACGTTACTCGATTTATGTGAAAGACTCGTGTAAAATTCCTAATTTCTAAATGTGTTGTTACATACACATGAAATGGTAGATGCTTTACAGAAAAACTTTCAAGCAGTTATGGATAACTCAGTTGATTGTGAGCATGAGCATGATAGACCGCCCGATAGTTGCTACTTCGTTATTGCCAGATCAGCTGTAATTAAACAGAGAACCAACAGATCATGTTTGGGACTATCATACGGTTATTGGATAGGCTTACTTTTGTTTTCTATGGTATCTTGAAGCGAATGAGTTAATTTAGGGACATTAGGCAGCATTATTTTTTTCGCTGTGGAATTGTAAAAAATCATTAAGAGAGCTTATTAGAGAATTCATAATAATCTAGTAGAGAAAAGAAAATATGTTTCAAATTAATTCCAATCAATATTCAGTCAATTAACAGCGACAAAAGAGAAAACAACTAAGATCTCATTTCACAACTTCCATAAGACAGGCTAGATCGTGTACTTTCCAGTTCCATCTCGCGCAATCCTTTCACTTCGCATGATCATCCGAGTATTGGCACATTCAATCTCATTCAAAAACCGTCGAAAACAACAAAACCTGTTTCCTTTTTTAGGGTGCGCCATCCAAATTCAGAAAGAAATAAAAAAAGTAATTATAATTCATCACAAACAGTATCAATCAAATGTGACAGATATTACCGAAAAGATCTTTTGTTTTGAAAAACGCAACACAGTTTGTGACTCAATGCACACTTTTCTAACCGGATGCTGAATTGAATCGGTTTTGTGTTAATTTTTGAATCGGACTATTAGTGGGCTGAAACTTGCTAGCTGCAATATGACGGCGTAGTGTGCTCAATTCTAGGGGTTTTTTCATTAGGGCGAATCTACAATTGAGAGATTCTCTCCGGGCTCGCTCTCTTTCATTCATAAACCAATCAACTTTTCGTTTTTCATTCTGCTATTTGTAGAGTATGCTAGCCAGCACTGATGTGTTTCGATCTGTACTAAAGAATCCCTCGAATGTTTTATAATGGCGCTGTAATGAATGAAAGAGAGCGAGCTCGGAGAGAATCTCTCAATTGTAGATTCGCCCTAATGAAAAAAAAAAACCCTAGAATTTTATTTTCATTGTCAACGTCCGAAGAATCCAATTCTTCAACAGGTCTTGAAGAAAGTATCAAGCTAACCCATTTATCAAATATAAATAAAAATTCTGGCACGTTTCAAGTACAAATCCGTCTAAACAAAGAGCTTAAAAGTTATTGGTTGATAACAGCTGATCATGTGTCGCGCGTCTCTCGTTCCCTTTAAAATAATCCCTCACCGCACATAAAACGACGCCAACCAACGCGATGGGTATTATCATGACTAATTCTCATTTTCCGTGAATTGAAGGCGAATAACCGTATCGGTGAGCACCTGAAAGGGAACGATGTGATGATTCAATAAGAGGCTCGCAGAGAGAGATCATAGAGAAAATCTACTTGCACAACTTACTACACTGAACACGCTCAAGAAAGCTGAGTTGATTTGTTTTCCCACCCCCGCCTGAAAAACAAAAAAAATGGAAACGGTACAATAACCCCTCCTTCTCTATTTTTCATAAAACAAAAAAAGAATCAAAGAGGCCACACCACAGCTGACAGTTTTAAAAATGAAAATCATAAAATGTTTGCTATGCTGCAGGCGAGATCAAGCCCACCCACTAATGGAATAAAAAAGAAAAAAAAAAAAAAAGTCAATACTGCCAAGATCACACTCGATGGAATAGTTTCAAATCTGTAGTGCTACCACACCTTAACCTTCGCCAAGTGGGCTTGCCTATAACATACATACAGTAGCGGACATTAAAATTGCACCAAGCATATGTTTTGTGTTCAAACATGATTAAATAAGTAATCCAATGGTTTATTCTCAACAAGACCTATGAGGGGTGATTACTGTTACCAAAAGTAATTTATCTAGGTAACAATATGCACCTAGTTTAAACCCGTGATTGAGTTGGAGTTGAAGAAGGTAAGTTGATTCATATTGAGAGTGGTCAAAAAAAGTGCACCAGGATTCAAAATTCAAGTCAGATTGTATTTATTTAATTCATTTAAGTACTTTTTTCAAAAAACAGTAGAAATATGTTTAATATTTAGTTGCGTAGCCATTTGATGCGATAACTGCTGCACAGCGATCTGGCATTGAATCAACCAAAGCGATAAGACGTTCAATTGGTATTTTGAACCATTCTTGCTCCAGTCCTGCCATTAGTTCGTCTGTATTCTTGTACGTACGTACGCGAATTCGACGTTCGAGCTCTTCCCATAAATGCTCAATTGGATTGAGGTCCGGTGATTGCGACGGCCACTCTAAAATAGGCACTTTATTCCTTTTCATCCATAATTTGACCAGATTTGAAGTGTGCTTGGGATCATTATCTTGTTGAAAAGTCCACCTTTTTGCCATACGGGTGGTAGCATGTGGAAGCATAGTGTTCTCCAGCAGTTCTTTGTACACCTGGGCGGTCATAATTCCTTGAATACGACGTATTGGACCAACGCCGTTTCGACTGAAGCAGCCTGAAATGATAAATACATGAAAGAGCAATTATGAAAATAATATTTGTGAAGGTTTACCCCAAACCATGATACTTCCACCGCCATGTTTCACCGTTGGAACCTGGTATCTCGGGTTATATCGCTGTCCTTTAGGCCTTCGTACGTATCTGATGCCGTCCGATGAAAACAAATTGAATTTACTTTCATCTGACCACAAAACTTTCTCCCAGTCCGACTTCGACCAATGTTGAAATCGTCTGGCAAAGCTTAAACGAGCCTGTCGGTTCTTTGGTGATATAAGGGGTTTTTTTGCTGGTCGACGGCCGAAAAGTTTTGCGTCACATAGACGGCGTCGAATAGTTTGGGAACTCAAGTTGAGGTGCAATTGCTGTGTAGCGTATTTGTTGACATCAGTTGCAGTCTTCCGTGGATCGTTCTTAACGATCCGAATCATGGATCTATCCTGCCGTTCCGTTGATTTACGGGGGCGGTAGCTGCCAGGTTTCCTGTCTAGCGATTTAGTCTGCAAAAACCGCTTATAAATTCTTCCAACTGTTATATGACTGACTCCGAAATCCGCAGCGATTTGACGATCGGTTTTCCCCGACTGTTTAGCTTTGACAATGGCACAACGTGCATCGTTACTCAACGTTTTTTTCTTCATTGTTAATTGTGATTATTACCACAACGCACACTATCTTATAAAACTTTAAGAAAACGAAAAACAAACAATCAATTATGTAGGTGCAATTTTTTTGTCCGGCTTAATTTTGATAGCTGTTGACAGTTTCAGGTACACTCTAAAAGGAATTTGATAAATGTTCGAAGTAATAACCCTAAATTAAACTCTACATTAATATTAATCAATTAGTACGATAACATCACTCAAGATAACAGAAATAAGTGAGAACCTTTCAAAACAAGCTTTGCATACAGTTTGGTGCATGTTTTATGTCCGCTACTGTACATGTACCATCAAGATCATGGCTGGAGAGATCCCATAAATTGAGCATATATACATGTATGTATGTACAAGGCGATCTCCAAGAAAAACTCTCCCGATCAATCTCTACCGGCGTTTTTTTTTTTTTTTTTTTTTTTTTTGGATGGGCAACTGAGAGCAGTGACTCATTGGTGTTGCCAGCTTGTTTGGAGGAATATATTCTTTTAAATCGTTTTGGTATTTGGTTAGCACACTGAAAATTTATTTTCGTAAATTAGCTTTCACTCGCTTCGTAATCATGTATTTTGTACATAGAACAAATGTCTCGTATAATGTATGAAACATTCATATTGCTTTTTATCTGGTGAAATGCTATCATTACACGTTTTTGTACAATGCACGAAATGGATTTCGTGAAGACAAGCCAATCGCTGCTACGTTGATGTTGCTGCTGGGATGGGCGGGAATAATGTATTTATCCCAACAACAAAATTAAACCACTGCCAAGAGTTTTAACTTCATACTCATTATTCAATTAACACTTCATGAGTTGCCATGGCATAGTAAGATCAACCGAGGATGCAGTATCAGCTCTTTCCAAAAATACAGGATCGAATCCCATGTCAGAAACATTAAAAAAAATACGCTGGACAACTCCACGTGGTTGCGCTTTTTTTTATCAACTACATTTCGAGTCGATAAAGTAGATCTCTCAGTGATTCAGGCATCCATCAGAGAGACGTTTTTTTTTTTTAAAATTGGTAACAAAATATTCGTAGCTCTTTGTATTGTTTTCGTACAATGCACGGATGTAGTTTCTGTGTCAACAAATGCTTCGTGCTTTTGACAGTTGTGCGTGTGGCATTAATTACGAATGTATCTTCATAAAAAGAACAAATCAGTTTCGTTGCTGAAAACAACGAACAGATTTGTTTGTTCTACCTTCGATTTTGTAATATAAACTAAAATTAACTTTCAGTGCATTGACTGACTGGAAGTATTTACCTACGGTAAGCTTTGGCATTTTTTGAATTAATTCTATGCGCTGTAATATATTCAGATGACATTTGACATTTAATATCATCACATAATAGCGGAATTGGCTTTGCTTTGAATATGAAGTATTTTACTAGATGCTCGAATTTTTTGTTTTAAATTAAAATAAATGAAAATCTGTTAATAATGTAATGAATTTGGATAATTGGAACGGCATTAAAAAAATAGTCTGAAGGAATGATCTGTTTATATCAAGAGACAATTGTCATAAAATCGAAAGTAATAATGAGAGAGTCTTTCCTCTCTCACGCTTTTTGGTTAAACGCCATTACACCGGATTGTTTTTCTCTTTTTTGCAGAGTTAAATTTTCTCGGCTAATGGTGAACTTAAAGACTTGGTTCTATTGGACAATTTAATATGAGTTGATTCTCGTGAGCGTGAATTTGGGTGTGCTCTACCATCTAACTCCCACTGGCTGGCAGCGGCATTATAGATAAAACTTTCTGCAATCATCTTTTTAGTATGCATAGTTACGAAAAGCATAAATCTCAATAAGTCAGACAGCTCTGTCGCAACTTCTATAGCCATTTCAAGAATGCAAGCATTCCTAAGTAATTTTCGTATGCAGTAAACCCCACTAAAATACATTTTTAATGTTGAGGTCATCAAGAAAAATCCCCTCTTGCCTATCCTGCATGGGGTAGTATGGTAAAGGGTTATGTGCCTGATCGGATACTACCGTTCAATAATGCCCTCCGCTCGTTTTCAAACTTGATCTTTCAATTTTCAAAGCCTGCCGTTGCCCTATACGGAACTATCAAAACACTTTCTCTTCATGTCTATTTCGTTCTAGCAATAAATTACCGTCCACTCCTAGCGCTTCGCATGGAGATGATAAATTATCTACTTCTGACAAACTTCATCAAGAGTATGAATATTATTGCCTGGAAAAACATAGCAGTATCTAGTTCCGTCTCATAATGACATGTCTTCAATGATTTTTTCCTCATCGTAGCTTCATCCACGAGGTGTATACTATCATTTGACGTTTAATATAACCTACATTGCACTTTTTATAGGTTTTGTAGTGGTCAGAAACTATCCACATCCAGTTTGTGTTTATTTTACCAGAATATTTCGGCCATCAACCGATTCCAAAACCTTTCAGTTCGTTTCAAGGAGTTTATTCAGATTGGAATTTTTTCTCAACTTTCCTGAGCAAATATTGTATCATTGTGTTTACCATACAACATTCAAACTCATGCATTGATGTTGACATCGAAAGATATCAATAAACAACTGCGGAAGTGCAATTAGAACACTAATTTGAGATCCGGCATAATACTTGCTACAGAAGCTTAGTTTTTCGTCATAACACTTTCAGATATATTACGATCTTGTCAAGCAAATTCAGCTGGTATATGAGACTGGACCTTCGAAAGGAAGCCATCACGCGCAAAGGCGTCTTGTGATCAAAAGTTCAACACGTTTGCGTTCAAGCATCAAAAAGACTTCGTCTTGGCAAATCTTTGATCAACTTTGTTGGGCTCTAACTTCATGGAATATTATCCAATTTAATTTCCTCAAGAAGCATTCAACTGAAAAATTAATGTAGTTTTATATCTCGGTAACATAATTGGCCATGGCCCCCGGACACCGGAGTTGTTCCGGGTTTCTGGAGAGGCTATCTCACATGTTGAATTTGTGATGAGATTTTGTACAAGATGCCGTTGTCAACAATGCTAATTAATGTAGATTACAGGAATCGGCCTTAAATTAGCTGATATATGGTTTTTTTTTTTCGTGAAACAGGTTCTGATAAACGGTCCTGGATGCGGTGAACTTTTTATTTCACTCAAAACATGCCATGTGAAAGCTCTTTCTTCTTAGTTTTTCATAACAAACCTCATTATAAACTTAAAGTGGAACCTTAACCATATTGGCCACTCCCGGAACCACCGGAACGTCCACGGGCGAATCTGTACAGGGTGCGGCATAAAATAATGCGAATTTTTTTTTCAATTTCTTTCAAATCCCATTTTCAACTAACTCAAGCAATAATATCATCATTTTCGAGTGCAGTTAGCATTATAAAGTCCTTTTAAACAAATTTATTCAATGTGTCCTCCATTTTTATTAATAACATCCTCGAGCCGACGCCGGAAGCCAGAGCATGCCTTTCGGACGTAGTCTTCCGACATTGACTGCCATGTGCGTCTTATGGTTGACTTCAGGGTTTTCACACTAGGGTGTGATGTTTTGCAGGCTCGTGCTTAAACATATGCCCAAATCGAATAATCCAACGGATTAAGATCTGGACTGCTAGGGGGCCACAAATCCTTCGGCCAAAACTTCATGTTTTCGTTCAACCATTGTTGAGTTCGATTGGACGTATGACACGGCGCTCCATCCTGCTGTAGGACAACGTTTTGGTCCTCGGAGAAGTTGGCCTTCACCCAGGGAAGCACTTGGTCCTTTAAAATACCGATATACACTTCGGTATTGATTTTAACTCCAGCATCAATGAAAACAGGCGGCATTTTCAAACCGTTGGACGCCACCAAGCCAAACATCATGACACCAGCTGGGTGGTTGGTTTGAAATTTGAATTTCACTTTTTCCGGAACGTTCTCCATTTTCTGCGGTGAAATGAACCGGTCCGTGCAGCTGTTGGCCACAGCATCGATGCTGAAAAGCTTTTCGTCGGAGAACAGGATTATCATTTTTTCCTTCTTCAACAAGGAAAGCAATCTCTTAGAACGAGTCGTAGTTCCTTGACCCGGTCCGTAATCAAGTGGCGTTTCACTCTGGCTCCGAAGATGCATGCAGGTCTTCTTTGATGATTCTCCACATGGATTTCTCCGAAATATTGGCTTCCTTTGCAAGTTTTCTTATGGAACGCACCGGGTTGCGAGCAATTGCACGGACCGATTTGATCACGTTCGGCGTGCGTACAAAGTGCGGACGTCCGCTTCCCAGCTTCCGCTGCTTAGGACCATCCTGCAGGGACTTTTTTATGCGGTAAACTGTTGCCAAATGGCACCCTACCACCTTGGCAATATCTTTCCACTTTTTCTGGGCGAGCAACAAACTGGTGATCACTTCTTTCGCGAACATTTTGACGAATTTGCAATAAAACAAATAGAATGTTTGGATGCAGCAGTTGAAAGTAAACATAAACAAATACACTTTCGACAGAAACTAGTCACTAGCTACACGAATTAACCCAATACTCAAGTTTGAACATTTTCGCATTATTTTCTGCCGCACCCTGTAGTTCTTGAAACTACAATTCAGGGACCTGGTAAAAATACGAGTCTGTAGCTGCATTTCGTGTCTGCTGGTAACTTTATGCTTCTATTGATGTCCATGCTCATTGCTTTAGCACCAACCGGGGGAGACTTGGTCCTATTCCCAATGCTTTCATTATCTCCAATCCGCTCAACCAGTCGCAATGTTTTGTTAAATTTTCAGATTGGTTTATTATTATTCTATATCATATTCTAATTTACTATTTTCTACATACTTTGTTTTTTTTTTTGTCACGTGACACTAGGACACGCAAAAACAGGCTTTAACACATTGGAACTTTAAAATTAACATTATTGTAATCCTTGAAACATTTTTACAGTGATATATCTAGATTGTTAACAATATGTAAAGTTTCAGGGATATGGCAGAATTCTTCGTTTGGAAACTTCATCAGCTATTTTCTTGATTTGATAAAAACTGCCATGGGACTGATATGCGAATAGGAACAATAAAGCACTTTGTTCTTACACTGTTGGTATGCAAAAATAAGATCAAAGTGTGGGCTGCATTTTTTCTTGACGAATAGGATCATCGACGAGTAAGCACCCACAAAATTCGAAGTGGGCTTTGCTGATTACCATAGTGAACCTAGAAATCATGTAGATATTATTACAAGTTGATCCTCAATAAATCCTTCGTCAAAATCTCTTTCATAAATATACAATGTTATTAAATGAATATATATTCTTCATTTATTTCACTTATTTCACATCTTATTCATTTCCAAATCCGTATTTATATCCAAGTATACGGATCTGTAAGAATATAATATCCTAGCTTTAAATAACGAAAGGTGTAAGTTTAATAATAAGATAAAACAAACACGCTACAAATAAACACATAAAGACATAAAGACAACCAAATGTTTGGTTGTCAACTACTATAAGAAATAATAGTTTGCTTTAAAACACGTGAAATATGTGTAATCATGTCAAAGCTTGCCACTTCTTATACTTCATTAATAATTGCTAAGAGTATATAGATGTTCTTTATAAATTGTCGAATATTTGCCCAATAAAAGAAAAATACTTTCGAAACGATACAATGTCTTCAAAAAACATAAACAGTACTAAATTGGTCTTGCTTCTATCAAAGTACTTTAAATCTATTGAGAACTTCGAATTGCGCAATTGCTCCACTTTCACCTGAGCTAATAAATAACTTATGTTAGCTTATTGAAATTAACTTACATCTGGTGAAAAATTCTTCTGAATGTAACGTATTACAGCTTAAATATGAAGAAAAAAAATACTTTTGAAAAAAAATACGTATTACAGCTTACTTTTGAAAAAAAAAATATATAACTGAAAGGGTTAGAAGCCAAGGGATGTAAGTGATAATATGGTCAAAATTGAGTAAAGTTTTACTAAAGATTGCCAAAGGTTCTAACTATATGCTATTCAAATTTAATGAAGATTTTACCACCCTGAGCCATTTTAAAGCAAAGAGAAAACGACTCATTTTTAACACATTATGCCTTTTGTATAGAATAGATAAGTAAAAACCAAATCTTCAAGCTCGAAAGGTTCAATCAACCACATAAACATCTTGCAACCCTTCCCTCAATGAAAAAACCGGCTCAAGTGAGTGGCACTTGCTGTACCGCACGAGAGACTTACTTAACATATTTTCTCTTCGAATCCCTCTCCTGCCACTGCATGGAGCTATGGTATGTCGAGTGTGTTTCCCGGTTTCTGTGTGTGAATAATGTTGAAGTCGAAGTGATAACCCGCCAGAGCACTAAAGGGACTGAACCCGGTCTACCAGACAGTCACTCAACGAGCGCCGAGCGTAGTGGAAGTATCCCGCGAGTCGTGCTTAGAATAGCTGTCATGCACATAGCTCAAACGTAATCCGGGTTTGTCGAGGTCTATAACGACGACCAGATTCATAATTTTCGAACGGTTAACGATATCGAAACGAATAATTTTCACGGCAACAATTTTGTGTGACAATCAAGTGTTCAAACAAGCGATTACGGATGTCTTTCAAGCAAGTTGCTCTCACATGATTAATGCGAAGCGTTGAGCAGTTCTGTTTTCGAATGAATGTTGGAAGAAGCCATGAAGAGTACAAGATTGAAGTGCCAGATTAAAATAAATTAGCGACAAGAAGAATAAACGCACGCGCGAGCAAGTCCGGAGGCTGTGTAGTGTGGAATATGCTTGGCATAAATTTTTCAAGCGAAAGTGAATGAAGACTTGCAAATTGAAATAGATGCGACGTTTATGAATGTTGAATTATAGAAAATAATTCGGTCTAGCAGAAAAAAAAAGTTTTTATGAAAATACGAGCTACAGATTTAATTTAGTTTGAATTTTTTTTAAGTGAGGTGATAAATTCAGTAAGTGAATAGTTGCAATTACCCTCTCTCTGTCGTCCAGATCTCCAACAGGGCTTTTCTTTTACTCGCTTTGGTTTACAGACAGAGATGTACATAGGATTTACGGCAGGATTGTAATCCGTGAGTCAAAACAAGAAGCATTCGATGAAGTAATGGATTTTTGCTCACAACGGGGCATCTTCCTGTGTGCAACTAGCAGTTATGCATGTGCACAACAACTCAGGTGTAAAGAGTAAACAGAGAACATTCTTGCCAGTCTAGCTCGGTGAATGAAGAGAAAGGAATTTCTTTATCAGACATTTTGCGATGCATCTTACCGTAACAGCTCGAGTGCCACTTGAGTTTGGTTTGCATACTATATTTGTTCTTTGACGATGAGAAACCGGTTTATTTTCGTTTCTTTTGATCCTTTACGGTCCGATTGCTGGTTTGGACTTTTTGAAATGGAATGCAGAAGGGTGAAACTCAAAATATCAGTAGTTAGTCAATTATGTCAGCAAACATGATTCGGGAGTGACTTATTTGAATGGCATCGTTGTAGAAAACGAGCGTTTGTATCATATAATCATCAGACAGGCGTTTAAAGGTGATTTAGTTTCAATCAAATAAATCCATGAGTGGCACATGATCTGAATGCTTATATAACGATATTCCTAGACAAGATGTTTATATCAGAGATTGTTTTTCTGTTGTTATAGAAACATAACAGATTCAATAGCTGGTGAGATTACAAAGTATGTTACTGTAAAAATGGGTAGATCCTTATAATCTTTAATAATCTTAATAATGTTCTAGATTTTGATAAAATGTGCTTCATGATAGGTGCTGGCTCTAACTTGAGCTCAGGCCACTTCCCTTTGAAGCTTCACAAAAT
The DNA here is from genome assembly GCA_024533555.2 of Aedes koreicus. Taxonomy (NCBI): domain Eukaryota; kingdom Metazoa; phylum Arthropoda; class Insecta; order Diptera; family Culicidae; genus Aedes; species Aedes koreicus. Next base: position 719,060 of record JAHHFK020000921.1, on the reverse strand, counting down.
ATCTTGCAAATGACTAAACTGTCGAGCTCCCACAATATGATTGTTTCCCGAATCGTGGAACAAAACAGAAACATCAATCATATTAGAAGGTCATCCTGAGATTCGTAAATTAAAACATCTTCATCAGTTCTCAAGCAAACAACCACTTCAATAAAGTTTTGTTTGAATAAATACAAACGCTTGCTCGTTGCCGTATAAGAACGATTACCGACGAATCCAAAATCAAATATTTTTCTAGACAGTACACTTGAAAAAGCAAAAGGAAACCAAAAAGGGGCACGTGACGTCATACTTCATCACGCATACTTTGTTTAAATTTTGCTTAGATCGATTGATAAAGGTGCTGCTAAAGACCATAACTATACAGGAGGTGTTTTTGTTTTTTTTTTAACAATTTCTATTGTTTGGAAGGCTCAATTGCGTTAGCTTCACGAAGTCACTATTTCATTGTTTTTTGTTAACAAGCAAACATGACATTGACTAACTCTAGTAGGAATGGATCGATTACTCGCGGTTTACCCTGGGTTAGAAGAGGTGATATTTTTTACCATGGATTGGACTAAGAATATGGGAATGGTATTTCATAGACTCATCTGATGATTGTTTCCAGCACTAACGTGTGTTAGCATATTCATATGAATATCAAAAGAAAACAACATACTGTGATAAACGAGATTAAATTGCAGTGTTATTAACTGACACAAACTTAAAAACTTACTTTCTAATTTAATCTAATACCGCAGCTTGTCCTGGATTGGGTTAGATGAAGTAATAATTGGGTTAGATGAAGCCTAATTTGTTTTCTCAATATTGTTGCTTGCAGCTTATCAAAGACATGATTCAAGCGTCAATGCGTTCAGGCCTACTGCGTTGCATTTGCCTCAGAGATGATTCTGTAAAATGACTTTGATTCAAATGAATAGTGGTTCAACCACAACGCATTTTGTGAATCTACAGCTGAGGAAGGATGCGTAGAAATACCGTACCATACGATCCGAATTGAATAAAAAATTACAACAATGGAATGTATGTTGTATAATAATCAGTATTTTAAATATGAAATACAGTAAACATTAAGGAAATAAACTTACTATAAGGAAAAACAAACACAAATATATACGAAATATCAATGAATGATAACGACAATTGAATAAAGGATAATTGGTTCGTGATGAGTATCAATGCGAGGAATGCAAATATAGAATGGGTTACTTCTTACCTGAACATTTTTTCATGCACCATCGTTGAATTTCCAGAAGTTTACGATACGGTTGACACATATTGAGGCAACTCTGAATTCTCGCCAATTGATTTCACAATCTAATGAAAACTACTAAAACTTGGATGTAATCACTCTATGCCCCATTTCTCCCAATTAGACAAGAACTTACAGGAATTTCAGATACGGGACGGGAGCTTACAGTGATCCAGGAAAAAATTCATCCAGAACTTCCAAAACGTTATCAATCCCAAAAGGCCCATCTGATTCACGTCTATGTTTTTGCGTGCTTTTCGTGACTCCAATTTTGGTGAAATTTAGTCGAGACCGATCAATTTTTTAGTTGAGTAGAGCAACCGTGTTTAAACTTTTCTCCGGGGGTAGAAATTCTGGTTATTAAATTCCTTCAAACTTGTTATTTAAATCTCTTATCTGTGAGCGGTACGTGGTAAGATTCTTTCTAAGATATAGCGTTTGCATTAGTAACGATCGAGAAGTGCAACTCATTTTATACAAATGAAAAGGAAATGTCTATATGTAGCAGTTTAACTGATCCTTTTTTGTGTTTTGTTAGTCTTGAGTCCCGGATGATTTATAGAAACAAAACGGTCGTGTCGTGTGCAGCTTAAGAATAGTAAATCGTTCGATTTGCTAAACATATGATTTTTTTTAATAAAAAATACTGATGTTCAGCAACAAGCACTTCAAATTACTGTATATATATATATATATATATATATATATATATATATATATATATATATATATATATATATATATATATATATATATATATTTTTGAGCGTAGAACCACTGCGTCCACTGAGTTGAACTTTTGTGGTAAAATGAATGTTAACTTAGAAAATTTACACCAAAATTATAAACAGAGATATCCGTAATAATTTTTATTTATAGCTAAACTTTTATCAAATCAAATTAATTTATCACTGAGAGCAAACCTCACAGGGTTAATTTTATATAAAATAATTTTTTTTTCGTACACCGGTTGAGCAACAAAAAAGGTAATCCTAAACCTGGCATAACTATTGTTTATGTTATCGTTTTAAGTTTCAACGATGTTCAAATCACATTAAAACGCTGAGACAATCTTTGAATCTGCTAAAATGAGAAATTTATAGGGTAAAAGCACTCTTAGTGGAGGCAGTACCCATAGTGGAGGAATGGGTTTTATGTGTCATCAATTGATACACTAGACTTTCTTTTAATTTGTGATAGAAATCTTGTGATTGAAATCGTTTGAGCAAGATTTAATTTTAAGATTTGCTAAGACAACTATTGAAAACAATTAATTAGCAATAATTTCGTTCTTTGCACCTATAGTGCATAATAAATCAAAGCCCATGTGTACCGATTATTGGAGCAAAGAACTTTTGATAGGAATATTATTTCAATGTACTGTGTAGAAGTAGTAGTAATAGTAGTAGTAGTAGTAGTAGTAGTAATACTAGTAATAGTATGAAGTAGTGGCACAGAGAACAAACATCCAAGCTGGAGTGCCCTCCGTGTGTAAATTTCTGTAACTGCCATTTTAAAATTACAGCTTGTTTCCGTTAGTTTTGATGAATCGTAGGTTGATGGCGCCACCTGCGCGCCTTGAGATTTGATAGTCTGTCAATTTTAGTTCGGTGAAACCTAGACTAGGTGGCGCTGATTTTGCAATTTGCTTTTAAAAATTTACACAGTAAATTTGGAAAAAAAACGTTCAAGCCTGGATGACTATTCTCTGTGGTAGTGGTCTTCTGTTAATTATTTGAACATGTAGACGCAAATCTATCTAGTGACGTATTCAAACCGCTTATTATATGTTACTATCATTTTTTTAGATTTATTGAAAATAGGAGACTACTTATACCTCCACTAATGGTACATTAACCCTATAGCTCACAAAAACTGACCTGAGATCCTCAGAGCAATGAAATTCACATCAGCAGGTGGATTGCAAATTTCATCAAGGTTTTAAACCACTCTTCATGCTCAAATTATAATTAATCCATACAGTTTGAACGATTCATGATTTTTTTACGTTATATAACGCACATATTTGGAAAGCTAAATGTGGTAAAAATTCATAGGTTATTTCATGTAAATTTAAGCCAGATATCGCCTAAATCAGATCTGTTGTATGAAAGATTGCAAAAAACTTCGTTATTTATGCTTACTTTAGCTCGCAATTGAATGAGAGGGAATGTAACGCGTCTATTATTTTATTTTTTTCTGTGTACAGCTGCATAAACCCAGAAAGTTTACTCCTGATGAAACTACTATGTCTATCTATCAATATGATTAATGATATGTGATCTATAACAATTAAGCACAAATTCTTTCCACTGAAGCAGTCAATAGTATCAAGAAGTACCAATCCACGTGACTTGTAAAATATGGTAGATATGTGAAGTAACAGCGTTAGGCATTTAAAGAACAATGCAGTCAAAAAGTCAGCGGGGACATTTATTCACTTCCACGAACTCCGCAATAAAGACTTTTCATAATCAACAAACGAAACTACAACATGCTAAATTGAAATCACCCTAGATGGATACTGGATTCATCAAGGCTGAGTAGCCGTCATGGAAAATTCTCAAAACACACAAAACTATATGTAAAAAGTATGTTCTATTTGTGTCCAGAACAAAAATTGAAGTACACAATTCTTGATTCAGTGTACGTAAATGAACCAAAACACGTAGTCCCCAATTACCCCATATTAAGCGATAATTTAAGTAATTTAAAATAACACTCGATACCATTTGTATAATACCAGTTCACTCTGTTGTACGCAATCGAAAAAACATCGAATGGAAGCGTTTTCCTTTGCAGGGGCATTTTGAGCTGTATACCTCAATGGGTAAACTCTCGTTCAATAAATGGCGATGTTTGTGATTTTTTTTCCAGAATCTACAACTCTAAATTGTTGTTTATTTGAGTGCCATTCATTACATACTGCGTCCATATCGCATCGCAATCGAGAATACGTGCGTATTTACAAAACAGAACATCTTGATTGTGCCGGCGTGCACGGCTTATAGCAAGAGGGGAAGCTTCTATCCATACACTGCTGCTGTTTATCACCAAGTCGGGAGATCAGTTATACTTATTGTACCTACATATACGTATGCTTGCGAAGCTGAGGCGGTGTTAGAGATATCTTATAAGCTAGGACTGGAAATGAAAATCGTCTGGGCAGTGAGTGCGAATGCAAAAGACCCACGCCACCGAAAATCAATATATCGCCAAGATGGCACGCATTGACGCACGAACTTTTTTTTAATGGCTCTAGACGGTAAGCTATTAAATAAATTCTCATACATGAACAAGCGTTCACTGTGACGATGTGAGTCGCACCGGTTTAAATACATAAACTACATTTGAATCACTTCAAAAAGTCGTCGGGCTGCACCTTAGTATTTTCCACAGACCAAACCCAGCAATTTCTCCCCGTTGAATCATATGAGCGATAATAACAACATTTTATTACCGGGGCCCAATCGATGCACCTCAGTGCTTGGGTAAATTGACGCACGTGAATTTGCTTCCACTAGATGTGCGAATGCGAAAGGCCTTCTTATCTGCCTATAAACATACATTATGAGTTTCATTTCCTTCCTTTCGTCCAAATCGTATCGCAACGTATTCATATTTAACACTAAAAAACACTTGGTAGAAACATATGTCTGTCGAAAGAACTTTTCTCAAACATATAAATAAAATGCAGATGTAAAAAGTACGTTACCATGTCTAAAACAAATATATCCATATGGAAAACCTGAAAGCATTGTAGAAGAAAAGCCTTGTTCGAAGAATACCAGCTCGCACACATGTAGCGAGGTGCGGTGACTTACTAATCCACTGTTTATTATTCTGAATGTGCGAAATCCAACAGGCGACGACAAACGATAATCAGTGTGCACGTTTTCGATAAAGGAAAGAAGAGATAGAAGTGAAATAACAAACGCAAAGAAAGTGCCCCTCCATCAGGTCCAACAATGGTAATCAATCAGCCAAGACAATCCATAGCAATGCTCAGATCGCAGTTCCTGCATCCACGCCGTGAGGTTAGTATAATCGAAAATGTACCACCATGAGAATGTCCACCGTCTTTTGCCATATTGTTAAGCGTGCGGTCTGGAAAACGGGAAATCATATGTTCGAATCCCAACTTTAAATCACATACTCTCAATGCCTACTACTGAATGATGAACAAATTTGCAATGTGCCAATAAAGCACATTTCGAACAATGAGGGGGTTATAGGTGACACTGTAATTCCATGATTTTCCTTGATCTGACAGTAGTTTATTTTGCATTGCTGTCCACCTTACACTCTATGGTGAGAGTGTGGTCCAGTGGGTCTAGTCTTGTGAAGGTGACAACGATTATCATGGGTTCGAATCCCGTAATAGCACAGGGATATATCAAATTAATATTTGAAATTATCCCCCCATATCCCCCCCCCCCCCCCCCCACTGGAGCATATTTGTGCATTGGCAGAAACAAATTTCTACGATGATGACTCTCTAATCACGCGTGAGGGGTAGATCTTCCTCGGTGATTTTCGCAAAATAATGTTATACTGAGACTGATGTAGAATCCTCTGTCAAAGCAAAAACAACGCTCACTCACTTCTTTTTGTGTGGTCTGTTGTGTTGCCCTTTTCGTTTTGTCTTCAACTCACACCCAGCACAGTCGAAAATACTACCACCGTTCTTCTTTACCGACCTAGTGCTATAATTTCTAGAAACGCACATGCTCTACATGTTTAGCCAGTATTGTTATAAATCTTATAAGAACAGTCTGTTTTCCCACTCAAACCGAAATGCGTACAAGTCATGCGAAACAGTACCGCTTTTGGAAGCAGCTCTCCCGAGTAACTCACTTGTGCTATAAACTTTGTGCTTCGGTACATTTATCACTGTGTGTGTAAGTGGAACATAGGAAAATGTACTAACACTAAAACGAGGAGTCACATATACTCCTCTAGTTTCTTAAAAGCAAAATCAAAACAAACACGAAATAAATAATTAAAGACAACCATCTCAATCTCCGTTTCGGTTCACCACGGGACGAAACGACGGAAAGAAAAATCCATCATGTAAATACTTGAATAGGAAGATTTCTTACGATTCGTAGCACAAGATCGTGTTTTAGCAGTGATTTTTTATATTGTTATTCTCTCGGCTCGCCAACCACCCACCACCCTAACCGCCAAGATAGGAACATAGCTAAAAACCGTCAATCATTCGCATTCGGGTTGATCTTGAAACGCGATTACGACCTTTTCAACGATCGTCTGTATAATGGTGGGTGGTGGGTGTTTGTGGTGGTGAGGTGACACGCACCTTCATTTCCGCCGATTGTGCAATCATGTAAATTCTTTTGAAAATTCTAATACATTATGGTTTTCATTAAAAACCAGCACCTTCGATGCCAGAGCTGGTCCGGTATCCAACACTAGGCTGTAGGAATTCCAAATAACATTTGAGAAACAAGTTTTACCAGTCTAACCCACACACAAGGTGCATGGGTTGCAATTTTGCAAGAAACAGGAGATAAACAGTAGAGCAGCAAACTACACAATTTATTTGCATAATGTGGCAGAAAGATCCGAAGAAGTTCTTTGAATGGGGAGATTTCTATAAGATTCATTTGTAACTTGTTGTGAACGAGTTTTTGATTTCTTAGAGTTGGATAAATTACCTCATTAGCATTCCGGCTGTTGCTAAATTCGTTTCATTCATAAATGTGAATGGCTTGAAGCTGACACCACACCGTGGGTAAATTGACTGTAAAACTATTATCATCAATGGTGTGAGTGCAACGCTAAGGTATTAATAGATATATTGATGCATAGAAACTTTGACAACTTTTTTGTTATTTACGTATCGGTTGCTCATTTTATATTGTTTTATTTTGTTTAACTTAACAGTACCAGAAGACACCGACTCCTCAATTTTTATTTATTTTTTTTCTGGCAAGGTGGTTGATGCTTTCAAATGTAATATTCCAACACAAAAAGATTAACAAGTAGCGACCTTCTGGTGCCGCCGGGAATATTGACGGATAATATTAAAATAAAAACACGCAGGAAAATACTGCCAAAACTCCCGTCATGTTCAGCGTGCTGGAAGGTATGCCAAAATGCTTATTTTTGCCCATCCATCTCCTGCCGTCAGGTTAATCTGTTATTGAATGGAAAATAGTAGAATGGTTCGTTGGTTCTAAGGTGTGAATGGATGGTTCTCAATGCGGATGTGGAGGCTTTTGTAATGGAGTAGAAATTTTTAATGATGAATTGTTGTTTGACTATTATACAACAATTAATGAGCAATTGTTAACTTGTGACGAATTTGTTTTTAAATTTTGATTAAACCAGTCTTAACTGACCCGCAATGAAATAATCGTCAGTGCGACAGCGAATCCATTTAGAAGTTATAACAATAATAAAGAAACAAAAAATCAAAAGACGTAGGGTAACAGGATGTAATGTTAGCCTAGCTCCTTCATTCGGCCTATGTACCAAATATGTCATTAAATCGACGATAATCAACAAAATCATGTTGCTATTAGGATGACCAATTGCACCTGAAGCAAATGAGACAAAATTAATCAATTTATAGTTGTTGACTTCCGCGTAACTTTTTATTAGGGATAGGGATCTTTTTAGACATCATGAATTCATAGGTTAAGCTGAACTACTCGATCTTCGAATGATCTAAATTTGGCAAAATTGAACTTATAAACCGAGTGATGCAGCCAAGATGTACAGAAAATAGTCACTCGTTATAAACTAACTGTTCATATAGATAAAATAACAATGATTTAATAAGAAAACCGTAGACACCATGTTAGAAACATATTTTTTCATGTGTTTCCAACTTTGGCATGTTGTATGAAAAGCTTATTAAAAATGTTGTTACTGGTAAAATTTTCAATAAAATTTTTTGAGTTTCGGCTGTATGTTTTTCAAATGGCTCATCAAAACACAAATCAAAGAAACAAAATCTGTGTAGAGTGAATTATAATGTTTTGATATAGAATGAGCGATAAATCATATGAAAAAATCACTTAAGTGTTTATAAGCAGTTTTATTAAAGTTTGTTTCGTGAAATTTTTGGTTGGTAGAGCGAATACAGCTGGGAACCCCTTAAAATCCGAAAATCAGAAGAAAAACAAACCGGTACGAAGGCTACATTTAATAAAAAATCTATCGAATGGGACGAAGTTGCATCCATGAATAGACCCTATGTTGTGCTTATAGAGGAACATTACATCCATATCCCTCGGAAGTTTTTGACTTTATGAAATGATCTGTGTTAGTTTTCGTGATACATGCTGCCAAACGTCTTATTAAACTTATCTTAGCAAGTGTACAAGAAGTTGAATATTGCTTCCAGCCCAATTACTTTAGGAGTTATGATAAAAAATGTAATCGTTCTTTACATATTAGGCTGAGTCAAGGGACACATACCCTATGAATGTCATGTGTGCCATTAATAAAAAAGATCCCGTGTTGATGCTCGAGTACGATTTTATTGGAATCTAAAATAAACTACACCGTGTTTGTATTCTCATACAAAATAAAACTCTATTTATTTAAAATCGATAATCCAGATTTTATTGATAACTTTACCCATTATATTGCAATATAACACTGATCAACTACAGCATATGTTTTGGAATAACGCCGCCTTTAAGCTTCTTGACCAGCTCCAGACGTTTTTCGAAACCGTCACTTCCATCGGCATTTCGTCCCAAATTAGTTTGATTACGGTTTTGAATTGGTTCATATTAGGCGCCCTGTAGTCACTTACCTTCGCCAGCAGGTATGACCTTAAAATTAAATTTTATAACGCCCATAACATTGACAGGGTGACATTTATAAAAAATACGGGTCAGTTATTTGAAAAAAAAAATATTGCTAACCCCTAGTTCCTATAATTATTAATTAACATGAGGTATATTTGCTGGAAGTGAATGTTGAATACCCAGTACTATTTGAGAACTCTTACAATATATTTAGAAATTACCACTGCCAAGCGCACTGTACCTGCTGATCCTAATTGCTTCATTGATGTTACTCCAGTTGATAACAATTTGGTATTTATAAGGGTTCTGTAGACCATGATTCAGACTTGTAATATGCTTAGTTCTAAACTCAGACTCTGATTCAGACTTGTAATATGCTTAGTTCTAAAAAAAAAGCATATGTTTCCAATTATTAAAAAGACTTGATCCTGTTTGAAGGGCCAAAAAGGGGCGATCCCGTAATCAGAGACAATTATGCGAAACCCGAGAATATAGGGAAGAAAATCGCCTTCCAAAAGCAAGTTCACACTGACAGCACTAGAGTCGAGCCCTCGATTGACAGAATAATAATTGTAGAGCCTGCCCTTGTTCCGCGAAATGTTAACAATAGGGAGGAGACAGTCCCATGCTCCCTATCCAAATTGTTTCACTTGAGTGCCCTGATGGTCCCTCCCTTTTCCAGTTATATGTTATTTAATGTAATGTTATATTTAGTATATTTTGTTGAAGTCATTTGATTGCTTACCTTGTGTTAGAAAATTGGGCTGGAAGTAAAATTGGTTGGGGTTATATACCGTTCTTTACTTATTGCTTCAATATGATGTAATGTCCAGGTTGTCTTCAGGTATGATATTGCTCGCGGTCATGGGATAGAGAAGAGAACAGGAAAAAGGGGAGAAAGCATTAGTGGTTGATAACATGCTATGCGCATGTAAAATTTAATGGTGATATTCTCACTACGGCCGTTCAGAATGGTTCGACGGATGCGTATGAGAGATCATTCCTGATTAATTTCCACTTGTTTACTCTACTCCATTACGTTTAGTTATAGAAGACAAGAAACATTATACTACGTGCTACATTTTGGAATATCAGGGCAATGATCCCCCATCACATCTTCAAGTGATCATATAAAGCTGTTAATTTGGTTCAGCCACTTTTGAACGTTGATGTGACAGCCTATTCACACATGAAGTATGTCGTGACCAACTCGGCAGAACGCGCCCATACCCCTTTCTGAACCGAAGGGCAGGAATACCTTGTACTGCATCCAAGATACATAAAATAGTCCAACTTAAAAACAAAGTGTTCGAATAAAAAAATGTAGAAAAAATTCACTAGAAACCCGTAGACCCAAAGTGTTTTGGAAAACTTTTGATTTTTGCACTTACGAACACGTTTGTGTGCACTTCTTGGGCTACCGAACACATCTTTAAGCGGTAAACCCGGATTTTGAAATAAACATCGCTTCTAGTTCTGTCGAACATGTGGTGTATGATGCTGATTGGATGAGATCGTTTCTATACGTTCATATTAATTCTCACTTATTAATCTCCAAGATTATGGACGAGAACGGCTTTCCCGGGAAGCTCACTAGACTGATTAAAGCTACGATGGACGGTGTGCGAAACTGCGTGAAGATTTCGGGCGAACATTCCAGCTCGTTTGAATCACGCCGGGGACTACGTCAAGGTGATGGACTTTCGTGCCTGTTGTTCAACATTGCGCTAGAAGGTGTCATGCGAAGAGCCGGGCTCAACAGCCGGGGTACGATTTTCACTCGATCCGGTCAGTTCGTTTGTTTTGCGGATGACATGAACATTGTCGGCAGAAGATTTGAAACGGTGGCAGAAATGTACACTCGCCTAAAACGCGAAGCTGCGAAAGTCGGACTGGAGGTGAATGTGTCGAAAACAAAGTACATGCTAGCAGGAGGTACCGAGCGCGACAGGGACCGCCTAGGTAGCAGTGTTACGATAGACGGGGATACATTCGAGGTGGTGGAAGAATTCATCTACCTTGGATCCTTGCTTACGGCTGACAACGACAACAGCCGTGAAATCCGAAGACGCATCATCAATGGAAGTCGTGCCTACTACGGGCTCCAGAAGAACTTGCGGTCAAGAAAGATTCACCCCCGCACTAAATGTACCATGTACAAAACGCTGATAAGACCGGTTGTTCTCTACGGGCACGAGACGTGGACGATGCTCGAGGAGGACCTGCAAGCACTTGGTGTTTTCGAACGCTGGGTGCTTAGGACCATCTTTGGCGGCGTACAGGAGGATGGAGTGTGGCGGCGAAGATGGAACCACGAGCTCGCTGAACTCTACGGCGAACCCAGCATTCAGAAGGTCGCGAAGGCTGGAAGGATACGGTGGGCAGGGCATGTTGCGAGAATGCCGGACAACAACCCTGCAAAAATGGTGTTCGCCTCGAATCCGGCCGGTACAAGAAGGCGTGGGGCACAGCGAGCACGATGGGCGGACCAGGTGCAACAGGATCTGGCGAGTGTGGGTCGTCAACGAGGTTGGAGAGAGGCAGCCATAGACCGAGAATATTGGCGAAATGTTGTAGATGAAGTCATATCGTAAATACGATGTATGGCTGTTTAAAAAAAAAATAATAATCTCCAAAGTTTTACAAACATAAATAACTGTAGATTCACAAAATGCGTTGTGGTTTAAATCTATTCATTCGAATCGAACTCATTTTACAGAATCATCTTTGCAACGCAGTAGGCCTTGGGTCACGCTTGTATCATGTCTTTGATATGCTGCAAGCATCAATCCTGACAAAAAATCAATTGTACTTCATCTAACACAATGATTTCCAGGATTCTTTTTCGTACTGGCAGTGTTTGAATTTGATTAGATTTCTTTTTTGTTGGGGAGTAGAACCACTGCGTCCACTGAGTTGAACTTTTTTGGTATACCTGATTTGATTAGATGAGACTATAAACCCGTAGACCTAATTAAAGGGACATATTTTTTCTAATACTAACTTCTTAGCTATGGCCTGTTATGTACGTCACTTAGTATTATGATGATATTGGTTGAATTTTCAGTGGAGGTGTATGAGTTGTATATCGTTCAGATGATTCATCTAAACAAAATTAAACGTAAAAAACAATTTGTAATGACAATTCAAAAACAAACAAACTATCCAGATATATAGACTATCGAATGTAAACATATTTATAGTATTTTAAAGTTTTTTTTTTATGTGATCTAGGAAATTGTCGGTTAGATTAAGAGAACATAGCTTAAAATGCAATTTCCAAATAAATAACAAGAAAAATTACTTCCAAATAGATTTAATAACAAACCTAGTTTATGAGACGCTGCTGCATTCACGAATAGACTCAACATGGGGCTTATAGATCGACATTACATCCATATCCCTCGAAAGTTTTCGTTCTAATGAAGATAGTTGTTAATCTTCTCGTACTTCAGAATAATAAGGGTCTTATTAGGCTTATCTCAGTAAAAGTATAGCTAGTGCAATATCGTTTCTATTTCAATTAATTCATGAGTTATAATGAATAATGTAACCGATCGCTCCATATTAGGTTGAGGCAAGAAACACAAGAATTTGTAGATTGAAATCTAAGCAAGTAGTGCTTTGAGCTTCTTAAATCTTTATCTCTTATTCATAACGAACTAGAGCGAACAGAATCTTTCAATGTTCTTAATGAATGTAATCGAAAAAAAACTGTACATATAATCATTCTACTAAGTAATGAATTAGAATAACAAATTTAACTTGTTCACCGAAGTTGTAGTTCATATTACGGCCTACGAATACTCTATACTTAATTTAACAAAATTCTGCTGATGACAAAAGTTAAACACAAATGAATTTGAAAATCAATGAATGAATGAAACCATCCCTGCTTTATGGTTGGTTTAAAGGTGATATCGCAGGTGAAGATGTACGTAATCGGCGACTGTACAGCCTTTATGATTTCCCGACGTAGATCATAGTCAAAATCAATATCAATCGATCCTGATGAATCAAGTTATAATTTTTTGTAAATCTAATTTTGAAGGAATGCTCGAGGCACTTTTTCATACGCACTGGACTAATTTGGGTTCCATGGTAGACGTTGATCATGTTGTCAATTGTTTCACCAGCACCATACACAAAAACCTCTACGTAGACCTAATCCTAATCGGGTTGAGATCGAGAGCACTGTGAAAATACAGTACTCCGCCAAACATTCTTTTTATCGAGTAAATAGCATATTTTGTACTTACGGTTATTTAAATATTGTACAAGCAATACTCTCTACGTGTGCAAGTTAACCTGAGAAGAAACCCTAACAGTTTTTTTAGCATTGTGAACTCTAAGCGGAATAACAATGTTTTTAGATGTTCCTGCACAACGAATTTGCCAGTACAGCTACCAATAACTTCAAATCTGTCGTCATTAGTACCACATCATCTCAATCTCAAATCGAAAAAAAAACATGCAAAACATAAACTGCAAATAAACTTTTTTGGGTTAGCTCAGATCATCTTACAGTACTGGAAAAAGTTGTTGGACATAAAGTTTTCTATAAAAGATTTGGCGGTTTTTGAACACTTACAACGCCACCAACCGGTAAAAGAAACTGAACCCGTAGACTTTCGCTGTATATTTTGATGATGTTTCTTATACAAATTTCAACTCCCTTTGGCAATCGGTAAAAGTTGACCGCTTTGGCTTAAATTTGAACCAGAGGCTCAATGAAGCATGAGAAACAAAGCTCTGTGATGAGCAGGATACACAATATTTTTCCAAAATCCTAGACAACCGAATGAATACAGCAACTCTAGAACGTGTTCATCAGGTATAAGATCTGAGACATTGAAACGAGCTGGGATTCATGTTAAAATTTGCAAACAAGTTCTATGCCTTCGATCCCTCTGCCGTGCTATTTTGCAGTCGATCCTGGAATCTAACGGTGTGGTGTGGTGTCCACAATCTATCGACCTTAATTGCTTGGAATTGATCAATCGAACGAAAATTCATAAAGAATACTTTACGAGACGTGACGAGATCCATAGATATCCGTTGATAGATATAGAAACAATGGGGAAAAAGGAGCGCTGCGCAAGCTGTTTTTATAGCTTTCGGAGGCTCGGATTGACCGATGAGTCTTGAGCAGCTGAATATATACGCGCTTAAACGAATACTTCAGCAACGAGATTTCTTATGCTTGAGCCCCGTAACGCTTTGTTTGATCACCCCTCCCAATGTTAGCCAGCTTGGACCAGGCGTATCTACTGTTCGTGTTTAACGTGATTAACATTTAAGCGCACACTATACATGATAAAAAAAAATCAAGCTACTTTGTTTGAATACTACTGAGTAATTGCGATGGATAATGGGAATTGGTTCTTTACCGAAGAAGTGCACCAACGTACAATAATGTCTTATTCAATAACAGCCTAACCTAGGACGACTTAACAAAAATTAATTCCTCTTTCATCTCAGTTCCCGGCAGTTTATCCTACACACTTCGAAATTATGAATTTAACACAAAACATGGTTCATCTTTGACTTACATGGAACGTAAAGAAAGATTTCATGTAAAATTATGTCTACCGAAAAAGTGTGCGTGATTGAAACTATTTGTTTTTGTTTTTTTCTATTCATTCTTATGTTCTAAAAGACGCTTTGTCGGTCTCAGAGCACCGACATTTACGTGACATTTAGGTAGAATGTACTCAAAAACAAAATATTATTGGATTATTTTCGTTATTTTTCGAGATACGTAAGCAAACACCCTTTCATCATTTGTTTTCGAGACAGACGATGTATGACCATTAAATGAATAACAGACCGAGTTCCTCTCACTTCGTGTTTTGCTGAGCACAAATCTCAAATACTATTAAGGCTTCATGCATGATATTCAGCAAATACCTACTCCTTTGGAGCATCCTGTGGATAGCAATTTGAACCCTTTTTGTTTCGATATAGCTGTGATTTTTAATTTCAAACACTTGAAGTGAAAATTATTCTAACCCAGAATTTATATTCTAGGAAAGGACTCGGTCGTGTATGTCGTTAGGCATGAGCCGTACTTTCGCGTAAATCAGTCAATAACTAACATTAACGACTTCTGAAGTAGAAGGATTATTTTCCGATTATGTATGGGCAACAGTTAGAAGATTCTGGATAATGGGTTATTCTCAAAATCCAAGTCTGGTTAATATCATAGAGCCTGAACCACGAAGACTGTTCTTCAAATAACAGGATCTTTCCTCGGGGATTCCCATACGTATTGGAATGTCACGAAATTGATCCCATGGGAATTCCGTTAATTTTAAACAATTTATCGAGCCAGACGCCACAGAAAACATTGAAAAGATTTGTTCGAATACCATCGCCATCCGGTAAAATCAAGTCAATGCAGGTTATCTCTCGCCCAACGAAGCATAGCACAATACAACGCTCATTACCCCATACACTACCATCAACCCCAAGCACAACCGGTCTACCCACACCAACCCGTTCAACGTAATGTTGACGTCGCTGTCGTCGTTGGCAATTCACCTTAATGGTATACAATTAATTTTATAGCGTCCGTTTGATGTGGAGCTACCAGTATCGCCACATGTGATACAGCCGCGATACGATGCCTCAAAAGCCGCAACTTCTCCGCTGGGTGGCAGCACACAATCACATTGCTGAGCGACGCGACGTCGTCGCCCCTAGTACAATTCAATGGTGTGTTCACACTATCATATGGAACTGAGCTAGTCGGAGAAAAAATCGCGTCTCACAATAACACATAATCATTGTGTGACGTCTAAAATACAACAACTCTGCGGCTACCTAGAGAGCTGAAGTGAGTCCACCGCGAACCGCGACAGCAGCCGCGCGCGACCACTTTAGTATTGCTCGAAACGGCCAACAGGTATCATCCCCTTCAACGTTCGCGACGACGCCGTATGGTTGAAGCTAGGTTTAGCCTCGCGATTGCGTATCGATCAACTTGAACAAAAGCCGAAATTTATCCAACGTGGTAATTTTCAAATGTGGATGTGACAGCTTCCGCGTGTTGAACCGATTGCTAGTCGGTGCAACGTGCCTTACCGTGACCGTGACGTGAAGTGTGATTGTCGTTACGCCATTGAAGCGAAGTTCAATATTGGCTTCGCGCTAGAAAACGGTTTCCCGGGTTGATAAAGAATAGAATCACAGCAAGTGAAGAAGCGAGTAGAATGTTTTCATGTTTATCGATTTCATCACTGTAATTTTGAGTGCGCAAGAGAGAGTTCAGTGGCAGCAGTACCGTGCTGCATCATTATCCAGACAGTTTATGAATAATTTACATGTACGACAATTGTTAACAGTGATTATAATCTTCAATCAAAACATATTTGCTCCACTTTGAAAACTGCCGAGATTTATGGACTAAATGTCCGGATATTGATGCAGCACGGTAACCAATCCTAACTAGATTTGTGCGACGACTGCGAGTGTGCGTCCAGAATTATGATTTGCATGCCCCGAACGGGTTCATGTTAGAAATTTGAGTGAGACGAAAGAGGGAAAATATCGTACATATGAAATAAGAATACTAGCATCTGAAACTAGAGGTCTCTTTGTTGGGAAAGTGAGGTTGGAAAAGTGGAAAACGAAGGAATGGTGGAAGAGAACACTACGACGAGTAGTGCGAAGGTGGTGTATTATTGATGAAGCTCACTGGAATTGTTGTGTTAATGTTGTTGTGACTGTCGCATGCAGACTGAAAAAAAGTGAGAACATTTCCAGTTTCTTTTTGGAAGCTACTTATAAGATATTTTGTAAGCAAGAATTCAAACGTCAATTTCATGAACTATTAGAACTCCTATGCCAATGTTGAGGAACAGTATCAGTTTTTTCTATTTTCTTCAAGTTTGTGTGGCGCATCCAAATGTAGTAGAAATCCTTCGTCCAACTCTTCTGGCTTTCTTGATAAACGCAAGACTTTTTATCGATGGACCTATTCTTAGTACTAAACCCTAGATTAGAAATACATATGCAACGCTTCAGAGGTTTTCTAAGATTGTCTCTTATCGAGGCCCATGACATGAATAACAGAGCAGTACCCATTACTTAGGAGACTATCTTGTTTTTGATTATGTGCCGTACATTCGCGTTGAGCTAATAACGTTCTAACATCAATCGTATAATATGGGAGGTATTTTTGCCGTTTCTGTATGAGCAACCGTTGTGAAATGCTGGGTAATAGATCATACACGAAAAAGAATTCAGGATAATGTCATACAGCCTGATCAACAACGACTATAGTAACAATAACCAGCATCTACCATTGAACATTTCCATCCGTATACAGTTAGAATGTCACGCAATTGGTCGCATGGAACTTCAGCCAATTTTATACAATTTCTGAACTTTCTGAAGATTAGTTCCCGTCCGGTAAATCAAGCCAATGAAGATTGGCTTCTTGCCTTCTTGCCCAACCATGGATAGCACAATATAATGTTGATACAATGCTCATTCTGAAGACACACGGACACAAATTAAACTCATGGGAGTCCACTTTATTCTGTTGCATGGAAGCTACGACTCAGTTTTGTAAAAAGAGGTCTCACTCATTGGCTGAGTAACTCCAGGCTTTACAAAACTGAGTCTTAGTTCTCATGCAAATGTGTAAAATTTGATACTGGGTTAAACTGTTGGCCATCCATCTGCAGATAAGATTAGTCTTCTCTAAGAGAATCTAAGAGATTGCTTAACATTTCTGATAACATCGGGTAAATAACGAAAAATGTTTTGCTTTGAGAGTAACCGAGTATTGAATAGGCTACAAATAGTTGTAGCGATATTCGTTATTCTTTAAACTCATTTAGAAAAGTTATAAAAATATCAAATTTTGAAGGTGTTCTAAGAGATTTGATTATAAGATCAACTAACAATAGTTAATACGAACTCTTTATTTTATGTTCCATGGAGAAAAATTAAAGTGGAACCCAGCATTTTACAAGCGTTAATGATAACCCTATTGACATTTGCCTTGTATCGTCTGTCATGAAAGCGATAAAATTGTATCGTTTAACTATCAAACGCCACAAGACAGACGTAGCTATGAATTCAATTCTTTTGATGTTTTGTAGTACAAAAGGTTCCAGATGCAAAACAACGACACCTTCCAATGAAGGAATATGTCCTTTACCAGATGGCATATTTAATTCAAAGAAATTCGTACCTATTTCCATGAAATTGGTTTGTAAGGTCAATTGTTATAAAATTAGTGGAAATATAATGGTTTTCTATCCATCATTGACGAGAGCTAATGACTACCACAATCAAACTCATGGAGCGATCGGGAGCAAACGGGTTGACGTCTGACTTAAGGGTACGTCCATTTGGCACGTAACGCAAAACATGCCCATTTTCAACACTACTCCTCCCTCACATATTGTGTATGCTAATTAAACATGTTTTATATGGAACGTCAGAGTTTCTAAACCCCCTATTCCTCAAAGCATGAAGTACTTGGTGGATTTTCCCTGAGATTTTATTGTTTTTATGTCACGCGGTACATGGAAATTGTTAAATGGTTTGTTCCTTACCCGAAGATGACTACGGAATAGGGCAATTGAAGAACATATACGACCTTTCACAATATAAATTCTAGGTTAGAATAATTTTAACTTCAAGTGTTTGAAACTAGAAACCACAGCTAAAAGCGTTCAAATTGCTAACCAAAGGATGCACCAAAGGAACAAACATTTGCTGAAAATATCATGCATGAAGCCTTAATAGTATTTGAGATTTGTGCTCAGCAAAACGCGAAGTGAGAGAGACTCGGTCGCCTTAAAAGCATGCTAATAGACTGGAAATTTGAATTAATCGACGAGCTAAGAATGATATCAGGGGCTGGAAGAAAACGGATATATTTTTTGGCTCAGGAAGTATCAGCAAGTCGGTCCCAAGCTTAATGATTCACCCCTAATAACGTAACTCACACGAACACACCATCAAATATTCTGTCAAAATAACCCAGCGAATCAAACCAAAAACAAACATTCTAGTACCGAAAACCTCAAAAAAGAATTGCAAAGTGCAAGGTGCGAGATGTACTTGGGACCAAGGGGTTTTAAAGCAGTGAGTTAATTTTAAATCGTTAGTTTCCTATTGATTGTTGGTGATACCTTAGTTGTTTTAAAGGATGACGATAAAAAACGAGTTTTTAATGCGAAATAAATCCAAGTTATCTACATATCTTTAACGCACAATTAAAATTAATAATCTAGCCATTAGATGGCAAATATCTGGCAACACATTTGATCAAATTTATATGAGCAAGCTTTACATCTTTATCTATTGACAATACAAGTATTGCTTGCAAGTTTCGCCGTCGTGACAAACCTCGATACAATGATAGATATTCTTTGGTTCAAATTTGACATGAAGCTTACAATATCAAAAAGAAGAAACCTGATCCCTGACAAAACTAAGTTGCATCCAACGTTCCTGAAGAACCATGACTAATTTGATGAAAATCTCGCGAATTCAATTCTGCAGACGAATTAGAACAGCATTGATAGAAACATATATGAAAATTATTACAGCGTTGTTTGAACTGAAAGTTAAACAAAAACACTAATTTATTTTGATTTAGTTTTGCGGAGTAAAAGATGGGACAGCTATGCTAAGAACTTACACTACAATAGGTTATTTAAAAATTCATCCAGATTGCAAACAGCTTTCGAATAAAGAAATATGCCACTTGTCGAAAATGTTATCCCTGTACTTAATTCCCCATACTGTTATATTAATGTAGGGAAGAGTTAAATAGGCATTTATGTAAAATATGCAATGTAACGACATAACGAGCCAACATAACGAATTGTGTACATCTCTACTTGTAAGCTAACTTAAAAGTTCCTAAGTAAAACAAACTGCAAGCAACCCTAGTCTAAACCTACGCCAAAATAACAGACAGAAACGTGTAACCGATTTTGATGTTAATTTGCAATGACAATAACAATCATTTATGCCAGCATCTACTACGCCAGTACAAACAAAAACCCACCGTCCATGCTTCTGCTATCTTCTCTGCTGCTCACACGTTTCTCTTGTTCCATTCGAATCAGATGATAAGATACAACGGTTTTTCGTACTTTTTTTTAATGAGAAATTGATTATGTGTCACCCGTTATTCCTGTATGCATGCAGTAATGGAATGCTATTTCTTTTGTTCGTGTAGTTGAATGATAAAATGTGCCGTAAACAGTGTGTAGAGAATTTAATAGATTCATAAAGTGACTGACAACTGAGAACACAAAACGTTCGGGAAAGGGAAGTGAAAATTCTGGAATCCGTGAAGTTAAGTGCAAAGGTTTGTGAAATTATCAATTACAGTTATCAATAACAAAAGCACAAATTAATATCCAACAACGGTAGTCGGTACATAGGTAGAAGAGGTATTGTAGTCAGTGGGAACTTTCAATCCAAGCCGATTTCTGTTATTAAAAAAAACGTACGGGTCTCTACTCTGCTGCTTTCACACTAATCCGTAGAGCCTATTGGAGGAATTCAAATGATGAACCGGAATTCGCTGAAGAGTGCACGGAAGGATTTTTTCAAATCGGTTTGTTAATGTTGTTTTCTCTAAGTTGTATTTAATTAGCTTTGCAACGTGTCTCGTCTTTACAAAAGCATTCAATTTCGGGCTCAGTATGGCAGTTGGCAGTGAAGTCAATATTTTATGATAAGTTCCTGTCTCTAATTGCGGTAAATGTTTAACAAGCATTTGTTTAAAGTCTTTCTTGTTTGTTGCTTTTGTGTTAAAATGTTACACTCACCATTATAGTTTTCGTGAACTAATGGCCTTTATTAAAATAGCTCTCATTACCAAACTATGACTACGAACCGCTTTATAAGATGAAACCAAACATAGCATCAGTGATTTGAAGGAACATGTAACAGCAAAACGCGAATGGGAATAAATCACATCGTCGAACTTGAAGCGAATGATTTGCAAAATAACTTCCACCATCATCATAGCTAATCAAAAGAGCGAACATGCCTTCATCGCAGTAGAAAATTCCTGGACCAATAAAATCCACTTATAACACATCGATTTAAACACAGAGGAATCCATCAGACACTTTTTGTACCTTCATTCCATAGCCCATCTTCATCCAACAAAAATGATTCATCAAAATCCCGATCTTCCTCATCTCCCTATTTTGTACTGTGGAGTCGATCTCGAGTCGATTTTTTATCAACATCCTACGCCCAATATCGCAGTACCGGATTCACTTGCATATGACTAATTGAGCAATGACTTCTTCTACAGCAGTAACAGGGGAGTATCAAATTCTTTCACGGCAACAGTTACGGCGAAAAATGCCTTCACCATGACTGGGTGATATAATTCCATTTTCTGGTTTTCCAGTAAACGATCTGGTCAACGCTAATCGCACGGGACGGTGTCAAGCTCGAGTCGAATTAAGAGGGCAAAACATCAGAGCACCTGTTTGTTGCAACATCTAGACATTGGCTTTGTACTTATTCGAGTGTTGAAGGTATTGTTTAGTCAATTGTTTATTGTTTATACTACTTTCTTCCATCAAAATAGGCTAATTAACATCAATTCAAATAAGTGATTTCATTTTCAACATTGAAGTTGAATGATGTCTTATCAATGTTATTGAATTGCATGAAATATGTGATGAACACATTGTTGGGTTAAAGCTTTGGGCTTTTATCGACATATAGCATTGTTGTCGCGTACAAACTCATTGAACTACAGTCAGGTCTCCTATAGGTGGTACCATACACCCAAACTAATTTCTCGGCTGTCTTGCAAACAATTGGGCTGATTTTTTCGAATATAGTTAGGGTCTATGATAAACTTTTTACCTACCGTAACTGGCAAAAAGACAGCCGTTGCAGAATTGCTGAAAATAAAAAATATGCAGCGTGTTAACACGGTTATTTATTCGATAGGAAATACACGTCTTAGTAGCTATTAGTGTGGCGAATACTTGTTTTGAGGCAGTAAGATACATAACTCTTTTCAGTATGAATTTTAAAATACGATAGAGTAGAAATTATTGTTTTCCCAATTATTGTGCTGAAATAGTTGAATTTACCTGTGATATCAACGTTATCAATTTAACTTAACATTTGGTACGATGCTTTTTTTTAACGAAAACGAAAACGTTTTTCCCAGGAAACTAACCAGAATGATCAAGGCTACGATGGATGGTGTACAGTGTTTCGTGAAGATTCGGGTGCGTTATCGGATCCGTTTGAAACACGCAAAGGACTTCGACACGGCGATGGTCTTTCACGCCTCCTGTTCAACATTGCGCTAGAAGGTGTTATGAAACGTGCGGACTTTAAAATGCGGGGTACGATTTTCATGTGCTTCGCTGACGACGTGGACATTGTCGGCAAAACGTACTAGGTGGTAGCTGATCAGTACACCAAGCTGAAACGTGAAGCGGAAAAGGTTGGATTGAAGGTGAATGCGTCGAAGAGTAAATATTTGTCAGAACTGTGACAATCGACGGAGATGAGTTCGAGGTGATGGATGAGTTTGTGTATCTCGGATCATTGGTTACGTCAGATAGCAACTGCAGCAAATGAAAATTCGGGGACGCATTATTACCGGAAGTCGTACCTACTATGGACTCCACAAGACCTTGAGGTCTGGTAAACTTCACTCCCGAACAAATTGTACCATGTACTAAACGCTGATAAGACCGGTAGTTCTCTACGGACATGAGACGTGGACACTGCTCGAAGAGGACCTGCAAGCACTTGGAGTTTTCGAACGACGCGTGCTTAGGATGATCTTTGACGGTGTATATGAAAACGGCGTATGAAGGAGAAGGATAAACCACGAGCTGGCGCAGCTCTATAGCGAACAAAGTATCCAGAAAGTCGTTAAAGCTGGAAGTATACAATGGGCGGGACATGTTGTAAGAATGTCGGACAACAACCCCGCAAAAATGGTGTTTGCCTCGAATCCGACCAGTACAAGACGCAGAGGAGCGCAGCGAGCTAGGTTATTAAAACAAAGAGCTCCTACCCAAGTAGCACTGAAAACATAAATTGAAAGGTAATAATTTCCATGCGTCATGCTGTAGATTTATAGAAGTGCAATTTGACTAGTTTAGTCATGAAGATGTACGTTTCATGCAATTCGAGTCTAAATTTACTTATATGACAAATTGGTTTGTCATATATGTGGTTAATATTTTGAAATAGGACTGTTTGTTACCTGCTATCTTGTTTGGAAATAATTTTATACTTAGCAACACAAGTCTTCCGTATTTCAAGAAACAGACAATTAAGAAATTCAAATACCAACAGAACTAATAATGTATGTTTTGTTCGTGTCGTATTAGACCTCGAAAGACCGTTCCTGTACTTTCAAGTAAGACTAATAATTATCAAATATGTATCTATATCTTTTTATATTTTTACCGCTGAAACATTCAAAATCCTAATGTTAGAACCATGCCAGTATGATGAAAAATTAAATATAGTTGTAGCCGATTCCTTGTACGATCGTACATTATTTGCAGCAGTACACTTGCTAGAATTAGTATTAGCTAAAGCGTAATCGAATATTCATCAAAATAAAGCAAGTCTTTTCAAATTATACCCATTCTTTTTGCTTGAATTAATCTATGTTGAAACGAGTAAATATGTCCTCTATCACGTTGGTGATAGTTAAAATAAAATAATAAAGAGTTTAGGAGAGTTTAGGCTTAAGAGGAGTCTAATGATTCCATTTCAAGTGGTACAGAGACCGATCTTGTAAGCTTGGTGTTCGTGGTTCAATCCTGGTTCATGGATGCCTTTTTGACAAACTGACCAAAATTTGTTTTACTGTAGCCTCAGATTTTTTTGTTTACAGATCACTGTCAAACTTAAATTTTGTTTCACAGGCTCCACCTCCTGCGCTATTTCAGTTCTATAGTATTACCCTATAAGGTTTTCAATCACTGGAATGGGTGCATAATTATTTATCACATTAAAGCACAAATGCATACAATGAAACATTTCGTGTTACTTGGGTAAAAAAATAAAAAAAAAAATGGAATCCTTTGCCCTCACCCCCCCCATTTTCGCCATGCTGCACTTCGCCAGCTTCGCAGTCTGCGAAGGGTCCGTAGGTCGCCTTTTACTTGATCGATTCACCTTGCTCTTTGCGCGCCTATTCTTCTTGGGCCCGTCGGATCGATATCGAAGATAATTTTAACTGGGCTGTCGTCCGACATTCTTACGACATGCCCAGCCCACCGTAGTCTACAGATTTTGGCGGCGTGAGCGATGGGGGGTTCTCCCAGCAACTGATGTGATTTGTGGTTTATTCGCCTCCTCCACGTTCCGTCTTCCATCTGCACTCCCCGTAGATCGTACACAACAACTTCCGTTCAAAGGCGCATTGGTCCTCCATGAGCATTGTCCATGCTTCGTGGCCGTAAAGGACTACCGGTCTAATTAATAACGGACTTCTTCTCTCCAGGGTGTATTACAAACCATCGAACATAGTTCCCCTGCTTTCGCTATGGCTGTCGTAAACGAACTGATAGAGCTATAATTTTTTTCTGTATATAGCCTTATTATATTTATTGACGATTCACCGGTGATAACACCGCCAGGTGACAGTATAATCTCATGGAAAATCTATGATTTTTTTCTTTTTTTTTTAATGCAAGTGTTATAGCAACTGTTATATTCACTGTCATATTCAAATGATATTCAATGATGAAAATCATTTGAATATTGCTATAGTGTGCTTTCACGTCTTAGGTTTTAATGTTAGGGCCATACATCGTGAAACAAATTTATGAAAATAATCAAGGTCAACAATTTCGTCATACTTGATATTTTGAAAACCAGCTTCTAAAACGAATTATCAGTAAATGAATCGCATTGAGTCAGTATTACTATTTACAACACTGATGGCAAGTACAAATATACCCGATTTATAGGTGTTGCTTTTTATGCTGTGTTTTCCCAACTGATCTAGAGGAGTACCAATTTTTCCTGGGTTGACGACTTGTCGCAATGTTCCGGACTAGACTACACTTTGCATATCTTAAGAAACTTTGTAAAATCTTTTGAAACATTTTGGAAGTGTGATAAATATCAGAGCAATTCTTGATAGCTCAGTTGGCAGCACGATTTACCAAATGGATTCCCGGCTCGGTCGAGGGAAGCTTTCGAGTTGAAAATTTTCTCAACTGCCCTGGGCATAGAGTATCATTGTGCTTGCCGCACAATATACAAATTCATGCATTGCTGTTTGACTGGGCTCTCAATTAATAACTGCGGAAGCGCTTTCAGAATACTAAGTTGAGAGCAGGGGAAGTAGAAAAGAACGTCAAAGCGATTAAGAAAAATAAAGAAAAAAAAACTTGGGAAATTTGTCGACCTTATTTGAGTGTTGTGGAACTTATTTAAACAAGCATTAGATGCATTCATTGATTTTATTTCCGTTAGTTACAGGATGCAAAATATCACTTAAGTTGCTACTGATAAATTCAGTGAACATCAAGACATTCATAACTCTCATGAATAAGCGAAATTCTTAGAAACTGTTAGAAATTTTGAGCAAATCTTTAAAGTTTCTGGCATGCAGCTTCTGGGAAAATGCCAAAAAGGGTACCAAAAATAACTACGTAAAATGCATATCTATGTACGTATCGACCCGTTGTACGTATACGTGTACGTATGTATCAATTTATTGAACTGTGCAAGTTGTAATAACATCGCTGAATATATTGAAATGAACACATTTGGTAAAACAAAGAAACTGTTGAAAACCAATCTAATCGACTGATGTTTTCATCTCTATGTAACTTAGGGATGGCCAACGCTAGAATTGTTTCTGTATAGGGAAGATGTACTTATATTAATCTCATCACTTTGCAATTCATCCTACTTGAAATAAAACGATATACACGTGACAGGATTAGTTAGTAATGTTTGTTGTAGTTATTTAACCTAAGCAAACATTATTAGAAAACTAAACCGATCCTTCAACTGCCGAATTGTTTGATTCATCGTAGGATGAATATAGGAACAATGAGATTAATATGGGGGCAGTTTCCCTACTTGACAGTATGACAGTATGACAGTATGAGCAAATCTAGTGGTCATTTCTTTTTCCTGAACTAGCTAATACATCACTATAGACTCCCTGTTCCTCTTAAAAGCCCTGAGACACAACCAGAAGAAATGGCTTAAAGTTACCCTTTGCTCAATTTCATACTTTAAGTTTATATAAAAAAAAAATTATTTTGAAGTAAGGGGGAGACCTCGGCGTAGTGGTTAACATCCTACACCTATCACGCCAAAGTCACGAGTTCGAATGTCACCCCCGGACAAGTTACAGAAATACCCAAAAGAGGTATTTGAGTGACTACGACGGGAGATGAACCAGCCCGAAGCTGAACATCTCGACAACAAAAAAAAATTGAAGTAAAATGAAATTATTACTTGTACCTTAATGCTATAAATCCAATTAATTCAATTAAAAAACAAAAACAATATGAGCTTGAAATGCTAAGAAAGGAAGGAAACTGAAAGATTCAGGATTTAGTAAAACTAGGGTAATCGAAAGTAAAACTAGGGTAATAGATAGTTAAATTCATTAATTGGTTACCGTCTGCCATTTTTGCGTTTTTTCAATATATCTGAGGCAATGGACAAATTTCTAAATTACGTTACATGAAAGCATTTTTGTTACAACAGTTCGTATCTCATGGACAAATAATTGAAACTCAAATTTACTTCCCTGATTCTGGATGATTTCATCGATTTTCTTATGAGTACCAAAACATTACAAACAATTGCTTAGACCCCAGCACATAGCGAACTGTGGTTTTTTTGCTGCATCTCACTTTCAATAAATTATTTACCAACGTTTTTTTTATGATTTTAATCAGTAACGAAATGATTTTCAGTTTCCCACTTGCCAGCACCGGTGGGGTAGTGGTAAGCGTTACTGGTACTTTGTCACCCCAGTGGGTCTAGGTTCAATCCCAGCCGAGGTCGGTTAGATTTCTCTGAGGCGGAAAAATCTCTGATCACATTAAAACCGGTTCATGTGTTGATGAGTGAAACATTTGGGATAAACAAACATACAGTCCTTTGTTAATCGTACAAGAATATAAAAAAACAAAAAAAAAATATTTAAGTTTGATTCAGCCATTAATTTCTCATATAATCTAGAATAAACTACATATTAATTTGACTCAACTACCCACAATGGTTGAAACAAACTAAAATTTTAGGTGAAGGTTTCGGAAATTTAGCAGTTTAATTCAACCGATCCATTCGTTTAATTGGCCATTAGGTTCGTTGTATCATTTTAGAAGCTACAAAAACATTCATTCTGTTAGTTACTTCAAACAAATTATATGGTACATATATTAAACTATTTTATTTCGATAAAACTATTTATTTTAGAAGTTTAAACCAAAACAACAAAACTGACTATTGAAACGAATAATTGAACCTACAAACAAATCTGTTTCTTCACACATGATTGCGTTTTCTCTGTGCATGAAAAAGCTAGCGTGTAGTAGTGTTTGTGCAGAATTATCAATTCAGTTTATGATTCTCTTGAGTGCTCAATTTATAATAAAAGGGGCGCCGAATTTTGAGTAGGCGTTCCTAAATGTGTAGCTTATTGCTCACTACTTTGTGAACTAATATAAGTCGCAATATGAGTTTTTGTGAAAAATTTAGGCTAACTAGAAAGTAGAAGTTAGCAAAAGCGCTGCTGCTATAATTTTTAGATTCTATCAAGTTATTAACATAGAATCTTGAAATTATGCTACAGCCAAATGGGTCCAATTTGAAATGTTCACTCTACACACGCAGATTTTTTACAGAAATCTGTAAAAGTTTACCGAATTCTCAACAGCTGAACGTTCGGTAATCCAATTTAACGGATTTCGGTAAAATTTTACCGAAATCCGGTAATTTTTTTACAGATAACTGCAAAATTTCACCGAAATCCGTTAAATCGGATTACCGAACGTTCAGCTGTTGAGAAATCGGTAAACTTTTACAGATTCCTGTACAAAAAATCTGAGATTATTGTTTGATTTCTATGAGCTTTCGATAAACCTGATCGAATCGAGCTAAAGGTCTATTTATGAAATCCCTAACGATTTCTAGAACTAACATCAATTTCTGTATTTTTTTAATTGTTGAAATGCGTATCTTTAGAATGTACAAAACACTGAAAGTGATGCAAGCAGAGAAATGGTAATTAAAAAAAAACAAGCACAGATGAATTTAAAAAAAAAAAAGTGAAAAGTGATTTAATTTCAGTCTTAGTAATAAGCTTAACAGATCAGTTATGAAGAATAAAATTCCTTGTATTTTCTAGTTTCACATTTAAATTGCATACGTCATTGTTTTAGTCACGGTTATATCATTTTCTCTTTTCTATGAACGAACAGCCGAACAACTTGTAGCTATAGTTAACCATCATCTTACCTTCTTGAATGAATCAATTTCTTTTCTAAAGCGCCATTGCTTAGACAACCTGCAAATAGCCTGACGCTCACCTTGTGCAACGTTTATCATATTGTAATTTATAATCAAAAACCACATAGCAGTGCGCTTGTTATCAGTTCAATGTGAACGATATGACAAAAACCAAAAAATTCAAACCCTCCATAACTGACTGAATTTCTTACTTTTGAATGTGTAAACATTGCTGATTGATAACTCTGGTTCAATTGTGCTTGACTCATCCCCAACCAATTTGTTTTTATTTTTATCTATTACCAAATCGGAATGATACATTTTCTGATCAAGTGCCCTCTGTCCCTGTCATCGAAAACCAACATTCGGAACGTGCATTGTCATGTAACCATGTAGGCATCTTGCTCATTGAGTGTATTATCACATTCCGCAGTTTAGTTATTTCAGTGATTAACGGCGGCGGTTACAATCATTTTCAACAGAGTTCACTTCAGGTTGTCAGCTGTGCTTATTTGTCCTGGGCAATTATTTTCCTATCACACTCGTGAGCTTCCGATAAGTACTCTTTAAACAATCACTTTTGTACAGATTGCTGTTTGATATCAACAGCGGTAACACTCATAAATTTGGTGATTCTATTTCTCTGCTTGAATGTAACCTGATAGAAGTTCCCATCAGTTTGTGATGATTTTTTTTAACACTCAGAGATTCGACGAAAATCGAGGAACATTAACGAAGAACCAAAACCATCGTAACCCAACGAAACGTGTGTTTGGTTGAATTTTTTTCTCATTCCTTTCGACTGATTCTTATGTCCTAGACACGCCGTATGTATGTGTTGGTCATAGGGCATCGAAATTAGCATCACTTTTCGGAAATGTGTAGCTTTCACCATCTCGCAACCATTTCGTAATAACAATCATTTACGACTTTATTTTGAAGGACAGCTCACAGCACAATCACCTGAAAGGAATGTGTGAAAATTGACGTACCGAAATTCTACGTCAACGAGTAAAGAGATAATCAACTTTTAACAGTGTAAACAATCACCAGCTTGTATCTAACTAACTACAACCACTTCATTGTCATCATTAATGAGCAAACTACATTTCAACTCCCACTCATTTAGAATATTTAACGAGCTTCCTACAGAGAGTCTGTGTCAGTTGGTTAGTTGCAAATTTCAAACTAGTCATTAAAATTCACACCTAAACCGAAATCATGCTGTCAACCTTTGGTCTTGATATCGCGAAGGCCATTTATCAGAGGTGTTCATCGTGGCATGTTTCAAAATCAATCATCAATGCAGCGAAGTCCCGTGTCCAATGCATCCCCTCATTATTTCTTACCCTCCGGCTTCCCCTGCATTACCATTTTGATCTCGCAGCTTGGTCTATCGGATATTGCATTTTAATTAACCAACAAACGTGTGGAGGTACTTTTAACAACAGTGGCTAATAATAGCCAGTATTAAACGCCGAGCACATCCAATTGTCGCACGCTACCACTGCTTTAATAGCTCTAGCAAACCCCTTCGACGATAAATAACAATAGTCCTCTTTTCTCCTTTTACGCGCAGATGTCCGACTTGGTCGACACGGGCAGCAGCAACACAGCCAATGGGACGCCCACGATTCCGTCGCACCGCCTTGGTCAGAATCTGTTCAACAACAATGCATCATCATCGTCATCGCTGGCTGCGACGGGATCGATGACGGGTTCAATGATGTCCAATGCCAGCATCAGCTCATCGCAAGAGGTAAGCCACATCCCGAATCCATGCAAATCGATCCTAATCCAAATTTGGCACACCTAATGATCATCAATCTGTTTAATTTGGCTGCGCCAGGGGATTTGAACAAATAAGGGATTATAATGCGGCGTGATTCTTGTCTGCAGCAACACCCTCGCAGAACCCATTGAGAATAGAAACTCAAAAACAAATCTCATTTGATGAGTGTTATACAGTTGGTTTTTTTTTTCAACGAAAGCACACAAATTTGCACAATTCGATAAAATAAGGTCATGTCATGTAGAAGTTCAGAGTGCATTCGAAAAATGGCAAAATATGTTATACAATAAATTCTGCAGCAAAGGAAGTAACTGGCATACGTTAGATAACCGCTTGTTAAAATGATAAATGCTGTTACAAGTATTCACATGCGAAGAAATGGTATAAATACACAAGGATTACCAGCTGAAATAGAAAAGGCAGTGTTACTCATCCACCAGTTATAAATGAAGTGACGCCGCATTCAGCTTCGCCACTTTCTTACAGATCCGCGGCCGTGTGCGACGTGACTAACAATAACAATGTCAAGGTGGGGCGTCTTAAGGCGACTCTATCTATAAATGACAGGAACTAAATGGATTACTAAATAGCTAAGTGGTCAGTCAACTAATTATGTAACTACAGCAACAGAAATGTGCAAGCGTCGAATCGCCCGCACCGCTCAGCTGTTTGATGGCGCTGAGCTTTTTCAGACTCAGACTACGAGAGCATCGTTTTTGCGAAACCGAAAACGAGGGTATTTCCCAAAAATATTTATATTTTGACTTAATTTTGCATCCGTTTCCCATGTTTCTCGGGAAGGTGTCTCACATGCGATTTTCTCAGAAAATCTGTGACACACGTTCGTCTTTTTCGATTTTTTTTTTCGAAAAAAAAAACCAAATTCATCGACCCGGTGCCAAACATTCGTGGTATCCAATTAACTTTTGAAATGCTTATGACAAGATTTTTACTGTTGTCCTAGAAAACTTTTGCGGCTGATCGGTTTTGAGCATTTTGTTAAAAAATGTCAGCGGTTCTTAGTATGTTACCCGAGAATCAAGGTAACTTTATAACTGTTATCGCATTATTAATATCAACTTCCTCTGTAATCCTGCCAGACAGAGATATTTTATCACCACAAAAAGAAAAAAAAGTTAGATTTTTTTTAATAATTCGTCAGTGAATACAACGTGGACGACGTGAATAGACAAAATTATGTGTCCACATCTCATTTCTAGAAGAAAAGACAGAGAACCGCTCAATATTTGCCAACTAAACATGCAACCCTCACGACAACTACGATACCGGGAACGTGTGACGGCGACGGTGACATACACGTTGACATATTTAGGAAGATCGCGTCCGATTCCTGTGGGCTGGGCCGCATCTTCAGTACTTGTACAACGATCGAACGACAAACAACTCGCGAAAATCTCAACGCTCCACGCCTACTGGGAATTGTTCTACCAAAATTGCGCATTCACAGTATCGATTAAAATTAATTCAGAGGAAACTGACGCGAGGATATATCATATGTAACGATTACCATTTCAAGAACAATATAAGTGCTGTGCATTGTGAAAGTGCTACGATTGCGAAGTGAAATAACGACTTGTGAATAAAGTATCATTCGAGATAAATTTCCGAGAAATCTAACGAAAAAGGTAAATACAGGGCGAGCGGTTTGCTTTTGAACGTGCAGCACTTATAGGTTTATATGTACGTTACAAGAGCATATAAAGTTTAAAAATAATAACTGCATGTGTGCGGTGAGTCGGCGATATTGGTAGCGTGTGGCGTGAGAACTGCGAACCCACCCACATACAGACCGCACATCGCTAATAAGCTGTCACCTAGTCGTGCGCGTAGAGCTACAGTTATGGACTGCGATAGAGCGCGATTTGATTATTCTTGGGCAAAAATACAAACAACTTGTTAAAACGTTTTTCGGTGAGAATTAAATACTCTTCCAGCCAGCGGCAGCTTGGTGGTAATTGAGATGTCGCCAAGTGCGACAAACTGGTTTTCTAAAAATATGTTCGTGCTTGTTGTTCCTCAGACTAAACGATGATTAATTTAGCTAAATCCATACACAGTAGTGACTGATTTGATCGTCGCGCTGTCAGCACAGTTGTTCAAACTGGGCAAAATTAATAAGTTTTCAAAAGGCTATCATGTGCTACCCAATCAAGGTAGGTATTTCTTGTAATTTGTCAACAGGCAGATGCTTGATGGACCATGTTATTTGCGTCGTTTGATTAATCATCCGCGTAATTTGAAGCTTGGTACGGTTTGACATTTTACTTGGAGCCAGTTGAGATTATGACGACGGATTATGACGATTTGTATTAATTATTCTAAAATTAAACATAATAAACGGTGAACACGAAACTATTGCAAAATAGTTAATTTATTATAAATCTCATGTATTTATCGAAAAATTCTCGACACTTTCACTTCACACCATCCATAAGAGCTTGTAAAGTCTTATGCGTTACCTTTTTCTCATTTTTTATCCACTTCCTACGCATGTCATTTACATCCTTTACTTTCTCCTTGGTCTTTCTGAGTTCCCGCTTCATCATGGCCCAATAAGTTTCGATTGGACGTAGTTCTGGACTTGGGGACAAAATGTACTGAATCAGTCTCATATCATTCCATTCTTTCTTCTTTTAGCATTTCAAGCTTATTGCTTTCACAATTAGCTTATTGCTTGCTCTCAACTTAGTGTTCTAAATGCACTTCCACAATTATTAATTGAGAGCTCTCGATGCCAAGTACCATTTTTGCATAAGTATGATTGTGTGGCAAGTACAATCATACCCTATGCCCAGGGAGTCGAGAAATTTTCCTTAACGAAAAATTCCTAGACCAGACCGGGAATCGAACCCAGCCACCTCCAGCACCTCCGAACTCAGCCACCGACTGAGCTAAGGGAGGACCAATATCATTCCATCACGCTTAGAATAGTGACATGCAGATCTGGCAGTGGCATTGGCGAATCCGGCCAAAACAGTGGTTTTTTATTGTGTTGCTCCAAAAATGGAAAAGACGTTTTTGGATGCATTCAGTCTTGTAACGAAAATTTCATTTCGCTTTCGAAAGGTGCAGATAACCTACCAAATGAGAATGAGTTTCTTTTAGAAACGATCTTCCACTTTACATTGAATTTTTATTTTCCGGTATAAAACTCCTGTCCTGCCATGCGTTGGAGGTCAGCTTTGACTTATGTTTCGGCATCCATCACACAGCAACTGTATCTGCTCAACATATCTATGTAGAGCTTCCTAGCACTGGTCATGGCAACCATTTTGTAGCTTTCATCGCGGTTTGGGAGGTTTTGAAATTTGTTTGCATGTAATCCAGCTGTTGCCATCACCTTCTAAGCGAAACTTTGCGAAACTTTTTGGCAACATCATGTTGAATTTACCTCTAACCTTTCCCTCCGCCTTCTTACATGCTGCTCCCGGATTCCGTCCTGCTCCGCGCTTGTGATCCATAGTCAACCGGTCTTTGAACCTTTTTAGTACTCTTGAGACGGTTGAATTAAAGATTTGTTCCAAAGAACGATGGGACAGCTTCGGATTTTTCATCTGATCGTACCAAAACTTTAAACGCGTCTCCACTGGACTCTTGCCTCACTTCGATCTTGACCTCAACAAATCACACAACTACGCAATTCACAGGATGTGAACAATGCACTTCAAATAGGAACTTTGGAAAATTTGGTTAATTTCTGTCCAGTAGGATAAAGTTACACCCAGTTGTAAGTGTTGGATACCACTCATTATATTTTGGACATTCGGTTGACTAAACTGAGCGGCCATTTTTTTCCACCATCGTTTCATCTCTGTTGCATCCAGAGTCACCATTCTATTTTCCTTCAACTTCTGTTTGACAACTGCCCAATATTTCTCAATTGAACGGAATTGAGGCCAGTTGGGTGGATTGATGTCCTTTTCGAAGAAATCCACCCGTGTAGTACTTCTCCGCTGTAATGGAAGCTTGCCAAATCAGGTCAAAACTTTACA
The DNA here is from genome assembly GCA_024533555.2 of Aedes koreicus. NCBI lineage: Eukaryota > Metazoa > Arthropoda > Insecta > Diptera > Culicidae > Aedes > Aedes koreicus. The sequence continues at coordinate 684,734 of JAHHFK020000921.1, read as the reverse complement.
GGTCCATTGTGAGCTTTAATGTACGGAAGAATACGTTTTTTCAGGCACTCCTGCTTGTACAGTTTGGATCCATAGTCTTATTTGTCGCGAAAAGCTGGGTTTTTGTTCGCAGCTGCAATTACCTTGACAATAAGATTTCTTGCAAATTTATGCAACAAAAACAAAATAGAAATTGCTTGGGACATCACTTCCACCAGTGTCTCTATAGAACTTTTTTCCGGGAAACTAGCCATTCCCCCCCCCCGGCCGCCCCCCCCCCCCCAAACCCCCAAAACCCCCAAATTTGGCCACCAGTTCCGCTTTAGAAATACTTCTTGCAGACGAATCCTCCTGACGATGCTATGGCTGGCATTGAATATCTTGGCAATATCATAGTTCGACAGTCCTGGGTTTGCGCTAATCGTATTCAACACCTTCAAATGTAACTTCCGATCCATAGTTCCATTACGACACTTGCAATGATCCTGCCGAATCCTGATCCTGATGCTGATAGCTATGCCACTTCACGATTTTGAACCTGCACGCGGACGAGTGTGCAAAACGATTTTTGGTTCACGGACATTCGCGACGAACTTTTCAGTACTGAAAGAGGAAACATTTCAAAACAAACTGCTGTCAAAACATTCCAGATCCGACTACGAGAAGCGCTACAGTAAAATAAATAGTGAATACTAGAAGTATACCAATCGGTTTGCGGCATACTAAATGGTACAATTCATCGTTTGTCTTTCATACAAGTCGCTTTCCTGTATGTCCAACTTTCCGAGCGAGTCCGCTTTCTCATTGCCTGGGATTGCGCAATGCAAAGGAGCCTATCAAATAAGATCTTTCTACCAATACACTCATCTGCTCTCTTATTTTTAAAAAGAGATGAGATGAGGTTTCCATAAACGAATAATGGCCTGCGGATATGTTGGAAATCATCCCCAATGCAAATTTGATTGCTGCCAGTTGAGCAACATAAATAGAACAAGGTTCGTGAAGTTTGTGAAAGGCGCTAGCGTTTTTATTCAAGACAGCGAAGCCATCAGCGAAAAACGAATCGAGTCCTCGAGCTTTTGCAATTAGTATTAAGTATTTATTATGGACAATTATAGAGGCAGTTCCAAAGTTTCGGTTTTCAATATAACATTAAGAATTTAAAAAAAGGAAATCTGGTCAGAACAGGAATGGACCATGCAATCTTTGACCATTTCCAATTCTGCTATTTAGTGTTTTCTTTGAAGTATAATTTAAACTGCACTTGCAGGGAAACTGATTGCATCGTTTATCAGATATAATTATATGTAATAGAAGGAAAATGTGTCAAAATAGACCACTTATCATAGTTCCCAAACGGGAACAGCACCATTCGATACATTAGGTTTAATCTTATACCTCCCTCATTTACGGTTTGCGGTTTTGGGTCTCTTCTTGCAAATTGAGCATTGTCACCAACGAAAAATTACAATGATTAAACTTCCCAGAATTTTATATGTGAGTTTCGTTAATCTCTGCTGCGTAAAATGAAATATAATATTTCATAAAACCCAAAATATGTCTTATATTTTAAGCAGTGCCAAAGAGGGGTTTCACCCTCTATCAAACTAAGACTCTATCAAACTTAAATATGGCCATTAGAGTGGCTCAACATGGCCTTTTTTTTAAGAAACTGTTCTTTTTTGAGTCCATTTGTGATCCCAATCAACTGTGCAGCAAAATTTTGAGACGACTAGTTGTAACCCAGCGTTCCACATTGCGTTTGAAATGCGTATGGAAATTGCTATAGGGAAATGTACTTTTTGTATTTGGGTTGATAGAGATAACAGTTTTGCATGAATCACGCAACTAATTATATAAAAGTATAGTCCAGAATGAGCCTAACAATTTTTCAGGAAAAAGGTACTGTGCTAGTAGGTCCCTAAAAAAGTTGTAGTTGGTACTAAGGTTAAGTCATGTATGGTTATAGTTAATAATAATTAAGATCGATAGTTCGAATTAAATACCGTAAAACGGAGTAACATTTATTGTTTTGGCTAGCGTTTCAAGTGTTTGTATGGAAAATTGTGATCAAGTTAACGTTTCTTCCATACAAACTCGAGTTTTAGTACACGACACTGAAAAAGTCTGCACATTGTAGACGAAATACGCGTATCTGTCAAGATAAGCAATAAAGGTATTGGAATTAAATGGAAATTACTAATCTTTCTTCTCATTTTCTAGTTACGTAAGTCATGTTTGTAAAAAGTCGGGGAACAAAAAGAAAGATCTCGTGTAAAATTATGTCTCCTGAAACTGACACATACGCAATTCGACGAAAGCCGTGTTTGATTGAATTTATTTGCTCATTCTGTTCAACTCATTCTTATGTACTAAAGAACGCTTGCATGTGTCTGTCTCAGTACCTTTTCAAAAAAAGAAATGAAAAAATTGTTTACATTCGAATAAAAAATCAGAACAATATGAATGACAAACATTTTCCCCGGTTTCGTTAAACTTACCCATAAATTCAATAATTTGAATAAGATTTTTCTTGAAACACTACTTATGAGTTATTGATTTGTAAAATTATAATGTAAATTGTCTGTCCCTATCAGGGCCCTACCCAAGTAGCACACTACGATCATAATTAGTTGTAGGAACTTGATTATGACTTAGCAAGTCATATTTATGTTATCTCAACCGAATGGCTACACGTGTGCGACTAGGGTACATCGTCGAACCATTAAAATGAAAAAGAATAGCTTTTGTATTCATTTCACTCCACTTTAATTAGCTTTCGTGCAGTGAATGAATCTTACTTTCATCGATTCACTCCCAATTCACTTCCTGTCAAACGTGAGTAAGCTTAAATTCATTTTCGATCTAGCCACCGTCAAAAGCGTTCCAATTGAAATTCAAGCTTGCTTCAAACGACGTAGGGAACGACCGTGAATCAACTTCGTTGAAATTGATTTGATTTCATCCCCCCAACCGAGCAGTGGTTGGAGACCAAAACATGCGTGCCAGTGTTGCTAGAAGTATTGTAATTTGATTGTAACTTTGCTTGACAAAAAGCTCCCCGAGCTGGCAAGCGCGTTTCTGTTTGATACTGCAGAGACATACTGAAATTACATTTGTTGCATTTAAGCTGGAGGTGTGAACACAACAGGGATCGCATGAAAGCAACATAAATATCAGCAATTTCATTTATCATTTCATAAAATGGTTGATTATTGTTTTCAGTACCACAATTACTTTATCTGATGGCACTGATTCTAGTCTTAAAAATAATGAATACCTCAGATATGAAATTCATGCACGTATTGCATGAATTTCAATTGTCCTGCCTCATACTAGTTTGACACCGAAGCCTAAAATAAACACAGATGAATGAAAAGCTTAGTCGAAAATGTTTGTTTGAAGATTGTTTTGCTGAAGCCGCTGAAGCTGACTAAGAAGTGGCTGTCAAAAGAAGAAAATGTGTTTCAATTGAAAGGGATGAATGTTAAGTTCATCGTCCCACGACGATTTTCAATTGAAATTGAAATTGTGTGACCCTGCTCCCTATACATTTGTGAAATGACCCTGCATGACCATCTTGTACAATTCCATTAAATTGCAGAATTTAGAAACGATTTCTTAGCATTGTTACCATTATTGCTCTCTTTGATTAGTGATTTTCATCTAGCCCTATTCGGTATAAAAGTTATAAATCGTTATAAAACAACTAATCAAAACGAAATTTAAATATAGAACACACGATATAAAGGATTAAATTAAATGGTCTTTGATTTATGCTATGGTAATATATGGTCAAGGTTGAAATAAGAAACCCTATACTTAAACATCGGAATATTATGTTTTTAGCCAGTTTTGTTCACTCAACTTTAGTCAACTTACATTAAAGGTTACTAAAGAAGTGATCCTCTTGTATTCTTAACGGGTTTGCCGAAGCAATGTGATTTAGGCAACATGTTCGTGTCGCCCCATATGGCCATCTTACCTTACGTTACCCTGCCTTCCAAACCCCAAACGTACTTTAATTGTTCTTATATCCATTTATATTTTCTCCACCCATCTCTTACAGCTTCTGAACGCCGCCTCCAGCAGCAAAAGTTCCAAAGTGTCTTCTTCATCAAGTAGCAGTACTACCACAACGTCCAAAATGGCCAAAACTTCATCGACACAACGGCTGATCACATCCTCGTCGTCTTCATCTTCTAAATCAGCGTCAACTTCGGCAGCTGCGGTCAAACAGGGTCTCGATGAAATGCAAAACTCAATGGCTGAAATGAAAAACATGCTTGGCCACAGTAGGGCTTCACAGATCTCCACCTCAACTTCAACGTCCTCATCGTCTTCCAAAATGACATCCTCCGAGTCATCGTCATCAACGAGCCAGATGAAAAAACTAGGCTGCACCAACTTGGGCGGACTTCAGAAGATGTAAATATTTAATTAAAATGCCAGCGTTTCCAACTAACTAAATGTTTGAACCGCTAATTTTCAGATTACGAGCATCGATGGACAGCTTGGATGAGCCTATGTCGGAGTACCAGGTGACACACCCGGACTCGGATGGGGAAATGGGAAACAGTATGGTAGTAAAAAACCCCAATGGAATCGTGCAAAACGGACAAATGGGCCTGAACGGATCGGTTGATACGGTGAAATTTGAGCAAAAAAAGACAACGTCGGAGTCAAAAACAAAAGTAGTGAAGGATGGTGTCAGCAGTGAACAAGCGACATTGAACTCCGCGCAGATGAAACAACTACACGCAGGGGACGTTCAGTACAAAGAGGAGGCGGCTCTGGCGGCAATGAGCAACACAATGGAAGTGGATGGGTTAAAAACCGAGGAGAAAGGCGCCACCCTAAAGGTATGTTAATATGCTTCTTATCCGTCCAGTAGATTTGAGAACATGCACGCTTATCGACATGCAAATTAATATAACGTTATTGTTGTTCTCAACACCAGAGGAAAGATCGGTCACGAAACTCACAATAAAATGTTTTAGTGTAGCGTAATTTCGTACTGATGTATCCCCACAATTCCCCAAGCATGAGTCATTCTGATCCAAGCTTTTTCCAATTTATTCCAACAAGTGCAGAGCGAAACATATTTTGCACAGTTATCCGTTTCCCAGCATAACCAAAACGATGATTCACCTTCACTGCAACATAGGCAGTATGCTGGAATGTTTATCCAGAGCATGTCGCGGCATCAAGGTCGTCTCTAACGTACAAACTCGCCGGTGAATGACTCATCTTTGTTTACCTCCCTTTCTCATTCGTATATTTGGTGGGAAAGGCACGCGTGGATAGTTGTCTCATTGATACAGGGAACATTTATGCTTGGCTTCGGTATGAAAAAAAAAACAGTCACGCCATTCCAACAGCGGAAGTCAGCTACGGTCTCCTCACCAGTCGAGGTGCATGACTTGTCCTGAGTCCTGATTCTGCGCAAAAGGACGCTATTTATATTACTAGATGAAAGTCCTTCAGCTGAGAAATATCAGTTTGAGTTGACCTTTCGTGCTGTTATCAACCGATATGCACTGATTCCAGTTGAATAATTATAGGAAGTTTTAATAAAAACCTTAAATCCTAGGAATTAGGTAATCAAACAACGAAGATTGAAGAAAACTACAAACTTAAATGGAAGAAGAGTAAAATTAAATAATCATGAACTGAGAAAACTTGAAAAAGAAACAAGTGACCTTATAATTGGCCAACATGCTCCTTGGTCGTTATGTAATCCGGGCTGTAGTGATTTCAAAATCTAGTGATAGAACGCTGCATGGTGTCAAAAGAAACTATTGGGGTCTGCGAAGGACACAGTCCTCGTCGATAGTGAAATTACATGGACTGAAATCAATTTTACGCCCAACAACAATCGACCCGAGTGTTTTGGTATGTACCTTCTTGAACTTGTAGTGTGTGCCGAAACGCGATCGATTTACCAAAATGTGCCTGATGAAATTTTTTTAGGCACAGTTAGCCTCAGGAGCTGATGGTACATATATTAAGAATTTTAAAAAATAAATAAATCTTGTTACAGCTGACCAGTGTTTGTGAGTTTCTTCTAAGGATAATTCATTTTATTGATTAGTATTTCTCTGACGATGTCTTGCGCGTAAGCATGTGTTTAACGACCTCTAACGCGCGAAATACGCTAAAAGGAATGGTGAGATGTTCATGTCAGAAGACAGATGCAGCAATGATGTAGTTGGATTTTCACGGAACAGATACAGTGAATGCAAGTAGCTCTCTTATCATTCGGAATCTTAAAAATCGACGTTGAAGTCGTCAACTCGTTTTTTCTCGGTACATCTGGATGTGGCATCATGAAAAACAACGTTTGAAATAGTTGGATTTTCATTCTACAGTTACAGTGAACGCAAATAGCCCAAGTTCAATTTCAGTTTTAAGCTACACTTGAAGTAGTTTCACTGAGTTCTTGAAACCGAGTGTAAAACTTTTTTTTTAATAGTATGATTAGTTTATCCTTATTCATGGTATTCTAGAAAATGATTAAAATCGCGCGAGTCTAAACCCCGTTAGAATTATACGAGACTGACAAATTTTATACAAAATAGCTATAAATTTGGTGCAGCCATGCTCAAATGAATAGTCTGTAAGTAATTGGTGATGTAAATCACAGCTCAAGCATGACATTTGTATCTATAAGTTACCACCGGATTTTAAAACGATCAATGCTAAATGATTCAATTTGATTCATTACAACGAAACAAGCCGTATGCCTTATAACGCTTTTGATACGTTATTTCAGTAAATAGAAAAACGTTTGACGTTTTACATCAATTTATTTACCATTTTTATCGCCTCACTGTTGCAAGAAGAACATTATAATATAAATTACTATAAGAATACCATCAAACATTTCAGAAAAACGAGACTGGGAAAACCCGCATCAGTATTTTCAGATGGTTCCATTCAAGAGTATGTTCTCTTTAGTTGAATGTTTTTAATGGCGTTGTATGCCAGCCTTTCCAAGAATCTATCTTTCTTTTTCGCAAAGAATGTCATAAAACTATTTCAAAACTATGATCAAATTTTAAGGGAGTTTTGAAACGATGGCTTGGAAGAAGAATGAAGATTTTTTTTAAAACTGCTCATAAGTCAACTACACTTATTGATTTTGATGATTTATAGCGGTCTCTTCAAGTACGCTTCAAGCACTCTTCGGAATTATCAATCGCATAAAACTTTATTATCTTTGAAAAAAAAACCTGTATAAAACCAAATAGACCTCGGTATGCTTTGATTAAACTATGGATAAAACAAATTGGCATTTTGATTGTTACTTGGAACCTATCTTATCATTGTAAATGTTGAAATTATGAACTCCGTTTTTCTCTTCAGATCTTCAGAACCATGAAAATTTGAAAATATTCCCCTGGCAAACTGTTGAATTATAATTTGAACTGTTGTGGGCAGATCTAGTACCGTATTATAAGTGGAACAGGGCCCGAAATTTGTGACTTAAGCAGAAACTCGTTGGAACAATTTTGTAATATTTCTTCTATGGAAGCGCTCTAAAAAAATTCTACCACTTAACATTTTGAAGGACCCAACCAATTCCGAGGTAGAGCTGCTACCAAAGTTCTTCGTAATAAACGGTTCACTTTTCATGAAGAAAATAAATACATCGGTATTCCTGTTTCCTTTAAATCCACACTATCCAACCACAAAGTGAAGATTTAGTGTGTTGTTAATAGACAGCTTTTGAAGTAACTGAAAGCATTTCCAAACTTATTTTGAAGTACATTTTTTATGTAATGCATTAAAAGCTGCTTCGCTATCAGAAAATAAAAATATGTTGCAGTGTTTGTAATATTTCCTAAACGCAGCTTAAAGCATAGCTGGTAATTCAGCCTGAAAACAGGTTTGGGGTCCTTCCGTATATCAGAAAATGTGATTCGCATCGACCTTGTTGTTGGTACTATGTTCATGTTTGAGTTGCACATTTTACCTTAACTTATGACCTCTATATAATACTGCCGTTCTACACATATTTGTCCCGTTACATCATCTTCACAAAAAATTTAAAGTCACTCATTTTGTCCCGCGCCAAATGTTAAGGTGTCATGGTGCATTAGTAGCCGTTGGGAAACGGCTTTACTTCCCTTCCGAAGGGAGATGTGATCAGAGATTTCTCGTCTCAGAAAATCCCGACGGCGCCAGCAGGAATTGATAACAGACCTACTAGGGTGAGAGGCAACCACGCTTACCACCTAATCATGCGATCTCAGATGACATTTTTAGCAATGGCCAAGTCCATGCTCAAAAATCGATTTTTGAGGATTTTGCTGAATCCTTCAAACTTGCACCACGTAATTATGTACTTCGAGGCATGTAGAATCCTGTTTTTGATTACTTCACCATATTTTCATCGAACAATTATAACAATGACATCTGCAAATCCACATACCTCAAAACATGATGATTCTAGATTTGGTAGTATACAGCTTAGGGAAGGTCCATTAATTAAGTCATGCAGTAACGGGTGGTGGGGGTGGAGGGGTTGTTATAACGTGACAATCGATACAAAAATATTTGATGGTCCATACAAAAAACGTGACTAGGGGGGGTGATTGCTGGTTATAAAAAGTCACTTTTTGCTTGACCTAATTAATGGACGTTCCCTTATTGTTAATAACCAGAGAAGTGGAGATAAAACATCCCGTTGTCTTTTGACGGCTATTAGTGATATTGAGTAGCTACCGAAAAAATCCGAAATTTATCGTTTTTTATTTTTTCATTTCGCTTATCCATTCATCAAAGCACCAACATTGAATTCACCATAAAGTTACACCTCAACTATATCTAAGAATGTAGCAAGATTTAGTTTTTTGCGGAAGGGTACTCCAGGATTGAAACAAATATATGTAGCGCTGTTACAGTTGATGATTTTGTGCTGAGGATTTGAATTACATACTCACTCTTTATATACCATGGAATGATTCGATGAAGATCTTCAGCTTTCGAGTGTTCTCCACTGATATACATCTCGCTGGCGTACAACAACACAGACTTGACGTTTAGCTATTTGGTTTTACTGGCTTTGACCTTCCTTTGCATATCAAAGTGCTGTTGAACTCGATGTTGCACTAATAGGGCAACATCGTCAGCCAAAGTCGAAGGCTGTCAGAGTAGCCTACGATTTGGTGCACGGTTAATCGCACCTATCATGATCTCATAGAAAACTATGTGGAATAAGAGCGTTGCTACCCGAGCAGAACACAAGAGCATATGAATACTTTATTTTGATCTTGATAACTGGCCTTGGTATTAAAGAGCTCAGATTAAGAGGTAAAATACCTAAGCAAAATACCTAAGAATTGTAAGCAAAATATATCTCGAATAACTAAACTTGATATTTCGGATACCTGGGTAAGTATCTGGTCACCTTAGAGGTATTATTTTGGTATTGTCTTACCTCAATTTGGTATTCGCATGACATTGTGGGAACAATTTGATGGTATTATCCTCAGGTATTTTACCTCTTAATCTGAGCTCTTAAATACCAAGGCCAGTTATCAAGCTATTTCAAGTCTTCCGATACGGAACCATATCGAAACCATTCTCCTGTATCAGATGCAGGATAAATTGGCACAGATCTTTGAGAACATCGCACAGTAATATGATGCCTTACCAATTGTCGCACATACTCAGAACCACCTTCCTCAGTAAGGATCTCCTGAATAAAGTCAGCCTTTCGGTTGTTCCGGTATTACAGAATAATTGATGCAACATTCGTGCGGATAACTTGGGGTCAGTCCTGAGCTGTTATCGGCCCCGGAAGCCTTGTTGGATTTCATACTTTGAATATCTGCTTCTATATACAGCAGCATGGGGCCTCGGAATTGACGCCAGTAATGTACCGCACCCTCAAATACTGACATATAACAATACCCATGATTTGGAGCTGCATTCGTCGCACCTCACAGGCGAGTCATGCCAGCTTTCCTTGCCAAGCTAACGATAAAACATGACATGTTCCAATGCTTGTCCTTGGTTTTGTACTTAGAAAAACGGCTCTAAATTACAGAGGCAGCAGGTCGTTAGCCTGCGATCTCCTATCCTCGTGATTGGACTGTCACCGGTATAGCTTCCGAGGGCTACAATCAGACAGACAGACATATTTTTTACCACCGTTCTATGGTAACTGCGCCAGTGTTTGCGTCGCACCTCCCCAATTCGCTATTGCCGAGTTGACAACATTGCCCAGCCTACGCCACCAACGTCTCCTTGTTTCATGTGGTAGTCAATTGTTATCATATGACTCGTGAAGGCTTGGGGTAGGAACTTGGGAAGACCGAAGTCAGGTACACGCTCCTTCCAGGTTGTCAACTCGCCATTTGTAGCCCAGGGATTTGTATTGGTTCAAATTAGTTTATCGACATTCTATCGAGTTATTAAATATTTTACCAGCTATATGTTTTCAAACATATGTAGACGTTAATGATCCAGCATTACATCCATTGAAGTTAGACCTTAGTATTCATCCAGGATTTGCATTGATCAGTATAGTTTTATAAAGATCATAACTTGTCTTAGCTTCGAAGGGTTGAGCTTCGGAAATGTGTTTGAATCACTACTTCCTGCTGGTCTATGGATGGTTTTCTAAAAATATTATCTTACTTCTTGAGTAACTTTTTTAACAAGTCATGTCGAATTCGTGTTTAGCTCTATTAATCTCATGGGTCGCGTACCCGTTCCACCGGTTAATGGAATCAAAGTATTAGTCAATTAAGTTAAGTTCAAATGTTTAACATAAACTTAATACAAATGCGTGAAACGATTATAGTTTAAAGTTATTCTTGTTAATTCGTTATACAGGTCACCACCCATAGTTTGTCGTTATCCGACAACAGAATAAGAATACTCATATTAAAGATCTCGTACACAGTTAGAAAGAAACGTTTAATTTTCTGCGTTATCTAATGCACATAAATAGAATGCTAGATTTGGCATAAATTCATGGGATATTTCATGTAAATTTAAAGCAGATATAGCTTCAATCAGGTCTGTTCCATGAAATACTGCAAACAATTTCATTGTCAGGCTTGCTTTGGCTGGCAATTGAACGAGGCGAAATATTACACGTTTGTTAAAATTCAATATGTTTTCTGTGTACAAATATTGCCAGAGATTTTCCAAAGACACAATCTAACAGTAACTGTCATATTAACTGATAAAATTCATTGACCCAGTTTATTTGGTCAGTGTATATTAGATACATTACGCGTTTTATATTAAACTAAAGAACATACAAGAGGTTGGGACAAAATAAACTCCTAACATTCAGTTTGAAAGAAATATATGTTTTTCTGTGTTATCAAATGCACCTACACGGAATGCAAGATTTAGCATAAATTCAAGGGATAATTCATGTAAAATTTAAGCAAGATATCGCCTAAATCCGGTCTGTTGTTTGAAAGTATGCAAACAATTTCATTGTTTACGGTTGCCTTGGCTTCCAATTGAACGAAGAGAAATCCTACGCGTCAATTAAAATTCATAATTCTATTCTGAGCATGCTTAGAATATACTTCTTGATATTTTCCCAAAGGAAGTCAAACAAACAATTATAAATTTCACTTGAGACGTAATTCATCTTTGACATAAATCGAGGAACGTAAACAAATATTCCATGTAAAATTATGTCTCCCGAACACGAAACATATGCAACTCGGCAGAAGGTGTGTTTGATTGAATTTATTTTGCAGTCCCTTTCAACTCATTCTTATGTTCTTAAGGGCGCTAGTATGTGTCGGTCTTGACGACATGACTTTTTTAGTAGTGTGGTTGCGCTGGCAGGCAATTACGAGTACGAGCCTTTTTGTTGTCAAAATCCCCCCTGAGCGTCGTCGTCATGCGTACTTTCACCAGTCCTGACTTAATTCTAGGGTGCCGCACTACTTCGGCAGCGGACCCCGCCAATTTCTCGCTTTTACTCCGTCGTGATATTTTGCAAACGTATAGAGGTTTACAGGCGCTAATCGTATGCAAAAAATCATGTCGTTTGGTTTAAATACGGTTGGGTATTAGGGAAACATTGACGGGATTTCGTCCACTTTCAAAATAGTTTCCACCCTACTTAGAAAACCAAGAAACAAGAAGATCGAGAAAGGCTGCATAGTATACTCGACTTCCTCGCGGCATATATCAACATGCATTTAATTACCAACAAATGGCTGACTAATCATCGCTCGAATTAAAATAATCTCATTTTCCGAATAGCTCAAGGCCGTGTAAAAAAATCAACCACCAGTCATTCAATGCAGTTTGGTCAATCAGACGATGAAGAACCACCGAGTCACATAAATAGCCAATCTAATGCTGTGAGCAGCATTGTGTTCGGCGCAGGGGTTGAGAATGATAATGATGGCACGATACATTTCAGTGTCAACTTCGGCAAAGTAAACATTCAAACAAGTAAACCCCAAACCATTGTGACTGTGACTGCTTAGTTCTGAGAAAATAGCCGTGTGGATCGCGTTCATTGCACCTGGCCCAGTACTTTTCATTTCGATTTTTGGCGCACAGAACAGGTAATGAAATTCATAAGAAACCATTTTCAAACTAGGACGTGCATGTTTGCACGCGAATAACACAGAAACTCTTGCTGTTACCTAGGTAGAAATAAAGAACGAAAAGTCGGACCGGCGAAATCTTTGTTTGGCATATCATTCGCATCGTATACGGGTAAATAAAGAAAACCAGCTCCCATCGAATAGATCAATTTTTGTTCATTTTAAATACACATTCAACATATATATTCGTAGTTTTCACGGTAGTTTAGCATTGAAATAAAAGGAAAATTAACAACTATTTCCAGCTGAAATGCTAGCTGAAATAAACTAATTAAATATCTCTAAACTAAACCAGCCATAAACAGTATTTCAAGTATCTACTTGAGTATTTTATCAAATGGACTGCCATCTGCAGCCATCTTGCCTGTCATTCATCAGAAAAGAAAGGAAACTCAGATGATTGAATATTTCCTACTAAAAAGAAAGAACGCGCCAAACCTAATATATGAGCACAGTTTTCTTGAATTTCCGAGCTCTCCCAGCTGATCCTACACCCTACTTCCATCGCACCTTCCGGGTCGTGCAGTAGTGTCGTCACGGCAAACGAAGAGAAAATTCTCACGATCATTCGGGAAATTCCCCGCACTCGAGCAGCGATCGTGCCAATACCCGAAGATCCGTTCGGCGGCAATTTGACACGCACGTCTCTGTTCACAGTTCAAATTTGCAACCGCGTGCGACCACCAGTAGTTCTGCGGAGTTTCCCTTTGGCAAGAGCCCAGAATTGCAAACATTGCTGTAGTGTATCAATTGTGCACTTCCGAGAATACACATCACAGCCCGTAACTAGCTGCGATAGTGCCCTTTGTAAAGTGTGTGAGTTTGTGCAGATCCAAATTACGTTCAATTGACGCATTTACTTTCGCGTGTGGCTTCCCATATTAAGTAATATTAGCGACTGGTTGTTAATTACCATGTGCATAATAAAATTGATTGTTTACATCGTACCAAGACCACAGTAGTGTAGAGCAAAAGCTCCTGGGTTGTGTGCAGTTTAAACTGATGAACAAGTGAGAACAGATTAGACGTAACAACAATTACACAACATAGCAAAACGATCATGTGTAGTCAAGCACCATGGCCCGTCAGAAAAGGGGTGTTTCGTTCGACGGGACAATCCGATTTCGTTCCCACCCGGACACCGAGTCCAATCGTAGAGTTCCCTCTTTCGCCACCACCCCCACAAACGCCCACCGCCAGCAGTCCTACGCAGCACAAAAATGGTATAACTCTGAGCGTCAGCAGCCCTATTAGCAGTCCACGTGTCACCCTTGTAGAAAGTCCACTGCCTACGTCATCCAACGTACGAACCACTTTCGAAATACCGATCGAAAGGGTTAAGGTAAGAGACCTTGACCATACCTTCACCTGTCTTACAGTTCGGCTAACAACCACCTGGTAGTTCTGGCAGAGTACGAAGATCTGTTTTTAAAATATGTATCATCAAATAAGCCGTCATCTCGCAAAGTCATAGGAATGTAGACATCGGATAAGAAAACGATTTATTAACTCTACAGTGATGTGGTTTTCGTCCGATAGTGAAATGAATCTATGACGACATGCATTGCCGTCACTCTTCCACTAACATACACATTTTGTGTAAATGTACGTAATATCTGGTAAACTCAAGATGACCACCACGAGTTTTTTTTTTATTTTGTACATTCCCGAAACGCAAAAAGTAGAACATTTGACCAGTTTCAAGGAAAAAGTCACACCGCTTTGCGCTCGTGGACTAAAAATGTTTACTTACGTATTCAATACCCAGTGTTGTTTTGGTTGTTAATAAAATCCAAATTTAGCTAGGCATCTCGCCGAACGCAACAAACACACAACAAGCAAGAGTTTGTTGTTTTGGCGGGGGTGGGAGGTTTTTGAAATGATATTCGGAGAAAGGTATCTGATATCTTGAGCACCAAGTCGAAACCAGACGTTTTAGCCGGTACACGGCGCACGGGGATCAACTCAAAATTGGGCCGCGTTCAACTCAATTGGCTGAGTAATCTTTTCCAGGGAAAAAATATTGACATGAGAAAGGAAAACTAAATTTTCCTCAGCCTAGAAGATTGCTTTAAATGTGTTCCAAGTTTTCGGAGTTTCTCTTGGAAAGAAAAGTAACGGTCGTTGTAAAACATGCAACTGCGAGAACATATCATGTCAACCAAAACAGTCCATTAGGAAATTAATACATTAAATTTACGATGTCTTTTACTACATGATCTAGATCCGCGAACTTCTTCCTAATTATGGTATCTTCGGATTAAATTTTTAAGCATATCTGGCAACTTTGATGACAATATCTGAATTAATCAACACGACTATGAGCAAATATGTTGCAAATCATCGAAACAGAGACGGTATTGGAGGTAATTTATCATTGTAAGAGTCTTTGATCTAAATTTCATCCGATGAATGCTTACCGCTATGAGTTAATATATCCACAAACAGACGTAACTATTTCTCCTTCATTATCGTATGCGCATTTAACGATTACCGCCACTTTGCATTACAGCGCTGCCACCCACGTCTTGTTTTCCACGATAAGGCCGCGGGAGGTCATTAGTGAGTTCCATGTCGATGTATTTTAGATCATTTTTTTTCCAAAAAGTTACGTGTGTTTATCTGTGATCTATCATTGTTTCTTAGATCATAATGTGGAATACTACGAAGGCCACTAAAGGCCGATATATTTGCTGAATCGCTTTATCACTTCGGATTTTTCAAAACGGCAGCGCCTGCGTTATTGACCTCGTTTATACTGCTGCGTTTATGATCACTAGCCATCTCTTTAAGTCTCACATGACGATTTTCGAAAACAGTTTTCTTAATAATTGCCACGTTTCCGTCGGTATTTCGATGTTGGAAGGCATCCGAAACGAGTGCATGTCTTCGACCACTTCACAACCAGTTTTGAACTCTTTATACGATTCGTATGCTCTTGTTTTTTAAAATATTAGATTCCCCAAAGACTTTCTGCAGCATTTTCAACGATTCCGTACAAGAAATTTCGTTGGAAACACAAAATTTCAAACAAACTCTTTGCTAAGCAAAATTATTCATGGTGAAATGCGACAAAACAAAAAAATCTTGTCTGATGTAAACAGCTGCCAAACAATCACTAATGCTCCGATCACGCTTAAATTTCTGCAAATATCAGTTAAGGTACATCTTTAAGAACTTTTAATAACGTGTAACTTACGAAAGAAAAAACGGCATCGGTCGAGAGTGGCTTAATTAAATTACACATTCCCGGTACTTTTTGATCATAGTGTATTGCATGGAATTACTGCTCCAGTTTTACCCATCCTCACAGATGCATTTCGTCCAGAATTCGAGATCACGTTTTCTAGATGCCCGGGTCATGTGAATCTGCATAAAACTTAACGAGCATCAGGCAAGCAAATTTTGAGACATTGAATGGTACAAGGTGCAGCATCTACTGCTGAAGTGAAAGGAAACCAGTCGACTATTTCATTCCTCCGGGGTTCTTATGCATGAAGCGACGTGACGTCACGTACAATATAGAATAGAAATACAAAGAGAATGAAAGGAATCGCCTAGTTTCCTCCAGCCTATTTAGACAATGCATCTCTTTCAACAACCTTTTGGCGTACACTGAAAACATATTTCACTTAGCTACTACTGGAAGCAAATGTAAATATTTTCAAATACTAAAATAAGTGATTTTTACATGAACATTATATTGAAAACAGGAATTCTACTTGACTAATCATTTACATTTCACTATACACATGAGATTCACTAAATTTTGCGAAGTATTGGCCACTACCTGAATCACATAAAAGTTAAGTGAATTTCTGGTGGATATTTTCCACTGATAATGAGATTTTTAATTTGACTGTAGTAGACCGATGCCAGGCCCGGCAAAAACTCCACATCCCCTTCGACATAGTGCTTCCAGAAGAAGGCGGCCACTTCCAGCAGGCATTTGATAATTTAAATCACCTCATTCACAGTCCCGATGATACTTCTTGATGGTTTTTCCGATTGTACCAACCCCGCGGCCGAAGGCACGGAAGGATTTCGCCACATTTCCCTCGGTATTACGCTTCAACTTCTGCTGGACTTTCCGGTCGCGTAGAACCGTCGGACGGCTGAAAACAGGCTTCCTCTCGATACACATTGCTTCATCCAGCAAGACGATGAGATGCCGTATTTGATGTATTGATGTAGATGCCGGATTTGATGTATCCCATCGACACAAAGTGACCTAGGATGCCCCGGGATGCATGGATGAGAGGATACGAGGGTTGCTTTCGCCATGGTTTCTGCTAACCACATGATATCGCTGTTAGGGAAACTGCCCCCATATTAATCTCATTGTTCCTTTATTCATCCTACGATGAATCAAACAATTGGACAGTTGAAGGATCGGTTTCGTTTTCTAATAATGTTTGCTTACGTTAAATAACTAGAACAAACATTACTAACAAATCCTGTAACGTGTATATCGTTTTATTACAAGTAGGATGAATTGCAAAGTGGTGAGATTAATATAGGTAAATCTTCCCTATCTATGGAATGTAATCAATCGGGATACTATGATTAGCAATGCATACACGAAAAAAATCCGTGCCTGGGCCTGTGCCTGCATTCGTGAATTGCAGTTATGAATTCGAGAACAAGCAAAAATACACCGTGAACTAGAACCGTTATCAGGAACTAGATCACGTTTTTAAGTAAAAATCCTGAAAACTTTTTTTTGGAAACGCCTTTGTTTCTGTTTCTATTCAAATCCGTTCTCAAATTTCGGCATTTAAGCATTATATTAGCTCTTTATTAACATTGATTACTTTGTATGCGTTAACTCGTTCCTTCATGCGAGGATTAGAGAAGGCTTGGGTACATGAATCTTTAAATTGTGTAGAGGATTTAACATTCAAGCTCTCAATTGTGAGTGGTATACAGGCTGCTTTAATTCCGTGGATGTTGGTAAAGTTTTTAAATTTACTCCTGAGAAAATTAGTCTGTGAAATATTTTAAATGCATTCCATCTACATACCACCTGTTTGCACTAGAGTTCAATACCACTAAATACACTTCTACAGTATTGATGGAGAACTTTCGATGTTTGTACCATTTTTGCTTTTGTTCGATTGTGTGGCAAGTACAAGTATTCCTCATGCCCAGGGAGTCAAGAAATTTGCCTTAATGAGAAATGTCTCAATCTGACCGGGAATCGAATCCACCTCCAGCATGGTGTTGTTTGTAGCTGTGCTTTTACCGGCTGACCTAAGGGAGAAGAATGATTACCAAGTGGATCTACTTCATTCCTTATTCAAACTGAACTGAACTTTAAACTGACATCACAGACAAACAAACATAACCCTGATAAGTTAATCAGACATAATTCAACAAAACCGTTTGATTATTTCAGTATATTAGAGTTATATATATACAGTAAAAACAGTTGATAACATCTCAATCCTTTTTTCTGTAAAATTCTGGAACTATCTGTGGTACACCCATCAGTATCCTTAGATACGCTTGCAGTGGCGGTTCTCCTTTTTGTCTTGAAATCGTCGATCCCATTTGCTTTCTTCTTAGTTTCAAAGAGTTTCCGCTCAACCAGAGCCCAGTATTTTTCTACCGGGCGAAGTTCTGAACAGTTAGGTGGATTGGCTATCTTTGGCACGTATTTGACCTTTTATGCCTTATACCATTCCAGGACGGATTTTGCATGGTGACAAAAGGCCAAAACAGAGCTGGAGAATCGTGGCTTCTCATGAATGGTAGCAACAGCTTTCGCAGATATTCTTTCTCGTACACATCTTTGTTGATAGTGCCGATAGAGACGAAACTTGTGGATTTTCAACCATAACTACATATACATACAAACCAATTACTTCTTGGAGAATTTAGACAATGCATTGCGGTATAAAAAGCCAGTCCCGAAAGCTGTTGAAAGTTTTCAAGCACATATGTTTCGTCGTTCATTATGGTACAAGAAACTTGGTGTAAAGCTCCTTAGCGCGACTTTTTGCAGTGAAATGTTGCTTGTCATCACGGTTGGGTACCTTTTTCACTTTGTTCGCCTTCATTCTATGCCTCTGCTTTAGTTTTCGCACTTTTTGATTTTGATTTTCCAACTTTGCGAGCTACATTTCGCACAGAAATGTTGAAATTTTTTTCAATAATGTCTTCACCTTCTTGTCCATATGACGGGTGCATAATTTTCAGTTTGTTCCGCTTCCAACCTACCGATCCACAGTCAAGCGCTGGTCTTTCAATTTGCAAACACTGAACATGGTATTTTTAGTTTAGTTTCAGTTTCTTGGCTTGATCGCGTACCGACAACGTCGGATTTTGGTGCTGATCGTACAAAAATCGCTTGCGAACTGGCACTTGAATCGACGCCTTTTTTCCAAATGCAACAAGAATTTAGACATGTTGTACCACGAAATATAGTGAAGAGTTTCATATAATTCAAATATCCTATAAAAAAAAACACAGGTCGAAAAATTAATATCATGCACATGATCTGTTCAATATCATGCACATAAATAGAGCGATCATAAAAGTTTACATTCTAAAACGAATAATGCTCAGAGGCATTTCATCGCCAAAAATATCAAGTGCAAGAGCCGGTCTTTACTAGAAATATGTTTTGAATGATACACCTTCGAGTAGAATGGAATATAATTTTACAGGCTTTAATGTCTATATCACAATGAAAAAAAAATCAGATTTTTTTCTGCGAAGGCATTCTTTATCAATTCCAGGGCTGCGTGTTTTCAACTTTGTCAGTTTGAGGTGGCAAATTTAATTTTACTTACGACATGAAATTTAACTTTTATGGCAGTTGATACTGACATCAGGTTGCTACAAAAGATTAGCGAATTTCGGGCACTGATATTGATATTTTGCTGGACTGACCAATTCCAGACAAACATTTACAAAAGACGGAAAAGGATTTAAGTACTAATCCATAAAGAATGTCAAATGTTGAAAATTTGCAATTTCCAAAGGTTAGTCTAGCATCATTGATCTTAATTTATTCTTAAATTATTATTAACATAATCTTAAAGTATCCATTTAATAATATCACGGACTTCTCCAATGTTTAGAAAAAAAATCTAAGGTTCAAACCTCGGTCAGTGAGTAGTGATGGATTTTAAACCGACCGAGTATGTTGATTTCTTTTCATTTTCTCTGTATTTCATCGGCACCTGAAAAAAAACATCTTACGAAAAAGGCCAGCCAGGGCATTGAAAAGGTATGTTAGTCCCAAACATCTTATCTCATGGTTTTATGAAAATTTTTGGTGTTTATTTTTTCAATGGGGGGATTCAATTTTGTTATGAAAAATGTGAATGCTTCATTGTTATTTTGGTGGAAGCTTTCGGATTTTTCAATGGAAGAATTCGTTTTTTTAATAAAAATGTTTAACTGTTTTATGGCAAATTTATTTTTTCAATGGAAGTTTTATTTTTTTTTAATGAAAATTGTTCAATATTTCATTGAAATTTTCATTATTGGTAAATTATTATATTTTAGTGGATTGTTTTCTGATATTCCTCTACATCGTCGTGCTTTTATTCGTGGAGATAATTAACTGTCAGATATCAGATAAATGAACAAACAACAATATTTGACTGAGATATAAGCTGAATAAGGTAAACGTGAACACCGAAATTCTATCCAATCAAAAACACCTCTCCATATAAAATAAAATGTTACTCTACCCCTTGACCTTGGAGCAATCAAAAACTGATGATTCGGCAAAACTTACTGTGCGACTCAGCTACAATGCTCATACACTAACCAGACCCAACAAACTTCATGTTTATTGATAATCCTCCACAGTAGTAAACAGAGCACTGTGCATACTCGACGCGAACTACTTAACGTTCGTGACGATAATCATTCGTGTGCGGACTTTTCAATGGGCATCACATCGTCGGATAGTAGAATTTCGCCATGACCAGTGATATAGCCCCCCTCCATTATAAGCAACGCGACAAAACTAATATTTGCCATGTGCTTATCTTTCTAGGAAGCACGTAGCCTGAAGATGGGCGATTTCCAGCAGGCCGAAGCGAATAATATTGCAGCGCACAGTGTGAAAGTGTCGAGCGACCATTTCAGGTTGGTATTTTATCCACGTTCGAATTCCATGTGACGTCTTTCTAACGGTTCTGTTTTGATCGCATCATTTGCATTATCTAATTGCAGTTCGGAGAAGAAGGCCATCGCGCAGGCTCAGCAGCGACAAACTGTAACAGCTTCAGGAGTGTTCAACCAAGAAACAAGCGTATCGGCAGCAACTCAGTCGAACTTTTCCTCCCACAGTATGGTTAGTTCTTCTTCGCAGATGAGCACCCATACCTCGTCCATGAACGGTACCATGAACGGAAGCTTCCCAAGTTTCGAAGATTTAGAATGTCTAGCCAACAATCCGATGGATATTGAGAATGTTATACACAAGTATTCAAACCATTTGACGGACTACGTCAAGAATCTACAGCAACATGAACAGATGCAAATGGCACCTAGCCTTTTGAACGAAATGAACGAAATTATACAACGAGCCTGGGCTGTTCCAACTCATGGTCATGAGCTGGGGGCAAGCCTCTGTGATACATTAAGAAAAACTGGAGGATTGGATTTACTCATGAAGAACTGCGTTGACAATGATTCGGCGGTACAATTTTCATCAGCAAAGCTGTTGGAACAATGCCTCACAACAGAAAATCGATCGCATGTTGTTAAAAATGGTCTTGATAAGGTGGTAAATGTGGCTTGTGTGTGCACCAAAAATAGCGGAACGGACCACTCACGGGTGGGCACAGGTATCCTTCAGCATCTGTTCAAACATAGCGAGGATACATGTTCCAATGTGATTCGATTGGGAGGCCTGGATGCAGTCCTATTCGAATGTAGGAAAAACGACGTGGAAACTTTGAGACACTGTGCTGGAGCCCTGGCCAACCTATCTCTCTATGGCGGTGCTGAAAATCAAGAGGCTATGATCAATCGAAAAGTTCCCTCTTGGTTGTTCCCTCTTGCCTTCCATCACGACGAAAACATAAAATATTACGCTTGTCTTGCGATTGTTGTACTGGTAGCGAATAAAGAAATCGAAGCCGAAGTGATCAAATCGGGGACGCTAAATCTTGTAGAACCCTTCGTTACGTCGCATAATCCGTCCGAATTCGCTAAATCTAATTTAGCACATGCCCACGGCCAAAGCAAGCACTGGTTGCAGAAACTGGTTCCCGTTTTAAGTTCTAAGCGAGAAGAAGCACGAAACCTAGCAGCATTCCATTTTTGCATGGAAGCAGGAATCAAAAAGGAGCAAGGCAATACGAATATTTTTAAAGAAATTGGTGCTATCGAGCCACTCATCAGAGTTGCAAGTTCCCCGAACGCAATTGCATCAAAGTTTGCAGCTCAAGCGCTGCGACTAATCGGTGAAGAAGTGCCGCACAAACTGTCGCAACAGGTGCCCTTATGGTCCACCGAAGACGTGCGGGAATGGGTTAAACAAATCGGATTTTCCGAATATGAGCACAACTTTTTCGACTCTAAAGTCGATGGGGACCTACTGCTGCAGTTGACTGAGAACAATCTTCGGGAGGATATCGGCATAACTAACGGTATTAGGCGGAAGCGATTCGAACGTGAACTACAAAATCTTAAGAGAATGGCTGACTACAGCTCTCGAGATCCGGACAACTTGCATATGCTTTTGTACAAAATTGCCCCCGAGTACACCATTTACACCTACTCAATGCTTAACGCCGGAGTCGATCTAGACTCTATAAGGAATTTGGACGATGACCAGTTGATAACCGAATGCGGAATTTCAAACTCAATCCACAGGGCACGAATCTTCAACGCCATCAAGAACAATGAGACTTCTTCACTAACTCTGGAGAAAAGTGCAGAAAAGAGCCTGGACGTTTTCGTCAGCTACAGGAGAAGCAACGGTTCGCAGTTGGCCAGTTTGCTGAAGGTCCATCTAGAGCTGAGAGGATTCTCCGTATTCATCGACGTAGAACGGCTCGAAGCCGGTAAGTTCGATAACAACCTGCTGCAAAGCATCCGCCATGCAAAGCACTTTCTTTTGGTGCTGACGCAAAATGCTCTGGAGCGGTGCGTCGATGATGTCGATGGCAAGGATTGGGTTCACAGGGTAAGTATTGGTTTATATGATAACAAATATACTTAAGTTATTGACTAGACACAATACCGATCCTTGTAAAAACATGCACCGTAATTCTTTATTTAATGTTGGAGATTCTAGTAACTGATCTAAAAAACAGATATCTTTTTCAATTATTAACCCTTTCCATCCCAGAAGGGTTTGGGTTGTTGAAAGAGGCAAACGTTCATCTTTGAAAAAAATTCTAATACGAATCGAGAATCGAAAAATAGTTTACCAATTGTTTTTCAATAATTACTTGTTTGAATTCCCAAGAATACGTATTGATTGTATTAATAAATATCAGCCTAGTCGAATGATGCGAACTAAAACTTGGTGGATCACATGTGCTACCATGAGATAGAGAGGGCTAAAACGGAGCTACAGCTTACAAGTAGGGTTGGATCGCTCCCTTGGATCATTTTCGAGACTTTGCATTTTAGAATGCTAGCATTAAGTCCAATTGAATAATTAGTTGATCCAGAATTATGCTAGTCTACTAGTCATTAAACATCTGAAACCATAGAACCACACTCCGTGTTCTCACTGAAACTACACTAGAGTGTGCGATCAAGCGCATCTTTAGTGAAATGACGGAACGTGGCTCTACAGTTTGATATTTTCGGATTTCGATCAGGGTTAGCTGTAATCTATCTAGTGTAACTGTTCCTATAATAATGTTACTATATTCATTCTACGCTTCATCAAGCAATTGGAGTGCAAATAGGTTGGTTTCTTCCCGTTTTAACGTTTACTTACATTTGATAACAAATACAATATTGTACTTCAATTATTTGTTTTCATATAGGATGATTTTTTGCTTTCATGTAGCAATTTTTCCAATCTGAAATTATGCGTTTCCAAAAATTGCTCTTGAATGTTCTGAAAATCTCTAGTACATTTTTTAACCTTAATATGGAAACATATACCCTGGTTTAGCACGATTCACATAAATCTGAGTTTACTTAACATAAGTTATCAATATTGGAAAGTATCGAACGAGACTAAGAAGACCGATCCAAGTCTGAAGCATAGGAAATTCATGCAATTAGGAAACAGTATTTTCAGCTTGCATGACTATCTGATTTTGAAATCTAAAATAGGTTATCACAGTTAATCCGCCATTTTTGTACATTGAATAAATAGTACGGATGTGACGCAAGGTCTCATCCAGTGTGTTTCATAATTGTAATAAGACTGTAACATCCTTCAGGAAATCGTTGCGGCCCTCAACTCCGACTGCAACATCATCCCAATCATCGACAACTTCCAGTGGCCGGAACCGGAGCGCTTGCCGGAAGATATGCGAGGAGTCTGTCACTTCAACGGGGTCAGGTGGATCCACGACTACCAGGATGCATGCGTGGACAAACTGGAAAGGTACGGATTACTTATAATTGGAACTCATCTTCTTGTGTTGGTTTTCGTTGTCAAAAATTTACACACTTTAGTTAGAATTGCGATTCCAATTGCTTCGTAGCTTATCAGTAGTTATTCAAAGCAAGCATGCAGTTTTGTTTTTCGTTCCGAGCACCCGCCATTGCGAGCACTTCAGTTATGCAAATTTAACCTTATGTTAACGATCTCAAGAATGTGTCAATCGCATGATTGTGAGTAATCATTTTCGAGTGCCCCCTTCCTTATCCACTATGGACACAAAACAGTTCCTCTGAACCGATTCTTCGAATTTCTTTTCCTCACCCGCAGGTACATACGGAATATGATCACTAACCGTAACGGTCGCTCTAGCGTATCGTCGCAAAGAGCGAGCAGTTAGAAATTTGAATTACCCATTCTGCCCGTTTGAAAATCTGGAAAGCAAGATCTCACGAAGAAAGAAACAAGACTTTAAATTATCCACTGTGTGTGTATGTGCGTTTTTATACTACCAAATACTGCTACAAGTTCAAACTAGCGCTAACAAACTACTCATCACTAGTACTGCCGTCAGCTCTCGTCAAAAAGCATTTCGCTGATCTCATCTATGTGTGTATATGTTCAGAGTATTGCGGTACCCGAGAATGGTACGTCCGTGTTTGTTTTGCTTTGAAGGTATAAAAGTTAAAAGCTAGTGGGACACCCACCGTTGGACCAACGATGAGCCCTGCAGTAAGCGTGATGAGCCCCTTCCGTGAGTGGTGCTTGGGCACCTTAAAGGCGAGTGTCCTTTGATTTTCGATTCACCTAGACTAAGATCTCGATGAAAGTAGTCCTATCTGCAAGGTGTTAAAACCATCAATTTATTCTCACTGCCAGTATTGGAGCTTGAATTCTTTTTGAAACAAGAGCGCTGACCTCTCTCTTTCTCTAACATCGATGATATTTTCTTTATATTTGTTTATTATCTTTACGAGCATATTCAAAAAGGCTAACGCTCCTCATGGCTATTAGAGTTCTTTTAAATTGCCCTTAAGTTAGAGCCAATTCATATGTATTATACATTACATTTGAAAATATTGACCTGATTTGTTTAATAAACATGTATCACTACTCTGTAAAAACTAAACTTAATCAATCAATTAACATTGTTTTATTTTTATTTTTATTTTGCATTTCATTTCCGAACGCAGGTTCATGCGCGTTGAGTCGAACACACGTTGTAGTTCGACAGATCACTTCCGCAACCTGTTGAATCGACCGGCCGGTGATTCAACGCCAACAACGCCAACCATTTATCAACGCATGCACAGTAATGAATCCGGCAAAAGCAGTGACAAGGAGAATCGTAACTACGAATGACTAGATACTCCTTCAGTGGGTTCTTCCACTGGCCAATCGCAGTCCAACCAACCGAATGGGGGATCGAACAGTTCGCTCAACCATCCTCGCTACTATTCTAGCTTGGCGAATCGCTATCGCAAATCATCCAGCCCGGCCCGTCAGTGGCTTACCGGGGCTGGAAACTACGCCACAACTGGCCGATCCTCGCGTTTTCCCAATGCTAAACCATCAGCATTCGGTGGCAGTAGCAATATGGCCAGAAATATTCGATCCTCTGAAATTCGAAGGAGTTCTGCGGCTGGCTTGAATGCAGCATCGCAGCGACCACCACTTCCTCCGAAAATAGAGAACCGCTATCACAGCTGCGAGGGACTGCTGAGAGATGACAATCAACAATCCACTGAAGGACAAGATCAAGTAGATTCAAAATCCGCTGCCTCAAACCCTGTCGAGATTACGCCCGAACCGGTAAAATTACCTGAAGAGTCTATTAAAGCTAAAAACCGAAGATCACGCAGCATGGATGACTTGTTCGATGACGATCGTAATCTGACAGATTTCCTAGAAAACACACAAAGCATGGAAAACCTCGCATCAGAGGAACCTCTTAGCGAACCACAGTCTCCGATAAAAGTCTTAGGAAACATATGCCTTAATCGTCGATTCGTCGAACCTGCTGTTGAACATGAAAATACACCGGATCTTCGCATGGATACAGCATCTCCGGAATCATGCGGTGAACAACCCTGTGAGAATGAAACTATCACTGTGGATAACACTCCACGTGCGAAGACTGTAAGCGAGGATAAAGCATCACCTGAAGACGACGTGTTATCGACCAATTCTTCATTGAATTCGTTCGCCTCAGCCAGCGATACCACCTCAACGAGCAAGAAGACCAACAAACCGTTCATCAATAAGTACGTTAAAAAGGTGAAATCGCTGATGAAGAAGTAGACCTCTTATCTCTATCTCGAATATCTGAGCAATATGTATCCAATTCTCACCAAGAAAATCATCCGAGACCAAACGAAAGTTTTTAAAATTTAACTGAAAAAAATATTGTGATCAAGTAGAACTACTATTATAGGGAAGATAAGTAAGTAAGGATTGTAAACATTGAATAAGTAAATAAGAATTGTAAATAGTCCAGCAAATATGTATGCTTTCCATTATTTCTGTGAAAGTTTTACTGTACCTGTCGCCCTTTTTTTAATATCATGGACTTTTTCAATAATTATCTAGAGGAAAGTTAATTCGAGTTGAATTACATGTCAACGCGCTGACAGGTATTTAGGCTGAATCTAACAAAATGTGATTGTTTCGCGTTTGTGCGAGCGACGTAAAGGAGTAAAATATATTATTTTAATCATTACGAGTTTAACCATATACTATATTTATCAATCAGAAGATACAACCAATACACATTTAAATGCCTGCGAAAAAAAAAACAAATTCTCAAATAAACCATATTTTCGATATTTATGCCCTCAGACAATTGTGTCATTTTTAGAATAGCACCCATAATTACTGTTGAGCGAAACTCTACCATGATGTATATGTCACTAACAGAGTACTATTTATGAAGGTATGATTTTGTATTAAGCGAATGAACAGCTATTATTGCTTACGTCCTCAGTCAAATCTCAAAATGGTTTTATTTGTTCGACTGTAAGCTGAGAATGTAACGAACTACTGCTTTAAGTGAATAAATTTATTTAACATATATATGCAGCAAGGTGTATTCGTTTTTGTCCGAAAACTTCACTACCGTGAATCGCGTACATTAAGAAACTCACGCAAGTCATTACCATTTTCTTCCAGACGGTTAGCTGCATCTTAAAGTACATCAAAAGAGTTTTCATGCGGTGGTAAGATTCTCCGTCAACTATCGTCTGCTGGGGAGTAATTTTTTTTTTAATAAATTCATTCATTTGTACAGGCTCTATCGAATCAACTTTACAGAGCCATGTTCTTATGTTTATATACATCAGTTATCTTAGAACTAAGGGGGCTTCAAATGGTGAGTTGACAACTTCGATGGCGGGTGCGGCCGACCTCTCGTCCTCACAAGTTCCTATCTCACGCCTCCACGAGTCTTATGATCACAAAAGACTGCCAGCTGAAACATGGAGACGCTGGTTGGTGTAGCCTGGGCAATGTTGTCAATCTGACAATAGCAAAGTGAGGAGGTGCGACTGAAGGTCGTGTACCTTTAAATCATATTGTATATCTCTCATTCTCATTTGATCAATAATTTCAGCACGTTTTGGAATAATTTTTGCATTCCAAAACCATGTAGGAGCCGGGAGCAACACGACAGGCATCGAAGGCTCAATTTGTTTTTCAGCATTTCAGCATTACATTTAATATAAAATTGCACTTCTGAATTTCAACTATAGACTGGCATGTGCTTATAAGCAATGTAAGATTATATTTTAATATTGTTTTTAGTGGCATTATGGTAAGATAAGCCATTTATTTTAGGAATCATCAAACCGGACTCTTCGTTCACTCCAATTGTTATATTTGAAATGTTACTAGAACAGTATAAAGAAAAAATATTACAACATGTCTTATAAAACAATATCTTTTATTGAAATTTTATCTTTGATATTTGGAATGATCTATTCTGTTTTCAGCTTTTCCAGGACAAAAAGGATATTAATACATATCTAATTTTTATTTATTTTTCAGTAACAATCCATTGGTAGTATCATTCAAGTTTGAAATTTGAATAAATTGGCATGTTTGTCTATAATGATATCCTAATATTTTGTGTACAAAATATACTAAATATTTAATAACATATAACGGGGAAAGGGAGGGACCATCAGGGCACCCAAGTAAAACGATTTGGATAGGGAGCATGGGACTGCCTCCTCCCTATTGTTAACATTACGCGGAACGAGGGCGGGCTCTTCGACCCCATCTATTGGGTGTATTCTGTCATTCGAGGGCTCGATTCTGGTGCTGTCTGTGTGAACTTGCTTTTGGAAGGAGATTCTCTTCCCTATATTCGCGGGTTTCGCGTAAGTGTCTCTGCTTAAAGGGCGAACACGAAATTATTGCGACATATTCAACAGGGCATAACTTTTTTACCATTGGGTAAAAATCAACCAAATTTTGCACACTTTCTCATTGATGTGTATTGTTTACAGGCTGTCAAACTCGAAGTCGTGTTTTTCGATTCAACGAAAATGGAGGTGAACCAACGCGAGTCGAGAGAACAAATTCTTTCCAAACACCTGGAATTTCCTGACCTGTCGCACCGGCAGTTGGGAAAAATGTTGAACATTCACCATTCAACCGTCTCTAGAGTGTTGAAGCGGTTCCAGGAGCGGTTGACGTTGGACCACGGCAAAGGAGCTGGAAGAAAACCGGGACCGGAGAACAAAAAGACGGAGGGAAAGGTGAAGCGGATGATTAAAGCAAATCCCAACGTCTCAAGCCGTGATTTGGCTAAAAAGATCGGCATGTCACAGAGCTACGTCCAGAATGCAAAGAAGAGAGCTGGACTACATACATACAAGGTACAGAACTTCCCAAACCGCGATGAGCGGAAACAATCGACGGCTAAAACTCGGGCACGGAAGCTCTACGAGAAGATGCTGACAAAATATGGCTGCTGTGTGATGGACGACGAAACGTATATAAAAGCCGATTTTAAGCAAATTCCGGGGTTGGAGTTTTTCACCGGCAAGAGCATGTTCTATGTGGACGACAAATTTAAGAAGAAGAAAATGTCGAAGTTCGCCTCCAAATATCTCATTTGGCAGGCTATCTGCTCTTGCGGACTGAGGAGTGAGCCTTTCGTGACAAAGGGCACAGTAAATGGCGAGATCTACAAATCTGAGTGCCTCGAGAAGCGCCTTGGCGTTCTTGCAGCAGCACGACGAAGCTCCGCTATTTTGGCCAGATTTGGCATCATGCTAAAAGTGTCTAAAAGTGTCCTGGAGTGCTATGAGGCCAATTCTGTCCATTTTGTCCCAAAGGACATGAATCCGCCAAACTGTCCGAAGCTGCACCCGGTGGAGCAGTACTGGGCATTGATGAAGCGGGAACTTCGGAAGAGCAAGAAGACAGTCAAAGACGAGAAGGACATGTTAAGAAAATGGAAAAAAAAAACTGAGAAACTGGTACCGGATGACACTGTAAAGACTTTGATGGAGGGCATCAAGCGAAAATGCGTTAAATTTTACACTCAAGGCTCCATCGATTAACTTTTCTTTTGATTTTTGAAGTAAATATATGTATAAAACTACCCTAAAATTTTGGTTTGATTCTAAACATTATAAGAAAATTGGCATGACATTTTCGGTGTCGCAATAATTTCGTGTTCGCCCTTTACGGGCCCGCACAAACGTTTTGGCCCTTCATACAGGAGCTTGATGATCACAGACAACTATAGAATCCTGATCAAATCGTTTTTCAGATTATTCCACTGCTATGGAAAGTTACCTTGCTTCAATAGATGGTAGTATAACATCATCATCATCATCATCAGTTATCTTAGAACTAAGGTTAAGGGGATAGAACCGATTACTCGCGGCCATCTCAAGTTAATAGGAATTATAATTTTATGGATGGGAAAATTGCGGTGGAAATTTTGAATAAAGCATAAGGAACAATGGTTTCCTTATATTAATAAGTTTCATAAACTCCAGATCGCGTGCAGCCAAAATGTCTCGAATCGGTACATTGGGTTGTCTACCTCAAGCCCGGAGGGAATCATATTTATTTATTTTGTTTTCACTTGTTGGGGACGTATTGCCACTGCAACAATTGATTTCATTTATTGTGGCATGTCCTCCTTTTTATTTTTGCCATATTATCGCAATGGTAAGTTACTATTTGGAGTAACTACCACTACGGCAGTGGGCCATTTTTCCAAGGAGGTACTACATTTCTTATGAAGTGTACTACTTGATTGGGAGCAGCGTTCCAGACCTCACAGGGTTCAATGAGGCCCTTGTCAAAAAATCTGCATCGTTTAAATGCTTAGAACGGCATCCACAAAAGCGGCATTTATCTTCATGAAGTTTACCGATGATTTTCAGGTGATATTTTGATTTAAGAAGATAATCCAACAAATGGTTCCGGCCCTATGAATTGCATGGATAACCCTATTTTTGCCAACTGATCAGGTTTTTCGTTTCCTTCAATTCCTCAATGACCAGGAACCCAATAGAGGTTAACCATGTTGCGACAGGACAATTGCTGTAAAAATTGTGCGCATTCCAACACCAGTTTAGATGTGAATGTTTTTGACTTTAAAGAATTCAGAGCTGCTTGGCTATCTGAACAAATGCATATGTTTGCAATTTTATAATTTCTTTTCATACAGATTGATGCACATTCCAGTATGGCATATATTTCAGCTTAAAACACTGTGGGATATTTTCCCATTCCCACGTACAAGTTTATCCCAGGACCAGTTATACCAGCCCCTACCAAATTATTTTGCTTTGAACCTTCTGTATAGAAGACTGTTGAGCCCGGACCAAAACCCGGTTCTCTTTTATCCCAATCAGCACGAATAGCTGCATGGACTGTGAATTTATGATTGAAGTAGTTTCTCCTAAGCATACAATCTTTACTTATCAATATTAAAGGATTTATCGACAACTCTTTTAGGGTACTCAAGTGTCCAATAAGATCTCCATCGAAGAAATTCATGGACCGTTTGAGCCTCAGAGCATTTTTTTTCTGCATCCTGTAGTATAAATTGATGTAAAGGAAGAATGTTGAGTAGAACATTTAGTGCTTTTGAAGGAGTACTATGCATTGCCCCAGTTATAGAGATAGTAGCAAGCCTTTGCAGCTTCTTCAGTTTCTCTTGTGCCTTTATCTGTTTAGTCTTCGGCCACCAGATAAGCGAGGCATACGTGATTCTGGGCTTGACTTTAGTTGAATATATCCAGTGAATCATATTAGGATTAAGGCCCCATTTCTTTCCAAGAGTTCTTTTACAGATCCAGAAAGCATTGGTTGCCTTTCCTATTTGTTGTTCAATATGACTGTTCCAGCAAAAATGCTGTTCCAGCAAAGAGTTACGCCTAAATACTTGACCTCTGAAGATAAATACAGTTTAACGCCTCCTAGTTTAAGATCAGTGAAGGAGATTTTCCGTTTTTTAGTAAAAGGTACAATTGTCGTTATTTGGGATTGATATTTAATCCCTCGGTTTTGCACCACGATAGTGTGTATGATAATGCTATTTGCATTCTCTCAAACATGATAGTATCGTATTTACCACGGACTATAGTGACATGTCATCCGCAAAGCCAATTATTTCAAATTTTTTAAACTTTAGTTTTATAAGAAGATCATCAACAAGAAGAGACCATAGAAGGGGAGACAAGACGCCTCCATGAGGACAGCCCTTTACAGCTGTCATTTTTACCTCTGAGCCTCCAAGATTTGCTGATATATTTATTTTGGAGAGCATTTTAACAATCCAATTAATTATTTTATTATTGAAGCCACGATTTCTCATAACTCTTATCATCGAGTGGAAAGAGGCATTATCAAAAGCACCTTCGATGTCAAGAAACGCTGCCAACAGAATTTCCTTAGCAGTGAAGGACTTTTCTATTTTTTAAAACTAGAATGTGAAGGGCTGTTACAGTTGATTTACCTGGGAATCATAAAGCTCAGATCTGACTCCACGATGCTCAGCACAAATCAAATAACGTGATCTGCGTCCTGGTAACCTTGGACACGTTCACAGAGATTGTTGTCTGCCAGCGCAACACGGAACAAATGAGCGTTTAAAGAAGAATGATTAGACATGAGGCGAGACATATAAGAATAAAGTCTCGACCCACATCCAATCCGCTGAACCAACATTTTTTCGATACCATGGGAGTGATAGAATGTAGCCATCGTCCCAAATCTCTTGTACTCCATTTATACTACCAACTAATGAGTGATATCTGCCGAAAAATATAAAAAAAAATCGTTGAAGGCGATTTGTCGGTCATAAATATCGCCTTCCATAGCGCCCACCCTTGCAAGCGAGTGGGCTTTCTCCTTGCTAGGAATCTTACAATGAGAAGGGACCCAGACAAAGGTGATAATAAAAGAACGTGAAGATAAAGCACTTAGAAGACCTCGTATTTTCATGAGAAAATAAGAAGTGTGCCTTACCGGCTTCAAGCAGCGAATAGCCTCTATAGAACTAAGACTATCCGTGAAAATGAAATGTTGATCCGTGGTAAATGAGGCAACAGGTTCTAAAAAAAATTAATTGCCGCCAATTCCGTGACAAAAACAGAACAAGGTGCTTGAAGTTTAGCGACGTTATAATTTTCATTATATACACCAAAGCCAGTGGAGTCCTCTATCAAAGACCCGTCAGTGAAACACGTTTTAGTGGAATCAACTAGGCCAAACTTTGCAGCAAATATCACATAAGCAATCATAGGACGATGATGCTGTGGGATTCCACGAAGCTCCTGCTTCGTGGATAAATCAAAATGAACCGAATTGCCGAAATCGAAGAAGCAAACACGATTGGGAATATTCGGCGAAGGGCTGACATCCTGTGTTATGTACAAATGGTACAACGTCATGAAGCGAATTTGAGGATTCAACTCAAGAAGCTTCTCAATGTTTCCGATTATCTGAGGGTTCATAACTTCACACCTGGTGAGGAGTCGGAGAGATAATTCTGAAAACCGATCCGAGAGTGGCAACATGCCAGCCAGCACTCCAAGACTCATGATATGAGTCGAGTAGTGGCAACATGCCAGCTAGCACTCCAAGACTCATGGTATGAGTCGAGTGCATGCAACCTAACGCGATACGAAGACACCGATACTCAATACGTTCCAGTTTGATGATGTGCGACCGAGCCGCCGACTGAAAACAAAAACTACCGTATTCTGAAACCGACAAAATTGTTGTCCGGTACAACGTTAGAAGATCTTGCGGATGCGCTCCCACCCAGGATCCGGTAATTGTTTGAAGAAAGTTGATCCTTTGCTAGCATTTCGCTTCAGATACTCAATGTGGGATCTCCAGGTGCACTTAGAATCGAACTAGACCCCTTCTTCTTCTTCTTTAGCATTTTAAGCTTATTGCTTTCACAATTAGCTTATTGCTTGCTCTCAACATAGTGTTCTAAATGCACTTCCACAGTTATTAATTGAAAAGCTTTCGATGCCAAGTACCATTTTTGCATTAGTATGATTGTGTGGCAAGTACCTAGACCAGACCGGGAATCGAACCCAGCCACCTCCAGCATGGTGTTGCTTTGTAGCTGTGCCTTTACCGACTGAGCTAAGGGAGGACCCGAACTAGACCCCAAGATATTTAAATGACATAGTATGAGTTATTGGTGTGCCCCAAATTTGAAGCTTCGGTTGTGCTTAGTTATGCTTCCTAGAAAACTACCACCTCAGTTTTCTCCGTAGAGAATTTGATACCTAGCTCTAGAGCCCAAGTAGACAAATTGTCTAAGGTATCCTGTCAAGATCCTTGCAAATCGACACCATTGGACCCAGTGTCAGACCCTACGCCATCATCTGTATCAACGTACAGTTGTCGCTGACGGTTGTCTAGTCAATGTCTTTGACATAAAAATTAAACATGATCCCTGGGGGAGACCCATGTAGTTAATCGAGAAGCTGTAGTTTGCATGAGAAAAGCTCATATGTTTCTCTGACAGCAAATTGTTCATTAATGGTGAAAAACCACAAGAATACAGAAGCCATTTGCTCTTTTTTAGCAAAAGCTAACTGAATATCTGCATACAGCAACGCGAGACAATCGTTTGTTCCCTTACCCCTGCGGAATACATATTGAATATCTGAAAAGAGGTTCTCAACCCATTTGTCCAGGCGAAAAAGGATAATTTTCACCAACAGCTTTCGAATACACGAATACATCGCGCGATGGGTCACGATAGGAGTTGTGGTCGGACGCTAGTTTACCAGGTTTTTGAATAACAATAACTCTCTTTTTTTTCCTTAAGCATTTCAAGCTTATTGCTTTCACAATTAGCTTATTGCTTGCTCTCAAAGTTAGTGTTCTAAATGCACTTCCACTTTTATTAATTGAGAGCTTTCGATGCCAAGTACCATTTTTGCATTAGTATGGATTGTGTGGCAAGTACAATCATACGCTATTATGCCCAGGAAACCGAGAAATTTACCTTTACGAAAAAATTCTAGACTAGACCGGGAATCGAACCCAGCCACCTCCAGCATGGTGTTGCTTTGTAGCTGCGCCTTTACTGACTGAGCTAAGGGAGGTAATAACTCTCACCCTTCTCCAATCATCGTACAATGTTGAGTTTCAGAAACTTATTAAACAAGTTTATTATTTGTTTATTTGTATCACCAGTCTTAATGAAGATCAAGTGCAACATGCGACGTCTGGGAGGTTTTTAAGAAAGTTGAACTTGATTTTATCAGCCCCCAGTCTTAGGTGAATTGGCTAGTTTCGTCAAAGGCTTGGATGCGGAGCATGATGAAATTGAAGCTGCATGTAGGATAGCAGATGAAAAGTCTCTTCTCGTCAAGCTCAAATCTGAGCGGTGGATGTGGCACGCGCTGACCGCCAACTCAGACGAACTGATATCCCATTATGGGAATGGAAAAAAAAGGTTAAAGTACACATGTCGCATGCGCAGGATCACATCTACTATGTGCGAATATACGATCTCCCACCGGAGGTTCCCTACCTGGAAATCGTGACGGTGTTGTCAAAGTATGGACGCGTAAAACGCATCGTGGGGGAGAAGTTTGGCGGAGCTGGGAATATCCGCCTACACTGGTGTGCTTGGCACGTACATGGTCGTGACGTAGGAAATCCCGTCATCGTTGCACTTCGCCAGCCGGAAAGGAAATATATATTACCAAGGCAACAAGGACAAATGCTTCATCTACAAGGATGTGGGACACCTTGTCCCAATCGGAATGCTCGGAATCAGCCGAAAGTGCGTCGGAAAGAAAAGAAGCAGAGACTGGAGAAAACTCACGGATGTGCAGTAACCGGAAGCAGGGTCAGAAGCTGAAGGTGAGAAGGAATCAGAAACGCTAGAGGTGCTGGAAAAAGAAACGGAAGAAGCTGTCATGCCGGTGGACACCCAAATTCCTAATGATGAACTGAAGGACATAAATACTCGCGATCGCGCGTTGATACAGTTTGCCGCATTCGGTAGATAAAAAGAGTCAGCTAGAATTGCGAAGGAATAAGAAGTTAACATAATATCGCCCCCACGAAAGAAGAAGAACCATAGTATGTATAAAAAATAGTTTTGCTTTGTGTAATCCACAAACATTGCCTGGGGGAGTTTGCTCATTTACACTTCCGGTCCGCTTCCTAGCATCTTGCTGTGAAGTGCCTGGTGGTCAGTCACCCACCGATTACCTGTCGATCTGCCAAATTTTGGTAAACCGACTGCTAAGAATTATCTCAAATTGTAGTATTCCGCCCACTATATCACAAAGTATTGCGAGTAGTTGAACGGATTGGAGATGGGGAAGGCATTGGGTGTGGGACCGGGTCTCCTCCGGTTAGTATCGGGTTGATTAGCGTAGGAATCAATAGAATCAATATCAGTTACTAATGCTATGATGGGTCACCAATCGGAGGGGCGGCCCAACTTGTCTTATCTCTGTTTGCGGGATGTCCACAGAAAAGCGGGCATGCCGCTGCTCATGCCTAACTATTCCCTTCACAGGCAGAAGAAGGCTTTCACCATTATTTACGAGTTTACGGTGACTAGGTCATGCCGGACTATTCGGGGTGCGGTGCAACTGGCGTTGGATGTTCTGTTGCTTGAAGAAGCGGTCCCATGTTTTTGGCGGATGGTGCTGGTTAAATACTTCCGGCGTATCGTTGACCAAGGCGAACCCTGCTGCTGGCCTTTTCCCAACTATACAACATCCCAGTGATTTCTCGTGGAAGTGCAGAAGATTTCTCGGCTTCCTTCAAAGCGAGTCACGTCAGCACATTCTTTACCATTCCCTACTTGACCAGCATTCGGGCACGGCCGGCGCCGGTATTGCTTCATAATGGGTCACCAGTTTTAAGTTCTGGATAGTTTGGTGAATTGGCTGTTTTTAGCACGTATTTGACCTCTAGTAACTTATACCATTCCAGGACGGATTTCGCATAGTGACAATAGGCCAAATCAGGCCAAAACAGAGCTGGAGAGTCGTGGCTTCTGATAAACGGTAGCAACCGCTTTTGCAGACATTCTTTCTCGTACACATCCTTATTAATAGTGCCGGTAGAGACGAAACTTTTAGATTTTCGACCACAACTACATATGGCCTGCCAAATCAAATATTTCTTGGGGAATTTGGACACCTTCTTTGTCCGGAAATGCTCGGCAACGACGTTCTTTTGCATTGCGGTATAAAAAGCCAGACCCGGAAGCTGTTTAAAGTCTTCGACTACGTATGTTTCGTCATCCATTATGATACAAGAAAAATGTTTGCAAAAAAATGGTGTAAAGCTCGTTAGTACTTTTTGCAGTGAAATTTTGCTTGTGATCACCGTTGGTCACCTTTTTCCCTATGCTTCACGTTTTGTACGCATGATTTTGACTTCCAAACTTTGCGAGCCACATTTCGCACAGAAAGATTGGGATTTTTCTCAATAATGGCTACCACCTCCTAGTCCGATTGTCGGGAGCAGTCTTGATAAAAGTCATGGTCGTCAGGTTCAAAAGCATGGATTTTCAGGTAACATAACATTGACTACCTATAAGTTGCATGCGAAAATCAAATGATAACTCGTGACAACAAAGGTAACCAGAAGAATGAACGTTCAATTTTCAAAATGATTTGATATTCATTTATGTAAACAGGTTCATTGTCATTATGAATTTCGAAATGTCAGAAATTAAATTCAATAAACCACAATGACTATCAATAAACCGTCGGGATTGGAAAATATGCAAGGGCAGTCCAGGGTGTTATTGGTCAACATTGTTAGCATCTATTCTTATGGAACAATGATGACGGCCCTGGTTGTTCCATGTTCGTATGGATTCAAAATCACTTAATAAAAAAAAAATATCAGAACAGATGACATACAAATTTCGTCTAATGAAATTCATGCTTACTGATTGATAATCAAAACAACAGTGACAGCAGATTTTTGACTCGCACTTAGAAGCGACTTCATTCATTGCAGCAAACAAAATTCAGTTGGCATAGATGTGACAGCGGTAACCATAAATACATCATCATTACTTCTCATGGATATTTTATGAGAATCCAAGGCACTGGTCGGGAGCATACTTTTCGATTTGTTCCACTTTCAACCTTCCGATGCACAGTCAAGCGCTGGTCAAACACAAACACTGCAAACACAAAACACGGTACTTTTCGGTAGTTTTAGTTTCTTGGTAAGATCGCGTACCGCTAAATTAGGGTTTTGCTGCCGTTCGAACAACATATGTTTGCGTATTTCCACTTGATTCAACACCATTTTACTGACTGTAACAAGTATGTAAACATGTTATACCACGAAATAAAGTGGAGAATTTCAGCTGTCATATAAGTGAAACGTTACAGCGATCTATTCCAAAATCTACACTGAAAGAAAAGTGTCCGAAGCTCAACGTATAGCTCAATACAATGCGCAATGCTTGATACCAGCGGCGTAG
Source organism: Aedes koreicus (assembly GCA_024533555.2). NCBI lineage: Eukaryota > Metazoa > Arthropoda > Insecta > Diptera > Culicidae > Aedes > Aedes koreicus. The sequence continues at coordinate 646,630 of JAHHFK020000921.1, read as the reverse complement.
ATACCAACCAAGAAAATGTCGTCCACAGAGTGTGTCGCGATGAAAATGTGAGCGGCTAAATATGGTTGGCTTCGGAGCTGATGGCTCACCGTGGTTCCGTATCGGAAGAAATTCCACTGTCGGGGAACTCTTCGTCGGCGTAGATTCACCGTACCAGAAAACATAAAAAACAGCCACAAAATCGTTTTGAATGATCGGAAAATGTAATTGCGTGAGGTAACTGACATCGTAAAGATATTTTTATAAAAACGTTTTGGCTTTATATTGCACGAGCTTTCGTCCATGAGAAAGCTCTGTTCATGTGCAGAGTTTGCCCACGGTTGACCAAAAACAACAACGTGTTGATGAACGGCTATTCATAAACCACGTAGACTTTTTTGGGGGGAGGTGGGTCATAAAAATGTATAGAGAAATGTCTACGAGGGGGGCGGGAACTGAGATTTTAAAGTGAGTCTACGTGGTATATGAAAAAGCCCTGATTCTGAGTAGCCAGTGTTTGGCTATGTTCAACCGTAACAAACTGGAATTTTTGCGTCGATATGTGATAATGGATGAAACATGTATCCTTCACTTCAATCTCAAATCAAATTGATCGTTATCCAGCGATCGATTAATCTCGTCCAAAGAGCCCAGCTCGAAAGGTTATGGCATCGGTGGATTTTGGAAACCGCATTGCATAATATTCATCGTCTGCCTTAAGAAGGGAAATAAATGTCAACAGTCAATATTATATAGCGTTTGGAGCGTTTGAAGAACGAAATCGCGGAAAATGACCCCATGCGAAAAAGAAATACTTTTTCATCAAGACAACGCAACGTGTCACGAGTCAATCAAAATAATGGTAAAACCTACATGCATTGAACTTCAAATTGCTTCCGCATCAACAGGATTCTCCAGATTTCCTCCCAATGTAGAGGCCTATTTTGAGGCAAAAGATTAAATGCTCTACAAAACAGATATTGAAATGTTATATCGGCACTGGAATGATTGTGTTGCTCTTGATGGAAGTTATATTGATTTGTTAAGGTCGAAATAGATGTTCAGATACATTCAATGATGCCTGTTTCTATGGAATACATGATAAAAATTCATTGTCCTCTTTCAATGTCCCAAGGATTATACCCTTGATTGTCGTTTTCTCCAAAACTTAAAATATGAATTAGCTGAATCTAGATCTATTGAGACTTTTCAGGTTATTTCGAAGCGAAAATGATTTCACAAATACGCTTAAACTCGAGTAATATAATCTATTTAAACGCACAGTACTCAGCACTTACCATCTCTTCGCTTGGGATCAATCAGAATTGTCGCATGTGGTATCTTCCTCACCGCTTCGGTCCGTCCGATTTTGATAGGCACAAGCTACTGTAGAGGTTAGCAGATTCCTCGGCAGGTGATGAAACTTGTATAGGAAACAGTGAATCGACAGCGTATCGGCTACCTGCATTAGCAGAATAGGCACTTCTGGTTTTTGTTGCCGAAGGTAAAGCATCGCAATGTCTTTGGCCGTCAGAAGTGGTTCGTTGGATCTATTTTCAATATAATTGAACGGTATTTTATATTGCTGCATGGCAGAGAAAAGTATACTTACAATCGGACAATTATGCGATATTCTGGAACTACAGGTTGACTTTTTCGGAAAACTGAACCGTCACTGGGAAATACGTCGAAATGCAACGGCAGCGTTGGTAGCTCTCCGTCATCTAGGAGATTTATTCCTATGGCGCTATTAACTACGTCAAAACTGGCAAACAAATCAATAAACCTATCAAGTTTTGATTTTTTCTCAGTCTGTATCTCCGAACGTGTATCGTTAGTTTTAACTCGCTTTCTATTATAAGCATCATCATTAGAATCACATCGTATGCGTTTCTCCGAACTGCTTACAGAAGCCGTATCATTCGCGACAGTTGGCTTTGGTCCTTGCTGCATTGTGATAATGGAATTTAGATTCTGCATTGATTCCCGTACTTTATTGTGCATGGCCGTTTCCAAGTCTAGTTCCACTTCGTCCACCAGCGGGTGTGGTTGCCTGAGAATGTGGTATAAATTTTGCCACACACATTTCTCCTCTAAACTCAACTTTCGCTCCAGGCTGCTATCCAGGACTTGATACTTTCGATTAGAATCACACTTCAACACGTAGTAACCTGCTCTCATCAATATACTGTACACCTGGTACTGTTCTAAGGTTAACGATTCTGGGTAGCCGAGAAAAAGGACATAGGCCTGTTCCAAAGATACTACAATCGTATCCCAATAGACAATTAATCTATTCTAAAAAATAACGAAACATATTTAGCTGTCTGCCCAATACGACTTTTAAGTGCTTACCATTTCCAACAGATGTAGAGCTTCATACCCATACAGATAACGGATTTTGTCATCTATATATCCGTAGATGTGCCATTTCCCCACGGCTCTGCGAATACGAACACGCTTGCTATTGTTCTCCCATTCGCCCTCGGAATAGGCTTCTGCTTTACCGACGCGCTGCTGAGCAAGAATTTGTCGAAAGTCGTCTGAAAAAATGATATCAAATGGTCTAATTGTAAGATTAATTCTTCTAACATTAGCTCCATATATTTCAGATCTGCGAGGGCATGCTGTACAGCTATCGTTTGATCGTTGGAGGAGTTTCGTTACACATGACAGTAAGTAACCACTTTGTAATTGTAATTGTAGTTTATTTAAACGGCAGCCTGTTAGTTACAAAAACTTTTGCTCAGGTCACTTTAGTTTGAATCCGTAACAAACCCGTGTCATCTAAAAACCCATCAACGTTTTCAGCTGTAAGCGGCACTACCTATAACAATACGAAATATTGCACATAAATCAGTGCTTGTAGTGCTTACCTTTTATCTTAGTTATGTGATCTACATGTTCGGCTTCCTCTTCCGCTCGTGTAAGTCTATGAATACGGTTGTGAAAATCATAATTTCCAACGTGGTGTTGCAATAGGTCTCGACCACTGAAAGTCACGAGAATCTCACTTTAGTTGTTTTTATTTTTCTTTGACTTGATATAAAGTGTATACTAACAAGTTATCGTTACAAATAAACAAATTACAAATTTAAAAAAAATAATTAAGGGTTTACTCTTTACCTTAGCAGTGCTCTTGGTGGACGAGAACAGGAGTTGGAATTGCTTGAATGTTCACTCATAGTAGCAGTTATCAGAAAAATAGCGTAATGCGCATACACCGGGCGACGTTGTTTACCTTTGTTTACAACAGGTTAGAGTGAGTTGCTTGCCAGTGAATATGCATTTATAGCAGCGTGACACAAGACAATAATTCCATTTTCATTTCCATTTTCTCGACAACTCCGGAGCAATTCGCGATTAGGGCGTACATGCAAAACACAAACAAAATGTTTTTTCAATGCAATGCATAATAACTACAACTAAATCATGAGTTTTTACCTTTTTGTCCTGGTTGTGCTTTAATTATATTCATTAAATATTGTTTTTGCAAAGGGCGTAGATTTATTTCGTATTCAAAACAATTTACGCCATGCGATTTACGCCATATTAATTGTTGACAAAGTGAAAGGCGTAATTTAAATCAAAACATAAACATGGCGTAAAGTAAAAGGCGATACTGACAAAAAATCAAAACAATGGCGAAAAGTAAAAGGCGATACTGATAAAATAACCAAAACAACGGCGAAAAGTGAAGGGCGAAACCTATCAAAATGTCAACAATAGGCGAATAGTATAGGGCGATACTTTTATTTCCAGTACTTGTGGGGCCAACATTGAAAATGGCGTAATCAAACATCCTAGTATTGACAGGCGAATATTAAAGAATTGCAAATTTCAACGAATAACGAAAGAATTTCCATCAGTATTATATATGAATCAGAAGCAAGCTTTGTTCTCTGTCTGTATGCTAGATTGTATTTGAATTAATTCGTTAATTTGTGAATTACGGTTTGAAATTCTACTTGCAATATTACAATCATCATTTCCTTTTTGTTTACATTCTGCATGTTCGCCCTAATCGCAAATTGCTCCGGAACTTATTCAAAGCGACGTTTCTGATTTTGTAAACAAAAAGGGGAAGTAAGATCCAAACGTTAAATTCTTGCAACTCTTTGCACTTTTACGCAAACTGTGATCACCAACACAACGAATAACATTTCCCTAACATGATGGTGATGCTAGTTTCCGTGTGGGTACTGAGGGTTTTGAGAACTTTACGTTTGAATCTTTGTTCCTCCCCTTTTTTTCAAAATCAGAAATACGTCGTTTTGAATAAGTAGACGAGATTATTACTTGTTTATTATTTTCAAGGGAAAAAAGCGCTCTATGAGCTTGTGCACGCTATAAAAAATTTGACTTTTACTGTGAGCCATGTTTTCAAGTCTCGTGAGAGTGAGTGAGACAACAGCATAACATGGATCACAGTTAAAGTCAAAAAGACAAAACAATTATAGCACCGTGCACAGGCTGCACAGAGAAATGCTTTGCTATAAAGAAGTACTAGAGCATTAAGAAAAAGCTCGATATTCTGAGAAACAGTTTATCCCGTTTTTCTATCAAACAATGCTCGATGTAATTTTCTCATTTTTCTTGCTGGGTGGCTTAATCAAAATTGGATCACGAATGAATTTTCATTACGTCCAATGTGACATTTACATTAAATGTTGATCAAACTGAGAAGGCTCGATTTTATTTAGAAGAACGAAAAGCTATTCCTATATTCAATCTCACATTCTTAATGTCACGATAATAGAATGTTTCATCTACAACGAACGGATTTATTCTTTTAATAGAGAATTGCAAGTCTTAATGTTAAAATCCGGAGTTCTGAGCCATAACACGTTATATGCTGGTTATAGGTCCATGGTTGTTACCATATAGTTATTTACTTAATCAAATTGTGTTTAGACAAAACAGGCAGCAACGCCAAAAGGATGCTGAAACTTGTATTTCAAAACAATGAATATTCTTTTATAAGCAAAAACATCAACATAATTATCGAAAAACTGAACTAACCACAAATGAAATTTGAATTATGGCGAAAAATGCTTATTCGTTGTTATAGAAAGCCATCTTTGAACTAAGTCGACTTTTTCATTTTCCCAACATTCTGGTGAAGTTGCTCAAAATCCAACAATGCTCGACTAAAGCCTCCTAATTCACGTTTTCAAAACCACAAAATCCCAATTAACACTGAGCTGTTGCTTCTGCTATTCTTATTTTAAGCTCGCTGTAGCTCAGCAAAGCTGAAAGAGGACGATCGTGATTGTTTGTTGCTTTCATAGAAAAGAATTTCCCCCCCAACTCTAACGGTGATGAATTAAAAAAAAAAGACCCCCGTCGTTTCTCGGAGAAAAGGGGGGGGGTCCTTTCCTCCTTTTTGGTTGGGGTGATTATTCCCTCCCCTTTTTGAGAAAAAAAAACCCCAAACAAAAAAAAAAAAAAACCATTAAAATGCCACCCAAGGAGGCCCTCAAGGGGCAAAACCTTTTTAAAAATTTGCGCGAGGTCCCAATTGTATTTGAGATTTGTGCTCAGAATACTTCGAAATGATAGGGACTCGATCCCTATCTTACATTATATTACATTAGGGAAGGTCCATTAATTATGTCACGCAGTAGGGGGAGGGGGGTTCGAGAAAACGTGACGATCCATACAAAAAAATTTGAAGGTCCATACAAAAAACGTGACATGGGGGGGGGGGGGGGTTACAAAAAGTCAATTTTAGCGTGACGTAATTAATGGACGTTCCCTTACAACTTTACATTACCTGCTTAACTAATTATTTTTTTTTTGTTTTGTGTTGTTATAATTTATTATATTTTAATTCCAATATAATATAAAATATCGAAGGAATAGAATTATGATTTATATTTTTTTTTTTTTTTTTTTTGTTTTCCATCCCCCCCACGCCCCCCCCCCAAAAAATTAAATATATAACAAAATATTTTTTTATTTTTTTTTATTTAATATTATATTAATTTTATAAATTAAAATGTACAAAAAATAAAATTATATATCTCCTCAATTCAACCCACACCACACAAAACACACCACACACGCGATAAAATATACTAAATCTCTCCCCCCCAAGGGCAGATATATTGTATATATTTAATAAAGTGTCTATTAGTGGTTGGTTGGTCGCCGTCCTCCCCTTTTTGCTGGTGTTTCTTTTCCCCCCCCCCTTCTGCACCACGACGTCTCCCGTCCCTCGTTCTTCTCCCTCGCCCCCCCGCCGTTTATTACATGATGGGTTCGGGGGGGGTGGGGGACACCCACTTTTTTTTTTTTTTTTTTTTTTTGTTTCTCGATGCTTTGGTTTTTTTCCTGGGCCGAACATACAATTGCTCGCTATGCTATATTTATTTTCTGTACTCCCCCCCCAATTACAGCGAGTTTTTTTGATATCCAAACAAAAAAAAGAAGGAGGGGGAAAAAAAAAAAAAAACCCCCACAACATTTTTTTTGGTTTATTTTTTTTTTTTTAATATTCTCTTTTTTTTAAATTTTTTTTGTTTAAAATTTTTTTTTTACCAAATTTTTTTTTTGTTTTGCTGTTAATCTTCCACTGTTTTATACTTGTTCAATTTTACTCTTTGTTATTTACAAGTCACAGAGTGTTGTAGTTGGTTTTATGCTATTGATTTTCCCATTTCCATTCGGCGACGGGAGAATACCACCACCACTCGACTGACGCCTGAGCTCCATGAGAGTGAGTTTTCGTCCGCCATTCGCTAGGCCCGGATGACACCCGGATAATGGGATGAAAAAATGCTACCTGCTGACCGATTGAAACGAATCCAACCTTGAATGCTGATGATGATGACGGACTTGCAGATTGTAATTAAGTCGAGCAGAAATTTTCAGCGCTGAACCAGCACGCACAAAAGAAAAACACATCCCAATCTTTGTTGTGGAGATGGGAGTGACTAATATTGTTGAAACGGAGCGAAGAGGCGTGCAGTAGATGGAGAGAGGGAGTCAATTTATGAAACCGGAATCTCCTGCACCTTCTGCGTAATATTTTCAACCTCCTGCTTGGAGGCTTCCTCAAAGTTTTCGGTCAACTCCGGTACATCATCATCATCCTCAGCTACAGCGGCACTCGCCAACTTCTTCAGCTGATTGAGTCCTTCCGGTCCCAGCTGGGAAATGATACTCGGAAGCATGTCCGTAATCTGTTTCGATTCACTATGACCGGTGATGGCGAATGTGTTGGTGGCTAGCGAAGCCTGTGTCTTCGGGTTATTGAAGTGAATGACCGTGCCGTCATTCTTAATCATGTTAACCTCCTCAATTCCGGGGATGGTGTTCACGCCAAGCTTCTTCAGCGACAGCTGCAGCTTTTTGTCATCTACAGCGGAATTTGTGTGCACAATCTTCTTCTTGCGTCGGGGCATGCCCTTACCACCAATGCGGACCTCAGCCTGCAGTTTCTTCAATTTTTCTGCATTCATTGTCGCTGGGAGATGTTTTTCACTATAATCAGATAAAGAAAAAGCCCTTTATTAGCACAATTTTAACACTTTTATGATTGACCAAATGGAAACGCACATGTGAAAATTCTGACAAATTTCGATCAAAGAGAGCGAATTGGGCTAGAGTGCGCTGCAAGCTCTTACGATTAGTCGAGACTACGATTTAGACCAGCATGATGTAGACGGCGATGAACCCCGTGGCGTTTCTATGTTATCTACACTCAAAAACTTTACTAACAAAGACAGAGTTAAAATTTATTCTATTTCCGATGCGGTTACGGTACGGTTTTACCAACAATCAATAGACGAATCCAAGTTGAAAAAAGAAGAAGACTCCGAGTGTTGATAAATCTGCCAGCTTCTATGTTAAAGTATTGGACGAAAATTTTAATATGCTTCTAAAATATAATAAATGAAATTCGAATTAGAAGCGGTTTATTGTGTGATGGATAAAACATCTAAAACTGCACAATAGGGGTATTATTTTAATATCATTTTAATTTTGCTGAAAACTTCTTCATTGAGTAGTTTTGGATATTTCATCTATCATACAACAAGCTGCTTTAAATTAGAATTCCGTTCGAATTTTTTAGAAGCATTTTAAAATGTACGCCCTATACTTTAACATGGGAAGGCCAGTATCGACTTAAAAAGTAGAAAGGTTACGGAATTTTGTTCAATATTACCAAGCGGAATTTTGACAATTGATCTGCATAGAACGAAATGTCACCTTCACTTACGGAATAATCGAGCGGAATATTTTTCCGAAAGTAAAAGTGACAGCTCCTTTTAGTTGGCGTGGAAACCTTACAAATTTCAATTATATTTTTCGTTCTTTTCAGGTGGATACTCCTGCAGAAATTTCTTTTCGATTCTTTACTTTTCCGTTTCAGTAAACGGAATTTAACATGGGTTTGTGATAGAAGAAGAAATTTCTTTCGAACTCAATACCGACCTGGAACTAACAAATTTATCACCACTATGTGTCTTCTTCTTTTCTTAAACTTAAATCCGTCCATAGGAAACAAGCGATTTAAAATTTAATTGGCTCACTGTTGCACATTATATTTCTAAACAACCTAAAATTGAGTACAATTGACTCAAATCGGTCATAACCCAAGTAACCACGAGGCTGTAATAGCATGCATATATAGGGCATATGTATTACGTCTAGTGCATCATTGAAGTTGGATTATAGCTGAAAAGGGCCCCACTAAGATCGAACTAATGCTATATCTTTTGTAATGCCATAAGACATTGCTAAAGTAGCATTATTGCATTGGTAATGCATCACTACATTCGTAAGCTAATCTAACGCTTCATTACTTGACAACTGATGCGATCCCGCATTACCGATGTGGATTTTGGGTTGAATATGTGCAATAATATAATGCTTGTGGTTACTTGGGAAGTATGGCTACTCAACAGTGAGTCAAGATAGTTAGGACAGCCCAACAAATATCGGTGTTGAATTAGAGCTTGTTCAAACAAATTTGGAAAAGCTATTCAGCTATTCTAGAAGAAACAGCTGAATAGGTTCTCCAAATTTGCTTGAACAAGCTCTAATTCAACACCGATGTTTGTTGGGAGTTACACAGTGACCAATTTCATAGTCAATTTAACCATTATTGGGGGTTAGGATAACTATTACAGTATAAATATTTTGAACCAACTATGATCATGGTCAAAACGACCAATCAAAATAGTTGATTCAACATTTCCCATAATGTCAGAATAGTCCTTGTTACAGGGGGTAAGTCACTCGGCCACCATGTGGTAACACCCAAAAAACCACACTCCGACACACTTCAACTGTTGGTAAGACGTTGACAATTAGTAAACATGGATTCGATTTAAGCCGATGTTGACTGTTTGTCATCTTACTGACCACTACGCACATCCATTACTCACTTTTGAGTAGCCATACTTTTGACCGATTTGATAGACCGGCGACATAGAGTGTAGAACCCCTTAGCCCCAAGTGCACCTTGAACCTTGCACCGTACAATACATTATTGCGCTTTTCGGTACACGTTTAGTACGTTTGAGTTACGTTTGACTCTAGGACAGGACCTGCCAGCTGTTAGTGCAAAAACAAGACCATTTACCTGTCAAAAAAGACCGTTTCTTATTGGTCGCTGTGACAACCGCCTCTACCGCCTCCATCGAGTTATGTTACAAGCAGGCAGTTAGTTGTTGGTATTGCGGTGTTGCTAGTAGTCACTGCTTTTTCACCTTTTTCGTTTGTGACAACTAGAACAAATGCGGAAATAGAAGTTCACTTTTGCAGTTGTTTATTTTAAATCAGTTCGAAATGAAGTGCAAAGCGATACTTTGTGGTCACAGTGACGTGTCACATCCGGGTCTCCATTTTCATCGGTTCCCGAGCAATCCAATCGTTCGTCGAGAGTGGGTGAAGGCCTGCATTTGGAACGCAAGCGAGGAAGACATTCTCTTGATCAAGCTTTCTCCCCACAGCAGAATTTGCAGCGTAAGCATCAATGCAATTCAATGAAACCTCATAAATTAACGTTAAGTTTGATGCAGCTTCATTTCCCGAACGGCAAAAGAAATGCCAATGGAACTTGGAATATTCCAATTGCCGTTTAATTCTTAATTTGTTCCAGAACATATTTGAAATAATAAATGAGAAATATTAATTTATTTAAAAAATATAGAGATCATTAATTTTCTTGTTGTGCCTTTTTTAATGCTTAAAGTATATCCACATTGTTTCTCTATGGCTAGCAAAAAAAAAATCATTAATACCGTGAGTTATGAAAATCACAAGTTTGCTCATACTAGAAAATGATAAACTGTTGGGTTTTTTTATCGCTCCTCCTTAAAATAATATAGCTCGGTATCGTGTTCGAAAGAAATTTCTTTTTCTATCCCAAAGCCATGTTAAATTCCATTAACTGAAACGGAGAAGTAAAAAATCGGAAAGAAATTTCTGCAGCAGTATCCACCTGAAAAGAACGAAAAATAAAATTGTACTTTGTAAGGTTTCCACGCAAACTAATGGGAGCTGTCACTTTTACTTTTGAAAAAATATTCCGCTCGATTATTCCGTAAGTGAAGATGACATTTCGTTCCATGCAGATCAATTGTCAAACCCCCCCTTTCCTTTACAAGACTTCCTTTTTTTTTTTTTTTTTTATCTTTTCTTCCTTCCTCCCTTTTTTTTTCTCTTCTCCCCCTCCATAAATAACATTTCACTTTTTTTTTTAATAAATTAAAAAAAACAACAATATTTTTTTTTTTTTTTTTTTTTTTTTTTTCATTAAAATCACCCCCCCCCATCACCATAAATATTTAAAACCCCCTCAGGTCCTGTCCTACACTGAAATAATTTATAACCATAAATTCACATGTTACACATGTTGTTCTTCACTATTTGTGATCCATTTGTCATACATATGTTTTACACATTAATGTATAATGTATGTTTCTGGTACATTTCGAAAAGCTTACCATATAAATATAACGTGTATGTCATGCTAAATCGATGAATGAGACTCACTGACATCAATGTTATTACGTCTAGATATTCAAATGTTTTTGAGTTGAAATTTTATGTAAATAAACGCTGGTAAATATGTAGGTATTTTTTTCTTTATTTCCTTAATATTCATTTCAAATGCTTTAATGCTGCTCACTAGTACTACAGTGCCAGTGATTTTTCATACATAGTGTTATTTATATTTACAATAACTAATTTTATTTCATGAATACATAACCGTTTTACATATCACTGTCTTCGTTTGTATAATCATATTTTTTTCTGAAGTACATCTTGTTTTCAATATTATGTATCATCAGTGGAGGGCTATCAAATACGGATAGTTGGTTAATTTTGAACAATTGGGTGCAAACCTGTGCTTCATATGCTAGTTTATGTTCATGAAACTCGCCACATTGCCATAGTTGCCCGACAATGTATGGGATTGTGTCGATTTTAAGAATCCGGAGGTCTGTCTAGATGCGGTAATCAGAGGTGCTGGTTCGGATGCTGCTGAAAAGTCGTTAACTATCGGTGGCACTGCGTTTTCAACTGCTGCATCACCGGAATAAATGAGATTTTCCTGAAATTGACAAGTTTATTTGAAAATATTCTTAGCATGCATTCATCCATCTTTGAATTACCTGTTGGTTACTACAACGTAGTAATTGATTGCTGCAACCCTCACCCGGATTAACGATGATTTCATGGATAGAGGATCCGTACCGAAATCCGATGTGATTCCGAGCTGCCTAAGAAATGCAGACACCGGCGACGTGTCCGCAAACTGTATTCCGTATTCTGAAATCAAAAACATATTATTAGAACCACAAGGAACACAAAAAAAAACACTACACAACACTTACGATTGAAAAGATCAATAAAATCGGTAGACAAACCTAATTCTTCACTAGATTTCACATTCTCGGCATCGTGTTGTTGGCGTGCCATCTTGAAAGCTAGGATTTTGCAGATTAGTACACAATACTGAAATGTCAAACACGTTCGAACGATGTGACGCTACACATAGTTCAAATATGCTGTAATTTCACGGGAATGTCTAGTGGAATTCTTTTAGATATTTGATGCGTTGGGATGTTCAGAAAATTAATGTGAATGACATTAAGATATACAAGTAAAGCATTTGGAAGCCATGTAAATGTTCCTGAATTATTATATTACATCAGCAAATGAATTCGTCGTGTTAAAAAATTTAATTTGAGCGTGTGGATTATTTTCAGTGTAAAAAAACCAAAAACCCCCACCACTCCATATAATGGTTTCAATAATCATGAAAATGGTCGAATTTACCACGTTCATGGCATTTTTGACTATGATCATGGTAACAAGGACTATTCCGACATTATGGAAAATGTTGCATCAACTATTTTTAATGGTAGTTTTGACCATGATCATAGTCGGTTCCAAATCACTATACTGCAATAGTCATCCTAACCCCCAATAATGGTAAAATTGACTATCAAATTCCTCTCTGTGTACTGAAATTATCGGTAAACATGGATTACCGAAAATTCGGTATTGTTGATGACAAGGGAAAAACGTTAAAAATTACCTATCTTAATTGTTTATTTTTACCGAATATTAAGTTTTTTATTTCTGTTTAAGGTTTTTGGAATGCTATACTATAAATGTTCGTAAGATTAAAGATTTAAATGGTTTCAAGTTCATTTTTTTCGGATTTTTTTCCAACGAATCAGAAAAGTGTGAATTCACAATCATATTCAAAACACCACAGGTATCACGTGAGATCAAATTTCGCCAAACTAAAATATATCGCAATCAAGATTTTGGTCCCGCATGATACATCAGTGAAGATTTCAGGATTTTTTTTGAAAAAAATGTCTTTTATACAGGCTTTGAATAGGTATTTTATTTCCAACTCCTACGCACTACTCAACAATTGAAAAAAAAAACAACAAATGAAGAGTAGTTAAGTGGAACACAGTTCAACAAAAATCAACGGAGTTCTACAAAAATCAACGGATTCCATTTCAGGCTTAACTTGCAATGACTTTCTCAGAGTCTTTGGGTTCTTCGTCTGTCTCCTTAATTTTAATTCCTCCATATTTCCAGGAATCTAGAATTGAAAAGTAAAAACAATTTTTCATTGGAATAAGGTAAATATTTTAACTCTGGAGAAACATGCAAAGGTGGTTCTGCGTTTGAAACAAGCTTTCTAATCGTCGAATTTTCATGAATTATAGCTCAGTTTTAAAAACGAATAGGACAATCTGGTAGAAAACCAGTTCCTCCTTCTACTTAGTTTTTTTTTTAGTTTTTTATTCTCCTTTGTTACAGCTTTGTCCAATCTTGATTATTCTAACGTAGCTTAACTTCTGTCACAAATTTTCACATGTTCCTTTTTTTTTCTGGTTGCTGCGATGCTCCGATGTTTTGTTTATTTCCATGGTTACGCCAACGGGTGGTACGATGTCTGATCTCGTGACGTCAGTTCTTGCAGTGTCGCCAACATCATCCGGGCAAGAAACCGAACTGATGGCTTGGAGCAGCACAACTTTGCTGACAGGTCGAGTGTAGGTCGATTTTGATGTCCGCACCGCAACTGTTCTGATTTTCCCGTCCGGACCTTTGTAAATCTTCTCTATTATTCCTTTTGGCCAACTTCCTCGATGTAACGATTCATCCACAATCATGATTAGGTCACCGACATGGTATTCCTGGTAATTCCTGTTGTCCGGCCACTTCCTGCTTCTGATCAACTCTGATCGATACGTGGAAATCCATTTGCGCCAGAAACGATCGGCATAGATCTGCGAATGTTTGTAAGCAGCACGACAATTCAGATCTCGTTCGTCAAAGTCATGGTCAAACTGGATTGAATTGTTTCGGCCAAGCAGCAACATGTTAGGAGTTATCGGTTCAGGGTCCTGAGGATCGTCTGGAACGTGGGTCAACGGCCTGTTGTTCACCACGTTCATTACCTCGCACAACGCCGTTCGCAGCACCAAGTCCGTAGGATGCCTATCCCGTAACATGGCACGAAGAGCAGTCTTTACCGAGCGTACTAAACGCTCCCAACAACCTCCAAAATGCGGAGCACCAGGAGGAATAAATTTCCACTGAACACCTCTGACGCTGAGCAAATCTTCTATTTGGGGTTGGTCCAGTGTCTTGACTAATTTTCTCAGTTCAGCATCTGCACCAGTAAAGTTGGTACCATTGTCGGTCATGATGCACTGTGGTAAGCCACGGATTGACATGAAACAGCGGATGGCCATTATACAGCTGCTCGTGTCTAAAGAAGGCACAACTTCGAGGTGTACTGCTCTTGATGTCAAACACGTAAACAATACTACCCACCTTTTTTCAACTCGACGACCCACTTTTACTGACAATGGTCCAAAATAGTCAATACCCGTATTGGTAAACGGAAACACAAACGGGGTTGTTCTCTCTGGTGGCAGGTTTCCCATTTGCGGAACGGCTGGTTTTGCTCTAAACTCACGGCACTTGACACATGACGTCGTGTACTTCTTTACCTGTGAGCGAATCTTCAGGATACGATGCCGTTCTTTGATGTTGTTGACAATGGTCTCCAGTCCTTGATGTGCGTTGGCGATATGATACATGCCAATTAGTAGCGTCGAAAACCGGTGGTTATCAGGAAGGATAACAGGATTGTTGACTTCAAACGACTTGCTATCGTCCTGTACACGACCACGCATACGGATGATTCCATTGTGCAGAAACGGCGAATATGTCTTCAGACGGCTACTGCTCTTCACAAACCCCGTATGCTTCAGGCTTCGTAACTCTTCACGGAAAGCTTCGGACTGCACTTTCTTGTACCAGATATTTTTGGCCTCATTCATGTCGTGCACAGTGATTATCAACCGATCAGGTTTTTCGCATCTCGGCAACACTAAAAGTTTTCTCATTAACAGGTAATACGCAGTAGATCTTATCAGGCGATTGAAATCAGAAAACCTATCAATATCAGGCAGATCGACCAAATCATCCTCTATTATGGTACAGCACATTGGATCGGCAAAGTCATATGCAATCACTTCGGAATGGAAATTTACCAGCTCAGTAGAGGACACCTCTAGCGGTTCATCGTTTGGCCAGTGGGCACTACTTCGATAAAGAAAATCAGATCCTTCAAGCCACGCCTGCATATCACCAAACTTGGAGGACTTCGTAGCCAAATCAGCCACGTTCAGCTGTGATGGTACCCAATGCCACAGATCAACTCCATGACCGTTCTCCTTAATCTTCATTACGCGAGACCCAACATACGCCGTGAGTTTCTGACTCGTCTTCAACCAGCTCAAGCAGATTTTGGAATCAGTCCAGAAATACAACCTAGTTACATCTATCTTTAACTCGTTCTGAACTACATTCATCATTTGGCTTGCAAGGACACACCCTTGAAGCTCGAGTCGTGGCACCGTCGACGATTTCAATGGAGCGACTCTTGATTTCGCATACACTAATGCAACGTGTGACTTACCGCTTCGGCGATGAACCATATAGATCACGGAAGCGAACGCCTTATCGCTCGCGTCGCAGAAGGCATGCAACTCAGCATCAGCGAACGATGGAATCTCTGGAAAATAGTACCTTGATAATCGAACGTCTTGTAGCTTTGCAGTTTCAGTTAGCCACTCCATCCATCTTGGCACCAAACCATCCGGAATTTCATCATCCCAGCCTGATTGCAACCGCCACAGTTCTTGGAAGACGATTTTCAGGTGTATCGTGATGGGACTGAGCAAACCCAACGGATCAAAGATGCTCATCATGAACTTTAGCAGCTGTCGTTTCGTAGGTACACTCTCGCCTGTCCGGAGATTTTCAATCAGTTTTGGGAATTCTAGCGAGAACACAAGCTCGTCGGAGTGAACATTCCACTTGATGCCAAGTACACGTGTATCGCTTTCCTTCTTTTCAGCAACCAAGGCAGGATCGAGTGATCTCAACAGGGCTTCGGAGTTGGACACGAATTTCACCAGTCTAAATCCGCCATGCTCGTGCACATTGACCACACGCTGCACCAATTCGATGGCTTCTTCATCGGTGTCTGTGCAGTCAAAATAGTCGTCAACATAGTGTTGATCCACCACGGCCCGTTCCACTCCTGGATATTCATCTTCCAGTTCCTTTGCATTGAAATTCTTAATAAATTGTGCCATTGAAGGAGATGACACAGCGCCGAAGATCATCACCATCATAATATACACGCTGGGTGGGTTAGAGCGATCCATGCCACGGAAAAAGAAACGCTGCGAGTCCTGGTCCATTCTGCGGATCTTGATTTGATGGAACATCTCTTTGATATCTGCCACAAAAGCAATCTTCTTCTTCCTAGCACGCATCAGGATCGCAATCAACGGAGGAACGAAATCAGGACCTTTAAGCAGGAGATCGTTCAGTGAAAACCCGTGCGATTTCGCTTTGGCATCCATAACCAAACGAAACTTTTCATCGGTCACCACGCTGAAGTGAGGCAAATACCACGTGTTCGGCGTTTCGGCGAGTTCTTCGGGTTCCAGTTTTCGGGCGTATCCCTTCTCGACATAGTCCTGAATCTTGCTGCAGTACTTTTCAGCAAAATCAGGATCGGAATCCATCTTCTTCTCGGTGATCTGAAGTCGACGCAGGGCATGGGGTCTACTATCCGGGAAGACGAAGTTGTTGTACTTGTAGATCTGGCCTACTTCGAAACGTTCACCATGTCGTGTAATGGTACGATTCATTATGTCCAGTGCACGTTGATCTTCGTCTGCAATCTTCGGGGACTGACCGGTGATGCCAAAATCTTCCACCTTGTACATTTGCTTCACCAAATCCGTCAACTCGATGTCGTTGTCTTCAGAACAGATGAAAGCATGATGATCGCTTGGTCCAGCAGTTTTCGGTTCAATTTCTCCGTGAATCGTCCAACCCAGATGGCACCGAGTCAACTGTAAGCCGTTTACCGAATATTGCACCGTCTTGAGTGGTACAATCAGACCCGCGTTGTTTGAACCTATCAGCATACAGGGACGAGCATCTTGGATAGCAGCCAGCTTAGCCTCGTCTAGCATCGGGTACAAAAGCTTTACTCGTTCAACGTCGAATTTCACCGGTGGTAAGTTGATGTTCTTCACCGTGCGTATGTTGTTTGTGTGGAACCACTTCGCTTGTTCCGACGGTCCAGAGATTTGAAACGATAACATCATTGAATGTTCCTCGTTGTGTGAAATGCCGTTTGTCCATCGATAGTTCACAGAAGAAACCGGTCCGTGTAATCCAATCCTTACCGCTACAGAAGCATCCATCATGGAAAGAGAAGAGCCTTCATCAAAAAGGGCAAAGACTTCTTCGACAACATTCGGACCACGAATCTTCACTTTTCCAACTCGAAGCAGGGTGTTCACGTTTTTTCCATTTACGTTGCATACATTCATTTGACCATCTTGCGTATCCGCGCGACGAGAGGTGGTGTTCGTTGGAACTTCATCATTATGCACCAGTTCGTGATGATTTTTCTCACAGATTGAGCACTTCTTCTTGGATTTGCAGTTTCTTCTTGCGTGATCCGCTTTGAGACAGATGTAGCAGACCTTGCAGGAATTAGCAGCTGACCGACGTTGAAGAATAGATAATTTGCGGAACTGTTCGCACTTTTCCAAGCTGCTGTGCGATCTTGACGAGCAAAGAGAGCACTTCACTGTTACTTCATCCTCACGACTGTTGACGTTGAGGCAAATTTGTTTCGGCTTCACTGGGTAGTTCGGTTTCTTGGCACTGAAAACAGGATTGAGGCTTGCGAGTTGATTGTCCATTTCATCCTCCAACCAGCGAGCGAAAATGTTGAAATCGATGATAACATCTTCCTTCATCAAGGTGGCCTTGTGTCGAACCCACATCTGCTTGCTGAATGCAGGTAGTTTTTCAGCCAGGTGTGAGATGAGTTCCGGGTTCATCAGGTAATTTTCTGCCTTAACATTCTGCATCGCAACCTTGGTTCCAATCACCGCGTTGTAGAAAGCACGAAAAGACTCGATATTTCCCTCTTTGATACTCTCCAGATTTCTCAGCGTTTCCAGTCTGTTCGCTACGACCCATTCCGTGCGTCCGAAATTTGATTTCAGCATCCTCATGATCTGCTTCACATTTTCAGGAGATGAAAGCAACGATTCCACAGCCTTGCGCGCTTTGCCTTGCAGTGCCTTATTCAACCGCCTCAGGTTGTCACGGTCGGTTAGTTTAAACTCCTCAGTGGACGTGTTGAATTCGCTCATGAAAATCGTCCACTCCATTACATCACCAGAGAACGAAGGTAGGTCTTTCATGTTTCGACTCTGCAACGCCTTGAAAGCCTGAGACAAGATTTCATTCACTCCCGGCTCAGGAGCAGGTACGCGTACAGGATTGCTTGATTCGGGCTCGGGGAATAATGGTCGAGTCAATCGGTGAGATGGCTCAATGTTTGTGTTATCTGTCTTCATGTTTTCGGACTCAGACAACCACTTAAAAACACGTCTCGATGTACTGGTGCACGCACTCGATCTGCAGGAGACGATGGAGCCGTGACTTGAACCAGCCTTCAGTTCATTCTTCTTCGATTCTCTTTCATGCTTTCGCTTAAGGAATTCCGCTTTTTTCTGTTCCGTCTTCAACGCCAGGTCTTGTTGAATCTGTAATTCAGCCAGTTGCTTTTCTGCTTGGATCCTATCCCGTTCAATCGAAGCCCTCAGTTCTTCTTCCTCGATCTGCTCCTCCAACAACAGGGCTCTGAGTTGGCTATCAGTTTCGCTGATTTTGGAAGTCCGACTTCTATTTGAACGTCTATCGAAACAGGCAGCACCATTTGAAACACGGGAACCAGCAACAGATATGTTCTCCGTGCGTTTTTCATTTGGAGCTGGAACGGATTCTGCATTTTCGGATTGCAGGTTCGATTGACCTTGTGGATTGCTGTTGACTGGAGTTCGAATCATGTTTGATTGATGCGGAAGACCGACTAGAAAGTCGTCAAATCGTTTCGGTACTGCGCCCAGATTTCCTCTATTGGAGCGGCGTAACTGCGATTCCATATAAACTGCCGTTTGGCATTCGAAGGACCAAAATGTAGCACACGTCGGGTCGTTGATGGCCGGATGTTGCTATTGCGGTTGCTCACCTGTGGGAGAAGGACCAAAATGTAGCACACGTCGGGTCGTTGATGGCCGGATGTTGCTATTGCGGTTGCTCACCTGTGGGAGAAGGACCAAAATGTAGCACACGTCGGGTCGTTGATGGCCGGATGTTGCTATTGCGGTTGCTCACCTGTGGGAGAAGGACCAAAATGTAGCACACGTCGGGTCGTTGATGGCCGGATGTTGCTATTGCGGTTGCTCACCTGTGGGAGAAGGACCAAAATGTAGCACACGTCGGGTCGTTGATGGCCGGATGTTGCTATTGCGGTTGCTCACCTGTGGGAGAAGGACCAAAATGTAGGATATTGTCCGCGTCCAGAATAGGGTCGTTGGGAAATGAGCGTCAGATACAGCTCTTTTGATCCCACAGACGAACAGTGAAGAGTACAACCAGTGGTTTTTCCTTTTAATTTTTGCAATAGAAAGCACTTTTGCTCTACTTATTTTAGTTTTTTATTCTCCTTTGTTACAGCTTTGTCCAATCTTGATTATTCTAACGTAGCTTAACTTCTGTCACAAATTTTCACATGTTCCTTTTTTTTCTGGTTGCTGCGATGCTCCGATGTTTTGTTTATTTCCATGGTTACGCCAACGGGTGGTACGATGTCTGATCTCGTGACGTCAGTTCTTGCAGTGTCGCCAACAGGTAGGTATAAAAAAAAAATTTAACAATAACACCCCCCCCCAACCCCTCGGGCGCTTTGACAAAACTTATATGAAAGGACATTTATATTTTTGTACCAAACCCCAGTAATTCCCAGAGAGACCACTGTAACCAATGGTTTTTTTCATGCCAACCGAACGTCTCTCCAAGAGAAATCACGAAGAAAGAGCTATCGCAATTGACTATGTTTATGACGATCACCGAATCTGTCAAACTGATGATAGAGCACTAGTTTAGGAGCGACCGATACAGAACACGGAAACAAAATATAGTAGCGACCGGTGTGAGATTGAGTGACTAAACTAAAATGACAGCTTGATGCGCTAGTATTTTAGTCCCCCAGATAGTTGCGCCAGATACGGATGCTCTAAAGCTGATTTCTTTATATATTTAAATAAAATACGCAAGTATTTAGCGAGGAGGTGGCTCAAGAAGCACAAAACTTTGCAATGGCGGTAGTGTTGATTTTCAGTACAGTGCACAGTGATACAAATTTAAACTAGTTTTAGGTAAAAAATTACGTAAACATTAGCAATTCCATTTTACTTAAAAAATAAGTAAAATTAAACGTAATGTGTCGGTAAATTTTACCGAAGTTTTCGGTTCTACTAACAAAACCTAATTTTCGGTGAAATTAAAACCTAATTTTTGGAAATCTTATATTAGCGGGTATGTTATTTTGACAGAATATTTGAGAGTGTATACACAGAGAGGAATTTGATAGTCAACTTTACCATTATTGGGAGTTAGGGTGACTATTGCAGTATAGTGATTTTGAACCGACTATGATCATGGTCAAAACTACCATTAAAAATAGTTGATGCAACATTTTCCATAATTTCGGAATAGTCCGTGGTGAATTCGACCATTTTCATAGTTATTGAAACCATTATATGCGATAGTCATCCTGACCATGATTTAATTGTCGGTACAACGATGAAATTTTTCTCAGAGTACACACAAAAAATAAATATTGTTTTATTAAATGTTTTGTACTTTGCTTGTGAAAAGTGTTTATTTTTCATAAAATTAAAAATAAAATTCTCTACTACGAAAGTTATGCGTTTGATTTGAAAGTTTATTTTTTCGGTTTAGTGTGTAATTTTAAAAGTGTTTACTTTAACCAACAATCAATGTGCAACTAGCGATTTGAAATTGGTTCACTGTTGTAGAACCCCTAGGTTCGAAGTATACCTTGCAGTCTGCACCTTGAAATAATTCTTGCGCTTTTCGGTACCTTCCGGTACTAGTATCTTGGTTGTTGTTTTGATTCACTATGTTATTTTGACACAACATTTGAGAATGTGTTGGTGTGAGCTACGTTGTTAGGGGCGAATCATTGAGCTTGGGACCGAGCTTGGGACCGATGTGCTAGTACTGACTGAGCCAAGAAAAATATCGTATTTGTTCGAGACCTACTGGTCTTAGAGTTAGTCTATGCTTTAACCTTGAAAGTGGTAGAACTGTCAAATCCACCAACACCAAGCAAGTCGTCGTCCTCCTCGTCATCGTCGTCGTTAGGAATTTTTAAGTACTGTTGTCCACGTTCGCGCCTACTGCGTAGTTTGTTGCTCGAATCCGTGTCCGTACGCGTTTTTTTAAAAGTTGTTCGTTTTCTGTTAAAATTTGTGGCTGTGGATTTAGTGTTTTCGATGAATTTTGGAAGTGAGTAAAAGATATGAATAAATCAATTCAGTGTTTGAATATGAGGGATTTCACATTCTCGAAGGAGAAAATGTGAACTTTTTGGATATCATCGAAGAGGTTCGAGACGGAGAGGTTGATACTAGTGATCCGGTTGAGTATACTTCAACAGGTATGTGATGTCGAAAAGCAGGCAAAATGTATTAAATACAGCTGCTATTCGTTAATAATATAAAACCCTAGATATAAACTATTTCTTTGTATTGTTTTTCAGATGACGCCGGGATCCGATCAGCAGCAACTCTACAATTCATCTGAAAAAAATCCTTTTTATGATAAAACTATTTTTTTTTTGTTCAATCCAATTACCATATTTTCATTTTAATTGCTCGACACTTTCTGGTTAAAAGTTCATTTTGAACTAAAAATAATTTGCTTTCATTTTCAACGATACCACGGTTTCGATTTGACAGTCCTACAATTCGTTTTGAAAATTTCAACTTTTAAAGGTACAAAGCAGGAAAATTTTGAATTAACGGTTTGAAGGTTTTGGTTTTGAAAGCAAACTGCTTTCTACGAAAAAGAACCAACGCAACTTTTCAATTCTGGCAATGATTTTTTTAATTTTAATAATCATTATTCTTTGTGTGTAGGTATGCGTTACGGTCTTCACGCTATTCTGAAGTAACTCATTTTTGAGTCCAAATTCACTCAGTCTGGTCAAAAGGACACTTACCCAGAAATGGGTAAGCACAATTTTACTCAAATATGAGTAAACGTGCCTGTGGGAGAATCTGAGTAAAGTTTACTCAGAGGTTTACAATTGTTGAATGGGTAAACTTGACTCATATTGATTGAACGGAATATGGTAGTGTGTGTTAATGCCTCAATAATTATTTTTTTAAGATGAATGTGAAAAAATATGACAAAATCAGTTCTGCATATATTCCTGGTGCAGTTGAAAACCGGAATATAGCAGTTGCGCCAACCGATTTTACTCCCGTTCCATTAGTCCAAACAATGGCGCATCTAGTGCGCTGTATGGCGCATCTGATGCGCTATACAGTCACACTAGATGCCCCGTTTGAATCCATAGCCCGGGTGTATAATCCGGTGGCGCGCCCGCTATTTTCCTGTTCCCTTCCCCCCCCCGAATTTTTTTTATTTTGTGTATACAACGCTTGTTTTTTCCGCTTGTATAGCTTTTTAAAAACTACAAAAAAAAATATTCCCCCCCCCCAAAACCCCCCCAAAATAAATCCAGCAAATGATCTATAATGTTGAACACGAGGTTGAACCTAGGGTTGAACACATGTATCCATGTATAAATCCAGATTGCTGGAATTCAAATTCTAGAGATGCGGTGCTGTATGCTGGAATAATTTTACATTAATTCACTGAAATGAAATAAATAAACACATAAAAAACCACTTACCAAGATGTTGCTGATACCTTCCGAAACCCAGATAGTCTACGTTGGTGCACTAATAAAATTGTAAACTTAAAATTTGTTTAGTTCGAGCACATACTCTTTATAAGATATTCGAAACATTATTTTTATTTGTATATATATATATAAAATTTATAATACCACCCTTATATTTTAAAGGTTACTCATAACACGCATAAGCGTTACAAATATTATTTATGTGTGAGCTGCCATAACATTTATAGTTCGCATCTTATAGTTAAAAATTATGTGATTTCCACACATACTTTTTTTTTGTTTGAGTGTACGCAGTCAAGATGGCAACAGAAGATACTTTTTTTAATCGTCTCGATCCTCCAACAGAATTTCTGTGAATGTTTTAAGGTATTTGTTCATTTTCAATATATTAGCTATGAAACAATTATTCTCCATTGTTTTCAGAGAGAAAAATTACCACATGAAGAGGACTGACGGGAAGAAGCCATACGGGATAAAGACGTTTGGGAAGAAAATATAGTGAATACAAAATATAATAAAATGAACATTATTATTTGCACTATGAATTTCATTTGAATCATACACCTAAACCGTATAGCACATCTCGTAGCACATTGAAATGAATGTTATAAACCTCACACATAGGTTTTAGTAGAATCAGACACATAAATTGCTATAATTTAAATGAAATTTATAAACCTCACACATAAGTTTTATTTGTCAGAGGCAATGAAATTTATTTCTTTTCCAACATAGCTTTTATTTGAGGGGAAGTGCATAAGTTGTATGTTGTTCACACATATTTTTTATTTGTCGAGTCAAATTGCAAAAATTTGTGTGGTTTTACACATAAAGGGTATACGGAAATTTGCCTCGGTGTGTGTATTCGCAAATGAGCCTGCATAATTCTTCGAGCAAAAGTCGCACAGGAACGGTCGAAATCATGCTTGATTTTATGTGACACGAGAGGGAAATTTTTGATCGAACTCGTCGCATGGGAGATTGAAGTGGACGGTGATGTGGCTAAGCGACTCAATTTTCACTAATATAATTTTAATTGCGCAAAAATCGCCCGTTGATAGCTGTCCGCCATTTTCAACTAGGAAAAAAATGCTATCATACTCATTTACTCGGAATCTGGGTGAATTTCACTCATTTTTTGACAACTCCATACTGCTAACAAAAATGAGCGCAATCTACTCAGCCACTGGGTAAATTGGAAATAGCGTGTTAGGGGCGAATCCAGGAGCTCTGCATCGCTGTCAACCACATAAAGATGCACCATAGTTCACATGATTTTGACAGTTTTGAACATCTGACAATTTTGGACGTCTGACAACTGAAATCGACAGAGATTTTTCATTAGGGCCTAACTGACAAACGTAAACAATGGCTTCTTCCTTGCATTTGTCGACCTTCGAAACTTGCCGCATTAATCTACCACCAGCCATTTCGACGAACAAGAGTCCTTCTATTGGTTAGAATTGGAAGATTTTGTATTACGAGAAATTTCCAGAAGAAGCCATTGTTTCCGTTTGTCAGTTAGGCCCTAATGAAAAAACTTAGTCGAAATATGATCCATCAAAACAAATTGATCAATTCCAAGGCACGACAGGCATGACTTGTCAAATCAACTAGCTCTTTTACACTTGCTTCGTATCCTACACTCAGGCAAATAAACTTAAGAATTTCAAAGGTTCAACTTATGAACGATGCTTTGTAATTTCATAAGGCTGACTTATTTTGTTTTACACGACGATGTTCTTGTACGCTTTAAAGCTTTCTGATTACAAGTGTTGATGTATCCTAGTGGGCAAGTCATTGGATTCTTAACCACAACGTTCAAGGTACGAATCCAGGTAGCTCCATACTTTTATTTTTTCAACATCATTATATTTCATGAGGCAAATTAATGAAATTCGTACTGATTTCTGAATGCAAATAATCATAATGCAATCTTATGAATATAGAAAGTTTATTTCGCTGAGTGTATAATGACGTGACGATGCGCACATATAAAAGTTTTGATTGTTAGGAAGAACAGGTTGATGTATTCATGCTAACATATATTCATCACAATGATACTGAAATCCATGTGAGCGACAGCGAAATCCTTAATGATTGCCCCCCTGCTCGCTACAGTTCCGCAACACTGTAAACAAATATACGTATGAAATACTACAATTTCAAATCGTTAGTTTCATATTGATTGTAAGTATAATGTAAAACCGACCCACATAATCACAAACCATTCCTGGACCATTTACCTTGTTGTTGACGACCGTTTCTGTTATTTTAACGACATTGACCCTTATAGTTGACAACTATAAACTAACAATCTCCTATATAATTTTAACAATATGTCAGATGGTAAAAGGCCAAATAACAATATGCTGAATAAAGGGTGTCCACAGTTAAATTGCATCACTTTAAACACGTCCTCAAAAACAAGTCTCTCAACCGATTGTCATGAAATATTCAGGGAATAAAATCCAATGTATAATCTTGGTTTTGGGTATTTTTCTTTCACTGTATTTCTTTACCAAATCCAAAAGCCCGAACTTTCTTCTTAAGATTTTGTACAACGCTTGAACCGACATTTTTTTCTGCTTTCAACCATGACTTCAACATTTCCTGTTCTGTAGTGACAACTTTAGGATGCTTACGAAGTTCGTGCTTCATTATAGCCCAATATTTTTCAATTGGCCGCAACTGTGGAGAGTTTGGGGGATTAAGATCCTTCGGCACGAAATTGATACCATTCGTATTGTACCACACCAGAACATCCTTGGAGTAGTGACAAGAGGCTAGGTCTGGCCAAAAAAATGTAGGAACGTTGTTTGTTTTGAGAAACGGAAGCAGTCGTTTTTTCATGTATAATTGACCATTTACAGTTGAAGTTGTCACGAAAGGCTTGCTCCGCTTACCACACGAACAAATCCACTGCCAAATCATGAATTTTTTTTTGGAACTTTGAAACTTGCTGTTTCCTGAGAGACTCTGGAACATCGAACTTGTCTTTCGCAGTCACATACTGGTAGCCGGGAATTTGTTTAGAGTCCGTTTTTACGTGTGTTTCATCGTCTATGATGCAGCAGTGTGGTTTCGTAAACATTTGTATGTACAGCTTACGCGCACTTGTTTTAGCTGTCCTATTCTGTTTTTCATTGTGGTTTGGAGCTTTCTGAACTTTGAATGAACGGAGCCCGGCTCGTTTCTTGGCTTTTTGCACGAAACTTTTGGTCAAGTGCAGCTTTTTCACGATATCTCGAACGGAACAGTTGGGTTTGCGTTTAAAGGCAGCAACCACTCGCTTGTGATCCTTCACACAGTACGGAACACTTTTTCTAAAACTCACCTTCTTCCGATCGGCAGTTAAACCATAGACTAACTCTAAGACCAGTAGGTCCCGAACAAATACGATTTTTTTCTTGGCTCAGTCAGTACTAGCACATCGGTCCCAAGCTCGGTCCCAAGCTTAATAATACGCCCCTAATAATGAAGTCACACGAACACACTCTCAAATATTCTGTCAAAATCACACAGCAAATCAAAACAAAGGCGCAAATATGTATAGTTAGGTGCTGGCTTCAAGGTGTACTTCGGACCAAGGGGTTCTACAACAGTGAGCCAATTGCAAATCGCTAGTTGCATATTGATTGTTGCTTGTACCAAGAGGTACTGAAAACCGCAAGATTGCTTGACAAGGTGCAGACTGCAAGGTGTACTTCGGAACTAGGGGTTCTACAACAGTGAACCAATTTCAAATCACTAGTTGCACATTGATTGTTGTTAATACCAACACTAATAGCTAATACTAAGGGCCGCATCAGCTGCGGTCTATTTTTAGATCAACTTTATACCTGTTTTGCATCAGCAAAACATGAATAGAACTAGCTAAAATAGGCCAACTTTGCATTCACTGCATCGGTGTTGTATTTCTTGTTTATAAACCCGCCAACACATGTCATCATGTCGATCATTCAACATCAGAGATTAGAAGTTTTTTTTTCAGAGATCGCAAATTTTCCACAAACATTGTGCCATTGATTGGTTTGACCAAATAATTTTTAATCCCAGTAGTGCCAACAGTAGTGCGTCGTTAGCTGATGACAAGGAATACTTGTACTTTCGTTTGGCTGAAAGTGAGTGTGTGAGTGCATGCATTTCATTAAAACGATATTAGATAATGCTATATTTGTAGTTTGGCGGCGGATAAACAAGAGTCGGAACGGAGAGGGTCACATCCTGGTTGACGCCCCAACGTCAACCGTGATTTTAGAAGCTGTTCAGTACTACTTTAGCGACACGCAAACCTTCAACGAGAAGCACTTTCTGCGTTTCCGCATGCCAAGGGAGGTGTTCCTGAACATTATGCGCAACTAAAGTCAACTAGAGGCCTCGCTAGAGGCTTCTCCGAAATGTATCTGTTTGAGCTATTTGCAAGTACTTATCATGACCAATCTATCAATAAACAGATTGTATACTTTGAAGACTTCATTACATTCATTTCAAGCAACCGAAATACTATTCGGAATCACGGAACCTCCCTAATAAATTTTGTATGGTTATTAATCTTAACGACCTATTTGGAGTATCATCCAAACCATTAAAGAAATGGTTGGAGGATTTGTGATATCATTCGTTTAAGGTGATTTTCTATCAAACCCAACAAACATCGGTGTTGAATTAGAGCTTGTTCAAACAAATTTGGAGAAGTTATTCAGCTATTCTAGAAGAAACTGCTGAATAGCTTCTCCAAATTTGCTTGAACAAGCTCTAATTCAACACCGATGTTTGTTGGGGAGCTCCGCATTTCGATCTAGTCAGCGTTTTCCGGAAGATGCAGTGGCTGTAAAAAAAAACTAAGACAAGCATTTATTCGTTATTTAGGAATGAAACGAAAAGGCAATTCACTACCACCGGGCGCAACATGAGGTAAATATCAGCATCCGAGGCGAGCAACACAGCTTTTTGTTCACCGCTAGCATCACACGCAGCAAACACGGCTACTTTTTGGCTCACAAATATACCTCAGAATATACTCAATAAAATTGAGTTATTGTTTAGTAAAAGCTGATATTTTACTCAATAATTGGTATTTTCAAGTAGCGTGTAGTGTTTTGGAACGGTATTTTTCTTGTTCCAAATTGCTGCAAGAATAGATCAAAACATATGTATACCAGTTTTAAAATGATGCAAAATAGATCCAGTATAAAACAAAATTTACAACACCGGTGCAGCGATGTTTTTGCGTTTGGTCTAAAAAAATAAATCCAATCCACTATTTGGATCGCCGTTGAAGATGTCCTAACGGTGGCAGAGAAGTCTATACACAATGACGTCTATATAAGGTCTGGCCCCGTAGCCACAACAATATTAGTGAAATGAGCAAAATTCGCTAATGACACTAATACCAACAATCAATATGCAACTAGCGATTTGAAATTGGTTCACTGTTAGAACCCCTTGGTCCGAAGTACACCTTGAAGCCAGCACCTAACTATACATATTTGCGCCTTTGTTTTGATTTGCTGTGTTATTTTGACAGAATATTTGAGAGTGTGTTCGTGTGAGTTCATTATTAGGGGCGTATTGTTAAGCTTGGGACCGATCTTGGGACCGATGTGCTAGTACCTACTGGTCTTAGAGTTAGTCTATGCTAATACCAACAATCAATGTGCAACTAGTGATTTGAAATTGGTTCACTGTTGCACAGCAAATAAAGTTGTTGAATATTACACAGAATCAGATGCACATAGGTCGTTCCATCGGTTGTGTAATGTTAGGTTGTCTCGATGTACACAACAAAATGATGCACTGCTTATCGATGTAATTTGGTCGATGTAAACGAGACAACGCAACCCATCGAGACAACGTGAATCGTCGCGACGTACTAAATAGTCGCGACGTAAAGGAAACAATGTAAAAATTCTAGTGTAAATGAAATTTTCAGATATTAGGTATTCAATGAGAAAAAAAAGTTACAACGGAAATTAAAACAAAATGTTGCTTTCATTTCGATTTGAACAGATTCACCCATACTCTTCGTTCTCATCCTTTTCGGCCTTTATATTGAACGGAAGCGGAAACTCTTCTTTCTTGCGGCCGTCACCATCGTCACCCCCGCCAGCACCAGCCGCTTCATTAGCTCCACTAGCAAGCGAAGATTATCCATCAGTACCTCACCCAGATCATGCTGATGGGTTTGCATTGCTTTCACCTTGTTTACTTTCAGCATCATTTTGTTTACTTCGCCTTTATCCCACGAATTATCGCCATTTTTTGTCCATATTCCGCACCGTTGGACATGTTAAAGTCTTCCGTCTTGTCACTCGCATCCGAATCATACACAGCCGGAGTTTTTTTTGTCGTTTCACCAGCACCATTGCATCCACTTCCGAGCATAGCATCGGTTCTTTGGTAAAGGGCATCGGCCCAGGTGACATAGGCGATTAACCACACGATGAAATGTTACCTTGGAGATCTGGTTTGAATGAAAATGGCTCATGAATAAAATCGTCAGATACACCTGTGGATCCTATACGTACCGATTGCAGACGAATATCTGTTCGTCTCAGAAGGATGGATGGCTGAGTGTTTTCAGTTTCCGCCATTTCGTCATCATCTGAATACACCCCCCACACAAACTCCCCCCTCCCATTTTTCTCTTTTTTTTTTTTTTCCCATTTCCCCAAAAACTTCTTTATTATATCATTTCCTCCTTTGTACAATACCTTACTTTTGGGTAAAATTCTACCTTAAAATAAGTTATTTGTACCCAACGGTAGGTAAACATGATTATACCCAATTTTGGCTTCCCACACTTAACTGCTCCGTTGGGTACTTTTTTCCTAACGGGTAGGCCGAAAATAATGTAAACACAAAAAGTGACGTCAGTATTCACGGGCTCCGCGTATGTTTATGTTTTTGTGACATCGCATTATACAAGCAAGCTATATTTTAAGTCAAACCTATAAACTCGTCTTGATGGGAGGTACATTTTTTTTTCTGTTGTTATCTTTTGTCATCTGTGGATTAGTTTGTACTAGATAAATATCTGCGTAAAAAGCAGATCATCCGAAGCAGTTCTCCTAGATCTAATCATAAGTAGTGTTCCATTGTGTCAAGATAAGACCAGGAAGTTGGTAAACACGAAGGTGAGTGATTGATTGATAAAATTAAGCAAAAATATGGAAATTAATGTCTTGATTCTAAACCTTTCACAATATTTTCCTTCGATACTGGCGACGTCATTACCTTTTGGTTATGTCGGATGTTATCTTGTCAAGACTTTCTAATCCACGCACAACTTCATACATTGTAATGATAATTTAATTTGATGCAGAAATACAGTGCTGCTGTGTGATTATAATTAACCATTACTGACATTGTTTCGCAGAAAACAATATGGACGCGGAAAAATCGAGTAGCAGCTCGTTCGAAGATCTTTCCAACATCAACGAACAGGAACGGGCCGAAATGAATTCCTCTACCGAACAACAGGGCACCTCCGAACAGAAAGAAGTGTATATGGATATCCTGGGCAATGGAACACTACTAAAAAAGGTCTTAAAAGAGGGCCAAGACGAGCGACCCGAGGGTAGGGACATAGCCGTTATCAACTACACGGGTAGATTAGATGATGGGACCATCGTGGAGGAAGATAAAGACTTTGTGGTTCAAATCGATGATGTAGAAGTTGTTCAGGGACTAGACATGGCTCTTAAATTGATGAACATTGGTGAGCAGGCCGAAGTAATTGTGAGCTCAAGGTTTGCCTATGGGGAACAGGGCTTGAAAAATGAAGAACATCCGGAACGAAGCATTCCTCCGAATGCAAAAATTACTTATACTGTGGAAATGGTTTCGTCGAAAGAGGAGACTGATCTGGAGAGCAAATCGTACGCAGCACGTAAGGAGATTGGAAATAAGAAACGCTTGAGGGGGAACTTTTGGATGAAACGGCAAGAATACAATTTGGCAATTCAGAGTTACCGGAGAGCACTGGAATATTTGGATGAAAGCGAAGGGGGCATAACAAACCCAACAGAAAGCGGAAACTTGGAGGTATGTGAGGGTGCAATTCCGACCGAAACGTCAATACGTCCTGTTGAAGTCATGACATTGTCAGATTCTCTTATGTGCTTGGATTCCTTACAATCATATTCCAATTTAAACTCACAAATCCTCTTTCTGTGCGAATCGCATTGGCTTAATAAAAGAAGTTATTTTATATTGAAAATACGTCTTAAACGTGAACGAGATTGTGAGTGATTATCCATTACTTGATATGCACCATACAAAAACCGGTTTGTTGAAAAGCTATTATTGAAAATAAAAATCAGTGAGCTTGTGTACAGGAAACGAAAGTAAAACCTAAAACATAGTTCTGGACCATGAAAGATTCCATTGCCTATGTTTTATCTGAGGGTGTGTTCAAGCAATCGGGGTCCTCCCTTAGCTCAGTCGGTAAAGGTGCAGCTACAAAGCAACACCATGCTGGAGGTTGTTGGGTTCGATTCCCGGTCTGGTCTAGGAATTTTTCGTAAAGGAAAATTTCTCGACTCCCTGGGCATAATAGTGTATGATATTGTCCACACAACCATACTAATGCAAAAATGGTACTTGGCATCGAAAGCTCTTAATTAATAACTGTGGACGTGCATTTAGAACACTAAGTTGAAAGCAAGCAATAAGCAGTAAGCTAGAAATGCTAAAGAAGGAAGAAGTGTTCAAGCAATCGAAACATTAGAATAGTAACATAAAGACGAGTAGTACTCAATTACGGAAAACTTTATTGGGGAAAGGTAATGCTTCATATTTGTTTAGGGTTAAAACTTTTATATTTTACACACATTTTTCCTATAGACACTATATAGTGTCCTTAGCGCTACGTAAAAACCAAGTTGAGAATCGTACGATATTACTTTTTATGTAAATTCTCCATAGTTCGAATTTAATTGTGTTGGTTTATAACTATTAATTTTTCATTTGTATATATCTACAATGCAGCCCACAAATGCAGAACTCCAGGAGCTGCTAGAAGATCGCATGAAAGTATACAACAATTTGGCTCTAGCGCAATTGAAAATTGCAGCGTATGATGCTGCACTAAAATCAGTAGACCACGTTCTACAATGTCAGCCAAACAATGCCAAGGCACTTTTCAGAAAAGGAAAGGTATATAAATGAAAGACAGGTGAGTCTGATTGGATTGGAAAATTTATCGCTGTTTTTTTTTTCTCAGATCTTGGACGCTAAGGGCGACACTCAGGGCGCAATATCATTTTTGCAGAAAGCAGCCACCATTGACGAAGACGACAAGTTGATCCAATCGGTTCGTATACAGCAATCGTGTTTTGAATGTATGAAAAACAGTTTATCTTGTTTCAGGAACTATCTAAGCTTATCCTTAAATCCAAAAGAGAGGCTCGCAACGAGAAAGATTTATACCAGAAGATGCTTGGACACGCGCAAAAGTTGGAACAGAAAACGAAAGTTAATCCCACTACTCAAAACCGCGAAACTTCCAAGGTAAACATAGGTCTGAAACATGCTTAGCAGTTCCTATTGTAGAGTCTCATTGGATACTTTGTAGTGCACAGAGTAGATGGCTCCTAAAATCATTATCTCGGGCCAAATGTTGCGTGTTTTCAATTGAAACAACTTTTTTTTTTTTCTTTTCTTCCTTCTCTCGTTTATCCAACAATATGGGTTGTATCTTGTAACATTAATTATTACCACGAAATCTCGTTGGATTTGATTTAGCTATCCTCTTTCTTTCAGTTCAAGCTGTGGGGCTACCTGATGGGGTCGATCCTTATTGGTGTCGCCGGAGTGGCCATCTATAGATACAACAATAGGTACTTTTAGAAAAAGCCAGCAACGAAGAATCGCAGGAGTTGATATTCCAAATTTGAGGACATGGCATTTTTTACGGCATGGGCGGGACTGTTTTTTCCTTATAGTAATTACAATTCATAATCCATAATTTGCGGTAGAAGTGAAATGAAAATCATCACATTTACACGTATTTTCGAATGTAGATTAATGTCTCTAACATGGGTAAACAATTTCAATCAGATAAGCTTATCAAGGTTAATCAATCTTACAACCACTAAAAGACAGCTTTTATATAGTGAAAAAAAAAATACAGGTTGAGGCTTTTTTTAATGAACTTTGTTACCAACGTCAAATCAATATCATCCAGTGGTGTACACCTATCTCAAATAGAATTTACTTGATACGTTACAAACGGTTCTGAGAAAAGGGGCAACTCCTGACTTGTGCTGCTATTTTCATAACTTCTCATTTATCGTCTTATTATTGATGTTCGTTTCCTTGGCTCGGCTTCGTAATACATATAGGTCATTCCACAGTTGAACAGGGAAAGTGTAGTATGTACATAACATAAGAGAATGTGTAGATTTTTTGTTTTTTGATAAAATAATAAATTCAGCTATCGATTAGTAATATTGCTCCTATGTTGTGTTTACCATGCCTTCAAAAGAAAGTCAAAATTAGAAAAGGAATTCAAAAGCGTGTGGTAGGATCGATTTCACGGGTGGTTGTGTCTTTAACGTAGTGGACTACGTTTCTCTTTTCTATACCGGATATCATTTAAAAAAAAAAAAAAAAATGCGTAACTCTAAAGTGGACGGTTTTTGAACGCTAATATCTCTCGTTCGACAGAACGGAATTATGGCTGGCCCACAATTGATACGTTGCGGATGCGTTTGCGTGAA
Source organism: Aedes koreicus (assembly GCA_024533555.2). Classification (NCBI taxonomy): domain Eukaryota; kingdom Metazoa; phylum Arthropoda; class Insecta; order Diptera; family Culicidae; genus Aedes; species Aedes koreicus. The sequence goes on along the minus strand of JAHHFK020000921.1, from coordinate 613,012 downwards.
TTTGACAGTTTTCCCATAGGTTTTCTGTCAAATTTACGTCAACGCATCCGCAACGTATCAATTGTGGGTGTCAGCGCAGATAACGGCAAGCTGGCAACCCTGTCATCCACCGACTTTAACGCGACGCGTTTAGCTGTCAAAGCTTCGCGTCAGGATTGATAGGTGACAGATGTCAATCGATGATGTGACAAAACGAACATTTCCGGGATCGATAGATAGTCCGCGATACCGTTTGCTAGATAAAGTGTGATTAATCATTAATTAAGTGTGAAGAGCAGAACATAAAGTTAATTTAGTGGTGGTAGTGAGCTAGGTCGTTCTGAAGTCGACTATTCGAATTAATCCACGGCGTAAAAGGTGAAAAGGAATAGTTGAGAAGGTTTGCTGGGAAAATCCCAATTATTTATTGAGTTTGCTCTGAAGTCCGTCGTCCGATAGCTCGTTCTTAGATCCGCGAATTACCTGGAAAGAAAAGAACAGTAAAGTATTAAATATAATTAAGGTTAATATTAAAATCGCTAATTCTAAATAAATCCTGTAGGCTGTGCCTCGTGTAAGGTGAAGGCGGAAAGTAGGGTGTAAAAAACACAAAGGCTACCGAATTGTTAGTCTAACCTAAAATGCTAGAATGTGAAATTTATACTTACATGAAACATTTCATTACAGTTGAAGCATACTTACGCTTTCAAAACCGGCCCATCTTTTTATTGCACCCCCCCCCCCCCCCCGAACAAAGCTTCAAAATTCGCCAAAATGGATAAACGTCAGACGACGAAAGGACAAAATGCTGAGGAATCGAGCTGTGTGGCCTGTCGACGTCCGGACGGTGCAGAGGACATGGTCCAGTGCGACCGCTGTGACGTTTGGAAACACTTTTCGTGCGCCGGGGTAAATGAAAGCGTCGCAGGGCGATCGTTTTTGTGTGGCTACTGTTCCACTCAGCAAGCCGATGACGTCATCTCAGTGCATACCGGATCTAATCGTTTCAGCTCAACATCAGCGTTTTCCGTCTGCCTGAGCCAACTGGTAGAACGTCAACGTCTAGAGCGTGCTCGCCTGGAATTGAATATACAACGACGTCATTTAGACGAGCAACAAAAATTAATCGACAACGCCCTTGGTGGGGAGGAAACAGACGGTCGTGATGGTGGATTATCCGGTGATCCGGGCAACGAAGCCGCTGTTGTGGCCGCCTACGAATGTGTCGGAACAACATACCAACCAGAAACACCTCTTGCTTCGTCAGTGTTTCCATCCGAGACGCAGACCAATGCCCCCCCGCCAGCTGTGCCAGTGACGGTTTCAATTCCCTTAACAGCGCTTGAACCGAACACGGTGAAATTTGTCCATGGAATGAAGGATCCTAAATCAGCCTTACAGGAGCTCAGGGACCGAGTTGAGCAGTGTGAAAAGCGCGCCAATCCAACACCTGAACAGCTGGCTGACCTACATTCTCAGGTGGAATTGTGCCGCAAACTTTTGGAAAACATCGAGACAAGCGCAGCAAGCAACGAATCGGCTCTACGACAGAACGCGAACAAACCGATGGAGAAGCAATCGTCGCATCTAGCAGCGAGTACGTCGAGAGCGATAAACCAGTCCGGCACCATACCCAAGGTTAACCGATCGTTGCATACGGTCGCCGAAGATTATCAGATGTATTCCGGTTACCAATCCGCCGACAGGGCAGTAGGAGGAATGATATCGCCAGGTAACCTCTGGCCGTTGAAACTGCCGGTAAGCCAAACGAGCCAATCTTCGGTAAGTCGAGCAGTCGAATCATCGGAAATGCATCCGAACGATATGGAACCCCCAGGTAAGCGTCAAGCCTTGAGTTATTCCTTTAAAAATACGACCAATTTCGCCTCTGATTATGACCCCACGACCAATAAATCAATCTCCCGAGAGCAGCTGCGATTTGACGCGCGCCCGGGACATTTTTGTTTGCCCTCTACAAATTCCCATGAGCAGCTGCGAGATTTATTCGCGCACTCGAATAGGGAGACTATGCCCAGCAGTCAGCCCGAACAAAACCCAACCGGTGTACAAACGCGTAACGCCCCCTCGCGTACGGTTGAGTTGACTTTCCCCCCTCATCAGTCACAAAGCGCTCAACGTAATCAAATGTTTCCCAGCCATGAACTAGTACGTCCAACGCAGCAGCAGCTAGCAGCAAGACAGTCCCTGGCTAGAGAACTTCCTCGATTTTCCGGCGATCCCGCTGATTGGCCGATCTTCATCTCCAGCTACCGCTACACCACCGACGCTTGTGGATACACGAATGGGGAGAACATGCTCCGCTTACAGCGATGTTTATCGGGACCAGCGCTCGAAACAGTGCGCAGTCGCTTGGTGCTACCAGCAGCAGTACCGCAGGTCATCGAGACCCTCCGAATGCGCTTCGGAAGACCGGAGTTGCTCATCAATGCTCTACTCCGGAAGGTGCGTGAAACCCCGGCTCCAAGGCCCGACAAGCTCGAAGGACTCATCGAATTCGGCATGGCCGTACAAGCGTTGTGTGACCATATTGAGGCCGCCAACGAAAGTGCTCATCTCTCAAATCCTTCGCTACTCCAGGAACTGGTGGCCAAGCTTCCAGCGGACCAACGGATGATGTGGGCAGGATACAAGCGCGGATTCCAACACGTGGACCTCAAGACCTTTGGCGATTATATGGCGGCTGTAGTACAAGATGCTACAAGCGTTGTGACGTTCGAACCGGAGGTGAAACGCAGTGCTGCCCGTGACCGTCCGAAGCAGAAAGGGTTCGTCAACTCTCATGCGACGGAGACATCGAGCAAGCCGGGAGACTTATCGAGTGATACAAAGGAAACAGCGAAGCAGTACAGTTGCGGCCACTGCAACAAAAGCGGACACCGAGTCCGCGAATGCTACACGTTCAAGCAGCTTAACGTCGACGATCGATGGAGACGAGTTCGTTCACTAGGTCTTTGTCAGAATTGTTTATTCAATCACGGACGACGGGCGTGTCGAGGTTCTAAAACCTGCGATGTTGAAGGCTGCCAATTTCGTCACCATCCGCTGCTCCACTCTGCTAGAGGTCCACCAAAGTCGTCGGGGCTATCGGTCCAAGAAGGTGAAAACCACACCCATCGTCACTTGGCTTCTTCGTCGCTTTTTCGAATCATTCCAGTGACCCTGCACGGAACTAATGATTCAATCAACACCTTCGCATTCCTTGATGAAGGCTCCGACCTGACGCTGGTGGAAAGCGATTTGGTCGCTTCGCTAGGCGTGAAGGGTACTCCACTACCGTTATGTCTTCGATGGACTGGAAATACTTCGCGCATTGAAAAGGGTTCGCAGCAGATTACGATAGAGATCAACGGGATCGGACAAGACAAACGGCATAAATTGCTGAACGCCAGAACCGTTAGCAACCTTGGACTTCCCGCGCAATCGTTCCAAATGGATGAAGCAGAAAAGCAGTATCATCATCTGAAAGGCATTCCGATAACCAGCTACGAGAACGCGGTACCCAAAATTCTCATCGGAGTAGACAATCTACGCTTGGCAGTGCCACTTAAAGTACTGGAAGGCGATGGATCAGCACCGGTGGCGGTTAAAACCAGACTCGGTTGGTGCGTATACGGCCCACAAAGAAGTAGCAATCAAGCATCTTATAGCTTTCACGTCTGTGAATGTTCCTGCGACGAAGCGCTCCACGAGTCGGTGAAGGATTTCTTTGCCATTGAAGGATCTGGAGCGAGGCCTGCAGAAATTCCGTTGACAAGAGAAGAAGAGCGACCACTAACGATCATGGAAGCCATTACGCGACGAGTTGGAAATCGTTTTGAAACTGGACTGATATGGAAGGAAGATCAGGTAGAATTCCCAGACAGCTACTCCATGGTAGTGCGTCGACTAGAGTGCCTAGAACGCAGAATGGAACGCGACCAAGGACTAAAAGAGAATCTCCACCGACAAGTAAGCGAATACCAAGCGAAAGGCTATGCGCATCAGGCTACGATAGCAGAACTGGAAACCGCTAATCCAAGAAGAGTGTGGTACCTCCCGATCGGAGCAGTGACAAATGTAAAAAAAACAGGGAAAGTCCGTGTCATCTGGGACGCGGCGGCTAAAGTTAATGGCGTCTCGCTGAACAGCGAGCTTCTCAAAGGTCCGGATCAACTCTCCTCTCTTCCGGCTATTCTGTTTCGCTTTCGGTTGTACGGGGTGGCAGTCAGCTCGGACATCCAGGAAATGTTCCACCAAATCCGAATCCGAGAAGATGACAAGAATTCGCAACGTTTCCTTTGGTGTGCCAACCCGTCCGAAAAGCCTACGGTCTACTTGATGGACGTCGCCACATTCGGCAGCACCTGCTCGCCAGCTTCGGCCCAATTCGTTAAAAATCGAAATGCCGAGCAACATCGCGAACTTTTCCCGGAAGCGGCGAAAGCGATTGTCGACGACCACTACGTCGACGATTATTTAGCGAGTTTCAGCTCGGAGGAAGAAGCAGCTAAAGTGGCACACGACGTACGACACGTACACAACCGTGGAGGGTTCAAACTGCATAACTGGCGCTCGAATAGCAGCACGGTTCTACAGCGACTAGGAGAAGTGCAAAGCGAGACAGATAAGCTTCTGAATCTTGTCGAAGGAGGGAAGGTAGAAAGGGTGCTCGGCATGCTGTGGAGTTCGGCAGCCGATGAGCTGAGCTTTTCCACCCAAATGAGCGAAGAGGTGCAAACGTTGATTCGTACAGCCACCAAACCAACGAAGCGACAAGTTCTACGATGCGTGATGACGCTATTCGATCCACTTGGGTTGCTCTCGCCCTTTATTATACACGGGAAGGTCTTGATTCAGGACCTTTGGCGTGAAGGCACAGAGTGGGATGAGCAAGTCAGTGCAGACGTCTATGCGAAGTGGCGGCGGTGGTACATCGCTGCAGTCCGGATTCCCAGATGTTATTTCCATCACGCCAATCAAAATACCTACGAAAACTCCGAATTCCACGTATTCGTCGACGCCAGCGAGGTGGCGTACTCCTGTGCGATATATTTGCGCACATTCGACGGGAATAGTGACCCACAGTGCTGTTTAATCGCCGCCAAATCGAAGGTCGCTCCGCTGAAGCCATTCCCAGGCTCGAGCTACAAGGGTGCGTTTTAGATAAACGCTGGTGGAAGTTCGTCAAGGAAAATCACAACATTCCCGTCTCCAAGACGGTGTTCTGGACGGACTCCAGAACCGTATTATCCTGGATTAAGGTGGACCCCAGAAACTACCGACAGTTCGTATCCTTCAGAGTGAGTGAAATACTGGAGCACACAACGGCTAACGAGTGGCGGTGGGTCCCGACGAAAGCAAACCCAGCAGATGAAGCGACGAAATGGGGCAGCGGCCCATACTTCGACCACAACAGCAAGTGGTTCCAGGGTCCCGACTTCCTGCCCCGCCTCCAGTGACCGCTACTTCCGAAGAGATGCGTGCAGCAATCTTGTATCACTGTTCGTTCGAACTGGTAATAGAATTTAACCTACAGCTACGGCCTACGCTCTCCGGTTTCTACACAATTCGGCCAAACAGCAGCAGAAATACACCGGGCAACTTCAACAAGCTGAACTCCAAGCGGCAGAAGTAGTTATTATCAAGTTGGTGCAACGGGAATCCTACCCAGATGAGGTCGCCGCACTGTCGAGCAAATCACCGAACCAGTCTGGACAGGAGGTAATCGGGAAAACAGTTCCATCTACAAACTAATGCCAATGCTGGACGAAAACGGCTTGCTGCGAGAGCGCGGTCGAATTGGTGCGGTTGAAGACGTCAGGTACGAAGTGCGTCATCCCATCATCCTACCGAGGAAACATCATGTGACGGAGCTCCTGGTGTACCGCTATCATCAACGCTACCGCCACGGCAATTCGGAAACTGTGGTTAACGAAGTCCGACAGCTATACAGTATCCCGAGGCTTCGTCTAGTAGTCAAGAAGGTGAGTCGTGACTGCGCTACCTGCAAGATCCGTCGAGCTAGACCTGCGATTCCACCGATGGCGCCACTACCAACCGCGCGCCTTGCCCACCACGAACGACCGTTTACCTACACCGGGTTGGACTACTTTGGTCCACTGCTGGTAAAGCTTGGAAGAGCCAACGTCAAACGCTGGATCGCACTATTCACGTGCCTGACGGTACGCGCCGTCCACCTGGAAGTAGCCTACACGTTGTCAACAGAGTCGTTCATTTCCTGTGTACGTCGATTCGTGGGTCGCAGAGGATCACCTGCTGAATTCTTCAGTGACAATGGGACAAATTTTCGAGGAGCCGAACGAGTACTGCAGGATCAGATAAGCCAGGGACTGTCCACCACGTTTACGAGTACCAACACAAAATGGAACTTCATTCCGCCTGGAGCGCCACACATGGGTGGCGCATGGGAACGTTTGGTTCAATCTGTCAAGGCAGCGATGGGCGATGCGTACTCCGAGGGAAAACTCACTGACGAGGGGTTGCAGACACTGGTCGTGGAGGCTGAATACTTGGTAAACTCAAGGCCTCTGACGTATTTACCACTCGAGTCCGAGGAGGCAGAGGCACTTACGCCCAATCATTTCTTGATGCTGAATTCTACCGGGTCGAAAAACGCCATAGAGGAGACGTTGCTACCATTCAGGGTCAGTCCAGCGAACTTGTGTGTCGAGAAATCTTGGGGAAGACTTGGGAGTTAATCCAACACCAGCTTGATGTTTTTTGGAAGCGCTGGTTGGTTGAATATCATCCGGTGATACGTCGGCAATCGAAGTGGTTCGAGGAAACTAAAACGTTACAGGCTGGAGACTTGTCATGGTAACTGAGCCGACAAAACGACATGGATGGGAGCGTGGACGGTTCATCCGTACTGTCTTGAACCAGGATGGCATACCTCGACAGGCTATCGTGAAGATTGGAGAGAAGGCTTTGCTACGGCCGGTGTCACGGTTGGCACTGCTTGACCTTCAAAAGTTACGTGAGACTCCGGGAAATTCCGGACCACACCAGGGGGAGACTGTCAGCGCAGATAGCTGTGAACCATTTGGCTAAATTTTTTAACTTTTGGTTAAAATTTGACAGTTCGATAGTAATTTCCCCTCCGGTTGAAAATAACCCAGCTCTGGAGCTTGGTTAATTTTGACAGCTCGATAGTTATTTGTAGATCCCAAAGTGATTTGACAGCGAGCTCTATTTCTAGTCGAACATGTTAAAAGAACGTGTGTGCCAAAATGTAAAGATGTGAACATCAGATGTTTTTACAATTGTGAATAAATTTATTTACATTGAATGGATTTTAACCTGGGTTTAATCACATTTCATGAGGTGTGCTAATAGAATAAGGTAATTCAAGTTTAAATCATATTTAATCACATTTAAATTTTTTTCAAATACAGAATCTTTTTGTAACAAAAAACAAAACAGTTGCTGCTAACAATTTATTTCTTTGAAACTAAAAAAAATAATGTTGCGGCTATAATTGATATTTTATGCATGAAGAATTTTATTTTTGTTTTAAATATTTTAATTGTCAATTTAACCAGATTGTGTTTTGTTTCGAAATAATGCAAATGATTTTGATTTGGTTTAATTTTTATTCAACATAAGAATGAATTGACAAACAGTCCAGCTGCGGATAAGTTGAGCTTGTCCAATGATTCTGTTGACGATAACGATGGATATCCCTTTAATTTTGAATGAAAGAGCATTAATCTAAAAAACATAGATTTTTCTAGATTCATACCTATCGTTCTCCCCAAGAATTTAATCCGTACATGCATTTCTTTCTCGTTCCGTTCGACAACCTTAAATATTTCAAATGGTGTACTGATTTTCTGCAAATAGAAAATAGACATTAAAATTCGCATTTCATTACAAATTTTCAATTTCTTACCAGGAAAGCAACTCACAGATTGCTAAGAAAGTCCAAAACCAAGCCATAAGTCGACAAGCGCGAAGTAAACTTCCTCGATCTCTTCAAAAAATATTTCCTCCAGCGAGTCCGCTTTGCTTTTTTAATTAAAGCGTAGAAATTGAGGCTACGAAACTGCCCAAGTAACCACAAGCATTATATTATTGCTCTTATTCAACACAAAATCAACATCATTAATGCGAGATCGCATCAATTCAACAGTTGTCAAGTAATGAAGCGTTAGATTAGCTTAAGATTGTAGTGACGCATTACCAATGCAATGATGCTACTTTAGCAATGTCTTATGGCATTACAAAAGATATAGCATTATTTCGATCTTAGTGGGGCCCTTTTCAGCTTTAATCCAACTTCAATGATGCACTAGACGTAAAGCATATGCCCTATATATGCAAGCTATTCTAGCCTCGTGGTTACTTGGGTGGCGCATTCGGAAATATTGAAAACCTACACATACATTGACAACTGTAAAACAGTAATTGTTAGGGAGTTGTTGGTTTTAAAATCTGCAATTTTGTTTTTAAATTAATTGAAATTATTTTTGAGCACAAAAATATAGCTTGTTGAAACTAAATCTTTTTTCTTAGCATTTGGTTTTGAAACAACAATCAGAATTGTTTAAGCAACAAAAATAAAGTATTGAATTTAAAAATAAAAATATTTGAAGTTACAAAACAGTTCAATAATTTTATTTTTTAAATCACAGAGGTAAATTTTCTCTGCGTGTAGTATCACGATGACGGTACAGAAGAGGAGTTCCCCTTTACAATAGAAGTGGTAGTTTACTTGAGTGAGCTAGCATTTTCAAGAAATTTGTGGAAGAAACCATTGTTCACGTTTGCGACATTGGCCCTTATGAAAACTCCATGTCGAATTCCAAATAACTATGCATCTGTCAAAATTTCAAATGGGTCGTATTCATAGTTAAATTTTATCTATTTGAGGGGAAATAACCAACGAACTGTCAAATTTTAACCAAAAGTTAAAAAATTTCGTCAAATGGTTCACAGCCTGTTATTGTTGGGGGAGAGTGGGAGGACAACCTGACAGGAGATAACCATACCTCTTGGTTAACGAGAAGACACACACACACACCGCGCGCCCATATAGACAGGAGCGAACGAGGCCCCCCCCCCCCGCCCTCAAAGGCCTGCTCCCCCCCCGGGACCCCCCCAAAAAAAAGAGAAAAAAAAAAATAAAAAAAAAAAAAAAAAACGCCCAAATTATAGTTTTTGGGGCCGCGGGGGCCACAACAAAGGGGTTAATTTTTTGGTCCAAAGCACCCCCATTTTTTTCCCAAAAAAAAAAAAAAAGGAAATTTGTTTTGTGGAAGCCCCTAAAATGGGGGCCCGCCGCCGGGCATTCGGGCAATTTTCAAACTTTTTCTTTCTTCCTTTTCTGAATGATTGTGGTGAATTAATGAGGTAAGATCTCAATGTCGCGAAATTTGCGGATAGGCATTGCTTACGTTTTTCAGTTAGGCCCTAATGAAAAATCTTTATCGGATTTACCACTCTCGACTGAATGCCACAAGCTATCCAGAATGTGTTTTTGATAATAAGCAATGAAAGCAATATTTCACTTTCAACACAAACTCTTTCATTGTAACTTATAATTGGTCGTATTAAAAAGGACAATGGTCAGGGTACGCGTATGAAATTAATTTATATTTCCGGTGTTCTTGGGCAGTAGGACATCACTATGTGTTATATTCACTCCGGTAGTTCATTAAACTCCTTGTCTGGTAGGTCTTTAAAAATTTCTGACCCGCACGTCGTAGCTACCCTTCGGGGCAGACGGTGAAAGCAGCCAACGAGAAACTGCAATAATTCTCCGGTCTTGCTATGTCTCCGATTCCACAACTGAGCGGGCGGCGGCGAAAAGAGCGGGCAAAGCACCGTCCGAGCCACCAGCTGAGAGCGTTTCTCTAACACTGAAATAATTTCGGTTCATCACGCGTACTATATAATACTAGCGTTGAGTAGCGTAGTCCAGAAAGCAGGGGGTCGGGCGAATGCAGTATGGAGCAAAATTCAAAAGAAGAACGTGTCAAAGCGCAATAATAATAGTGTCTTCTCCCTTTTTTCATGCTTTGCTTTTCTGTGGGTATAAAACAAAGAATGATAAGCTTTCGAGGTCTTTGCTGCGGTAGCGATCATCTCCAAATTGTCATCTCTCTGAATCGAGCCCTTCCTGTCACATGCTGCCGTCCCAGATGGCAATATGAACTGGCCAATTGGCCAAACTACTAACAGGATTTTAAAGGCAATCCGGGCAAAAAAGCGGTTCCCTGTTGGAATCCCGAGGTGCGGTCTGTAATAAAACCATAGACTAACTCTAAGACCAGTAGGTCCCGAACAAATGCGATTTTTTTCTTGGCTCAGTCAGTACTAGCACATCGGTCCCAAGCTCGGTCCCAAGCTTAATAATACGCCCCTAATAATGAACTCACACGAACACACTCTCAAATATTCTGTCAAAACAACACAGCAAAACAAAACAAAGGCGCAAATATGTATAGTTAGGTGCTGGCATCAAGGTATACTTCGGACCAAGGGGTTCTACAACAGTGAACCAATTTCAAATCGCTAGTTGCATATTGATTGTTGATAAAACTCCGTCGTAAAAAACTTCGTGCTCTTCAGAGAGTTGCTATGAAGGATCGCAAAAATTCCATTGTCTACATCGCCTTTAAAATAGCTCGCCAAACAGCTAAAACCGCAATAAAGCAAGCAGTTGGGATCATTGTATCACTTCCATCAACTCCGAAAGCTTCCCAAGTAACACCACTCATATTAATGTTAAAAATACACCATTTAGACAAAGCTCATGTTTTTTTCCTAACGCCAAAAACTTAATTTCATACACGCATATAACCGAAAAAGCGCAATAAATGTGGCATTTTTAACATCTTTTAGGTCATACCAGATGTTTTGTAGAACATCCATAAGACAAATATTATGTTTTATGGATGCTTAAAACAGCATGCTTATAACATAATGATATGTTTGTCAACGTAAGCACGGTACTAAAATGAATAAAATTTAAAAAATATAAACAAGATTTTTCGATGGCGAAAGGATATCGTAGCTAATAGTATTTTATGCGTTAAAGTTGATTGTTTATTACTTTTTCAAATAGGAAATTTAAAGTGGAAGTTGTATCAAAATTGTATATGCAGCTCAAGGTTAGCAGTGCAACTTTCCGTTTTATCTTCCCTAATTGCATGCGCCATTGATTGGACAAAAAACGTAAAAGGTACCGCGAATAAATTATTGAATTTGAGTTAGATTTCTTTATGGAATCCACCAAAATCAATATGGTGATTTTCAAAGTTCACAGTCCTACAGTACGATTCAAAACATTAGTAACATTTAATTTTCAAATGTTGGATTTTTTTTTTCTGCGTTTTTTTGTATAATTGAACAAAGTAATGTCAGTATGAAGGAAAATACAAGTACAATTTTTTTATTATGTTGTTCGTAGCTACATCTCAAAAGACTCCCCCACAAATAAAGCGTAACAATTTATAAGAAATACTAAACAACCTCCCAAACTATTGTTTTACGCAACATTTGAATGAATCCCTATGCCCAATTCGGCTACTATTTGAATCAGTGAGTTTCCAATATTCCAATCCAATATTTCAAATAAACGTTATATACATATTTCAGCCGTCACTGTATTGGATCCACAATCTATTCTGAATAATTTCACTATTGTATGAGGATGTTAAAAATATGTCTAAAGTTCATCTTGAATGCAACCTATCAACATATTTACAAACAACTAGCATACACGCTATTTCCAAACAACCCAAAATTAAGTACGTTTGACTCAAATCAGTCAAAAGTATGGCTACTCAAAAGTGAGTAAAGATAGTTCGTAGTGGTAAGATGACAAATAGTCACCGATGTTTTCAAGAAGTAAAATTTAAGTAGATCGAACAACCATAGAAAAGAAATGTTTTCGCTGTCCTGGTAACACGTTTGAACCGAATATGTGTAGAAAAACATCCTCAAAACTTTTTCAAGACTAGACATGTTTGGTATTTCATCCTCACGACTTCTTTACAACAAAGTTCTTATATTCTTCTCAAAGAAGATGTTTCTAGTGTTACTTCGGTTACCAAAGGAACAGTGAGATAAAATCCATAGACTAAACGGGAACAAAAATAAGTTACCAATAAAAATTCGAATCCAAAATAAAATTACTGACTATCCTTCCCTAATAGCTCAGCTTGCTGACCATTTTGCACTAACTTTCTCATCCTCAACAAACTACTCTAACCAATTTCTATTCCATAAAGCAATAGCTAAATCCTACCTCCAAAACCCCCCTCCCCCCCCCACAAAATTTCTTTCCGAAAATAGCCTTGATAAACTTGAGTGGGCTCTACGTAGAGTTCGGGATTCATTCGCGGGTCCTGATAATACCGGTTAACCCCTCATCACAAATTCCTCCTTCCTTTCACTCCCATACTCCTATCCCTCTACAATAATATCTGGTTCAAAGGAGAAATCCCTTTCTCCTGGAAAAAAAGGACTCATAATTCCTATCCCCAAACCCCCAAAAAAAAAAGATAAAGCTGATAGTTTCCCTTTTGAACTGTATCAGTAAGATCTTTGAGAAAATGGTCAACCGACGTCTAATGACCCTTCTCAATTCTCAAGCAGGATACCGACTGCCCACAGAAAAACAATTGCACAAGTGGTCAACAGCTGGTTGATACCCAAAATATTTGATGGTGTGGGCCTTTATAGCCGAAGTGATGATAAAATCTACCAAAACATCCGTAACTTTACAATAAAACTTTCTGATATTTCTCCGGCGCCATCGTTACCAGTCCTATTCTTTCCATAATGGCCGAATGTGACAAACTTCCTTATGATTACCACCTCGCAAACATTCTTGTGACTAAAGCCCAGATGGCTTAGTGTTAAACGCAATAAAAATGTCTCGTTAGTCCAAAGAGCTTCCTCCCTTTTTCATTCCGTTACAAACCATACCCTCGCCCAAACAGCCGTTCAAATCAGACCCAAAATCAAACCATGGAATAGTCAGAGCCGGAGATCCCCCTTCAAAAATCTTTGCCAACTTCCTCAAACTCCGTAACGATAGATATCCCAACGCTTTGCTGATAATATCGTCGTAATGCAATCGATAGGTTTGGGGCGAATCCAGAGTGACGCCAAGATCACGAACTTGATGAACACGCTCGAGAGGCTGGCCGTTCATTGCATAACTGTGCGTGATCGGATTGAGCTTGCGATGAAACGAAATGATGTTGTATTTGTGGATGCTTAACGTCAGCATGTTTCGGGTGCACCAATCAGCAAACCGATCCAACAACAGTTGCAGAGCATAGCAGTCTTGGATAGTTTTGATCACCATGTAGATTTTGACGTCATCAGCGTAAAACACATGGCAATCAGATGGTAGTACGATAGAAAGCTCGTTAATGAAGAGTGAGAATAACAAAAGGCCAAGATTGCCCCCTTGTGGTACGCCGGATGAATTTGAGAATGCTTCCGAAGACTCTAATCCTATTTTAACGGTGAGCTTACGGTTTTTAAGGTATGATTCAAACCAGCTGACAAGGTCCGCAGAGATTCCAATTCTTCGTAGGCGTTCAAGTAGTATCCCATGGTCAACTCGATCAAAAGCAGATTTTAATTCAGAGTAGGCAGTGTCGATCTGTGCACCAGCATCAATGTTGCGTATGCAAAACGAGGCAAATTTGATGAGATTAGTCGAGGTTGATATCTTGGGAAAGAAACCATGCTGATCCGTAGCGATGTAATTCTTACACGAGTCGAAAAGTACCTCGTTCATTATGATTTCAAAAACCTTTGAACAAGCACACAACGAAGTTATGCCTCTGAAATTTTCAATGTTCTGTCGATCTCCTTTTTTAAACACAGGGAACATGACTGACTTCTTCCAACATTCAGGAAATACATGCTGCCGTAATGAAATGTTGAAAAGTTTTACGAGAGGGGAAATCAACTCTCCGCTGCATTTTTTAAGGATACATGACGGTATGCCATCAGGACTGGATGCAGAGTCTTTCAATTTATTTATTGCACCGTTTACTTCATGTGTCGTGATCTCAAAGCTATTTAGGAAGCACACGTCACTAGTTGTGTCTCTACAAGCGTCAGCAATTTGATGTATAGACGAAGGAGAATCAGAAAAAGCACGTCTGAAGTGAGTTGCAAATAAATTGCACTTTTCCGATGCGGATGTGGCAACTTCGTTACCCAGAAACATCTCACGGGCAATCCATTCTCCTTCCGTTTAGTGTTAACAAACTTCCTAATGTCGTGTAATTATTATTTGCACGTGCGAAATGATGCTTGGCGAAAGGGCAACGAGACTGACAGTAGGTTCGTAGTGCTTTCGATCTTAGGCGTTTAAGCCGTCGTAAATATGTATTCCCCCAAGGTGGCTTAGGAGACGGCCAACGCAGTGGCACAAAATCAACTAAGTAAGTCTTCAACACGTTGGTGAAGTATTCCACAGCAACATCAATGTCTTCCGTGGTTTCTAGGATGTGGCAGTCAGTTTCACGGAGCGCTTCTATTAATCCTTCAAAATCGGCACGACGGAAATCAAGCCCTCGGTCATCCGGAATGCTTCCAAATACAATTGGCTGTGAGAGAGTTGCCATTACTACAAAAGCGAGATGATTGAAATCAAGAAGAGAAAGCGGTTCTACAGCTTCTTCAATCTGGCATGCAGCAAGCGTTTTTTCATTCACCAGAGCGAAATCCAGGATTCGAGCGTTCTGATTGTAAATGTGGTTAACTTGAAACAGACCATGCAGGCCAAATCCATCAAGTAACGAAGCGCAAGCAACATCTACGGAAGGACGATCATTACTAGGTGTGTTCCAAGACCCGATTGATTATAGTCGCCAAGCAAAATAGCATGATCATTATTTCCCAGATTTGAAAGAATTGCTTCAATGGACTCGATATGGTGATTCGCGCTGAGTAAATCATTTTTGCGATCGGGTGGTAAATAGATAAATAACACCAATACTGATAGAACAGCGACGCATCTTTAACCTTACCCACAGCTGTTCCAATGAAACATTCACTGGGGTGGGATCGACTTAGCCGTTGAAATTAGTTGAGATAGCGATCAACACTCCCCCTCCACGTGATTTATGACTATTTGAATGGTTGCGATCCGTTCTGTACACGGTGTATGACTCTCCAAAAAGCTGGGCTGAGAATATTCTATCATCAAGCCACGTTTCCGTAAGAACTATGACGTCATAGTGACAAGAAACTTCATCAATTTTTGTGCGTAAGCCCCGAACATTCTGGTAGTACACCGTTAATTGATGAGCGCCATCTGCAGCCGGGATGTTGCAAGCAGGTGTAGCTGAATTTGAAAGATCATGCGACGAATCGATCTGAAAATGGGAGCTCCTTGATTGACGTGCAGTACCATTCATGACTTCGGCTGGACATATACTAATTCTAGCATTACCTGGACAAAAAGAAGTTGAATCTGGATTGGCCACAGCGCGTAAAGCTCTTGGTTCGTTGACGGGAACAGATGTCATTTGGTTCCGCTGGATGAGTGGCACGACCGGGGTTGACGTGCGTTCCGTTGTATGCATGTTTTGATGCCGGATTGGCGTTGACTCGATGATTGCACTGATCCACCACTGAGAACGGGATGGAATTCACGAAGCGAAGAAGTGGACATTTGATCGTACTTGCCTGGGAAAGCAAGTTGGGAGACCCCCTCACCAGCTACGAACACAGGAACGAAACGGCTTGGAAGGCTGGAACAGTCAGCAGAAGAGCAACGGATCTCGACTGTGTCGGGTGGCTTCCATCAAGCTGTGTGACGTGCGTTCCGTTGTCTGCATGGTTTGATGTCCGGATGGGTGACGACTCGATACTTTCATTGATGAACCACCGCTGGAAACGGGATGAAATTCCCGTTATAAGCACAAAATCCTCCGAAATGGGATCTATAGCAGTTATTAATAATCGATTAACCAATCAATAACCGATGATCGGTTCGAGTGAGATATACTCCTGGTTTGATGGACGAACTTTTGATGGTTAGAAATTAGTTTGGGATCACCAGTTTTTACACATTGAGGATGTCTGTTGGTCCCAAGCATCATCATCTGTTGGTTCTCTGTGTAATAACAGCTGATCAATGATGCTCATGCTGCTAGTGACTCTCAAATACATTTGTTTAGATTCTCGATAGATAGGTTCTCTATATCTACATCATATTACGTAATTCTGCTTATGAAAAAAGTTAGACGGAAATAATTGTATAAATGAATGAATGAATGAAACCATCCCTGATTAAATACCTACATTCCAAAAAGATGAAGAAGATAAGGACGATTCTCTATTCGTTGTAAGTAGGCTCTGCTTCAGTTCTTCGAGATCTTAGTCCCCCTCGATGGGACTTTATAGGACTGAGCTGTCAATCAGTGAGTTGAGTGTCAAATTAGACGGTAGTAGTATCTTGTATTTTACAGTTCGTGTTTTAACCGGAAATCATAAAGAATGGACTAATTTATAGCCATTAATTTCAACAATAATTATTAGGTCCTAAATTATGAGTGCAGGTGTGTTGTGCTGTCAGTAGATTGGAGAGTTTGTTATGTAGTGAAGACAGTTGCTGGGTATTTGTTATGCTGTAAATGTGATTAACGTTTGTACTGTGAAATTGTTCTCTGAACTTGACGCGAACGACTGCAAGCAACAACTGTAGCGAATTCCAGAAAAAATCGACAAAGTGATATAATACCGTGGAACATCGGGAAACACGAAATAAAAACACAATTGTATTTGTCAATTCATAGTCCAGCCTTACATCCTTGGACCGAGGGCGTGGCATTTTCAAATTATATTTACAACATAACAGAACAACCTTACATTACGAAACCCTAAAATATAATCTACAAAGCAAAAACACTCCATTTTTCCCCATCTTTCATGAGCCCTGCATTTTCCGGTCCGAGCACACTCTTTCCTACCACAGCAACAGCGCCTGGTTTTAGATACCTATCATTAACCTGCATCAACTGTTCTTTGTCAACCTTCAGTACCTCATTCCGATGCTGGTTGAACCGTTCCTCACTGATGCCATGTCGGAAAAGGTCCATTCCCTGGTCGATTGGGGCAATTGGAATATCCAATTGCTGCAGTACGCCAAGTTTTGCTTCGTACAACGTCTGGCTATCCATCTTGTGCAAGTTGTCAATTAGCCATTGGTGGGCCTGATCGAAAACATCCAACGTTACCCGGGAGTTTGGATCGCGATAGCTGAAGAAATTGAACAAACCATCGGTGGTAATTTTAGCACCAGACCCGTAGGCGCCGTTTTGCTCTCGGACAACCGGCAGAAGATATTTGGATGAAAGGTACTTGGCTAGCACTTTCAGTGCTGCATAGTCTGGGTGGGAGTACGGGACGGTTAGAATCGATTTTGCACAATAGTTGACTGGGATGTTCATAACAGTTTGACGGCATGAAGGGTCCAGATTTTTGGAAATGTTCCACGTGGTTTCTGAACTTTGAGATGTAATGCCAGCGATAAACTTTTCATACCGCGTGAGAATATCCGTTTCACTGTCTTTGTTGTAGTTCAAAGCGCATCTTAAGCTGGATTTTCTGAAGAGAGTTTCCGCTACCAATCGCAGTTTTTCGAGAATCTGATCGGACGTGTTTTTTTGGGTCAAATTTTTCATAAATGCAATGTGCTCAATACCCATAAGCCGCTCCCTCAATTGCCCGGATTCGGTGACCAACCCATTTGCGTTTTGCATAGCATACAGATGACCCGATTGAGCGATTCCTACTGACAATTCCGATATGTAATTTTCCAGCAGCATCTCGAACCGATCAACATCGGTCAGGTCAATTTCGTTGAAAATCTTTTCCAGAATGTCGAACATATCGGGGACATTTTTGTTAAGAGCATAGGATCCGACCAAAACTCCGAATTCATATTGTCCGTTATCTTCGATATTTTCCACAAGATGAGTACTGAATTGAATTCCAGCCGTTTTTGAATTAATCATCTGATCAAAATCACGATAGTTGATATCTTTGGTTCCGAACTGGGTGATTACAGCGTTAAAAAGCGGTAACAAGAGCTTCTGTTCGTCTGAGAGTACCTTGGCATTCAGAATTCCTCGGAAATACGTAACACCGTTTGTATCTACGCGACAAATTTGAGTTGGGACATTTGTGATCAATTGTTCTTCGATGTCGTATTTTTTTGGTGATGTAAGAATTTCTTCCAGTTTCAAACAAGGCAGCACATCCGTATTTGGTATCGATTTTTGCTCTTCCGACAACTGCACTCCTTCTTTAAAGATTCGCTCACGATCTTTACTCGTTAGTCGATCAACCTTTTCTGCTAGATTTTTTTTCTCACTATCATTAAACTTTTTCTCGTATTGCTCGTCAGGCGACATAGTCATGGTTAATCGATGTTTGTTATTTCTGAAATAAAACTCGACCTTGCTCTGCAAATACTTTGGATTTCGTGCCAGATTTTCTCTTAGTTGTTGGACCAAAGCACTGACGTTCATAGATTTTATCAAATCGCCATTGTGGTTCCATAACGGCGTCAAATTAAACAGTAAACCTAGTCCAAATTTAGTAGATTGATGCTTCATATGAAGCTCTATATGATGCAAAACACTTTCCAGATGGTTGTTATCGAATCCATTCTCAATAACCTTATCGATTGTTTGATCGAAAATTGTTTGAACCTTTCCAAAATCTTCCACCAGAAGGTCTTGCAATCCAACAACAAACATCGTATCACGAATATGTGGGTCAAATCCGGTAAGCTGGTTGTAACCACCGGAGATATTTGGTTCAATCAAGCTCTTGTAAAAGTACGAGTTCGGACCTTTCACCAATAGCTCTGTTAGAATGTAAATCAGGAATGATTCATAAACATCGGTAATATCCGCCATCAGGTATCCGATTGCAATTTGGTTCTGCCGTTCTAACGGAGCACCCATATTATCAAAACGACATTGGATATGACTTTTCTCTGGTTTGCTCCATCGCTTTTGCGGAGGAATGATGCTGTAGCTGAAATCCAATTGAAGAAAACAAATCATCAACTCGTAAAGCTAGAAGTAAAGCTTACCTTGAATCAATTTTTTCAAATTCGTTTAAGTATTGCTGGTGCACGTACTCCATCGTCTTATCCAAGTTGAAGTTTCCATAGCTATAAATCCTGGCATTGCTCGGGTGATAATACTTATGGTGGAAGTTAACCAAATCCTCATGTGTTAACTTCGGAATTTCTAGCGGGTCTCCACCGGACACGTATCCATATGTATGATCCGGCAGTATCTGATTGAAAAACTTTTGCCCAAACACAGCTGAATTTTCCGAGAATGCTCCCTTCATTTCATTGTAAACAACTCCTTTAAACACCAGCTCGGAGCTCTTGTTCTGTAATTCGGAATGTTCCAGTCGCCATCCTTCTTGCAGGAAATCCAAATACTTCAAGTTGGGTCTGAATACCGCATCCAAGTAGATCGATTGCAAATTCCTGTAATCCACCTCATTAGTCGACGAAAACGGATAAAGCGTATAGTCAGGTCCGGTCATTGCATTCATAAATGTAGCCAAACTTCGATTTAACATTTTGAAGAACGGATCACGTACTGGAAAACGCTGAGAGCCGCAGAGAACATTATGCTCTAGAATGTGTGGCAATCCGGTTGAGTCAAACGGTGTGGTGCGGAAATTGACAGAGAACACGTTGTTTGAGTCATTCCGATCAATGTGTAGATACTCAAGACCGGTTCTTTCGTGCTGAAACATGTAGGCCGTCATATTGAAGTCCTGGATGAATTGGGACCGGATGCAGAGAAAGCCATTGTATTGATTTCCAGGCTTGTAGCGATCCGATGCATTTGTGTTTGACAATATCGCTGGGTTAACTTTGGCTACAGTTGAGAGCGATCGTTGCAAAGCCGGAAATCGATTGCTGGACAGTAGGCGAAGCATTTTTGATGGTTGGAAAAACAAATACCGGCGAAAGGATTATGTAACGTTATAATCCTGTACTGTTTTCTTTATGTTAATTCAGTAAAGTATATCACTGCTCGGTTGCAATGAATAAACGGTAATGATTGGCAGATGCAATACAGTTATAACTGAATTGCACAATAAATTCCTAAATTTTCTCACACCATAACTGACGATGAAGACAAAATCACGAGAATGGATAAAAACATTGTTCTGATGACATTTGGTGGCAATGACGTATATATAAGGCTCTGGCCACCTATCCCAATAACATTTATATAAGGTCTGGCTTATCAGGCAGTTTGCTTCTGTTGGAAGCAAAAGGTCGGTATCGAGTTCGAAAGAAATTTCTTCTTCTCAGAACAAATTCTAGAACTGTCAAATCGAAACCGTGGCATCGTTGAAAACGAAAGCACATTATTTTTATTCCAAAATGAACTTCCGTCCAGAAAGTGTTGTGCAATAAGAATAAAAATGTTATCGAGCTAATGCTATATCTTTTGTGATGCCATAAGACATTGCTAAAGTAGCATTATTGCATTGGTAACCCAACAAACATCGGTGTTGAATTAGAACTTGTTCAAGCAAATTTGGAGAAGCTATTCAGCTGTTTCTTCTAGAATAGCTGAATAGCTTCTCCAAATTTGTTTGACCAAGCTCTAATTCAACACCGATGTTTGTTGGGAATGCATCATTGCATTGGTAATGCATCATTACATTCTTAAAGCTAATCTAGCGCTTCATTACTTGACAACTGTTGAATTGATGCGATCCAGAATTAATGATGTTGATTTTGTGTTGAATAAGAGCAATAATATAATGCTTGTGGTTACTTGAGTATTAATACAACGAATATGGATTTTTCTTTCGTGTACAATGTGCAGACTTCTTCAGTGTCGTGTACTAATACCACAGAGAACAGACATCCAGGCTCGAACATTTTTTTCCAATTTACTGTGTAAATTTTTAAAAGCAAACCGTTGGAAAATCAGCGCCGCCTAGTCTAGGTTTCACCAAACTAAAATTGACAGACTATCAACTCTCAAGGCGCGCAGGTGGCGCCATCAACATACGATTCAACCAAACTAACGGAAACAAGCTGTGATTTTAAAATGACAGTTACAGAAATTTACACACGGCGGGCACTCCACATTGTATGTCTGTTCTCTGTGCTAATACTCGACTAGTATTAGTACACGACACTGAAGAAGTCTGCACATTGTAGACGAAATACGCGTATCTGTCAAGATAAGCAATAAAGGTAGTTGGAATTAAATGGAAATTACTAATCATTCTTCTCATTTTCAAGTTATTGTTATTTTTTTATTTTCAATTAATAAAAATGGCTGTGTAATCTTTTGATGTCTTTTTCACTTTCAAATCTGAATAACGGAATTGAGCCATTTTCAGCAATACTCGAGCAATATTGATTTTCCGAAATGCGTAAATAGTACACATCTGTTAAGTTATCAAAAGGAGTAAAATGTATGCATTCATTACTTTTCAAAGGAGTAAAAAGTATGCATTCATTACTCTTCAAAGGAGTAAAAAGTATGCACATTTTGACGTATATTCAGTTTACGCTAAAAGGCCGGTATCGACTTAAAAAGTAGACAGGTTACGGAATTTTGTTCAATATTACCAAGCGAAAGTTTGACAATTGATCAACATGGAACGAAATGTCACCTTCACTTACGGAATAATCGAGTGGAAGTGTAAAAGTAAAAGTGACAGCTCCAATTAGTTTGCGTGGAAACCTTACTAATTCCAATTTTATTTTTTGTTCTTTTCGAGTGAATACTACTGCAGAAATTTCTTTTCGAATCTTTACTCTTCCGTTTCAGTAAACGGAATTTAACATGGGTTTGGGATAGAAAAAGGAATTTTTCGAACACGATACCGACCTAAAGAGAGTAATGCCTTGTTCAGACCGAGGAGCAATTCACTGCTATTGGTTACTGAATAAAAAATACGTGAACGAAAAAAATACACGAACATTCGATACTACCCGATACACAAAAAATATGCAATAAAAATTCAAAAATCGAAAACAATACAGATATTCGGTCTAGTACTGAAAAATGCACAAGAATTCTTAATTAAGCACACAATTCGATAATACAGTAAAAATAACGTTATTCGCTCCAATACTGAAGAGTACACATGAAATCTTAATTAGGCACAAAATTCGATGACACATTTCAAGTACTTCATGTGAACGAAATGCGTTACTTTATTTTTATTCCAATCTGAGTTAAAATTAATGCATATTATTACAGATAAATCCATGAAGAAAAAACAAATAAAGGCATGGAATGGTGTAGGTTTTGACATTTCACAGAAGTTACCACCCAAACACAATGAAAAGTAAAACGGAACGCCAAACGGCAAGTTTGACAGTTGTTGCAAATGACTTTCTATGATATTTTTAACAAGAATCGGCTTGTATAGAGCCGGTTTTCTTTCCGACAAGCAGGCTTACTCCCATCGAGATTTGCCGTTTGCCGTTGCCGTTCAGGTTCCGCTATCATTGTGTTTGGGCCATTAGGTATAGTACAACCATAGACTAACTCTAAGACCAGTAGGTCCAGAACAAATACGATTTTTTTCTTGGCTCAGTCAGTACTGGCACATCGGTCCCAAGCTCGGTCCCAAGCTTAATAATACGCCCCTAATAATCAACTCACACGAACACACTCTCAAATATTCTGTCAAAATAACACAGCAAATCAAAACAAAGGCGCAAATATGTAAAGTTAGGTGCAGGCTTCAAGGTGTACTTCGGACCAAGGGGTTCTACAACAGTGAACCAATTTCAAATCGCTAGTTGCATATTGATTGTTGGTACAACGGTACAACCATTTGAAAAGGCAAAAACATATTTTAATCAAAAATCCTTTGTTGTACGATGTAGACAAATTCACAAAGTTTAGAATAGAGACATCAAATCCCGACATTAGGTACAACGAATGGATCGCCAGTAAATTGATTGTCGCAATTGGATAAATTCGATTTTCCACTGAAACAATAATATTAGTAAGTTAATTGAATAGCCTACAAAAAATGTCCCTGCATGTTTTGTTTTGTTTGTTTCTTGATTATCGAGATGTTCATCCTGGGGCATGTTCCTCTCCCGTTGTAGTTACTTGAACACCTCTTTGGGTATTTTTCCTAACTTGTCCACTATGCCAGGGTCACCTTCCCATGTTATAACATCATACATCATGCCATTGATAATTAAATTTTATTTGGATTCATATAGAAACATATTCAAGTCGTCGGTGTGTAGGATATGCCTGTTAGGAGATGTCAAAAACTGAACTACAACATGTCTTCTTCTTTTAATGTTGGATTATTCTAAATAATTCGACTGTCTCAGGCATCGCGAGAGACATTTTGGCCAGTTAATATACGTCAAACAAAATAAATAGAAATATTCAAGTTTAATTCGAAATTTTTTCTTCTGTTCAAATTCGATTCAATATCAGTTTTCTAGTCAAAAGAGGTATATTTGAATAGTGAGCTTTAGTAAACGCCATTTCGGTCCCAGCGATAAAAACTGTTCATGATGTAGAGTGGGGTCTAGGTTGTAATCAATTTGAAAATATAAGGAGTTCTTTCGTTTCGGCAATTTTGTTTAAAAAAAAAACAATATCATTTTTCTTGTTAAATTATTGAACCAGGGATAATTTGTGGACACCTGCTGGTCTTACCCATTACTCAAATAAGATCATAGTTGCTAAGAATGATAAAAAATAATGATTTTCTTGTATTGGAAAATCCGAGGGAACATCTACTTACTAATCGGTGGGTTTTATTTCTGCCGTTAGTCACCTGGAGTCCATTTTATCACTATAATTTTTGAGCCATCGAAACTGGATGATTTTTTTGCACCTGCTAGTCTAACTTGCCTTCGGGAAAAAGTTGTTGAAAGTTTGATAAATTAAACAATATCACTAGAGAGAGGATTTCCATTTGAGAGAAAAAGCTGGAGCTAAGGAGTTTAAAACTGGTTTACTGCCACGAGGGGTTGACCAGAATCGAATTTTTAACTTGCAAATTTCGATCATCAATCGTGATTTCTTCGGCGCATCAACGTTAAGGTTTGAAATGAAAACCTAAATACTGATATCATAACAATAACAAAAAACACAATTGATATCAATACAAAAATATAAAAAAATAATACACATCATTCTTCTACCGCACGAAAAATTACAATCATTCAAAATAAAAGCACAACAGTACATTAATACACAACAATACATTAATACACAAAATACATTTTAATTCGGAAAAAATACGCAAATTCGATTATCAATACATTGACCTGAATCGAAAAAAAAAAAAAAAATCCCCCCTAGGTCCACACACACGGCTTGTAACATAATACAAGGGTGTTTTGAAAAGTATCTACAAGGAAGATGTCATCAAGATAGCCTTGTATTATGTTACAACGCTGTAGCACAGAGAACAGACATTGATGTCCATATACCATTTCTTGAAAAACCTGTGTAAAAGTTAATATGGGCAGCCGGTATAAAAAGCAAGTTCAGAGAAAAACAAACAAAATTTTTCAGGTTATGTGCTAGGCTTTTTATTGATAAACATTGACATGACAGTTATCGCACAACTACAGCGCCGCCTACCAGGAGCATAACGACATACATTTGAAATTTCGGTTTAAAGTTGTACACAAGTAGCAGACCGAAGATGAACGTCTGTTCTCTGTGAATTTACCCCATCATTTTTTTTCCCTTTCCTTTGGTCGGTCCCCCCCCCCCCCCCCCAACCCACAACTCTTTTTTTACAAAAATAAAAAAAAAAAAATATTTTGCTTTTGTTTTTGTTTCCCAAGATTTTTTTTTCCTCTTTAAACCCCCGCTACCAACAAAAAAAAAATGATAAAATATTTTTAATAATTACAAATGAAATATGAAAAATTATCTCCCTGCACGCAAAATGACCCCCCCCTCCCCCAAAAAAAACAGCATATTTTTTCTCCAAAAAAAAAAATAACCACCCCCTTGTTTTTTTGCGAGCCCACCTCAAACCCTATTTTTTTTTTTTTCTTCCCATCCTGATACTGCCGCAGATATTACTTCTCTATTATTTATTATTCTTTTCCATAAAACAAAAAAAAATATGCGTTTGGGATAGAAAAAGAAATTTCTTTCGAACACGATACCGACCTTAAAGGCCAGTATCGACCTAAAAAGTAAAGAGGTTACGGAATTTTGTTCAATATTACCAAGCGGAATTTTGACAATTGATCTGCATGGAACGAAATGTCACATTCACTGACGGAATAATCGAGCGGAATATTTTTCCGAAAGTGAAAGTGACAGCTCCTATTAGTTTGCGTGGAAACCTTACAAATTCCAATTTTTTTTTCGTTCTTTTCAGGTCGGTACTGCTGCAGAAATTTCTTTTCGTTTCTTTACTTTTCCGTTTCAGTAAACGGAATTTAACATGGGTTTGGGATAGAAAAAGAAATTACTTTTGAACACGATACCGACCTTACAAACCTTAAAAAAATAAAAAAAGAAAAGAACAGAACAACAAGCAAAAGAAGAAAAAAACAAAACAAACAAATAATTTATTAGTTTATTATTTTTTTAAAAAAAAAAAATAGAAAAAAAACCACACCACCGCCGCCCCCCCCCACCAAACAACATACAATGAAATCAATAAAAATATAAATACAAAACAAAAACAAAACAAAAATCTATCTTCTCTTCTCAAATAAAAAAAAAGAAACGCTTATATTCAATAGATTTTTTATTTACCTTCCACTCATATTTTATGCTGAGAGGTATAAGTTCACCGAAGAAAGGAAAAAATGGAAGGAAAAAAGCCCCTTTTTTTCCCCTTTTTCTGTCTTTGTCGGAGTCCAATTTTAACTGCAATATATATATTGCTGATTGCAGTTAAAATTGGACTCCGACAAAAACGGAAAAAGTGTGATAAAAGTGCACGTTTTCGACAAATCGTTTCCTGTCTTCAGTGAACTTATACCTTTCAGCATAGAGGATAAGTGCACCGAAGACAACAAAACGATTTGACGTAAACGTGCACCTCTATCACACTTTAAAATGCGCAAAAAGCACTTCTAAAGTCCAATCACAACTGCAACCAGCAATATATATTACTCCTTTTTGGCGTAGTCCCACTCTGAGAAAAATTTCATCGTTGTACCGACAATTAAATCATGGTCAGGATGACTATCGCATATAATGGTTTCAATAACCATGAAAATTTTCGAATTTACCACGTTCATGGCATTTTTGACTATGATCATGGTAACAAGGACTATTCCGACATTATGGAAAATGTTGCATCAACTATTTTTAATGGTAGTTTTGACCATGATCATAGTCGGTTCAAAATCACTATACTGCAATAGTCATCCTAGCCCCCAATAATGGTAATATTGACTATCAAATTCCTCTCTGTGCAGTTTCCCTCGAAAGAGCATACTTTATAGTCATAATAGCGTTAATTGAGATTACCGTGTAGAGCCGAAGTAATCACAAAAGAAAAACGTCAAATTATATCGGTGAAAGTCGTGAAAGTAGTTTTCTGTTGTTCGCACGGCTTGCCATTTGCATCAAATTTTGCAGTTTGCAATCCAGCTTGAAATAGTCAGAAATCAATTAAACGTTCCATATTTGGAGCTCTTCTTGATCTGGATTGGAGGTTGGTGGGTTCATATTGCCTCGAAAGTTTATTGTTGATATTACTGTGGTGAGTATTCATCCCCGCACTACAATCGAAACAGATTGATGAGTCAGATCAGAATATTTTTTTTTAATTCGTGTCTGCTCTGGCCTTAGCTTCTTCGAAACATTCTGCGTGAGATAATGGCAAAAGTGATTACCCAGGAAACTTTCGACGATGTGGTCAGAGAGAACATTGTCGAGTTTTCAATGTCCGCGGAGGAATCACGGGAGGAAACGGTGAAACAGTTCGAAGCCCAAGGTATTAATTTGGCTAATATCATAAAAGATTTGACTGTAAATGACGAGAGTGGCATACCTTTGCTAAACGAGAGTGTGGAGTGGTTAAAAACAAAAAGGACGGATTTGTCCGGTGCCGATAAGGAGGAGGTTTGCCAACATCTGGCCACAGTCATCACGGAATGTAAATTGGTAAGAGCGTGGGAGGAATGAATATTAATTGATGCAGTAAAGTAGAATATTCCTTTCTCGTCGTAGAGTGTACCACATCGTGTGTTGGCGGCACAGTTGGGAGCTTATGACTTGATCGTTGAAGCTCTGGATAAGGAAAGAGCACTAGATACGGTAGTTTTGGCGAGGTTGGTTGCAGCAGCTAATGCGATTGTCAATAAGCAGCCGGATATTTTCAACTTCAAATCTCTGGAAATCGCTTTGCGGTGAAGATTGTTTATTGTTATTCAAGGATAATTTAAACCTAATTGTTATTTGTTTTAGATTACTAAAGACCGAGAGTGACAATGCCTTGGTAAGTGATCTGCTGCGGTGGCTTCAAAAAGCATGTATTCTTCACGAAAGGAACCGTCAGATGATAATGGAAGACGTTTCCATTGTGAAGCAATTCAAAATCCTTATTGGCAACGATGAAGCAGAAGTGGTCAAGAATGTGTGTGCTTTATTCAGATATCTTATATTGGATGACGATATTCGTGTCGAATTTGGCAAAGCTCACGAACATGCCAGGACATTGGCCGTAGAAACCTTATCTGATGTGACTAAATTGTTGTTCAGTATGTCTAGGTTTTATTACCACTGTAGTCGATAGAAACCTAAAACGGTTTTCATTTTCAGAATTCAAATCGGACCAAGAGCTTGTTTGTGATCTGCTATTGACGGTTGCTACCCTGACGGTCCGGAATGAATTTTGTCAAGTAGTTGAAGATGCTGGTGGTCTTAAGTTCATCATGGATGCAATGGTAGAGTTCCCTGAATCGATAAAAATTCTCAGGGAATCATGTAAACTGCTGAAGGCACTGGCTGGCAATGATTCAGTAAAATCACATATCATCCAAAACGGTGCTGCCCCACTACTGGAATCGGCTCTTAATCGTCACAAGGACAATGAGCCATTTTCCCGGCATGCTCTGGTGTGTGTGGCAACACTTGCTCTAAGAGAAAAGGAGAACAGTCAGGCACTGTTTGAAACGGGCATCCCCGAAACTATTATTCAAACGATGAAGATTCATCCTACCAGTAAGATTGTGCAACGAAACGGAGCATGGGCGATCAGAAACATGGTATCGCGATCACGTGAACAGTGCGATACATTCGTCAGTCATGGAGCGGAAGATGTACTTAACCAAGCGCTTACGGATCATCCGACGATTGCTCACGATGTCAAGTCGGCACTGCGTGATTTAGGCTGCAAGGTTCATCTGAATGAGGAATGGAAAGCGCAGTCGGATATTCAAATTAGAAATGATGAATAGAGAGAGGTAGATGGTCATTCCGTGTGTATTAGAGCACAAAAGATTAAGGATGATTCGATAAGTCGGGCTACGCTTGCTGCTAGTTTTGAGACTAATAAATTAAAAATATCATTTTTTAGCTTTTAGAACTTATACACACACTGCCTGCGTTATGTGTCACTTTTGTTTTAATATTTAGCTAACCTTACGTTAAATAAATGCTTTTTTTTCAGCTTGTTTATTTACTATTCTAAGTGTCGATCAAACAATTCATTATAGCTGTTAAATTAAATATTATCCAAGAAAAAGTATATTATTATTTGTGTCTGGGCAGATCATTGGTTTCGAATTTCGTCTGTATTTTTGTGCAAATTGGATTAATCCGAATCTTGAATGTGGATTTCGTCTTCTGGATTAAGTTTTCACCTACTCTTTCTGGCGTCCTTTGCCCGATTACCGAGATCGCTATGTTGAGTCCGACCTTGTTTTTCTGGAGTTGTATTCAAAGTGGGACTTTCTGCAAGTATTTCTCCGCAAATTATATAACAGAATTGGAATGAGTTGTTTTATTGATGATGAATCCAGGGGCATATTACGGTTCTTACTTTCCCTGTGACACCCGTAATAAGGACAGTGACTTACATTTGATTTGCTTTGCTTTGGTTTGCTCACCGTGCTTCGTTTTCACCCTTGAAGTGATACTCGTAATAAGGCCCCCAGTATCACATTATTCATAGTCAGGGGTAACATTGCGGAATACGAAAAGAAAAAATATTTGGATTTAGCATGCATCAGCAAATTTTCCTTCGATTTGGCTTCCGCTATGTGAAACCTGTACTTTTACCTGGATTACTCCTATAGACCATAATTTAATATCAGAAATTTCATGAGCAAGAGCATATTACTTACAACGCAGAAGACAGGCTCGAATTGTCGAATAAAAAAGTTTGTACAGATCAATTCCCAGATTGCTGGTAACAGGGGTAGTTTGCTCATTAAATCTTCCGGTCCGCTTCCTAGCATCTTGCTATGAAGTACCTGGTGGTCACTCATCCACCGATTACCTGTCGATCTGCCAATTTTTGGTGAACCGACTGCTTAGAATTAACTCAAATTGTAATATTCCGCCCACTATATCACAAAATATTGCGAGTAGTTGGACGGATTGGAGATAAGAAAAGCATTGTGTGTAGGACCAAGTCTCCCAAGTTTCAAGTTACTAATGCTACGATGGGCCACCAATCGGAGGGGCGGCCCAACTTTAAACAAGTTTGAAGAATATCCACAGAAAAGGGCACATGCCACCGCTCAGATAAAAACTTACTCTAGTGAAACTATTACCTACACAGGCAGAAAAAGCGATCACCATTATTTACGAGTTTGCGGTGATTAGGTCATGCCGGACTATTCGGGGTGCGGTGCAACTGGCGTTCGATGTTTTGTTGCTTATTGGAGTGGTCCCATGCTTTTGGCGGATAGTGCTAGTTACATACTATCACAACCAACTATCCAACATCCCAGTGATTTCTCGTGGAAGTGCAGAGGATTTCTCGGCTTCCTTCAAAGCAAGTATCACGTCAACACATTCCTTCCTATTCCCTACTTGACCAGCATTCGGGCACGGCCGGCGCCGGTATTGCTTCATAATGGGTCACCAGTTTTTACACATTGAGAATGTGTGTTAGTCCCAAGCATCATCTGTTGGTTCTTTGTGTAAATACAGCTGATCTGGCAATAACGGAGTAGCATCCGTGGGCGGTGCTCATGCTCATGCTCATTTCCCAGATTGCTGATAACAACTCTACTTCGGTTTCGTCGATTGAAGTTGCAATGGACAGGCTGAAATATTTCCTATGTTAAAATGTTCCTTAAAAGAAGTTCAGATTTTTTTTACGACATCGTGGAGAGTTTCTTTCGTGAAATAAGATATCTCGTTCTGTAGCGTCGAATCATTTATTCAAACTGTTCCTCCTATTTACACATTTCCAGAAGCACTGTCCACCCAGAGTAGGTATGTACCTGCATTCTGACCACGAGTGCGACACTATCTTCATTCGCTCGCTAAAATTGGTATTTTGTGGGTTTGCAACGGTTTTTGCTTGGTTTGGCTACTTCGCGCGCTGATCGCCTTTCTAAGTTAACAAATCAAATTGCAGTAATTTGCTCCACTCTGCTCTACAGTTTTCAGTGTGGCTTTCAGTTCAAATTAAAAATCCTAAATCTTACACAACTCTACCCGTTTTGCAGAGCTGCTTAGTTGCCTACCAACCATCCTTTCAACCAAAAGAGCTAACATTAGGCAGGATTATAAGTAGAGAAACGGTGAGAATTTATTATTCTAATTTCAGTGAGGAATAGGATATTTTAGGATACGAATTTCGTAACTGCCGTCTACGGATCGATACGATAAACACATGGAGAATTATATAAAAAAAACTGTATGAAAACATCGAAATAACCGGGCACAAAATATTACAACAGGATAATCACAAAAATTCCAAATTTTTTCTGTTTTGATTGGTTACGAAAATCTAATAGTTTATGTTAATTCCTGTGTGTGGGATGTATTTCTGCTAGATGAGCGTTCAACTTTTCATTTCGCGGCGGAACGTGATTCAATCACGTGCACTGTCTGCCACGTCCGACCGCTCTTTCTACATTTCGTATTTGTCTACTTATAGCGAATGTTACATAAAATCGTCGTACTCATCAAAATCATCGTATTTAGGGACGTACTCGTCAAAGTTTTGCTGCGAGGGAAGAAAAATGATAAAATTGATTACAATATCAAAATTATAATTCTTACATTCTCGCCATCCATTCGTAGCCTAGCCTTGACTTTTGCACCTGCCTTCTTCTTGGGCTTATCACCTTTCTCCAGTTTCTGCTTTTCAAGATAGAGATTATCAAGAATACCTTTAACTTTCCTAATGTTAGCCGATGGCACTGCAAAATGATTAAATCTAAATTAGCAACGTTATCATCATAAAACAAGCTACTGTAGCTTACAGCTGGCAAACATTTTGGTAATAAGATCCTCTAGAAAGGCGCAATACTCGGGATCGTTCTTATAATTCGAGAGCTTTTTGTTGATGGCATCAGACAGTTCGACAAATTCTTCCTTGTTAGTAGGATGCATACCGTCGATTCCTCCGGCGACTGTAGTCACACCGAATGTATCCATGGCATTCTTGAGATCGGACTCTTCTTGAAGCTTCTGAAGCCGAAGTTTTTCCGCCAACTTTTGCTCTGGTGTCATGCTTTCTAGTTCGTTCTCTTGCCTCCGCCGTTCTGCTTCTTCCTGCTTTTGTTTCTACAGAAAACATAATTTCTTTTAAAATGTCCTACGAACCTACTTACGATGACTACTTACTTCTTTTTCCAAAATCTTTTGCTGAAGAGTTTTTTTGGGCTTTGCCTTGGGAGTTTCCATTTTTTCTTCATCTTTCTTTTCTTCAACTTCATCCTCATCTTCCCAGCTATCCTGTAATCCAAACAATTATGAAACAAAATAAAATTTTCTAAAAATAGCTTGATTTGGCAGCCCTTCCCTTGACTAACGACAGCAACAAGACCGACCAGCATAGAAAATACCAGAACGAAACAAACCAGTGCCAAAAAAAAAAACGCATGGAACTTACTTTTACATCCTCTTCCTCATCCTCGCCGTCCCATTTGTTGACGTCAGGCTTTTTGACAGGAATTGGAACCTTTTCCTGTTCACTGAGTTGCTCTGTAAAGTGAACATGATCATCAAACACATAGATTCACAGCTGCTACTGCTTAATTCGTCCTTCAGAGATAACTCTCACCCTTGCGACGGGTCTCGAGGACACGCAACATATTGGGTTTGGATTGCACCATCATCACTAACCACACGGACAGCTAGCAGCAGCAATCCAGCCCCGTCTGGTTGGCACAATTTTAAATGCAAATAACTCACCCGAAACGGTGAATACCTACCCCAATCTTCTTCCATCGTGGACACGATCGTTTGTATGACCGTTCAAACACAACTTTTACGCGTTTTCTACGCAATAGATTAAGGATTTTCAAGTATTACTTGCAGCACACACAAAGAGCGAAAGTATCGTCGTGGTAACTTTTTCTTCTGCCATAGCTTTTTTTCCTCGACAAGGCGCTCACTCGCGTGTGTGCATGCTGACAGTTTTCGTCTGACACATGGCGGTAAAAGTGGTGTCAGTCTGTTTAACCGTTGTCGATTACTGCACACATATCTGGATTACCGGGATTACCAATAGAAAAGAACCTATCAACATTTGTAAACAAACACTTCTGAGCCTAATCGTACACGCAAAAAAAAAACCTTCGAGGGTTAAATTAAGCGCAAACACCAACAATTTTCACCTGACTATAAATGCGTTTGATTTTACCATGCCTGCGATTAGATCGACCATAGTGCGGTTGATATCAATATAAGGTCTGTCAAATATACCACAAATGTTGAAGGTTTTACCATTAACGTAGTAAATTTGACTCTAATTTCATGGTACTTTTAAAGATAGGCATAGTCGGGTAAAATGGTAGTTTTTACTACAAGAATTTCTTCTGTGTGGAGTTAACATGTTGCATAGTATAAAAACTATACTAACGTTTCATAAAGTTTAAACTTAGTCTACACACTTAGAGAATAATACCGAATTCGGTTGAATTTCAACCGAGATTTCAACCGAGTTTTAATCTGCTGAACGCTCGGTAGTCTGTTCGGTTCAAAATGGAACAACCGAGTATTCGTTTGATTTTAATTTTCTCACGATCTGTCAAATTGACCGAAAAACTCGGTTGACATAAATAAATCCAATCAGCAATAACCGAACATCGGTTTACTCAAATATTACCGAACGCTGTCAAACAAACCGACTTTTCTGTTGCATTTATGGAATTCGGTTGTTTTTGCCATTGCTGGAATTTTGGTTAAAAAAGCTTTTAATTTCATAATAATAAAACTAGTTTTGTCAGTTACATTGTTGATTAATGCCAAAAATCCTGATAAATTTTTCTATTTTGCATCCATTTTTTTCAAATCATTTGGTGGTTTTTGAAATGCCTTTGCAAGCCAGTGACATAACTTGCAACGTAATCATTGCAGCAGAATGTATCCTGCGCTATGATTACAATCCTGCAAATATAATTACAAAATTAGTATGAAATACTTACAGAAGATCTCAACCCAAGTAACCACAAGCATTATATTATTGCTCTTATTTAACACAAAATCAACATCATTAATGCGCGATCGCATCAATTCAACAGTTGTCAAGTAATGAAGCGTTAGATTAGCTTTAAGAATATAATGATGCATTACCAATGCAATGATGCATTACCAATGCAATAATGCTACTTTAGCAATGTTTTATGGCATTACTAGAGATATAGCATTAGTTCGATCTTAGTGGGGCCCTTTTCATCTTTAATCTAACTTCAATGATGCACTAGACGTAATGCATATGCAAGCTATTATAGCCTCGTAGTTTCTATTATAGCCTCGTGGTTACTTGGGTTATTTGCCACAAGAAATAATTATGAATTTCATTAATTTACCTTATGAAATACAATGATGTTGAAACCTAGGTTGAAAAAATAAAAATATGGAGCAACCTGGATTCGAACCTTGAACGTCAAGGTTATGGGTCGTGTATGACTTTACCACTAGTATATATCGACACTTGTAAATACGGGAAGCTTAAAGGCGAAATTAGAAACAAAAAAACTGTCAGAGACAATAAAAACATGGTTTATGAAATTCTTAAGCTTATTTGGCTGAGTGTAGGTCGGTATCGAGTTCGAAAGAAATTTCTTTTTCTATCTCAATTCCATGTTAAATTCCGTTTACTGAAACGGAAAAGTAAAGAAATTTCTGCAGCAGTATCCACCTGAAAAGAACAAAAAATAAAATTGTGACATTTCGTTCCATGTCGATCAATTGTCATAATTCCGCTTGGTAATATTGAATGAAGTTCCGTAACCTCTCTACTTTTTAAGTCGATACTGGCCTTATACCAGGGTAACCAATATAAGCATTAGCATATGCAGTAAATCATCCCTAAATCTGCATTTTAGATGCTACAAGCATTATATTAGCATTATATGAGCATTGGTGAATGGTATCTGTTGTAAAGTTGAATTTCAAATACTATTTAAATGCTTGTAGCCTGTAATAAGCATTTCGAATGCAAAATAGCATTAATGAAGCATTATCATAGCATTGCAGTAAAGCAGCCGTATGTTGGGCCAAAAGCGGCATTTATGTTGCATATAGATGGAAAAATCCTAGACCCCATCATCAGAATATATTATTGGATAGAAGACATTCTTCATATTACATGACATAAAATGTCAAGGTGTAATTTAAAGAAGAGATGGATTGCAATAAATTTGTATATGTATATTTTTTTGAAATAATAACAAACAGTAACCAACTGACAGTAGTAACTGACCCTTTTCACCAAATAACAACCGTCTCCCGCGCTGCTATATTTGAGCACACGACGCTTTTCAAGGGCCTCGCTGCTATTTTGATATCGCGTTTAGCAGCGACCAGTGCGGTGTGTAGTAATGGTGTTGCGCTGGTAAAATAGGTTTAGTACCGGACCGGTACGGGTGCTCTTAGGAAATATAGTTTTGACCGAGGTTTTGGCTATATAGCAAATCGTTTTTCGTTATTCGGGCACTTTTTGATTTTCAAATAAATATGATCGTATCTGCATTCCCTCATTCATTGTAAGGTAAAGAAAATAAATAACCCTTGACAACATTAAATGTCGATGCTAAACAAAACAAAACAAAACAAAACATTAGATTCGCTAACAAAATGCATGCGTTATGCATTTGGTTATCATAGTCCATAACAATGTTTCATAAGGTTGTGTAATGAAAATCATACAACTATCGTATATAAAACAAACTTCTAGATTAAGACAACCCGCATAATGAAAAACAATAAGCTATATAGTCAAAACTATATTTCGAATGTAATGCTTTGTTCAGACTACAGACTTGTACACGAATAAAAATAATCATAACAAATGTAATTGAAAATCTAATAATTTCCTGCCATAACGATTTACAAATAGTATCTAATCGATATGCTTTTAAACTTTAAGAGGAAGTTCCAATTACAATTATTCCTCACTATGATGAATACCATAATTCTTTCCATATTGAAAGTATGTGTCAAGCTTATGAATTTTATCCCTCTTTTTGATGAACAGCATATTTCCTTCTTTATAGAAAGTATGTATCAAGCTAATGATTTCCATCCCTCATTATGATAAATACAATGTGCCATCATATAAACGCCATTAAAACTATTTCATCAACACCATACGAATTTCATTATAAATTTTTATTGGAATTACCTGTTTAAGTTAATAAGCATATCGATTACATATCATTTGTAAATCGTTACGGCAACACATTTTTAAATTTTCAAATACATTTTTTATGGTTGTTTTTATCTGTGTAGAGATCGATTCAATAAATTCACAGAAACCGTATTCCCTGCAATAGATTAAAAAAATATTATATTTAGTAGATTTACCAAATATTTACACTAACTTTGTCTCATCTCCAGTTGGTCAAACTCTGGAATATTTTATCCACATTCCTCTTCCTGGAGTTCATCTTTGTTAATAGTTGATAATTTTGTCAAATATATACCGCTTTCTATAAATAATACAATTACATCAAGTTACACATCACATGTACCTGGTAGACCTGTATACAGCAGTTCGTCACTTAAATTTAATTCAGTGATGAAAAACTTTCAAGCTTTTTTTTCAATCTAAAACCCAATCAAAAGTATGTGTCAAATCTAATAACTATCAGTCATAAGGTGAGACACATACTTTTTATTAGGTTTGAAAATGGAAAATGTGTATCAAAATAATACGTTGCAAGTGAAACACAAATAGAAGTAATTTGGTTTGATATGAAATATATGTGACGGCAACACATAAAAGGTATGGTTTTGAATTAATATTTTCATTATTTGATTTTTTATCAGTGTAACATAAAACAAGGGTGTTTTGAAAATTATCAACAAGGAAAATGTCATCAAGAAAGCCTTGTATTATGTTACAGCGCTGTAGTATGAACAAAGCATAAGATATATTATCACATTTTATGTTATTGTTATCAAATAGTTTAATCTCGCTTCCACCATACAACCTCGATATTATTACATATTGTTAATGTATGCCATATTGTCATTGAAAGGTTTCTTATTGTCTGCACTCGGTCTGGATTATATACCAACTTTTTGGCATAGAGTACTGCCAAAATTTTGTTCGTGAAAAATGCCATTTTTTATGGTAACCTAACTTAACCGCCTATTCAGCATATTGTAATTTAGTCTTTTACCATCTGACATATTGTTAAAACTATATAGCACATTGTTAGTTTATAGTTGTCAACTATAAGGGTAAATGTCGCAACAATAACGAAAACGGTCGTCAACAATAAGGGAAATGATCCAGGAATGGTTTGTGTTATGCGGGAACACACAACACGTTTCATATGGTAAAAGTATGAAAATCAAACCGATTCCTAGTGGCTAAATTTCATAAGGTTTTTGAAATAAACTTCGGTAGGTTTTTTTTCGCCAGTGTAATATCCAATCAATCATGGTAAAAAATAATCACGATGAAGTAAACTGATTTTCTGTTGAAATCGCACTACTTGATAAGCATAACAGAACGAAGTGCAAATCCCTTACATGAGGTCATATCATAGCACTATAAAATCAACATCATATCACTTCAGTTTCCATAGTTTTATCAACAATCAATATGCAACTAGCGATTTGAAATTGGTTCACTGTTGTAGAACCCCTTGGTCTGAAGTACACCTTGAAGCCAGCACCTTGATATACATATTTGCGCCTTTGTTTTGATTTGCTGTGTTATTTTGACAGAATATTTGAGAGTGTGTTCGTGTGAGTTCATTATTAGGGGCGTATTATTAAGCTTGGGACCGAGCTTGGGACCGATGTGCTAGTACTGACTGAGCTAAGAAAAAAATCGTTTTTGTTCGGGACCTACTGGTCTTAGAGTTAGTCTATGGTTTTATCCAGCTGTTGAACATTACCCAAGTAACCACGAGGTTATAATAGCTTGCATATATAGGGCATATGCATTACTTCTAGTGTATC
The DNA here is from genome assembly GCA_024533555.2 of Aedes koreicus. Classification (NCBI taxonomy): domain Eukaryota; kingdom Metazoa; phylum Arthropoda; class Insecta; order Diptera; family Culicidae; genus Aedes; species Aedes koreicus. The sequence goes on along the minus strand of JAHHFK020000921.1, from coordinate 575,435 downwards.
ATTGAAGTTGGATTAAAGCTGAAAAGGGTCGCACTAAGATCGAACTAATGCTAAATCTTGTGTAATGCCATAAGACATTGCTAAAGTAGTATTATTGCATTGGTAATGCATCATTGCACTGGTAATGCATCATTATATTCTTAAAGCTAATCTAACGCTTCATTACTTGACAACTGTTGAATTGATGCGATCCCGCATTAATGATGTTGATTTTGTGTTGAATAAGAGCAATAATATAATGCTTGTGGTTATTTGGGTAATGCCTTGAACTCTAAATGCCGAACATATTGATAGCAACAATCTATACTTTTAATTATAACCACAGAGAACAGACATCCAAGCTGGAGTGCCCCCCGTGTGTAAATTTCTGTAACTGCCATTTTGAAATAACAGCTTATTTCCGTTAGTTTTGGTGAATCGTATGTTGATGGCGCCACCTGCGCGCCTTGAAATTTGATAGTCTGTCAATTTTAGTTTGGTGAAACCTAGACTTGGCGGCTGATTTTCCAACGCTTTGCTTTTAAAAATTTACACAGTAAATTGGGAAAAAAAGTTCGAGCCTGGATGTCTGTTCTCTGTGTTATAACTAAATAAAGCTGGAATTACACGTTGCTTGATATGAGTTTATTTTGTTATGCTATGTTCACATTACAGAATTATAACATGCTATAATAATAATTTGATGATAGCTCTGTTTCCACATGGTTATAAATAATAATAATTTGATCCACAGGATCCTCTCCAGCCGTAATACCATAGTCTAACTCTAAGACCAGTAGGTCCCGAACAAATACGATTTTTTTCTTGGCTCAGTCAGTACTAGCACATCGGTCCCAAGCTCGGTCCCAAGCTTAATAATATGCCCCTCATAATGAACGCACACGAACACACACTCAAATATTCTGTCAAAATAAGACAGCAAATCAAAACAAAGGCGCAAATATGTAGAGTTAGGTGCTGGCTTCAAGGTGTACTTCGGACAAAGGGGTTCTACAACAGTGACCCAATTTCAAATCGCTAGTTGCATATTGATTGTTGGTAATACCCTATTTGATTATCAGGTTGATAGCTGCATCTGTATTGGCTTGATCAATTCCGTGACCTGAAAACAAATAACAATTCACTGATTTCTATTGAACAGTAAAAACGTTTAAATACTTACGTTCTAAAATACGATTAATAATTGGAGGAAATGTTTGATTACCGAGTGATCACTTTCCCGATGAGTGTTTATTTGCTCCATCTTTATGAGTTTTGCTGGCATGCGTGTTTTGACAGTTGTGAAGAAAGGCGAAACAACTCAAATTCAATGGATGGGAACAGATGGAACCTTTTTTGTCAGACCTAACCCCCATTTTTTTTTTCCTTTAAAGGCAATAAACCTTTTTATTTAGCGTTAATAACTTTTTTTTCCATGCACTCCGCATTTTGTTACAAATTTTTGAAAGCTCCAATTTGTTCCACATTTCTAGGGAGATTACAAAAAACAACAATCAATGTGTTTACAGTGTTGCCAAAACGCCTCATATTTGTTCCACATGGTTATATTCACCATAAAGCTATGTTTTACCACTGTAGCGCGTGTATTAAATTCACCACTTTTACTTCGTGCTTCCAGACTTACATGCAACGCGGTGGGTACAACACCAATGCCAGTGCTCATGTTTTGGCTTCGGATATCGTGTATGATGTTTCGGTAAACACCACAGCCGAGTGTTTCCGATTGTGTCCGATAGGTGCTCCTGCTAAGTTATTAACATTTCAACCATAGACTAACTCTAAGACCAGTAGGTCCCGAACAAAAACGATTTTTTTCTTGGCTCAGTCAGTACTAGCACATCGGTCCCAAGCTCGGTCCCAAGCTCAATGATTCGCCCCTAACAACGTAGCTCACACCAACACATTCTCAAATGTTGTGTCAAAATAACATAGTGAATCAAAACAACAACCAAGATACTAGTACCGGAAGGTACCGAAAAGCGCAAGAATTATTGCAAGGTGCAGACTGCAAGGTATACTTCGGACCTAGGGGTTCTACAACAGTGAACCAATTTCAAATCGCTAGTTGCACATTGATTGTTGCTTATATGCTATCATTTATATCTAATTGTGTTAATATTATTTTTACCTTGTCTATTCAGTATTTTTAACAGGGTTTTTTTTGCCTTCGTGTAAGAATAATTATTGATTTCTTAAAACTAGTTCTTATCTATAGAGAGAATTGATCATTGCAATTGAAGATTGCAATGATTTTTGTCTAAAATTATGAATTATTTTGTTGGACATTTCTTCTAGAGTCTCAACGTTTGAAATTCTATGTAATTCAGTAGTACTGAACCAGGGTGGCAACTTCAAAATCATTTTCAGAACTTTGTTCTGAATCCTTTGAAGTGTTTTTTTTCCTGGTAGCACAACAACTAGACCATATTAGGACAGCCATGCTTTAGGCCGGTTTAAAAATTTGTTAGAATATTAGAAGTTTGTTCTTCAAACAAAGTTTGGATTTTCTGTTTATAAGAGGGTATAAACATTTTATATATTTATTACATTTGGCTTGAATGCCCTCAATGTGATCTTTAAAAGTTATTTTTGACTAGATCAGTTAAGTAATTTTTAACTAATATCATGATATAAAGCGGAAAATAGAACTTTTTCACGCGTGGTTAATTTATTTTATTTCTACCTATGCCGTGTTTGTTAAACTCAACCAACTTATGCGCCCGTCACACAACAGCCAAGAAAACAAACCTATAAGTCAAATTATCAATTTTTTAGAATCATCCGACGAGCAATGCTCTATCCGTGGAAACCAGTGTCATACTGGGTGTATGTTGAGAGCTTTCTTGTGATCGTAACCACTCGGCTCTGGTGTTTTCCCAAAAATCAAGACACGGTGTCTAAAGCAAAACACGAGCGTGTACACTCGTGTCGCGTCCATTGCGTTGCGGGTTCATCTAATAAGCACGAAACTGAAGTGGTTTACAGTCAAGTTCGGCTCTCGTGCAGAACGGTTTGGTGTTTTTACCAAGGCTGGCAAAGACTAAGTAAAAACTACATATTATTGATAACTTTTTCACTCACCATTTTTTTATGGTGTTTTATATTAAAAAGGTTCAAAACCTGTTGATGAACTGATTTAAATTTTTGAATCCTCGTTCTCGATGTTCGGGAGTGTTAAACTTAGTGATGTTTGACGCACAATCTTGTTTATCGTCGTGAAAAAAATAGATTGTTTGTTTTCCCTCAGATAACCCCATATTTAGTTTTTGTTTTTGACAGCTGTTGGTTATGTTTTCATCCAAAACGCACTGCCACATTACCAAAAGTCATACTACTACACCCAGACGTGATAAGTTTAATGAAAGTACTTTGGAAGACTTGGCTTTTTTACGCAAAGATTGACACTTTTATACGCGATTTTTCGGTGGAGTGACTGAGTAAGAAAACTACAGCCATGTTTCGCGTGAGCTCTGACATCTGCTTATGGGATTTCGGCATGGGAGTGAAGAGTTAATAAGTTAACGTGAAACTCACCACAGAAGAGAAACATCAGATTGGGGAAGAGAGGGCATAATGGATATTCACCACATGGCGAATATGAGGTGAAATGGCCATTTAACAGGTTTTTATTGTTTAGTTACATAGTTACAATAGTTACAGGCTTAAAAAAAATGTAGGTCCCATAGAAAAGATTACTCTAGAAATTAAAAGGTGTCTGATAAGATAATAAAAAAAAAAATCACAAGAGAGATCTATTCAAAAGTTTTTTATTTTAATTATATATAAAATATATTTAATATTTTATTATTATATTTTTTTATTACACACAAAAAAAAAAAAAAAAACAAAATCAATAAAAAAAAACCTGCCACAACAAAAAAAAACAAAAAAATAATAGTTGGATAGGTTTTTTTTTTTCAAAATCCCCACAAAAAATTTTTCCCCCGCATAAATAACAAAAAAACCAAAGAAAAAAAAACAAAACCCCCCAACCCACCCCCCCCAAATAAAAAGGGGCCCCCCCCTACCCCGCTGCCCCACTTCTTCTATATTTTACCACAGTTTTTTTCGCTGTGCACTTTCAATCATATAAGCACCATCAGTTCAGGGTATAGATCATTGCACGATGGCGTCATCAATGCATTTCTGACAGTTCAGGGAGCTTGTTTACGCGGATTTGGAAAAATTTCGGTAAAATCGGTATGAGTTTTTGTGCTCTAAGTTTTCAACCATTGAAGTAAAATAGCCGGAAAACATTAAACAGTGTAAATTTTTACATCATGTTCTGAATCGAAGCTTATACAATCCGGAAAAAGACAATATAAAATTTCGCTTCTTCGGTTCAGATTCTAGCACCTTGTAAACAAGCTCCCTGATCTGTCAAAAAATTGAGGTTAATACAATCCGTGCAATGATCTATTCCCCCGCCCGCCCCGCACTGAAACAAAAACATAAACCAAATACACATCCAAAAAAAAATATTTTTTTCGCGATGGTTCCCTTTCTTTTTTGTGTTTTTTTCCTGTCATTCCCCTCCTCCGTCTTTTTCTCCGCGCGTGGGCCATTTTTCGGGGGCCCCCTCTTTCTTTTCCCCAAATCTCCCTCCTCTTGTGTCCCCGTATGGTCCCCATCGTCCCGCTTTTTTTTTTCTGTTATTTCTCAAGTAATTTAAGAGGAGATGTTTTTTTTTACGCTGCGTGTTGCGGGGATTTTGGGAAGGAGAAAAAAAACACAACACCCCACTTTCTCCCCTCCCCGCGCCATCGGAGAGGGGGTAGATGTATATAGTGTGGGGGGGGGGGGGGGAATCACGATAGGGATTTGTTTTTTTTTTTTTTTATTTGGGGACCCCCCGGGGCGGGCGGTGTAAATTTAATTGGGTAGGGGGGGGGAGGGTGTATTTTTTTGGGGGGGACGCCGGTCGGGCAGAAAAGCGTCAGGATGCCGGAAAGGAATAATGTCGACTGGACAAGGTGAGTGGGGATATACTAAATAATAGACAGCTGTTTGTTATTGTATACACTTTAATTTTGTGTTGGCAGGTATGGATTAGGGAGCGATGACTCATCTCCGACGGATAGAACTCGGACCAGAGGAACTACGGGTGGGTTTGTCGATTTGGGTAACGAATATGATTACGGAGCTGGAGGACATCATGCTTCTGGAAGGGATGAGATCTTTGCCGAGGATCAAGGTGACAAGCCCTGGTGGAGAAGCAATTTTTTCATATCACAACCGGTGCTCTTTGGAACGTGGGATGGAGTATTTACGTCCTGTTTAATCAACATCTTTGGTGTTATTGTATTTTTACGGTCTGGATGGATTGTAGCAGAGGCTGGCATTATGCATGCGGTATTGATAATTTTCTGCGCAGTAGCGATTGCACTGGTGTCGGTATTGTCGGCGGTCGGAATTTGTGAACGCTGCCGAGTGGAAAGTGGTGGTGTTTATTTTTTGATCGCTCACACGCTGGGATCCAGATTTGGAGGATCACTTGGAATGATGTACTGCTTTGGACAGGCAGTAGGATGTGCGCTAAATGTGCTCGGTTTCGGAGAATCCATGGCTGGGCTAGTTGGATTGGAAGGTAACAAATGGGCAATAAGATCATTCGCAATTGCCGCCGTCTTACTTCTCGGAGTCATCAACGTGGCCGGAGTAAAATGGGTTGTAAAGCTTCAGTTTGCCCTGCTGATTATTTTATTGGTGTCTGCATTGAACTTCATGGTTGGCAGCTTTACTGGAGAGGATCCGGAGCATGGATTCGATGGTTGGGGACAAGGAAATATGGCTTTGAATTTGTGGCCAAAATATAGCGAAGGCACAACATGGTTCACAGTTTTTGGAGTATTCTTTCCTACCATAACGGGTATTCTTTCTGGGATCAATATGAGTGGAGATCTGCGAGCGCCATCGACCGACATTCCAAATGGAACATTAGCTGCACTCAGTACCTCGACGTTTCTTTACATGGTATTCATTCTATTTCTTGGAGCAACATGCCAGAGATATACCCTTTTGACGGATTTCATGATTGCCGTAAGAGTGTCCGCAGTTCCATTTCTCTTGCTTGCTGGCATCTATGTTTCGAGCATGTCTTCTTGTTTGGGGGCGATGTACGGCACACCACGTGTTCTGCAAAGCATTGCTAATGAAAATGTCATCCCCGGAATTGGAAAACTCGGCATGGGTCGTGGGCCGAACAAGGTTCCTCTCTATGCGATGGCTGTGGTGGCTACAGTAACAACAACATTTATCATCGTTGGCGACATCAACACACTAGCTCCGATCGTCACTATGCCGTTCCTGCTGACCTATGCGTGTATCGATTATTCGTACTTTGCTCTAGCACAAACATTTGACATTCAAAACGTAAGAGAAGAGCGGTTCAGAATACAAGCACAGAGTCCATTGTACGAAACCAGAAATTACGGTACGACGAGTGACTATCAGGACAATAACGATTTGGATCAGCTGTTCCCGGAGCGAACTCGTCACAAGAACTTGTCGGTAAGAAAGTCGAAAAAATCTGTATTTTGATAGAATAAATACATGAGGATATTTCTCCTTACAGCAAAGTCCAACCAATTCACCGCACCATGTGCCTTCGAATGCTACAGCCCGTCCGTTAGCGAATGGAGGAACCAACAGTGGTTACCCTAATGGAGGGCTGTCCAATAGTACATCGATCAATAGTGAGGTGATTTTCCGCGATGGAACAGGAAATGGTAGCACGGCTGGTACCAATTCACTATCCGAGGCCGACGATGAGCCAATTGCACCGATTCGGCCGCCAATCCACTCGAAAACGAAAAACTGGTACTCGGGTTTCTGCAATCGGTGGGCTTCGTTGATGGGGGTGAGTATGACTTAATTCTGGGACATGGGGGATCTCCTAATAATTGTTCCAATGGTCGCCAAAGACTTTCTATATGTTTCATCTCCCATTTTTGGCTTTTTTTTACGTTTCTCCTTGGACTTTCGGACTTAAACATCATTTTTGCATCTGTAGCTACACTAATGTGGCAAGTGCAATCATACTCCAAAATCAGTTAATATTTGAACTGTTCCATCGAAACAAAAATCTATATTCCTGCAACACCTTCAAGACGTCACCCATCTCTAGTGACATTATAACTGAAAATATAAGTTGAACCATCGAAGAGAAAAATCTCCTTGAAACCAATTCCTCACTGACCTCAACTAATCACTGCAACACTCAGGTTTAATAAAGCAAGCTTAGTGTATGTTGGCTATTGGATATCGCATCCCATCCTAAATTATCTTCGTAGTCTGTGGATGATCCCTAACAATTACATTCTTTCTTTTCAGGCTGGTATAAAAATATTTGTGATGTTCCTGGTCAACTGGGTTTTTGCCTTGGTCTGCATGGGAACCGTCTTCGTACTATGGTTCTACGTCGGCACCGCCAATCCTGCCGTTAAACCCGGTCTAGCGCATGAGTTCCGATTCTTTGTGTGGCTGAAAAATGTCGTTTTCAGATGTTTCGGGTAACGTTCAAATTTTTCTTTAACCAACTGAAGAGTCTTAAGTAACAAAATAATTAAAACTATTACAGAAAACGAGTCCACGACTACGAACAGGTAGTGGTAACGCCTTCCTGTCCAAACGTTCCTCTGGCGGCCGCGCAGTTGAACGAAGAGAACGAAGACTTTGCTTCCCGACGAAGATACCACCAGTCGGCCGTTGTACAGGGTCACTACGTGGATGAAGTGTGAGCCGATAAGCTGTCCATTTAGCCAACAAGCTAAACATAATTAATAAGAAAGAACTATAGACACACACAAACATAACAAAAACAACAACAACACTGAACAATACTTCTAATTGTGGTAGTTAGAATCGCAGACTAGGGTAAATATTTGTACATTTATACACAAAACAACATTAAATTTTCGTCAGAAGACCACCAAAGCGAACTGATAGTCTGAGGTACGAGGTCAAATAGTATTTTGTATAATCAGAAACATTTAAATGACGCATCAAATAGTGTGTGGAAGACAAAAAGTGTTTATAAACCATGAGAAATAACGCGCAATCTGTAAGCAATAAGTGTGAAAATCAAACTCTGGCTATTGGTAAAATTGTTCTAGTATTGTAAATAATTCTGATTCCGCTGATACGTTACTACCGTTATTTTTTTTACTTTTTAGTTCATGCTATCCTATTTATCAAGATGTCGTTTATACTAATAACCAACTGCTACCAGTGTAAATAGTAATTCGTTGAGATTCGCAACTGACTTATTTAGTTTAGGCTTTAGTAATACTTGATCATGTTTCAGTTCAGAGTAGGGAACAAAGCGCGCGCATATTTATTCAAGTATAAGTACTAAAGTGTTGTGTAAGTTAAGATCAAGCGATGTAATACACTGTTTTTACACAAAATTCAACATGCTTGCATTTATACTGTAAAATCGATATGTTTACGAAAATTGGTTCTAACTATGACCGTAACACACTTCTTTTGTTGGTTCACAGAAATATCTCATACATAGTTTTGGAAACGTCACTATCTTCAGCGACGCAGTAATTTCTGTATCCTCTTTTATTTACGATAGATTAACAATAAATGATTCTTATAAAATTAGTAGGTTGTAATTTTTTTGTACATGCTCGCGACATTCCTGACATTGTATGTTACTTTGATTTGGAATATTGATATTTTCGTGAGCTATTTCGTGACATTTTGGGAATATAGTTAACCAAATTAAGAATGATGGGACAGTGGTTTCTATTTTCCCAAAATAAAACAAAATCATACATTGTTTACCTATAATAGCGTTTAAATATTTTGCATTATTTCAGTTTCAACCATATAATTTGCCATCCTGGGGAAATTTCAACTCTAGACAAAATAGTCAAGAGGTCGAAAGTAACATTTGTAAACAATGACTTCTAGCGTATTTTTCTGGGATTTACTTGCTCCCACAAACAAAATAGCACCATAAACAGATACAGGGAGTTATTACCTTCTCGTCGGTAGTGGATAAAGATGTTAGCATCCTGGCATTTCCAGGAAATTTTCGTTTTAAGTCATTGTTTACAATTGTTACTTTCGACCTTTTGACGATTTTGTCTAGAAGATGCTTCCGCTGGGGCAACAAAAATCATAATCACAAATTTGTGTTTAATCATTAATGATTATGAAAAGACCAAAATTAACTTAACCTCAGTGCGTCCATATGTAGATTATTAACAATGACATCACCAAGAATCTTGTGCAGGCAGTTCTCATTTTGCTTTCAACAACAGCGGTTGATTTTCGGTTTTTCGGTTGTATCCACGGGATAGTCTGTTTTTCGAGTATTACTGTTGTACAGATCCCTTCGAGGGAGTTTACTCATTAAATCTTCCGGTCCGCTTCCTAGCATCTTGCTATGAAGTACCTGGTGGTCACTCACTCACCGATTAACTATCGATATATTTTGACAGAATATTTGAGAGTGTGTTCGTGTGAGTTCATTATTAGGGGCGTCTTATTAAGCTTGGGACCGAGCTTGGGACCGATGTGCTAGTACTGACTGAGCTAAGAAAAAAATCGTATTTGTTCGGGACCTACTGGTCTTAGAGTTAGTCTATGATAGGACCAAGTCTCCCTTGGTTGGTATCAAATCAATGAGCGTAGGAATCAATAGAATCAATACCAGTTTACTAATGCTATGATGGGCCACCAATCAGAGGGCGGCCCAACTTGTCTTATCTCTACACGGAGCGAACAAATCGAGAGGAATTCATAGGAATATCGTATGGAAATTTGCCAGAAGATATTGCAAATTTCATACGATTCTCTAATGGAAAGAAGTTCAAAGGACAATCGTATGAAAATTTTGCTCACAGATTTTCAATCGGGATTCGAACCATGAACCTCGGGATCCAGAGACGAGCCACAATCCCACGAGACTATGTACATGCTACCCCCCAAACCCCCCCCCCCTACCCCTCCCCCCACAATACTTTGATAACCGTAATATAATTTCGTCTGGTTATTTTGCTTAACGACCTATTTGGGGTATCATCCAGTAGGATTTATGATATCGTTCGTTTAAGTTAATTTGTTATCAGGGAAGTGATGTCAATTGAAAGTTTATAAGAGGCATGTTTTTCTCGACCAGTGCAATTATAATCATTTCATACGATTTCGTATGCAATGAGTCTTGGACCCTTGCTTTGCGGTTCATAGTTCCGATGGTATGAAAATCGTATGGATAACTTCCTGAGTGTATTTGCAGGATATCCAGATAACGGGACATGCCGCCGCTCAGAAAAAAAACGTACTCTAGTGAAAATATTACCGACACACTGCCGTGAAATGCATATCAGTCCCATATGGAAAATCATCGATTGGAGAAAACAGCTATGAAAGTTGTGATGATGTTTTTCGTAATACATTGCGTTTCGCATGATGTTTGCAGTTTTTTCCACCCTGTGACATGAATAATGGTGTGTTCAATACTTTTGGCTCAAGAAACTACAAATTTATAACGTTTCCTGCGAAAAAACCGGAGTGGGACTGATATGCGTTTATTTTGCATGTCCGAGTGAAAAATAATCGCATATGAGTCCCAGTCTTTTTTAGATAGAATTAGATTGATACAACTTTATGGCACTTGCAGTATTTTTAATGGTGGCATGAGACTTGTGGCTTGCTGTTGCACAGTCATGTTTTAATCACACGAGATTTGGTATTGTTGCCTATATAATTCCTATGCTCTCCAGTAACAACTGGGAAGTATACCCAACAATCAATATGCAACTAGCGATTTGAAATTGGTTCACTGTTGTAGAACCCCTTGGTCCTAAGTTCACCTTGAAGCCAGCACCTAACTATAGATATTTGCGCCTTTGTTTTGATTTGCCGTGTTATTTTAACAGAATATTTGAGAGTGTGTTCGTGTGAGTTCATTATTAGGGGCGTATTATTAAGCTTGGGACCGATGTGTTCCAAGAAAAAAGTATTTTTCGGCCTCTTCTTAGTTTAGTTATGTATCCCAATTAGAGGGCCGGCGAAAATCCAGACCGAGTGCAGACAATAAAGCATTAGCATTAGCATTAGCATTGACGTTTGCACACCTCGTGGATGGAGCTACGATGAGGAATAATTCGTTGGAGACATTGCATGTAACCATGAAACGTATCCAGTTACTGATAAGTTTCTTCACACAATAATCTCCACGAAGACACTCCTCGATCGCTCACCTGGCCACGTCCATGCAACCGTTGTAGATAGGGAGGATTTGATATCAACCTTAAGAAGACACGGGGAACCCACGTAGCCTTCAGTAGATATCAAAGGAAAATGGAAAAGAATAGTCGGAGAGAATAGTTAAACAGAATGCCCTGTTTGGTGTACAGAACAAAAATTTATTTAAAATGGTCGTTGGGAGCATCTAGTCTAAGAAGGTTAAGTGATGCTCCATTTCTCTTCAAACGGTTGGGATCTAAGCATTAACTATAGCCCTAGCGCTATATGGCTTATGGTTATAGCGCCATTACTCGCTCTCTGAAAATAGAAGAATGTCTAAGAATATAAATACGGCCGTCAAAGATAACTTGTCAGAGGATTTGCGCTACTAATTGCATCATTACACAATAAGATGGCACCACAAGGGACTTCAGATCCAGCATACACGGTAGTGGGGAAGTTGACCATTTCGAGCCGAAACAGAGAAAGAGATAGCCCAAGCAACACCAAACTGTCATAATTAGTAACAGCAACTTTATTGTGACCTAATTGAGTCAAATTGAAGCTGATTAAATCAATTTGCAACAAGCTAGGGAGATTAAGGGTAACGGCATGATACTCACTAGTAGATTTGGTCGTTTTAAAAATCTTAGTTGAAAAACTTAATAATTGAATATGTTTGTTAATTGTTGAGTGCTATCGAAGGTGAATTTGCATTGATTGCATAACGTACACAACCAAAACCACACAACCCCCCCCCAAAAAAAACAAAACCATATTACATATTTAATTCACACCATCACAATGCTACAGGGGATGATCAAAAAGGAGAAGACTAGCAAAATTTTGTCCAGATTCAAAGTGATACAGTTCGGTGAATAATAAACCGTTTTTGATGAAACTAGAAGCGTTCGACGGGGAATTTATTCTAGTTTCAGCATGTTTATTCAAAATTTGATTTGACTTCCGGGCACCGGAGATAGCACGGATACTTTGAGGTTATGTCAAATGTGCTAATTTTCTGCAGCTCGTTATTTTTTATGTTACTTGAAAATCGGAAATATTATATTTTTCTCAGAAACTAGAATTCATAACAAGTCTGTCAGTGGTTAAAGATCGTGAATCGGCCCATAAACAACCGAGATATGGCCATTTCCGTAAAATGTAGTTTTTTACCCTATTGCCTGACACTTCTTATGTTGAAAAACTCCTTTTTAATTTATCTGTAACTCTGCGTACCCTTAACCAAATTAGATGCAACTTTTTCCATACGATTACAAATTTATCCTAGTTTTTGGAAGAGTAGCGGACATTTCGTTATTTTCCGTAGTTCCGGATTCATTATCGGGAATCGTGAAGGAAGTACCCTACCAGTGTAATGGCCAGAGTTAGAACTGTATCAAACCTGGCTTGCGACATATCAAACTTCATGATTTTACAAACCAATACCACTGGTAGTCAACCTGAGAGTATTCTTTCACATTGGCCACACCTGGTGACGTTCCGGATTCCGGGTTCCCCCAGGGAAGTGGCCAGATTTCGAATGATGTCAAACCCTGGCTTGCGACACATCAAACTTCATGATTTTACAAAACAATACCGCTGGTGGTCAACCTGAGAGTATTCGGTCACATTGGCCACACCTGGTGACGTTGCGGATTCCGGGTTCCCCCGGGGAATTGGCGAGATATAGAACGATTCCAAACTATGGATTGCGACACATCAAACTTCATGATTTTACAAATCAAGATTACTGGTGCTCAACCTGAGAGTTTTCGGTCACATTGGTCAGACCTGGTGACGCTCCGGGATCCGGGTTCCCCCAGGGAAGTGGCTGGATTTAGAACGATGTCCAACCTGGCTAGCAACACATCAAACTTCATGATTTTACAAACCAATACCACTGGTGGCGAATCTGAGGTTTCTATTGTGGGCATCAGGATTCAATGGCAAATTATTCAAACATAGTTTCGAAAATATATAAAAGTTCGGATATGCTAACAATAATTCAGTTATTTTGATTAGATAGATCGTTTCAAAGGAAAATCGCGTTTAATAAGGCGTGGGTCCACCATTCGCATTCAAAACGGCTAGGATACGCCTAGGGATGGAATCGTACAATTTTCGGATTGTTTCGATAGGTATTTTATACCACTCATCGATCAAAACCTTCTCTAACGCTTTTAGAGACGATGGTGGTGGAAATACACTTCTCACGCGTGCTTCTAATGTAGACCAAAGTGGCTCGATAATGTTGAGGTCTGGTGACTGTGCTGGCCAATCAAGGTGATGAAAGTCTGTGTCATGCTCTTCGTACCACGCCTTTATGATTTGAGCAGTGTGGATTGGAGCGTTGTCATCTTGGAAGATTCCTCTGCCATCAGGAAAGATGGTCTTCATCATTGGCAGCACCTGTTGGGCAATTGTGTTATTTTAAGTATATTGTGAAGGTTTTCTAAAAAATACCTGGTCATCCAATATTTCTTGATAATCTTTGGCCTTTATTTTTCCCTTCATAGCAACTAAAGGCCCAAGAGAATGCCACGATATTGCACCCCATACCATAACTGACCCCCCGCCATGTTTAACGGTTGGCAGAAGGCAGCCAGGGTTGTAGGCTTCTCCAGGAGTACGCCATACGTACACTCGACCTGTAGTTGGAAACAAGGTAAAAGATGATTCGTCCGACCACACAACTTGGTTCCATTGATCTGGCGTCCATTCCTTATGATCCTTGCACCAGCGCTTCCTGTTTACCGCGTTTTGCGGTTTTATTAGCGGTTTAGAAATGGCCGCACGAGCGTAAAGATTCATGTCGTGCAGCTCCCTTCGGACAGTTGATGTAGAAACTGGTTCTTGAAGCGCATTGTTCAAAGCAGCAGTTGCTTTAACAGCACTAATGCGTCTGTCTGCTTTGACTATGCGCTTCAACGAACGTTGCTGCCGGTCATCCATCTTCTGCTTCCGTCCACAGCTACTTTTATCAGGCGATGTTTTTCCATGTTTTTTATATTCCGACATTATCCGGCAAACTGTGGCCCTGGCAACACCAACCAGTTTGCATGTTTCAGCGATCGAAGCACCGGCTTCTCGAGCACCGACTATACGGCCCCGTTGAAATTCCGTAAGCTCTAATGGCATTTCGAACTGCACACTTCAGCACTTAACCTTGATTTGTCCCATGCGCAAGCACTCAATCCTGTCACCTTTTGTCTTCTTCTATGCAAACATGTACACGGATAAAAAATAATACCCAATTTGAGTTCTATTCCGCCAGGTCGATGGTTCCGTACGCCAAATTAATTTTGAGTTATTTTTCAATTAATTTTGAGTTATTAATTTTGAGTTATTTTTAGTTTAGGTATTGTTTTGTAAAATCATGAAGTTTGATGTGTCGCAAGCCAGGGTTTGACATCATTCGAAATCTGGCCACTTCCCTGGGGGAACCCGGAATCCGGAACGTCACCAGGTGTGGCCAATGTGAAAGAATACTCTCAGGTTGACTACCAGTGGTATTGGTTTGTAAAATCATGAAGTTTGATATGTCGCAAGCCAGGTTTGATACAGTTCTAACTCTGGCCATTACACTGGTAGGGTACTTCCTTCACGATTCCCGATAATGAATCCGGAACTACGGAAAATAACGAAATGTCCGCTACTCTTCCAAAAACTAGGATAAATTTGTGATCGTATGGAAAAAGTTGCATCTAATTTGGTTAAGGGTACGCAGAGTTACAGATAAATTAAAAAGGAGTTTTTCAACATAAGAAGTGTCAGGCAATAGGGTAAAAAACTACATTTTACGGAAATGGCCATATCTCGGTTGTTTATGGGCCGATTCACGATCTTTAACCACTGACAGACTTGTTATGAATTCTAGTTTCTGAGAAAAATATAATATTTCCGATTTTCAAGTAACATAAAAAATAACGAGCTGCAGAAAATTAGCACATTTGACATAACCTCAAAGTATCCGTGCTATCTCCGGTGCCCGGAAGTCAAATCAAATTTTGAATAAACATGCTGAAACTAGAATAAATTCCCCGTCGAACGCTTCTAGTTTCATCAAAAACGGTTTATTATTCACCGAACTGTATCACTTTGAATCTGGACAAAATTTTGCTAGTCTTCTCCTTTTTGATCATCCCCTGTAGCAGAAAATAATTCTCGGCAAATTTAACGAATATTTAACATTCGTTGGCCTTAGCCTCAATGATCGACAATTTAGTTTTTTAACGTGAACCAAACGCTGAGGTCGTCGGCGAAGTAACAATCCTTAGGAAGTAACGAGACCACTGCATTATTTGGGAGTAGCATTAACGGCACCGGTACAGAGGTAATTGGGGCGATTCTTTTAAACGATGCATGGACTACCACCAATCTATAGTACTGTTGAAACAGGAACATCGAGTCTTTTTTTTCGGCCCACGGACCACCGTTCTTTGAAAGCTCCAGTCTTAGCTTCATTCCCAACGGACGTTACTATTTTTTGTGGTACAAACCAAACTACGATACTAAACTTCGCTTCACTCTTGCAAATGAAAGCTTCATCCCGAATGTAACTTTTATCTCCATAAACACAACGGAGAAGCTTTCACGGTTCTGTTCTTTGACACACGATCATCTTCAATGCACTTTTAAATCAATGAAAAATCTTTTGCTACTTATAAAATTACGTAAATTTTCCGAAAAAAATGACAGCACGGGAAAACACGTCCATTCGGAGACAGAGCCTACTTCCGTTTTCCAGCCAAAAAATTCTGCATTGTGCTCTCATGCCGTGCG
The DNA here is from genome assembly GCA_024533555.2 of Aedes koreicus. Lineage (NCBI taxonomy): Eukaryota > Metazoa > Arthropoda > Insecta > Diptera > Culicidae > Aedes > Aedes koreicus. The sequence goes on along the minus strand of JAHHFK020000921.1, from coordinate 559,445 downwards.
GTTCTATTTTCTATTTGCTGAAGGAAGTGCTATTGCTACCTAACGCTACACCAAATCTTAAACAGCACTTTTCAGTGCTAAATAATACCTACAATTTTTAGATTTCCTCTTATTCCTTTTCGATCCTTGTTAGGCCCTTCGGGTAACCCGGCTTGGATATCGCATTGGAAAATTCCTCTTCGGTCCCTCGGATTCTTATAGTTATCTGCTTGGACGTCGATTTGGAGCAAATTACTCTGCCACTATGGCAAATAAGCGCAAACGAAAAGGGCAATCTATTGATTCGCCTGCAAATCAAATTAATGTGAGTAATCAATTTGATATGCTCACAGATGATGAGAGTGATCCATCATCTAATCAAAATTTGAAAAAACTTTCTCGATTGAGAAAGGAAAAAGTTCCCCCTATTGTGGTGACAATTTCGGATTTCCATGCTTTTCGCAAGGAAATCTTAACATTTGTTGAAGGTGTGAAATATTCCCTTCAAATTTCCAGACGAGGTGAATGCCGTTTGCATGCAGAGACCTTGGACGGATTCAAACGTGTTCTTGAGTATCTTACTCAGAAGAACCACAATTTCTTCACCTATGACACCAAAGCTGAGCGTCTTTTCAAGGTTGTCTTGAAAGGACTGCCCAGTGGTGAATCTCTCGATGAAATAAAAAACGAGTTAACAAAATTACTTGGATTTAGCCCAGTCCAAGTAATTAAGATGAAAATGAAATCCCGGCCTGGCGATGCTCGCAAAGGGATTTCAAACGATTTCTACTTAGTTCACTTCAAGTCAAGTGAACTTAATAACCTTAAGGCTTTAGAAAAAGCAAGCCTTTTGCTCCATGTCCGTGTGAAGTGGGAACATTTCAGGAAGACTGGAGCCAATTTCCAAAGCCTCACCCAATGCCGTAAGTGCCAGGGATGGGGTCACGGAACAAAGCATTGCCATATGGTTGGTAAATGCATGAATTGTGGTGATTCCTCACACACTAAGGACGACTGTCCTGTGAAGGAAGATCCTCAAAAATTCAAATGTTCAAATTGTGGTGAAAACCATAAATCAAATTTTTGGGAGTGCAAGACTCGCAAAGCAATTTTGCAGTCGCGCACTAAGCGCCAGGTAGGAAACGAAAAACGTTCCCGACCAGCTACTACCCATTCTGCAGCTGTTAACAACGATCAGCAAAGAACTAATTCCTACCAAACCGTCGGTAGAAACAGCGGACAGGTTTTTCCATCCGCAACTGTAACTTCAAACGCTCAACGAGGAGTAAATACTATTTCGATACCTGCAGGTACCAACAGGGTTCAATCTTCAAACCCTACATTCTTACCCAACCGTGTTGTTAACAATGTTCAACATGTAAATGGACCTACCTACGCTGCCGTTGCAGCGGGTAGAAACCAAAACCAAAATTCCCACGGGACTTCTGATGAATTTGATTTAGGTAACATATCCGCTCCTAAATTAGAATTTTTACAGCAATCGTTAATCGATATGATAACCGATATGCTAAAAACTAATTCCATGTTTGAAGCTATCCAAACTGGTATTAAATTTGCCAATAATATTGTCATGACATTGAAGTTCAGTAATGGATTTTAAGTCATTAAATATTTTGAATTGGAATGCTCGATCCATCAGAGATAACGAGGATGAGCTATTTAATTTCTTAAGAGTTCATAACGTGCATATTGCTGTTATAACTGAGACTTATCTCAAACCTGCCCATAAGGTCAAAAGAGATCCAAATTATTTTGTCTACCGAAATGATCGCATTAATGGAGCTGGTGGTGGCGTTGCCATCATTGTCCATAGGCGTATCAAACATCACATTCTTTCTTCATTTGAAACCAAAGTTTTTGAAACTTTGGGGGTTTCAGTTGAAACAAAATTTGGCCAATTTACTTTTATAGCTGCCTATTTGCCTTTCCAATGCACTGGTCAGCAAAAGAACTGGCTCAAGGGTGACCTCCAGAAACTTACCCGTCATAGGTCTAAATTCTTTGTTATTGGTGATTTCAATGCAAAACACCGCTCATGGAATAATTCGCAAAGCAATGCCAATGGTAATATACTTTTTGATCATTGTTCTGCAGGCTACTACACTATTCAATACCCAAACAGTCCAACTTGCTTTTCTTCAGCCAGAAATCCCTCAACTATTGATTTGGTCCTAACTGATTCATGTCAACTTTGTAGTCAATTGATTACCCATGCTGACTTTGGTTCTGATCACCTTCCAGTTACATTTGAAATATCTCAAGAAATCATTTCTAATTCCATCAGTTCTACTTTCAACTACCATAGAGCTAATTGGGATCAATATCGAACATTTATGGAATACAACTTTGATCCCAATGTTCCATTGCAAACAAAAAATGAAATTAATAATGCTCTTGAATCTCTGGCTTTCTCAATAAATAGAGCAAGAGCTGCTTCAGTGCCAAAATGCGAGGTTAAATTCGATCCAGTTATAATTGATGACGATCTTCAGCTCTTGATTCGTCTGAAAAATGTACGTAGGCGTCAATATCAAAGAACACGTGATCCCGCTATGAAAGTCATATGGCGAGATTTACAAAAACAAATTAAAAAACGCTTCTCTGCCCTGAGGAACAAAAATTTTGAAAATAATGTGTCAAAATTAGATCCGAGTTCCAAACCTTTCTGGAAACTCTCTAAAATATTGAAAAAACCTCAAAAGCCTATACCAGCGCTTAAGGAAGGTGATAAAATTTTGCTCACAAATGCGGAAAAAGCTCAAAAACTTGTTAAGCAGTTTGAGAGCTCCCATAATTTCAGTTTGGGTCTTACAAGTCCTATTGAGGATCAAGTTTCCAGGGAGTATCTGAATATTTTCTCACAAGAAAATATTTTTGATGATTCTTGGGGAACTGATTTGGATGAAGTAAAAACTATAACTAAAAAATTTCAAAATATGAAAGCACCAGGTGATGATGGAATTTTCTATATCCTAATCAAAAAACTCCCCGAGAGTACTTTGTCTTTCTTGGTGAAACTATTTAACAGATGTTTTCATCTGGCATACTTTCCAGATAAATGGAAAAATGCAAAAGTCGTACCTATCTTGAAGCCAGACAAAAATCCGGCTGAAGCTTCTAGCTACCGACCAATCAGTTTGCTTTCTTCAATAAGTAAGCTTTTTGAAAAAATAATTTTGAATAGAATGATGCTTCACATCAATACAAACTCAATTTTTGCTGATGAACAGTTTGGATTCCGCCATGGGCATTCAACTACGCATCAACTTTTGAGAGTTACAAATTTAATTCGTTCAAACAAAGCTGATGGCTGCTCCACTGGAGTTGCTCTTCTAGACATAGAAAAAGCATTCGACAGTGTTTGGCATGAAGGTTTGATTGCGAAACTGAAAAAGTTCAATTTTCCGCTTTATATCATGAAATTAATTCAAAACTACTTAACTGATAGAACTTTGCAAGTAAATTATCAGAATTCTAAATCTGATCAATTGCCTGTCAGAGCTGGTGTTCCTCAAGGTAGCATTCTTGGGCCAATACTTTATAACATTTTCACTTCAGATCTCCCTGATTTACCTCAGGGCTGTCAAAAATCTTGCTTTGCTGATGACACAGGCATTTCCGCTAAAGGAAAAAGTCTTCGTGTTATATCCAGGAGGCTACAGAAAAGCTTGGACATTTTTACAGATTATTTTCAAAAATGGAAGATTTCTCCTAATGCTTCCAAAACTCAACTTATAATATTCCCACACAAGCCTAGAGCTGCATTTTTGAAACCAAGTAATAGTCATATGGTCACTATGAACGGAGTTCCAATTTCTTGGTCAAATCAAGTAAAATATCTTGGACTGATACTTGATCAAAAATTAACTTTTAAAGATCACATTGAGGGCATTCAAGCCAAATGTAATAAATATATAAAATGTTTATATCCTCTTATAAACAGAAAATCCAAACTTTGTTTGAAGAACAAACTTCTAATATTTAAACAAATCTTTAGACCGGCCATGCTTTATGCTGTGCCAATATGGTCTAGTTGTTGTGCTACTAGGAAAAAAGCACTTCAAAGGATTCAGAACAAAGTTCTGAAAATGATTTTGAAGCTGCCACCCTGGTTCAGTACTATTGAATTACATAGAATTTCAAACGTTGAGACTCTAGAAGAAATGTCCAACAAAATAATTCATAATTTTAGACAAAAATCATTGCAGTCTTCAATTGCAATGATCAATTCTCTCTATAGATAAGAACTAGTTTTAAGAAATCAATAATTATTCTTACACGCAGGCAAAAGGAACCCTGTTAAAAATACTGAATAGACAAAGTAAAAATAATATTAACACAATTAGATATAAATGATAGCATATAAGGTTGAAATGTTAATTACTTAGCAGGATCACCTAGGTTAATATATGAATGTAAAATAATGTAAAAATTTGGAATAAATAAAGAGTTAAAAAAAAAAAAAAAATAAAATAAATAAAAAGAATAAGCCACACCACTGCCGACAAACACAACACAATAAAAATAAAAATTTTTTTGAGCCCCCACCACCCACACGAAACACGAAAAAAACAAACACGTTACACAAGCTCCCAAGCGCACTCATACATATTTCCTCCCCCACACAAAAATTATCCCTTCGGAAATTTTTTCTCAACCCGCCCACCACGTATTTTTTTTTATAATAAACATTTTTCTTTTTATTTATAAATATTAATATTTTTATTTTGTATAATACCCCGCGCAGAGCAGCACCACCACAGAAATATTACGCAATACAAAACACGCATCCTATCACACATCACAACACCCACTATCTCCCCCCCCTGCCCCCCACCCATAATTTACCATCCGATTGTCTAAAACACACCCCACCACAACCCAACAACGTTACCACCTAGAAAAAAATATCTTTTTCACTCCACCCACGTGCACACGTTCCGATATAACACCAAAACACTCCACCCCCAACTCCCCCCCCCTCTGTCTATTGAAAACATTAGAGCACCTTCAACTAGCTAAAGCATCACGTGCGGAGTATCGTGACGATGGAGAATCTACGAAATCTGGAAATGTGATTTTATCGGTTGATTTACAAAAGGTAATATAGAGAATTGAAGGTTATAATCATAATATAATAGATTCTTATCTTCTCTTTATAAACAGATCATTCAGCTTCCGCGTTTGGATGGATTAAAGACAATTGTGTTTTCGCAAAGGCTAATTGCCTTCAAAGAAACATTCGCTCCGGTTGGAAAATACACCCGAACTACACCTGTGCTTGCGTGTGTTTGGAATGAAGCTGTGAGTGGACGATCCGCAAATGACATTCTTAGTTGTTTCCATCGAGTAATCACCAGATTTAAAGATGTGGACAAGCTTGTTCTGTGGTTAGATAACTGTGCTGCCCAGAACAAAAACTGGAACCTTTTCCTCCATTTGATCCTTCTTGTAAATTCTAAGGATGTACAGATTAAGGAACTGGTTCTAAAATATTTTGAATCTGGGCACACTTTTATGTCTGCCGACAGCCAGCCTTGGTGAAAACACCAAACCGTGCTGCACGAGAGCCGAACTTGACTGCAAACACACCACCATGTGGCTATAATTTACCACTTCAGTTTCGTGCTTATAGATGAACCCGCAACGCAATGGACGCGACACGTGTGTACACGCTCGTGTTTTGCTTTAGACACCGTGTCCGTGTCTTGATTTTTGAGATAACACCCGAGCCGAGTGGTTACGATCACAAAAACATACACCCAGTATGACACTGGCTACCACGGATAGAGCATTGCTCGTCGGATGATTCTAAAAATTTGGTAATTTGACTTATAGGTTTGTTTTCTTGGCCGTTGGGTGACGGGCGCAAAAGTTGATTGAGTTGACAAGCACGGCATAGGTAGAAATAAAATAAATGAACCACGCGTGTATTCCGCAATCGGACACAATCGGAAACACTCGGCTGTGGTGTTTGCCGAATCATCATACACGGTGTCTGAAGCCAAAACACGAGCACTGGCATTGGTGTTATACCCACCGCGTGGCGTGTAAGTCTGGAAGCACGAAGTCAAAGTGGTGAATTCAATACACACGCTAGCGTGGTAAAAAATAGCTCGGCGTGCAGTGTAGTGTTTGGACATGGCTGCCCCCTTCCCCCCCCGGGGGAGGGGGGCAACAAAACCCACCCCCCCCCCCCTTCTCTGATTTCAGGTAGTTGAGGACAAGCCCCAGAAAAAGGGGGGGAGGTAGGGGATGGCCCGCGCCTCTCCGTTTTTTTTTTTTATCTCCCCCCATTTTTTTTAAAAGCAAAACCCCCCCCCACACACCGACACAAAACACACGTTGTTGTTAAAAAGGGGTTTTGAGGTTTTCCCTACCGCCGCTGTGGTGGGGGGGACCCCCACAAGAGCTGTAACATTATGACACCGCAACCATAGAAAAAAGGTTTGCTCGGGTGATTTCTCCCTTGAAGGGCATTTGAAACGCCCACCCCCCCAAAAGGTATTGTTGGAGAAAGAAAAACGGCATTACTTAAAACCATTATACCGTTAGTGGACGAAAGTAAGAAGCCATTCTGGGTTGTATTACCTGAACAAGTCGATCGTCTATGAATTTTAAATTCGGTATGCCTACTGTTATTACTTTTAACACTGTTTTGTTCCATTTTCATTTTAAGTTTATAATACAAAAAAAAAAGAATAAAAAAAACAAACACCTCCTTAAACTATCATTTTGTTATATTGTAACCTCTCTAATAAAACACAAGAACGATAACCCAAATGCATAAACTATACCATGTATGATTTGGATGTAACCCCGAATAGATAATTAAGGAAAGATCGTTATTATGACTTGTTTCGTATGGTGGGACTGATATGCGTTTATTTTTAAGGTGGGACAAATGGGCCCAGTGTTGTTTTCATGTTTGGTCTGAACAAACTACCCAAGTTTTTCATTAAAACATAAAGAACAACGATAATTAGAACTAATAATGATCCTAACTCAAAATCACCAAAAAGTCATATGGGACTGATATGCGTTTCACGGCAGCACAGGTAGAAAAAGCGACCACCAACTAAAGACACACATAAGCACCCGAGAAAGACCAGATATAACGACTTTTTCACGTTATTTTTTTTTCAATTTATTTTACGAGTTTACTACACTCAGGAAATTATCCGTACGATTTTCATACGATCTGAGCCTATGTTGTATATACTGAAGTTGTGTCCATTCTATTCGGTCCATGGCTGCAATTCGCGAGCCCCGCAGTCTGCAAAGGATCTGCAGGTCACCTTCTACTTGATCGATCCACCTTGCTCGGTGCGTGCCTCTCCTTCTTTTGCCCGTTGGATCGTTATCGAGAATCATTTTAACTGGGCTGTCGTCCGACATGCCCAGCTCACCGTAGATTGGTGTAAACGATGGGGGAGTTCTCCCAGCAACTGATGCAATTCGTGATGCATTCGCCTTCTCCACGTTCTGGCTTCCATCTGCTGCACTCCACCGTATATTGTACGCTGTTACGTATAAGCGTAACATGTTTGTTCACCTTGCTATACATGTATCTTGTACGCTACTCGTAACAAGCTTATATGGTGTCAGAAGAAACCGCGCCGTGAAAACTATTCCGTTTAACTAGAAATTCGATAGAATCGCGGAAAGAAACGACTCAAGAATGTAGATAAGTTACCAATTGTTCGAAGCGGAAAGAAATTTCAGTAGCGACTGGAGTGCAAACCTTTAATTTAGTCAAACAAAATCGATCCCCAAGTGATCCGGCAATATGGCGTCATCTGCGGGCCTGAAGCCGCCGAAGCCCATCGTGCTGGCGGAAAACATGGCCGCCCAGTGTAAGAGTTGGGTTCCACAATATTCATGGTTTGCGACGGCAACGCAGCTGCCGGAAAAATCGTATGACGTGCAGGTGGCAACGTTCATGAGTGCGATAGGCCAGATGAAGAAAAATATGTCAATATAATCAAAACAAAGTTTGATGATTGTTTTAGACCCAAATGCAACATATACAGATTATCTGTAATTATACAGATTTTTTGCAGTTTTTGGATTCAGAATTCTGTATGTACAGATTACATATTTTTAGAAAAAATACAGATTCTTCAGATTTTTGAAGAATCCTCTCTTACGTTGCATTTTTTGGTTGTAAATGACCATATTTGGAAATCTCATTGAGCCGCCTACAGAGTTTGTTAGATATTCATCGACATACCGGAAGGATGGTCGCTTCGAAGGCATCAATCAAGTTGATCTCGGTGGACAACATCTATTTCTTCAACCGCCTGTCTTAAATGATGACTGGATGGACAATGTGCAGTAGTCAATCCAAGTCTCTCACATCCCTATTCTGATGATCTGCAAAATGCTTGCTTGGAGTCAAGTTGATAAGGATTATGGTCGACATATACCTTGTGATCAAAAATTTCCGGTAATTTGAAAAAAAAAACGCATTTATTTCAATTTTTAATTGATATCTTTATTATCGCCTTCAAAGTACTCGCCATTAGAGGCAACACACATATGCCAGCGCTTTATCCAATCATCCATACATTTTTTATAGGCCGATGAATGTATGGCTTTCAGTTCTTCCAGCGAATTCTTTTTTATCGCATCAATCGATTCAAAACGCCTACCTCTGAGCGGAATTTTCAGTTTTGGGAAGAGAAAGAAGTCGCACGGGGCAAGGTCTGGTGAATATGGTGCTTGTTTGATGGTATTGGTGGAGTTCTTGGCCAAAAATTCACAAATAGTGAGCGCGGTGTGTGATGGAGCGTTATCGTGGTGTAAAATCCACGAATTATTGCGCCACAATTCTGGCCTCTTCTTTCGAATTGCCTCACGCAAACGTCTCATAACTTGTAAATAATACTCTTTGTTAACCGTTCGACCTTCTGGAAGGAATTCAGAATGGACGACACCGCGAAAATCAAAGAAAACGGTCAGTAAAACTTTAATTTTGGAGCGACTTTGTCGTGATTTTTTTGGTTTCGGCTCATCTTCGGCGCGCCATTCGGACGATTGTTGACTTGTGAGCATATCAAATTCATATACCCACGTTTCATCACCAGTTATGATGCGTTCCATGAATGTGGGATCGCTATCTGCGTTCGCAATCATCTGTTTAGCGACCTCAACTCGATGCTGTTTTTGCAAAAAATTCAGCTCTTTTGGAACAAGTCGTGCTTCAATGCGTTTCATGCCCAGAATTTCCGTCAAAATGTGTTCGGTCGATCCAAATGAGATATCAAGGAGTGCAGCTATCTCCCGAATGCTAATTGAGCGGTTTTCCATAACTAAATTCTTCACGGAAGCGATGTTTTCATCGGTAGTTGAGGTCGATGGTCGTCCAGAACGCGGCATGTCACTCACGCTTTCACGGCCTTCTTTAAAGTCTTTGTGCCAAACAAATGTAGGTACGATTTTGTGACATAGAGTCCTCACCAAAGGCTTTTTGCAACATTCTGAGCGTTTCCGCTGCAGAAAATCCGTTTGCAACACAAAATTTCACACAAACGCGTTGTTCCAATTTTTTATCCATGGTAAAAATCGCCGAGCGTCTATTTTTCGACTAACAAAAGCAGTTGTCAAAACAAAACTAATGGATAATTTGCTCTCACACTTTGACAGAATATCAGAACTAGTGTTGCCATCTTACACTAAAAAGATTTTACCGAAAAAATAAAGGCGGCCTTTTTAAATTGAAAATTACCGGAACTTTTTGATCACAAGGTATTCAGCAAGACAATATTAATCAAGATTTAATCCGAGGATAATACTTGTTGGTGCTCACCACTCTAAGTGGTTTTTGTTTTGCCATTTTGATTGTTTTGCTGAAGCTGACTAAGAAGTGGCTGTCAAAAGAAGATAATGTATTTCAATTGAAAGAGATGAATGTTAAGTTCATCGTCACCCGACGATTTTCAATTGAAATTGAAATTGTTTGACTCTGATTGGAGTGTATATTTGAAGTCTCTTTTTGTGGTAAATTAAACCTTCGATCGTGGATGGGTTTCCTTACACTGCACAAGTACTTAGTTCGAACGCGATGCACGCAAAGATATTTTTCAACCAGTGAACCGGCACCAAACAGTGGTTTAATGAACAATTCAGATTTTCTTCCAGATTTTCAACAGATACAGATAAAACAGATTTTTGGATGTGAAAATACAGATTGAACATGAAACAAATGTGGCAACACGACCCATGTCGTGTATTACGTTTGAACGGTATATTTATAATCAAATCGTCCAACAAGAAGATGAGCAGTTTGACAGTTTCGTTACTCGGTTCCCTGGTGAAAGATCGAATCATAATCCGAGTGCGGTACACAAGCTTGATGTTACAGCTGTTGAACGACGATCTAAGGGCCTGTTCATAAACTACGTAGACTTATTTTTGAAAATCTCAGACCCCCCCTCGTAGACTTTTCTCCATACATTTTTTTGAAACGTGGTCTGTCTCAAGTGTTAAAATTCCTAAATTCAACGGTGTGTCTTGTAATCAAACGTTACAAGGATACTCTGAGTGTGAATAGAGCACACCGCATCTATCATAAAAGTGGCACTAGGGAAAAAGAGCTGAGGAGAAAGGTGTTGAGGTTCGTGAAAGGCAACCTAGGTGTCTCCATACGTGATTTGACAAAGAAATACGGTTCCAACTTTTCCACCGTGCGTAACATCCTTTCAAGAGAAGGATATAAGTCTTTTTGGGCCAGTAAACATCCTAATCGCTCGCTTAAACAAAATTTAGTGGCCAAAAAGCGAGCACAATGTTACTTTCGTCGCCAAAGAGATTAATCCTCCGAATTGCCCTGAGTTCAGACCGATCGAAAAATATTGGGCAATTGTCAAGCGAGATCTTTGAGGATGCGGTAAAGAAGTGACAAATGCACAACAAATGCGTTTATAGTGGAATAAGTTCACCGGTACAGTGTCACCAGCGACTGTGCAGATCATGATGGCATCGATCACAAATAAAGTGCGACAGTTCGCGTTCGAAACGATGAAATGTAATAACTTGTTATGTATCGTTTGAATAAATATTGATTTGTTTGACGTTTTTATCAACCGTGTATGTGTATGTTGTTTAATTCTTGAGTTATGATCACTTGAATGCGTCCAAATTTACTTTGAATCGGGCTTTATGAGCAGTTAGAAGTACACATTTTATTGGCTAGTGCGAAACAACACATCGAAATGGATTTTGAAATGCAGTCTCTGAAGTCGGTAATAAGGCAAGGATGGCCGAAATCAAGGTCTAGTCGAACCAGGTAATAATTCCACAACCGTTGAGAAAACCAATGTTGGCTAAGATACTTAGCTGTCATGCAGGTATTCAAAGCTGTATTCGAGTGGCGAAACAAGTGTTGTTCTGGATAGGTATGGGCAGCGACATCCAGGAGATGGTTGAAGCTTGTACAATTTGTCAGCGTCATCAACAAAGCAACACGAAAAACACCATTATTCTGAAGGATATCCCAGGTCTCCCATTTGAGAGGGTTGCGTCCGACCTGTTCCACCTCAAGGGGAAACAGTATCTTCTGCTCGTTGATAGTTATTCTTGTAATTTTGACATAAAACAACTACGAGACACAACGTCCAAACAGGTACTAAGGAGTTCCGCCAATTTCGTAGTCAATGGAGATTTGAAAACCAAACATCGAGACCTCTCTTTCCCAGGGCAATTGGATTAGCTGAACGATACGTTCAAGTCGCCAAATCACTGCTGAAAAAATGCAGTGACGATGACGTTCGTGTCTGGTGACCGATGGTGAGATAACTCTAATGAGGAACGCCCATCACTTGCGCAAGCTACGAGAAGGTGATCAGATGAAAGAGAGTTTGCAAGAAATCGGACATCCCATGGAAAACGCTAGGGTTTTTTTTCATTAGGGCCAATCTACAATTGAGAGATTCTCTCCGGGCTCGCTCTCTTTCATTCATTACAGCGCCATTATAAAACTTTCGATGCATTCTTTAGTACAGATCGAAACACAACAGTGCTGGCTAGCATACTCTACAAATAGTAGAATGAAAAACGTAAAGGTGATTGATTTATGAATGAAAGAGAGCGAGCCCGGAGAGAGTCTCTCAATTGTAGATTCGCCCTAATGAAAAAAAACCCTAGAACGATCCAGATGATATTCGAAGCGAAATAAAGACTGAGCCCAGTATAAACCATGATCAGCATTCGTCGGTGGAAACGTCCAGAGAAAGTCAGTAAAACCGCGTGTAACACGTGCTGGGCGTACAGTGAAACCTTAAAGATTCAGTGAATTTGAATATTATTAAGAGAAGATGTAACGTATAAGCGTAACACGTTTGTTAATCTGGCTATAAATGTACCTTGCACCTACCTTTGTATCATACGCTACCTGACTATAAATATACCTTGTTGTTGACTCGTATCTACACTGAACCCAAACATCATCCCAAGATCGTCTGACAAGTAATTCGATTGCGCCCTTTAACGAAAAGCATTCGGAAATCGGATGGTTGTCTTATGGTTACCCAGCAAACATCAATGCTGAATAACTGTTTGTTCATTAATAATAATGAAGTCATGACAAAGCTGGCCCATTCGAAGCTATAAAAATATATAACAGATATGGTACGGTACGAATTCCTAACTTCAGGTTATATTTATTTGTATCATTGTGAGAAATATGAATGATGTATGTTCTCGTAGAATGGATAAACCGTCTACAAGCTAATGTTAAGCTTCCTAGAACTGTAGTATCGAAAGCTTCCTCAGCCCATGCCGATTAAGAATAATTGCATTTACCTCCGACAGGTCCCTGCATGTAATCCGCGAAATGCTGCTTACACTCCCTTGCGGTACTTTTCACCGTGGGAAAACTCGGTCATCGGTTTACCGGATACACCGCATGTGCCGATTCCCACACGCCCGTTGACATTCTCTGGTGATGCGAATATGCTCTTGCATTTGTTGCCCGACTTCTTGGTGCTTTTGGCAGAAAACTGAAGCCATTTATTCTTCTCCGTTTCTCGCTCTTCCTCCAGCTCCTTGAAGCGTTGCTGCTTCTTTTGTTTCTTCTTTTTGAGATATTCCTTTTGATTAGGCCGCATCCGTCTGAAATGCCAGAATTGAATTGAGCAAAGCATATAATAATCATCACAAACCAAGATGTACTAACTTATTACTATTTGATGGAAACACTTCATTCCGAACTTTCTGTTCCTTCAACTCGGAAAGGGTCGTGGTGCTTCGATTCTGGTATGCGTCGAATACAACATTAACCTCGCCGCCGTCTGTAATTGATTCAATTGTGGCATCATAGTACCTGCAATAAGCAATAATTCACCCAGGTTAACATGGAAACAGAAATCTCCCAATGATAACGACACCTACTGTCCATCCTCAATCCATTTAGCGGAACACTTATCACCGACTTTCCAGATGACGGTGGGTTTCGCTTGTTTTTTCTCGGCAGCCGAATGACCTCCCTCAAAGTACCGAGTATTGGCGGGTTCAACATAGGCGCTCTTCTTTTGCTCTGCTTCCTGTTGTGCTCGGATCAAATCTTTGGTCAGATCAATAACCTCTTCCAGGTCCTGTTTAAGCTTCAGGAGTTCGGCATTTTCTGGATCCGTAAGGAGTGCTGCTTCGACCTGAGGTATAGGAAATAAAAAAAATAATAAACAAAGCAAATGGATACGATGTAAACAAACATTGACGACCAGTGTACGTAATTTCGTTTTTCTTACTTGTTGCAGCTGCAATTTATAGTTTTGTAGATCGTCTGCCATCCTTGCGTAAATATTAAACCCAAAGAACTGATTCCGTAGCAGATTAGATAGAATATTCTGAAACGTTTTGCTCCGCCAATTTTCTGTGAGCGCGAGCCGATTGTTGTTTTTGCAATTGCTTTTGGCGTTTTATCTTTGGTAGCAAAAAGAAATTAATTTGTTTTTGGTAGCAAAGTTGAGAACGTGTTCAGTAACTTTTGTCATTTCTCGAATAGGTTTTAAAAACGACGTATCTGTTTTCAAGAAAAATAATTTTTTCAAAGATTACATTCCCTTTTTCCGTTTTTTTTCCACCCCACAACCAAACAAAAAAACCCAAAAATTCCATAAGTTCCACCTTTTAACCAATGTTTTGGTATTTTAAAAATCTTACTTCATAATAAATTATTTTTTACACGACGTTGTTCCGGTAAGCCTTTAAGCTTTGCTGTTTACAAGAGTTGATACATCCCGAATAAACAAGTATTTTAAAGGTATTATACCATTTATCGTTTCATTATTATTCAAGTTATCTTCCAACAATTATAAACTGAAGATAACGTGTATCATATCGATGATATATGTTATGATAAATCAAGATCTTACCATAACACTAATAGGTTGTTAAGTATCGTTATCATACAAAAAATGACTTTTTCTCGAACAAAATTTCCGGTGTATTATACAGTAAATAATTTGTGAATAATAATTTTTTCTGCAGTTTTACTTTAGGAGGTATCGTTCAATTCTGGTTATATCATAAAATATTTTTTTCATCCATTACGATATACGTTAACATAATTTAATAATAAATACGATATAAAAAGATAATAGATATCGTTACAGTATAGTAATATTATATGAAAATTTCAATCATGATTATAACTGCTACAATCATGATACAATATGAATAATACTTTTCTCGTTTTTTTCCCCAATCCAATCGACAATCAAAGGTATATTATTGAAGTCAACAATACTGTTCACAAGTGGATTAAAATTCAGTTAGAAAGTAAAATCTACTTAATTAAATTGCAACATACCCTTCACGTAGACTGATAAAACCGCTCCCTTACAAATACATATTATAATGATCAGTATTATAACATGAGTCGTACATTTTGTGACAATAAACTAAAAATTACGTATTGTTAAAACAGTTTCCTGTTTTTTTTTGTTTATCGTGACCATAATTCATATCTTTCCTTCGTTATATCATACAATGAATGAGTAAGGGATATACTAGACGGCACTCACAGAACGGAAGTATATCTTGAACGACAAATAATGATGAATTTTGAGTGCTCTTAGTCGCGACATCTTGCGGTTGAAGTCACACATTTTACACGGAAAATAATTTAATCTGTTCCAAGTTTAGACAACATTTTTAGACTTGCTAGTATAAAGTAGTAAGGTACTTACATGAAGGTTTGTTCCTCTTGGAACGAATAAATAAATATAAATAAATAGATATTTTTAATGATTTGACCTCAAATAAACTATTCTATTGTGTGAATAAGAAATGCGATGTGTACGTACATCGATTTTTTCATACCATATACATATCACACTCTATCACCTTACACTTAAGCATTTGGAGAAGTCTTTATTTAGATTATAATACTTCTTTTAAAATAACGATTTACTGTTTGTAATGTGTAACAATTTAATCGATTTTTTTATTTGAACGAAATTCTCTATATGCATTTGACTAAGAAGCTTGAGTTTATCCAAAATGTTATGAATTTTAATACACAGGAAATATTTGTGCGATTGCATTTAAAATAAAAACAGTATTTATACACCCCTCTATGGGACTTTGTATGAAAGTTAACTGTCACTAAATATTTGCAGTGTCAATTAAAAAAACTTATTTTATTTTAATTGAAAATTGGGATGAATCGTCTATGTGATCGCTAAAATTAATTTTGTGCTCATAAAAAAAATGTAATTTAACGGAATATAAAAAGCGACATTTAACAACCCAATTTTGGAAACCGACCTATGCATTTGAAAATTTTAGCTCGGAAAAATTACGTGTCATAGAAAAACTGTTTGATAACAAATGGAAATGTATAATTAACTTAATTGAAAACATATTAACACCGAGGAAATTTTTTTTTTTATGCAGACACTAATTTTTTTGTAATTCAAACCCTCTTTTATTCTCTTCATTTTTTGTGCAAAAACTTGAAGACATAAGAAGAAATATCGGCATTGGCATGTCTTATCGTTTGTCTTAACCTATTATCGGTAAATGAAACCGTGAAATTTTTTTTTGCGAAGTGGGTATCTGGAACATGAAGTACCTTTGCGTAAAATCTCAGAACTTAAAAAAATCAGTAACCCCATGACGATAAGACGACGCAGAAGCCTACATAAATTTAAAAAAAATCAGTTGCGTGTAGTCCCTTAGCCTTGGCATGGATTACTTAGAACTATCGGAAAACTGCAATATGTACCTCTTTTAATTTGTTCGAATCATTCAACGGAATATCCTCACAAAAATCTTTTAAATGAGTTAAGTTATTGCTTTTTAATAACGTTATAATTGCTTATTCTTTGAAGTATGTGCGTGTTTCGTCTACTATTTGCGGGAAACGTAAGGTTCACAGAAAAAATATGGAAAAACTGTCAAATACACGCACACGCAAACGCAACGTATCTATTATGGGCAGGCCTTCAAAATGAGGTATATTCTCGGATATTAAAACCAACTGTTTGGCAAAGGTAATGGTTTTGTTCAAAATGGATTTGAAATTCATGAATGATAATTTAACTCTTACTTTCTTGATCAGCAACTGGTGTATTGAACTTGTGTAGATTTGATATTTTGAAATGATCGTAGCTTAAATGATCTGCAAATGTTTCATATAATGTTTTAGAAAATTCTGTCGACGAAAAAATAAGGTTGGAAAATTAATTTAAATGCGCAGATAAACATTCAAGCTAGAACAAAGTATAGCTAAATATAAAATTAAAATGAAGATACATAAAAACACTAGCAGCTTTTGCTACTTTGTGAATCGTGATTCTGTACAGCAAGAAATAGAGATCTATTGACATTAATTCACCGTTCTCTATATTTCACACGAATTGTTTTCCCAACTGGTTATTGTAGTGACGTCATCTGCGTTTTTGTTTTACCTTATGTGTGTGATTTAGAGCCCTTGATTGTGGTTGCTATGACATTTCTCGAAGTATTTTTTTCGAGACTGAAGCATGAAAAAACAAAGAATAATGCGGGGAAAAACTTGTGCTATTTCGAATTGATTCAGCACATTAGCATCCAACAGTGTTTCTTTTTTTTTGCACTGGCTAAGAGGTACGTGAATTATAAATGTTTTAAGAATAATTCATAACAGAATTCGTACTTCTAGGGGGTTTAGTAATAGTATTTTTTTAATGAGATTATTACAGAATAAAATGGAAAAATCATAAAATGAAGTGTTGTTGTTTTTTCTTCAAGTAACCAGAGCATACTGTGATGGTCATATGGCAGGAAATATACCACTTATACAAGTTGATTTGACGTTTCTTCAACACTATAAAAAAAGAATGAGTGGAAACAAATAAAATCGAGATACTTTTTACACCACAAAATTTTTCACTTTTCGTGTCATTGAATCGTTCTAAGTTGCCCTTCCGTTCCGTGTAAAAATTTTTAATTTCCCCCCACCCACAATTAACCAAAAAAAAAAAAAAAACAACATAAATAATTTCTCACTCTTCACACACGCACACACCACCACACAAAAAACCAACAAACAATTTTCTTAAAAAAATAAATAACCACAAAAAAAACAAAACACCAAGGTGTAAAATACCCCACCCCAATATAAATAATTAATAATACAACAAAAAAAAAAAAATAAAAAAAAAAAAGTTTTTTAAAAACAAATAATCCCACACACCACAAAAAACAAAAAAAAAAAAAAAAAAAAATAAATCCCCCACAAAAAGGCCCCCTTTTCCAAAAAACCCCTACCCCCCCAAACCCCCCAAAAAAACCCGTATATACAAATTCCCCCCCCTTTTTTTTTTTTACCCCTTTCCTCTTTTTTCTCCCCCACCAAAACAACCCCCCCCTTTCAACATCCAAAAAGGCCAAAACAATATGCTGAATTGCGGTTAAATTAGGTTCCATAAAAAATTGGATTTTCCCCAACCAAAATTTTCCTTCTCTTTCCCAAAAATTTGGTATATAACCCACCCCAGTCCAACCAAAAAAAACCTTTCAATGACAATATGGCATACATTAACAATATGTGTTAATGTAATGCCTTGTTCAGACTACAGAGTTATAACATGTTATAACGGTTGTCAAATAATTTCAACAAGAAATTCGTCATCAAGATAGGCTTATAACATGTTATAACTGCTCAATCTGGCCAGTGTTTAAGGAAATTTAAAAAAAAAACGCATAATTCCTCCACCCAAAATTTTTCTACCCCAAGGAATTTATCAATTACCATTATTGGGGGCTGGTCTTTCCATATAGTATTTTAACCGACCAATCATGGTCAAAACTACCATTAAAAATAGTTGATGCAACATTTTCCATAATGTCGGAATAGTCCTTGTTACCATGATCATAGTCAAAAATGCCATGAACGTGGTAAATTCGAAAATTTTCATGGTTATTGAAACCATTATATGCGATAGTCATCCTGACCATGATTTAATTGTCGGTACAACGATGAAATTTTTCTCAGAGTAGCTAATTGTTTTTCGTTATGCGGGATGTCTGAAGTACTAAAAATAGTTTGGCACAATCCGAATCGGTTCTTCAGTTTTTTTACAGTTCTCGGCGTTTTCTTGTTTCCTACCAACCCAACATATAATGTTAGCTGATTAGAAGTCGAAAAAACTGTTTGCTGCTTAAGATGCTAATATCTTATCGAATAAGCTGTTATATAGTATACAATGTTTGTTGGGAACAATAACACATTCCTTTGTGAACTGCTAGGCTTGCTGCTCAGTTCAACAGATTCGGTGTGAATTTAATCAGAGATGTTTGTGCAATAGACCCACGAGATTAAAGGATACAGGCGCCAATTTTTGTAATGATGATGTTGATGTGTATTTATATATTTTGAGGCCAAATAAAAACTGGCAGGAGAAAATCTGAGAAACTCGAGGAGAAACTAACAGCGTGGAATGAAGGAACGAAGGATGGATTCTGGGGTGGCATTGCTCAGCTTGAAACAAACCACACTTTGTACGAACACTTGTGAGAAAAAGTTCTTCATTCGACATCCGCAATGCTATCCCTGATTGTTTTGCTATTTTTGTCAAATTCGAAATACTTATGCTAATTTTTTATGCGTGTTGTTGCATAATGTTGAGTACATTTTGTTGAGAAACTCGTTTTTTTTTTAATTTTTTTTTATTTAGAACCTATTGAAAAATTACGAGATTTTTCTTATAAAATAATCCTCAGAGTACGTTCACAGTACATGAGTTTGGCCCTGGTCATGTTTTGGTAGCTCTAGTTGGAAATTTGACGTTTCATTTCATTGATGATCAGGTCAGTTCAGTTTACAATTTACGCTTAATAAAATTTTGTGGTCGTGCGGGAGTTCAAGAAATCCATTGATAAAATAATTACATTCTAGACAAGAGGCTATTGATTTTGATTGTCACTAAACCCCAGCGGCATAATGGCTTATCAAGTACGTCTGAAACTTCGTTTAATAATTCCTCTAACTTATTTACCTGTATTGATTTATATGCTGATAAGAAAGCGACGCTCTAATTATATACGTGAATCATAGTTCAATCTGTAATAATATTGAGTCTTCTGTTTTATCACAAGGGTGGATATCCAGGCCAGCAGTACGGAGGATATAGTCAACCACCTCAGCAACAACCGGGTGCTTATCCCGGTCAATATGGAGGCTACGCACCACCACAACAAGCACCCGTCAGCCCTGAGATTCAAAACATTTTCCGCAACGTCGACAAGGACAATTCGGGAAAGATTAATAGTTTAGAACTGCAGGCTGCATTAATCAATGGACGAGGCGATCATTTCTCCGATACCGCTTGCAACATGATGATTGGTATGTTCGATCGCGATCGTAGCGGAACGATCGATATTTACGAGTTTGAAAAACTTTACAATTACATTAATCAATGGCTGCAAATTTTCAAAACCTACGACCGCGATGCGTCCGGTCATATTGAACAGGCAGAGTTGTCGCAAGGTACTTCCGTTCATTGAATATTGGTTTAGAAGATACAGCCCAATTTTCTTTCCGTTCCAGCCCTCACCCAGATGGGATTCCGCTTTTCACCACAATTCATTGAATTTTTGATCGTCAAAAATGATCCGGTACACCGAAAGGATATCTCCGTTGACCAGTTTATTGTGACGTGCGTCCAGATCCAACGTTTCACTGAAGCATTTCGAGCCAGGGATACAGAACAAAAAGGGGTGATTACAATTGGATTTGAAGATTTTCTAAATGTGGCCCTGACCACTACATCATAATCACTATCCGATTGGTATTGTGTATCCACTATCACTATTAAGTTTAACGCTAAATCGATTATAGAATCTGACCTGATCAGAGGATCTAGGGACAGAACTGTTGCATTCAAAGAAATAATAGTATTCTTGCAGGCTAATTTTGGTTCGAGTGGATGTGTTAATTTTCTTCTACTTACCTATTTATTCTAGAACAAAGCATTTTAGCATGTTCCATTATGCGACTCTAAATGAGATTCACGCAGCTTGTAGTGCGAAGGTTATTTTGGTAATAAATCTGAAACGGTATACAACTTGATCAGCGGGAGTTCTCTATTTTCCGAAACAAATGGGATTTTTACCATGAACGCAATGGGTGTCTATTTTTAGATCTATGGAAAAAACATATGTTGAGCATGTGGATATGTATCTTAACGATAGATTGATGGTTTATTTAACTCACAGAAAATAAACTAGACTCGGTTATGTACCTACGTTGTACGCATATGGATGATGATTTGTCACTAACCAGGAGCCTCCATCGATGAATCGATGCACATATGCGAGTCTGTTGTTCCAATTGCAACCTCAACTAGTGCAAGCGAGACAATTTTGTTACTTTCATTAGCTCTTGGCCCTAGTGAAAATTAAAGCTCATAAATGAATTACATGAAAAACTAGCTCTGAGGAAATGAAATTCAATAGAGAAACAAAATGAGGGTAAGGAGACATTGTGCGAGTTATATTGTTTATGGAAGCTAAAATTTCACTTCCTTACCCACAGTTAACCCACATTTGCGGGGCATGCAATACCCCAGACTGGTGAGTTGGACTGATAGTACGAGCAACAGTACTTAATGGACTTAATACCGTAATTATTGAATTTTAAAGACGAAATGATAGTAATCAAAATTCTGTAGCTGTACTAAACTAACTCAATAGTACTAAAATGTCAACTGTAATTTATGTAATTAAAAATACCTAAGTTTAGTAAAAGCACTTAAAGCTGTAGTTAGGGTGTCTCGCAATTGAAGAGTTAAAATTCTCTTAAATTTGACTGATGATTTTTTTTTTCAAGTAACCCTGCTACTATAGAAGACTCATTTCTGACAGACGAACAAATAGTTTAGACTAATAGCGATTCGTTTTTGATCACCTGGATTGGGTATCAAAATAGGGTCGACTTGTTGTGAGTTACACGTCGGCGTGTTTGTCTCTATTTGTAACTCGTATCGGATTAAGGTTTACACTGAAAATAAGTTCGGGTATCGCAGGTTGGAACTGGTTCCAAACTAACTAGAAATCGCTATAACACTTTTCGGCTGGTAATTTGTGACGAGAAAACTTTTCGCGTGAGTCGTGAGCAGTGAGATTCTCTGAACTTTTTTTGTTGAGACTACTGAATCTGTGCGGAACAAAAAAAAAACCCGAATTAATCCACCGATGGTGAGACTGAACCCTTCTTACACTTCAACAGAATTATGAACTCAAATGTGGCCAATATTGTACTGGATACATTTTTAATCAGAAATTCCAGGAAGATCCAGGAATATTTTATATGTCATACATTCAGTTTATAAAATGAACTATTTGTCAATCCTGAACGTATTATGTATCGATGTGATTTCAATATTGCCATTAATAGTCTTTAACGACCTGTTTATGTTAGTTATATAAAAGGGGAAATTACATAAATATTAGAAATTTCATATAATCAGTCCATAAAATGAATTATTAGACAATCCTAAGCATTTGCAATTTTGATTATCGATATAGATTCATGATGCTTAATAAGAACTTGTTCGTTCAAAATGGTGTAGTTATAGTAAATGGAGACTTTGTGTAATTTTCGAATATATTCGTTGCAGTTCAAAACTAGACCACTCGAGCCAATCGATCCTACTCTAATTCTATTGTGTCGCATAGTGTGGTTAGTCCGCTGTATGTGCTATACAACGCACCAAATGCAGAACAATAGAATGCAAGCGACATCGATTGGGGTGAGTGGTCTTGTTCGGTTTTGAACTGCAACGAGTATATTTTCATCTCACAATTATGTGCTCTCAGGTATTGTTTTGGTCATATCTCCATGAAGGATTATCCAATCATAATGAAATTTTGACCAGTTATTTGAAGATTTTATAACTTTAATTTTGCGCTAACAAAACTAAAATCGATACACAAATAGCTCAGTATGTAATCGGAGACTAAACTGTTTGATTACTATTATAAAAGGCCGCCAAGTACTGTTTCGTTCATATCTTCGTAACGAAATGTCCGAATAAAAAAAAATCAATAGCGTTCTATGGGAATATTGAAGCTTTCGTTTGCCGTCAACAGAACTGAAATCGGTTCACAAATGGTTGAGAAACCGATGTGATATTATTTGTAACACACACACACACACGCACACACACACACACACACACACACGAGAAAACGTGACGATCCATACAAAAAAAATTTAAGGTCCATACAAAAAACGTGACATGGGGGGGTTGGGTTACAAAAAGTCAATTTTTGCGTGACGTAATTAATGGACGTTCCCTTATTTCTTTTACCCCGCGTGAAAAGTCCCAAGGTAGTTCGGTTCTTCGTTCAGTTCCGTTGTGTCCGCTGATTGGGTTGTCCGCTGTTGGGCGTTCCGCCGGCATTTCCCACACCTAAGACTTATTGAATTCGCCTCCAGGAATATGGCCATTTGTAGGCTGGAATTTACCGCAGTAAACAGAATCGCAAATCGATCACGCAAATGATAACGTGGCGCCAACAACGACTCGGACCACGGATGGTAAAACTGCGACCAAAACTATGAGGCGTTAACAACGCACGGTAGCGTCACCCGCTCCGGTACAATCTCGGACGACTGAAGTAACCGGATGGCGCCACAGCCGACGCGCATAATATCGAAGCAGCGTTGCCGGATGATGGTGTTCTCGGCGAAGCCCCTCTGGACTTCTGGCATTTGTGCCACAAGCCGATATGTGTAGGGTTAAGAATGGAGGCATTCTGACGCTTACGTCCATCGCTTACGTCATTGATAGGTAAAAACACAACTGAATGGTGCAGAGGATACAAGGGCAGAAGACCAAGACAGCGGAAGAAATGACTTCGTCAGCAAGGTGAATGATGGCAACAAACCAGCTCCTACGCTGGGAGAATTTCAGGATGCTATACAACGGCTCAAAAATAACAAGGCATGGTATCGGAGCTGAAATCATCAAGATGGTCCCGAAGAAGCGGAGATCTGTCAGCGTCAGCTGATAGTCCGAATTTAGGAAACTAATCAGTTACCTGAGGAGTGGAAGCCAGGGGTTATATGGCTTATCTACAAGAATGGCGGCAAGTTGGAGAGTGAGAACTATCGAGTGATCACAATTCTAAATGCTGCCTATAAAGTGCTATCCCAGATCATCTTCCGTCGTCTATCAGCAACAATAAATGAGTTCGTGGGAAATTATCAGGTCGGTTTCACTGACGGGTGCTCGACAACGGAGATCTTCATCATACGGCAAATCCTCCAAGCATGCCGTAAATACCAGGTCCCGACGCATCACCTGTTCATCAATTTTGAGTACATGCTAGTAGTAAGGACATAGCGTGACAGGGCCCACCTTGAAAGCAGCATTAAGATAGACGGGGATACCAACAATCAATAGGAAATTAGTGAAATCAGAAGACGCATAATAAGTGGAAGTCGTGCCTACTAAAGGGTGTACATAAAAAAGACACACAAAAAAAATCAACAAAACAAAAATGAATCAATGATTTTCTTGAAATCATCAGGGAATGAAGAACTACTAATAAGTTATAATTAACAATTTTTTTTTATTTAATTTACTCCCCCCACCCCTACGCCCCCCCCCCCCCTCCCCCCCCCCCCACCCAACCCATCAAATACTGTTCACCCAGTTTTTCTTGTGTTTTTTTTCTTTTTATCTATATTTTCTTTTTTTTTTTTTTTTTTTTTTTTTTGTTGCGTTCCTAGTTCCGTTTTCATAATCGCCCAGAATTTTACAAGACGAAGATGCGGCGAAGTTGGTGGGGTGTTCATCTCCGCCAAAAAAATTCCCCCTTTGCTCGCGAGCCACCCCCACAACTTTCGAGCGTAGTGGCAGGATGCTAGATCAGGCCAAAACAGAGTTGATCCTTTGTGCTTCTTAATGAATGGCAAGAGACGCTTCTTAAGGCACTCTTCCGTGTAAATCACACCGTTTATTGTTCCGGAAGTGATGAAGGGAGCACTTATTTCACCACATCCGCAAATCGCCTGCCAGATTAGAAACTTCTTTGCAAATTTCGATAGTTTCTTCTTTCGAACATCCTCCGGAACATCGAACTTCGACTTGGCAACGAAATATTCTTGCCCAGGAAGTTGACGGAAGTCGGCCTTGACGTATGTTTCGTCATCCATCACGATGCAACCGAATTTGGTGAGCAGCTTCGTGTAAAGTTTCCGGGCGCGGGTTTTCGCAGTGATGTTTTGTTTTTTATTCCGGTTTGGGGCTTTTTGCACTTTGTAAACATGTAACCCAGCACGCTTCATGGTTTTCTGCACAAAACCGACTGACACCTTAGACTTTTTAGCGACATCTCGAATTGACATGTTTGGACGGTTCTTGAATTGTTGTACGACTTTTCCTGGCCATTTTACTTTCAATAGTTTGAAATTGTTAACGGATAATGTTTGATGGTTGAATTGATACGCGGGAAAATTTCCAACCGATTGATGTGAACATCTTGAAAATCTATCGAGCATTTATTAAGAAATTAGCGTTTAATTTGTAACGATATTTCGTGACGGTTGCTTATTTTTAGATTTTCAATTGACACCCTACCCTTGCCTTAAGACGTAGTCTACGTGCTCGCATTAACATTTGTAGATTTCTCTCAGACTGAGAGAAGTCGATAAATTTAAATATGCACTTTTCTAATGTTATGGTCATTTTTTCAAATAAAATTTCTTAAATATTCTTGAAATTACAAAAGAAATGTAGATGATGGTAAACGGAAATGTTTGTTGTTTAAACCATTTTCGTTTGTTTGTTTCAAACAGCCATTCAGTTTAAATTATGCTAAAATTTGTTTGAAACAAGTCATAAGCGTTGGTAGAATCAACCAACAAATCTGTGTATTTTCGTAGCTGTCATAATGAAACAACCAACATAATGGTCAAATCAAACGGATGTCAGTTAAACATAACTGTTTATTTCCGGCAACAAGGACCCAAAATTTTAGTTTATTTTAATCACCGTAGGTAGTCCAATCAAACTACAGTGAACATTCGCTAATTGCAATTTCGTTCATTGCAAAGTCTTTTAATTGCAAGTTCACTAATTGCAACATGTTGCAATTAAAAAGCAATAAACTGTTATATGCAAATTTCAAGCAGTAATCTGTTATTTACCTCAGGGGCCCCTCGAGTTTTTTATGACACAACAAAACCACCAACCCAAAGCCACCCAACCAAAAAAAAAAAAATATTGTATTTATTTTTTTTTTTTTTTTTTTTTCTTCTTCTCCCAACGGCAAGGAACCATCCACCGCTTTTTTTTTTTTTTTTTTTTTGCGTTTGCGCACGCCCCAAGATAGAAAAAAAAAGAAAAATATTTAAAGATTTTATAAAAAAAAAACGAAGAGGACGGAAAATGATGGAATGAGAGATATAAAAGTCAAAAAAAATTTTTCAAAATTTATTTACTTGTGTGTTTTTTTTCGATCATTCTGAAACCTGATTTAGATGTGTCGCACCCCCAGATTTCAAAACATTATAAATGTTCCCAAAACTTTAAAGGTTAGAATTGTCCTTCGCAAGGTCGATTCTCTTTAGCAAATTACAACAAAGTGTATGAGTTGGTCGTAACGTAGCTTAAGCTGCAATTTTATTTTAATTATAATTTCAAAGTAATAAATTAGTGTGCTGTATCTACTCACATAAATCGGTTTGCAGGTAGGGATTTTTAAGGACAATTCTGCCGTACTGCTTGTGTTCGTATGTTCCTGCATGAGTGTTTTGAGGTTAGGTTATATTATAATAATAGAACTAGGAAACTTACAATTTGAGGTTTACAATAACAGAAATAGGAAACTTACAATTTGCATGAGCTTACTAACACTGTATAGGGAATTAATTTTAAGCTATTCAATGAAAATTTAGTAATATTTTAACTAGCATCCACTTCGAAGAGATATTGTTTTGAGAATGAATCAATGGAGCATGACGCATGGTATTTTGTTATGTCGATTTGACACTCCTGTCAACGATCGGTTCGATCGTCACTCCATCGTGACCAGAAGTGTTGCCAGTATCAACATCCTCTCCCCCGTAACACTGGCCACCAGGTCCAGTTTTACGATCACCATCAACCTCTAGAACAGCCAGCCTAGCCACTGGCCTGCGCATAAGCCCCCTCGCAGTTTGGACGATAGCTTGCCGAATCCTCCCATCTACCCCTTTGATTACTTGGACAATACGGCCTCTCGTCCACTCGTTCCTCTTGCCTTCGCCTACTATGACCACTAACTGTCCCTCGGTTATAGGCTTCACCTCGCCACACCACTTCGGTCGCTTCGTCAGCGTTGGGAGATACTCTCTAATCCACCTCTTCCAAAACACGTCGAGCTGATGCTGCACTTGGTTCCACGATGAGCGTAGAGCCTCTGCTGGATCTGTTGCTTCAACTGCTGGTTGCCGTACTCCACTTGAGTTGCCCAACAGTAAATGGTTCGGTGTAAGCGCCTCAGATTCTCCCGACGCCAAAGGCAGATATGTCAATGGACGGCTGTTGACAACTGCTTCGGCCTCAACCATAAATGTCTCCAAGGCCTCGTCGTCTAACTTGCGGTTGTTGTTGTAGGCTGTTTCGACGGCAGTTTTGATGGAGCGCACCATCCTCTCCCAAGCTCCACCCATGTGTGGAGTTCCGGGAGGGTTGAATACCCACTTCGTAGTAGCACCCGTAAAGGTAACGGCCATCTGCTCAACTTGCTCTTTCAAAAGTCTGCTTGCTCCTTGGAAATTGGTACCATTATCGGAATAGATTTCCGCAGGTGATCCTCGTCGGCAGATGAATCGCCTGATGCACTTCACGCAGGATTCCGTCGATAGATTGTGAGCCACTTCAACGTGCACCGCCCTTATCGTTAAACAAGTAAACAGGGCGATCCAGCGTTTCGCATTGCTTCTACCAATTTTCACTGTTAGGGGCCCAAAGAAATCTAGGCCGGTATATGTAAACGGACGAACAAATGATGCCATCCTTGCTAGTGGTAACGGTGCCATGCGGGGAATCTTGGGCAAGCACTTGTAGATCCGGCACCATTGACATGCTTTGGCTGCACTGGTTACCGCTGTCCTTAGCCTCGGGATGTAGTATCGCTGGCGAACCTCGTTCACAATAGTTTCCGAGTTGCCGTGTAGATATCTACGATGGTAGCTGTCTAGTAGCAGAGCGGTGAACGTGTCCTTCCTAGGAAGTATCACTGGAAACTTCATTTCCTCCTCGATGTTTGGTGCCGCTCCAATTCTGCTATCCACTCGAAGAATGTCTTCTTCGTCCAGGATTGGACACAGCTGATAGAGAGCACTGGTTTTCTCCAAAGGCATCTGCTCGTTCGTTGACGCCAATTTATTCCGTTTAAGGACCACTATCTCGTCCGGAAAGCATCGTAGTTGCGCCTCTCGGATAAGAAAATTTTCCGCCCTTTTGAGTTCTTCTGAAGTTAGCGGTCCCGCTGATCGTTCTTGTATGGAAATCTTCTTCTTGAGGTTTTTAATAAATCGAAATACGTAAGCGACCGAACGCACAGCTTTAGATAACCGAGAAAAATGTTCCAATTCCACTATACGCTCCGGAGTCTGTATCGCCTGCACCACATAGCAAGGGCGTAGTTCTTCTTCTGTGGGTGGCGTAGATATTCTCTGCGTTGGCCATTCAGATTCTGACAGCCGCAGAAATAGTGGACCGCTAAACCAGACACTGTTTGCAGTTAGATCTGGACCGTTTCCCCACTTGGTCGCAATGTCCGCCGGATTTTGCTTGGAGGGGACCCACCGCCAATTTTGCACGTCGGTTATCGTCAACAGTTCTCCAACTCTGCATGCGACGAATTGTTTGTATCGTCGATGATCACACCGTAGCCAGGAAAGAACGGTCGCTGAATCGCTCCAGAACACCTTTCTTGCGATGTGCAGTGTGTGATTTTCTTCGACGAACTGCGATAGTCGAGCTCCAAGCACGGCTGCCATTAACTCTAAGCGAGGAATCGATTGTGTCTTCAGTGGGGTCACCTTCGTCTTTGCAGTTACAAGAACACACTCTGGGGATCCATCAGTGCTCCAAGTCCGAAAATATGCTGCTGCACAGTACGCTGATTCACTGGCGTCTACGAAAATGTGAAGCTGTAGATTTCAATACCGCTCCTTGGTAGCACCGGGGAAATAGCATCGTGGAACTTGCAGGCTTTTAACTTCTTCAAATAATCCCGTCCAGCTTTTCCACTTTCTATACAGATCTTCGTTTATCTTCTCGTCCCAGTGTATTCCTTCTCTCCATACCTCTTGTAGAAGAACCTTCCCATGCACTATGAACAGACTTAGTAGGCCCAGCGGATCAAAGAGTGACATCAAGCATTTCAGCATTTGCCTTTTCGTGGGATGTTCGTCGCTGTTGATCAATTCAGCGAGCTCCTGCTTCATCGCGGTTGAGAAACTGAAAGCATCTTCTTGTGTCATCCACAGAAGTCCGAGTACCCTCTCAAAGTTGTGCTGTTTGTCTGCCAATGCCTTATCTTCGCCTGGTTTGGTTTCACCTAATCCTCTCAAGACGTCGCTGCTATTTGAGAGCCAGTTTCTCAACTCGAAGCCGCCTTGTTTGTGGATGAAACGCATTTCTTGGGACACCTTGATTGCTTCCTCTACGGATTCGTAGCTCTCCAACGAGTCGTCGACGTAATGGTTCTCCACAATACCTGCAACAGCTCGGGGATACATATCTTTGAACTCATTTGCGTTTTTGTTCTTAATGTATTGAGCTGACGCCGGGGAGCATGTAGAGCCGAATGTCGCAACGTCCATCACATACACCACTGGAGAAAGGGAGGGGTCGTTGCGCCAAATGAAGCGCTGGGAGTGACGATCTTCTTTGCATATATAAATTTGGTGGAACATTTCCTTTATGTCAGAAGAGACACCCACCTTGAACTGACGAAAACGTAACAGGACGCCTGGAAGCGATATCAGTTGATCGGGTCCCTTTAGAAGTACAGAGTTGAGGGAGATCCCGTTTACGGCCGCCTTAGCGTCCCAAATCATGCGGACCTTTCCTGGCTTTCGAGGGTT
Organism: Aedes koreicus; assembly: GCA_024533555.2. Taxonomy (NCBI): domain Eukaryota; kingdom Metazoa; phylum Arthropoda; class Insecta; order Diptera; family Culicidae; genus Aedes; species Aedes koreicus. The sequence continues at coordinate 529,864 of JAHHFK020000921.1, read as the reverse complement.
CATTACTGCCCCGAGCGGCAAGTACCATACACGCCGCATATCGGCGCTAGATAGTTCCTCTTCGGTTGCTGGATGAGAGTAGCCTTTGAGCTGGTAATCCTCCAATTGATGCTGCAGCGCTTGCTTGAGTTCAGGATTCCGATTCATCCGTCTCTCTAGACATTGAAGGCGTCGAAGGGCCATGCCATAACTGTCAGGAAGCTCAACATCGTCAAATTTCCATAGAAGACCGGTTTCAAAGTGCGTACCGACTCTAACTGTGGTGTTCTCCAAGATCCGTTGAGCGCGCTTCTCTGCTTCGGATATAAGTGGTGTGGCAGGTTGCACTCCAACTTCGTCTGCGGTGAAGAAGTCCTTGACCAGCTCGTGCAGTGTCTGATCTGATGCTGTCGCACACCCACAGGCATGGCAATTTACTGACGACTTTTGCCCGTTGTTCGCTTCACCGCCGTATACGCACCAACCCAGCCGAGTTTTTGTAGCAACGGGTTCGCGCCAATGGCCTTCTCGTATTTTCAACGAAAGCATTAAATCTAAGTTGTTAACTCCAATCAGCAGTTTTGGGATCGCCTTGGTGTAGCTCATAATTGGAAGGCCTTTCAGATGCACGAACTGTTCAGAAAGGCGCTCGTAAGACAGTGTTTGGATCGGCAGCGATAGATGCTTTACGGATTGAACTTCTTCCAGCGGATACTTCCTTCCTTCAGACGATGAAATTGTCAGAGACATCTGTTTTGACTCTTTCTCCATCCTCGTCACGTTTGCGGTCCACAGCAGACACAGCGGCTTCGTAACGCCGATGACGCCAAGCTCCTCGATCAGGCTGTCCTCAATTAACGTAAGAGATGATCCGTCGTCAAGGAACGCGAAGGTGTTCACCTTTCCTTTGGGTCCGTGTAAAGTCACTGGTAGTATTCTGAAGAGCAGCGACCGTTGAATCTGACGGTGGGAGTGGTTTTCAGCTGTATTCATCAAGGGTTGCACCTCTGTATCCTTACTGCTGCGCGACGAATGTAGAAGCGGATGATGACGGAACTCGCAACCATTTGTCCCACAGTTGCCGGATTTCCTGCAGCTTCTTCTACCGTGTGCATTCAGACAATTACGGCAGAGTCCGCCAGACTGTACACACTTCCAGCGTCCGTCAACCGAGAAAGACTTGAAAGTTCGACAATCCTGGATACGATGGCCGGTTCTCTTGCACGCGGGACACGCTCTTGCTTCTTCACGATTCGTCGATGAGTTGTTACCTTCGATGAGTTTCGGCTCACTATGATGAGTATTGACACTTCCTCTCGGCTTCGAGTTGTTCTTTACGGAGGTACTGGGCCTTGCACTGCTAGTGGAGTACACGGTCACTTGGCTCACTGCTTTCACTACACCGGACATGAAGCTACCGAACGTTTTTAGATTCACTTCCGAAAATCCTTGGAGATATGCGCCCCATTCCATTTGAAGATGCGGTGGCAGTTTGGCAACGAGTTCGGCGAGGAGAGAAGGGTTTGACAGGTGTGCGGTTTGTCCCGCCACTTCTAGGTGATCACAGAGACTCTGTATAGACATCCCGAAATCGATTATAGATTGGAACTTTTCCACCCTGGGTGAAGGCGTGGATCGAACCTTGTCTAGGAGGGCTGAAATTAGCAACTCAGGCCGACCATAGAGCAAATGAAGAGTTTCCATGATATGAGGCACCGATTCAGGTAGAAGTAGTCGGCTTTGAACAGCCTCGTATGCTGCACCCTTTAGACTTCGCTGAAGGCGGCACAAATTTTCGGCACTAGAGTATTCACAAGCGAGAGTAGTGTTTATAAAACTGCTTATGAATACTGGCCAATCGGAAGGATTTCCAGAAAAGAGAGGTAAGTCGCGTGGCATGACTTGTCTGGCAGCTAATTGCGAGGGCGAGGGGGCGAATGTGGCTATATTTGCATTTATCAATGGTGATTGCGAAGGCGATAAAGCAATGCTACCAAATTGCATCATCAAATGGCGGAGGTTCCCGTCGTTATTGAATGGTGGCTTATTTGCTTGCAGAGGATAATTGTCTGGCTTACCTGGTGGCTCAGGGGATGATACTTCTCTGTCGTAAGATTTAGGAGGCGCAGTAGGTACCGGCGTAGGCAGGTATGCTGGCACAGATGTACTTGCTGACTCGGGTACACAAGTAGATGTCGGTTGGCATACCGGCGGATATGCAGGATTCGTGGGTACACGGGTTGGTACCGAAGCTGATGTAAGCACCGCTGCAGGGTGAAACGTTGACCCAGGCCTTGCGCCTGCTATAGATGCACCGACGTAGGATGGCACCGGTTCAACCTGATTCTCTGATTGATGATGCGATACGAAAGCATGTCGATCCACTGATATAGACTGTGCTACTGATACTGACGAGTGGCCGGGGGCTGCAGCAAGAGGTGGCATGAATGGCACAAAGCCTGTCGACGGTCGCTGTGGTACACTCGTCGTTGAGTACATCGGGGCGAAAAACGATGCTGAATTCTGCGGAGGCACCCATGACAAAGGTGCTGATGCTGATGAAGGTTTGAACCCGGCGTCGAATGGCATCAACGTAGATGGTGCCGGTGCGGGAAACAAACCTGTCGAAGCTACGGGTGGTTGTAATGGTACCGGAGCGTGTATCCCAAATGGTATTGACGTAGGCACAATTGCTGTTGCTGGAGCGGATAATCCAACGGTTGGTGGGGGTGCTCGCTGCATGAGCGGCACATGCGACGGGGTTGATTGTGCCAGAGGTACTTTTCCGACGATTCTGTTGAAGACGGCTTTCCGGGCTGGATCTCTATCCTGTTTCGGATCCATTTCCGAAACGTCGCTGTTTGGGTAGCGCTGTGTGGGCAGTGATGGATGTTTTAGGGGGCTCTGCTGATTCCTTCCGTCTGGCAGCTGTTCTAGAGATGGATCATGACCGCTAGCGGTAGTAGCGTTCTGCTTCGTCTGGCTAGATGGTGCTGGCGGCTTTGATGAAAGACCTGCGTCCGTTGATGTGGGAACGCTGGTGTCCTCCGTTTGCTCTGCGCATTCGTGCACCCATTTCACGACCTTGGCGAGGCTGGCTTGCTTACTAACTCGACTGCGTTTGCTCCGAATACTTTCGTTCTCCTCCTCTAGCTCGAGCTGGGATTCGAGTAATTTGTATTTTTCCTCTACGAACTTCTTTTGTAAAGCTTGGAGCTCCTCCAGCTTCTCAAGCTGCAAATATAACCTCGCAGATCTTCCTGACTTACTTGAAACTCGGGAATCGCGAGATGTGTCTGCGCTACTACCCAGGTCATTAACTCGACATTTCGAGCACAACCACGATCGATCATTGATCGACTCGGAGACGCCGGCACATGAAAAATGCCACCACGTAGTGCAATTGTCGCACTGCACCATATTTTCATCGCCGTTCCGGCGTTCGCACTTTTCGCAGTCTAACCGGTCTTCGTCGAGCGTACGTGCGTGGTGCGGGTTGAAATCTGAGTGCATCTCCGGGATTGTCTTCTCGGGAATCGAGTCCATATCGACGAGTTACGAAAACTGCGGTCGATTTATCTTAAGTTTGTTCCCAAAACTTTAAAGGTTAGAATTGTCCTTCGCAAGGTCGATTCTCTTTAGCAAATTACAACAACGTGTATGAGTTGGTCGTAACGTAGCTTAAGCTGCAATTTTATTTTAATTATAATTTCAAAGTAATAAATTAGTGTGCTGTATCTACTCACATAAATCGGTTTGCAGGTAGGGATTTTTAAGGAAAATTCTGCCGTACTGCTTGTGTTCGTATGTTCCTGCATGAGTGTTTTTAGGTTAGGTTATATTATAATAATAGAACTAGAAACTTACAATTTGAGGTTTATAATAATAGAAATAGGAAACTTACAATTTGCATGAGCTTACTAACACTGTATAGGGAATTAATTTTAAGCTATTCAATGAAAATTTAGTAATATTTTAACTAGCATCCACTTCGAAGAGATATTGTTTTGAGAATGAATCAATGGAGCATGACGCATGGTATTTTGTTATGTCGATTTGACACTCCTGTCAACGATCGGTTCGATCGTCACTCCATCGTGACCAGAAGTGTTGCCAGTATCAACATTTTATGTTTTCGTCCAAAACTCACTATCACATTTCCAGAACGCATACTATCACAACCAGACGTGGAAAGCTTAATTGATGATTGCACGATGGCGTCATTAATGCATTTCTGACATTTCAGGGAACTGAAAACTGTTTGAAAAAAAATGGCATGACCGGTTTGAGTTTTTGTGCTCTAATTTTTTAACCATTGAAGTAAAAGACAGTGCACAGTTTTCCGCCGCCTAGTCAACTTATTGCTACACTAAATCTGACAGTTTGACTGGCAACTCATATTTCCCTTAGCAATAAAAACAGTCCGTGGCACCATCTGTTAGGTTATTGCTACTTGATATCTTGAAGAAAGCCATGTTTTTACACAGGTAAATGAAATGAAGTCGAACGTCTGTCTGCGATTAAGCTTAGTGCCGGTTAACGCACGCGCACTATCGTGTCTATCGTCGTGTAAAAATTGTTTGTTTTCCACAGATAACCTAAAAGTTGGCTTACCACTTTTAATCTATTTGACAGCTGTTTGTTATGTTTTCGTCCAAAACGCACTACCACTTTTCTAGAAGGGACACTACCACACCCAGACGTGATAAGCTTAAGTTGAAACTCGATTTGGACAGACTTGTTTAACACTAGTAAAACTGGTAAATAAAGTTAATCCCTACGTAAACGTCCGAAGGTTTGCTGTGGTGTAATTTTTCAAGCAAATTAGTTAAAATTTTATGAGGACGATCAGGATGTGATTTAAAAATTGATTTGATGCTTATTAAATTTTTTGCAGAATGGTCCGTATGAATTATTGTTATCGAAAAAACCAGGTTATGGTGGTTAGTATACTTGTCCATTTCGCTTTTATTTAACAAATATGAAATACCATGACAATGTCAGCTAGTCCACAATATTATGTCGTTCGATGACTTTTGCATTCGGATAAGGAAGTTTAGGCACGGATTACTACTGTACTTTTTATTTATTATTTGCTCAATTTGTCCTTTCGTCGCGAGCTTCCCGTTCCGTTTGGAGCCCGATTAATCAGACGCAATTGTTTGCATTTTGTTTTGTTTTTGCTAGGTGTCATAGGTAGAACTCTTGTTTTTACGACTATTTTACACTATCATACAAGATTTATCTGCAATTTGCTAGTACGAGCTAGTTGAATTTTCTATGCGCTTTATTTTCTCTAACGGTATAATATAATTTTTCATCTGTCTCTTGTGTTTAGGTTTTGTTCTTGTATCTGCCACTATTTGCGATATCACAATTTTTAATGATAAAAGAATAAAAAGTTTCCTCCGGCCGTAATATAAAGATATAAATATAGTTTTTGTTTCGATATTTGTTTTAATCTGCTCATATACCTCTTATCCTGGCCAATGTTTTTTAATCTGTTCTATGCTTGTTTCTCGTGTTACTTATACTCGAATGGAAGCGAAACGAATAGTTAGTAGTATCAAAATATGTACAATTTATCTAACTTTTTAACTAGCAGCAAGCCTACAGCGCTACGGTGTTAGTTCCTTTTATATACATTTTTTCGACGAATTGGGGGGATCAACTGCCGTAGGATTCAACGTTATGATATCGGCTTCTAAGAATGGATGTAACGAATTAAAATCTGTATAATGATAACATTACGATGAAATTTCTTTTAATTTTCCAATAGTGGCTTTTTGCAATTATTATCTATTTATTAATGAAATCTTTGCTAAATCAGTTAAATATGATAAATCCAATTCGTTTGAAATTTTATTAGATTTTGGAAACTCGATAAAAAAAACCCTTCTCATAATCGTGAAGCCGTGAAATATAGGTCACGGTTCGTTCGTAGATAGAAATGTACATTGAGTTATAGTTCACCACTCTTGTTCACGTTTTGTTCTCTGTATGGAATACTGAATAATGAATTGTTGGTTGATAAGTGCGTTATAATTGTTCGCTTTGTTTCTTCTATCGTTAATACGCCGGTAATAAGCGATAAAAGTTGATAAAGATTCATGATGTTTACCACTTTTTTCCTAACTTATTTTTTATGTAAAGCTCTTGTACCATTTTCTGTGATCCCTTTATTTGTAAGGTAAAGTTATCATTTATATTCAAGTTGGTTTGACCAAATCAATAAATTGTAATGAAAAATAGTTTATTTCATTTTAATGTAAGGGAAATTGCTTTTCTAAACCTAGATAGAATTTTAAGGTTGACGAACAGAGTAAGGGTATAAATGGTGAAATGGATTTTTGCCTTCTTGCTTTACCTTGCATTTATTTATTTATTTCTCTAGCTACTTTCAGGATTCACATAAAAACTTTTGCAAATGAAATTGGCAACATTTAAAATCGATAGATTTACTACTTTGTTGACGCTACTTAGACCTAAGCTGATAGCTACGAGCGGTTATGGTGGTGTTTTTAATAAACTAATTTTATCACGTTGAACGCACACTATTCATTCGATATGAAGCAGTGGTTAAGTTTGGTTGAATAAAACCATATTTTGTCAAACGCCAACCAACGTAGGACAGCACTGTTGTAATGAAAAAAATATCGCGCAGGAACACGATTTTCGTTCGTTCAAATTTCGAACAACAAAGGACGGACTGATTATTTTATGCAACTTCCAGGAGACACTTGCAAGACCCAAACCTATCGAAACCATTCAGCTATCAATGTTACTGGTGAATTAGCGGAACAATCTTAACATTTACAAATCATACGTCGTCCTGGCATAAAACCAACAAATGTCACAATTTGAATTTTGTTTTCTTCTTCTTCCCGACTTCTATATTATGTATATACACATCGCTTTTATTTACAAGATTTCTTGTTTTGGATATTTCAATGCAGTGAACTATGCTTAAAACTTTGCTCCATTGTTTTGATTTCTGAAATTTACAACGTTTTTTCCGTGTTTGACTCTGCCTATATGTACAAGTTTTCGATTTGGCTTACATCTATGAAAGAATAGTTATTTAAGATTTAAATAATAGCTTCTAGGAAAAAAATAAATAAAGTTTCTGGTTATAAAATGATTTTTGATTTTGAATATGAACAAAGCAAAAAGCCGTCTCCGTTGTTTTTAAAATGACAAAAACGAAAAGCAAAAGTAGAACTAAACAGTAGCTCTGGAATCAAATGATTAAGTTCCACTTTGTAAAATTTATGACATGCACTGTTGAATTTATTGTTCGATTTTGGAACAATTTGAAAAATTTCATGTTAACAGCCAACGGATATTTTTACTGTAATGTACAGTATTTTTTTTCAGGTCAAATGAAAAAAAAAATTATGCTTCTGAAGAACGGATTTGAACAAGGTCGTATAGCAAGACAACCACTTAACCTCATTGCACTCGTTAATCACCAAATGAAGTAGTTTTGGAGATATCGCCAGACCACCTACCAAAAAAAAAGAAAAGAAAAGAAAATACACAGGTCCCAATAACTAGGTCGTATTTTTAAATAAACACTAAACCGTATTGTACGCAGGAACCACCAAATGAAGCGTTTTATGTTTCCAAAGAATTCTTATTATATATTTTTTTTGAAACCTCGCATGTGGTTCCGGAGATATTGTAAAGCATCATGGGGCCACAAGTGTCAAAATTGATTCGTGCCAAAATTGAACAGGCAATGTACCTACGCTTTTTCAAGCTTGTTATTTAACCATGAATCGATATTTTAATAATTGTAAATTTTTTTATTATATATACTAAAGTTTTTTTTTTACTACTTGATTATTGAAATTTTCCCCTTCGTAGTCACTCAAATACCTTTTTGGGTATTTTCGTAACTTGACCGGGGGTGAGATTCGAACTCTTGACTTTGGCGTAGGAGGTATGGATGCTAACCACTACGCCGGAGTTGCCCCCATATACTAAAGTATAACTTATCAAAACATGTAGGCTTATGCGCCATTTGGTCATAACTTATACAGCTAGTAAAGGCATGACTTTGAAATCAATTTTACTTTCTATATATTCACCTTTCCAAACGCATGTTTAAATTAATTAAAAAATAACTAATTGCTAAAATTTTGTTAAAAGTGCAACACCATTTCGTACACACTTTGGATTTTTTTACAGTATTCGGTAATTTTTACTGAAATCTTAGCAGTTGATCTGTTCGGTAAAATTAGTAAATTTCTGTTCAGTTATTTCAGAGCAAACTATCAGGTAATTTCCTACTAAGACTACAAGATTCGATTATTTCAACAAGGTTGAGCAGTTTTGAACAGGACAGCCTCTAAAATGGAGGTAAACGTTTTACCAACCATTCAGATATCGGTAAAAATTACCGAAATTGGAGATAATTTCTGAATGTGTACATCCAAAAACTGGCTCTACAGGTTCTGTTTGGCCAATAACACATTGAAATACCTTTGGATCTAATTTGGGATATACATGGACAAGAGATATTTGGTTGGAGCGCAACTTTGTTTCTCTAAATCAAGTATGATGAAGTTAACACTTTTAAATATATCTATGAAGCACAAAAGTATCGTTACAATCGTTTAGTCAAGTTGACAGAGAAGTGGTCACAGTTAGATCTGACAGCTAATCCAGGATGGGCCAGCAATGGGTGATTAGGCCACAGTAGTTCATAGAATTTCAAGCTCATTGCTTTCACATTTTGCTTATTGCTAGCTTTTAACTTAGTAAACTTATTACTAACGTATTTATAAACCTATGGGTCTTAAATGAAATAAAAAAGTACTACAAGGTGTGGCAGGAAAAAAAATGTTAAAATGTTCAAAATTAAATATTTGGTTAATTTGTGTAACCAATGGCATATTTTTTAATTAACAGTGTATTTGTTTATGTTTTTTTTCAAATGCTGCATCAGTACATCGGAATTGTTATATTGAAAATTTGTAAAAATGTACGCCAAAGAAGTGATTACGAGTTTGCTGCTCGCCCAGAAGACACCGAAGGAAATTGCCAAGGTGGTAGGATGTCATTTGGCCACAGCTTATTGCATAAAAAGTTTCTACAGGATGGTTTTAGGAGGTGAAAGTCCACGGTTTGCATGTACGCAAACGTTCCATCAGGAAACTTGCCAAGGAAGCCATCATTTCTGAAAAATCCAAGCGAAAAATCATCAAAGAAGACTTGCACGCATCTTCCGGAGATAGAGTGAAAAGCCACTTGATTAGGGAGCGGGTAAAGTAACTACGAGTGACTTGTTCGAAGATTGATTTGTTTGTTGAAGAGAGAAAAATGATAATCCTGATCTTAAACGAAAAGCTTTTCAGCATCGATCCTGTGTCCATCGTTTCATTTCGAACAAACGTGAAGATGTTCCGGAGAAAGTTATGTTCCAAACCTAACATCCGGCTAGTGTCATGATGTTTGGCTTGGTGGCGTCCAATGGTTTGAAAACGCCGGCTGTTTTCATTGATGCTGCTGTCAAAAATCAATACTGAAGTGTGTATCGGTATTTAGAAGGACCAAGCGCTTCGCTAGGAGAAGGTCAACTTCTCTGAGGATAAATATGTTGTCCTACAACAGGATGGCTGATGGGAAACATGAAGTTTTGGCAGAAAGATTTGTGGCCCCCTAGCAGTCTGTACCTTAACCCGTTGATTTATTCGAATGGGGGGAATATTGAAGCACAAGCCTGCAACACATCTCATCGTAGTGTGAAGACCCTGAAGTCTGTCATGACGCGCACATTGCAGTCGATGTGGGAGGACTACGTTTGAAAGGCGTGTTCTAGCTTCCGGTGTCGTCTTGAGGATATTATTGTTAAAACCGGAGGACACATCGAGTAAATTTGTATGAACAGACCTAATACAGATAACTGAACTCCAAAGTGTTGATACTATTGCTTAACGCAGTGGAAATTGGGATTTAAAATAAATACTTCGCCTTTACGTATCTTGAGGTACTATTCGTGTAATATGCTATCTAATACTTATGTTTTTCGTTCCATACTAAGGAATCCCTTAAATGTTTTCAAATAGCGAGCATAGAACGGGAGAAGAGAAAATCCTCCAGCTCAACCACCGTCCTCCATTTTCAAACATTTATATTTGCCAACGGAGTGCTTTGCATAACCATTTTGAATTTTGTGCTAATTTATCTAGTTACAATTGATCAAAACCAGCATAGAAATATCAAAAATATAATCATACTAGGTAAAGATAGCCACATGAAACTTCTTTTGTTCAAGGCCACATAGAAACCTAAAATTGTTCGGTGGTCAAGGATTTTGTTGATGAGTGGAAAGTCAGAATTTCACTATGTGGCACTCTAAATACCCTTTGGAGTTGTCTCTAAATATTGGAAGTTGGTAGTTTTTATGCAGAACAAAATGTTTCAATAACATGGTCAATAAGGATGCCAAGATTGTGTTAAAAATCTAGCAATAAAGGTCTAAAATTGCCATTGATTACATTGTATTGCAATGGAATTTTACTTAAGATCTTTCCCAGACATTTTGAGTTGCAACGCAAATGATGATTTCCCACGGAAATCATCATTATCTCAACCAAAGCTAAAACGTGCCAACTAATTGATATAGTCGGCCGGTATCAGTTAGCATACATGCGCAGTCGAAATCGAGTTTATGCTATGGAAAGCATGTTGGTATGTGTTGTTCTCTCCTATAGGCAACGAATGTAATATTTTGGTTAATAAAATGTAAGGAAGAGAGGTCCGGCCCAATTAAAGCGATTTGGATAGGCAGAGTGGAGTTTTCAACACCTTGTCACTAACATTTCGTGGAAATATTGGCCCTTCATTCAGCGACAAGTGACAAGTATGATTTTATCAGTGGAATTTGATCAAGTTATTCTGATTGGATAGATCATTGATTGCAATGTGCTAGGCGCATTATTACATTATCACTTGTTGAAGAAGGTGGCTGTTTAGGTTATCACTGTTAAAATTGAAGGTTTACATACAAAACATTTTGCATATTTTTAATATAAGAATGACTACTTTGATCTCCAAAGGACGCTACGATCGAACAGAATGCTTTGCACTACAAAGTTTACCTTTTTCACCCACGCTACCTACTTCACAAGTTTTATTCAGGTTTTAAAGCTTTCCAGAAATTATTATTTGGTTCAAGACACTGATTCGATCGATAGTCTTCTACGGCCACGGTGTTTTTGAACGGAAGGTGCTGCGTGCGATCTATGGTGGTGTGTAGATGGAAGATAGAACGTGGAGAAAGCGAATGAACCGAGAGTTACAAGAGTTTCTGGGAGACGCTTTGTCCGTCCATACCGCAAAAACCGGTCGATTTCGATAGACCGACGAGGCCAATGTCGAGCAACAGCTTGCCGAAAATGTTTTTCGAGAACTAAATAATCAACTATTAGCAAAAAATAGATGGTAGGACTCGAAAGTACAAGTTAAGTTATTATATGCCTCAAACTGACCCTAAAAGAAGTTTTATTTTCTTATGTGAATCAGCTTGCACAAACTTGTTTTGCATGAACCGATAATATTTTTGCATCTGGGTACATGAATAACGATTATCAATTTTTAAATATCGAGGCATACTAATAACACATTAAAACTCGGCGGCTTGGTCATACACACTGACCACTTCCTAAAGCCACACCTTGTTTTTACGCACCTAGCGATGCATGGTGCAATCTATATAAATAACTGTTAGTATTAGCGCAGACAGACGTTCGACTTCATCTCATTTACCTGAGTAAAAACAGAGCTTCCCTCAAGATATCAAGTAGCTATAACCTAACAGATGGGACCACAGATTTATTTTTATTGGCAAGGGAAAAATAGGTTTCCAGTCAAACTGTCAGATTAAATGTTGACTATGCAAGATGATTCCAACGTTATTAGATTTGAAATTTTACACAACAAATTTGCATTGTTTTGTTCGAGCATTTTTAAATTTTTTTTCCTGTGTTGGGGACATGATACGACTGTGACCATTAATTGTTCTATTGTGGTGAATCCTCTTTTTATGTATGCAACATTGCAATGGTGAGTCATTATTCTGAGTAACTAGGTACCACTGTTATAATAGGCAATGATCCAAACTAGGAAATATATTCCTTATGAAATCGATTACACTTTTGGGGCCTACAACCTAGATTTCCCAAGGTTTCATAAGATCTTTATCAATAAATCTGCATCTTTTAAGAAATAGTGCAACGCAGTCGCACAGTAAGTGTTCAGAGCATTCACTCTCCACGTACAAAAGCGACATTTATCTTCATTTAGCTTACCGATGAGCTTTAGGCTATATTGACTAGGACAATGTCCTGTTATTAAACCTGTGTGATTTAGTAACCTATATGTATGATAAGCGTTTTGCTTTATAAAACGTTGCATTTAAGGTTTTGTTCCAATTGTACTGTACCTTCATTTTCTCCCAGAACTTAAGCTCCATTTTAATAGCACATGAAGTTAAGCCAAAAAGGACTCGGGACCAATGAATTTCGTGGTTGATCTTTTTTAGCCAAATTGTCAGCTTTTTCATTTTCACCGATTCCGCAATGGCCAGGAACCCAGTATAGGTTAACAGTGTTGCAACAGGACAGTTGTTGCAACGATTTTGAGCATTCCCAAACCAGTTTTGACTTGTAAATTTTGGATTTTAAAGCAGTTAGCGTTACTTGACTATCTGAACAAATGCATACATTTGCATTTTTGTAATTCCTTCTTATACAGATTACTGCACATTCTAGGATAGCATATATTTCAGCCTGAAATACCGTGGGCCATTTTCCCATAGACACCGAAAAGTTAATTCCAGGGCCAGTTATTCCAGCACCTACCATACTATCTTGTATAGAGCCATCAATATAAAAGACCAATGATCCGGGCCAAATATACGGCCCTCCTGCATGCCAATTCAGACGAATCACGTCATGAACTTGGAAATTGTGGTTAAAGTAGTTTATTTGCTGCATACAGTCCTCATTCATCATTATTAGTGGACTTAATTGTATCTCTTTTGTGATACGCAGGTGTTCAATAAGATCCCCATCGAAGAAATTCATGGACCGTTTGAGCCTTAGAGCAATTTTAAAAGCGTCCCATTCAATAAACTGATTTAGAGGAAGAAGATTAAGTAGAGATTCTAGAGCTATATGTGGTGGATACCGACGTAGCCACAGTCTTGCTCAACATAAATGCACGTTTGGTCAACCGGGTACGACGGATTGTTTATGCTTGGTAAGCATTACCGATATAAACATCCTACCGCGGGCGACAAACTGCTAATGCTGACGCGGCGTGTGCTACGCGGACTGTCGCCACACGTTTAGCTGTAAGGAAGAGAAAAATACGAAATAAAAATTATTACTGTACCAACCACCGAGTAACTCGCACATATCACATATAGATGGAGTGCTACGCATTTCTCCAGTTATAGAAATGGTTTAATTTGATTTGTTGCAACTTGTTTAATTTGATTTGTGCCGGTTTCTGTTTCGTTTTCGGCCACCAGATAAGTGACGCGTAGCTGATTTTAGGTTTAACTATAGTCGAGTAGATCCAATGAATCTTATTTGGCTTCAGACCCCATTGTTTCTCAAAAGTTCTTTTACAGATTAAGAAAGCACTTTTTGCTTTCCCTATTTGTTGTTCAATGTGTTTGTCCTAGTAAAGTTACCCCCAAATACTTAACTTCCGTGGACATTGAAAGCTTTACATCACCTAATTTAAGGTTAGCTATTGAAATGGTACGTCTGTTAGTAAAAGGTACAATAGTTGTTTTTGTAGGATTTATATTCAATCCCTCACGTTTACACCGCATTCGGTCAGAAACTGTTTCATCAAATTTTCCGCGAGCTGTAATGACTATGTCATCCGCAAAACCAATTACCTCAATACCTTGATTATCAACAACGAGGGCCCACAGAAGCGGATATAGAACACCCCTTTGCGGGCAGCCATATTTTATTTTGATCCTGTGTTTTTTCGCACGTCAAACTGACGTGTTTTCAATGATTGGAGAGAGCGTCTATTTTCTATAGCCGTTTTCGATCAGTGCGATTTTGTGGAATTAATTCGATCGAAAAGATTGAAAATGCCGAAAGGAAGTGCTCTGGTTCAGAAAGAAAAGGGGATGATAGAAGCTTATAATCAGGAAGGAGCATCAATTAAAGAAATCGGGTGTAAAATCAGAAGATCGGATAAAGTTATTCGAAATTATTTAAAGTATCCATAAAACTATGCTAATTATAATAATTACAACCAAACCGAAGCCGCAAAAATCCCAAAATGTCCCCGAGGGATATGAAAAATATTGTGAAATTGGTCTCGAATTTCACCATATCGCTATCGAAAATCATGTCCACACTGCACCAGTAGCAGACACTGTCTATCAGCAGCAAGGAAACAGTTCGTATGATTTTGAGTAATAGTCCCAAAATTATTCGATCCAAGATGAATAAGGGTCAAAACGCACAACGGAATCGTTTGGAAAACGTTAACATGACACGGTAATGGGGCATGATTAAAACAAGGTTTTCGAGTTTGTGGTCAGATGAACGTAATGATGAAATTAGTTATTTCAATATTTGTTTTCGTACTCTATAGATCATCTTTTCCGATGAAAAAACATTTAAAAAAAGCTCCCGGTGGATTTATTGATTACTGGCGATATCTACGATAGGATCCAGAGTACTTTTTAATACGTAATTCCGGAGGAGGATCTCTAATGGGCCGGATTGGGTTTTGTACGAATAGAAAGCTTAATTTGGCATTCACATCTTGTAGGATGAACTCATTCGATTACATTTAGGTCTTGAACAGATGCTTGGTTCCATTCAAAGCAAAGCACCGTTGCAAAATAAAAATCGTGTTTCAGCAAAATAACGCTAGTATTGATACAGGATCGGCTACAACATTTTGGTTCAACACCAAAAAATTGAATTATTATGGTGGCCAGCCCGTAGTCCGAACCCAGTGAAAAACATCTGGCGAATCATTGTGTGGCGATTTTATGAAATAAAATTGTTAATAACAATATTGAATATCGGCTCCGTAAAGTGTTACACACGCCTGAGCCTAACAAATAAACGAAGTAATTAAAAAAAAAAATGGAACAGAGCTGAACGATGCAAATTTGGAAGCATGGGAGAATTTTGAAATGGACATTTTACAAAACCTGGTTGGAAATATGCCCAAAAGGATTTTCCAGGTTCCAGGCGTGCCGGACGACCAACAGATTATTGACTTACAGGAAATATAAAGAAGCTTGAATATTTTAACATGTATCCATTTTAAAAATTAGTGCGGCTATAGAAAATAGTCACTGAATTTCTTAGATATACGTCAATGAAGATTATACACAGAAAAAAATAATTATTTTTAACAAGCGCGTGAAATTTCTCCTCGTTTAATTCCAAGCCAAAGGAGGAGTAAACAACGAAATTGTTTGCAATCTTTCATGCGCCATACAACAATGTTTTTAATCTTCCATACAACAGGCAAGATTCAGGCGTTAGCTGGCTTAAATTTACTTGAAATATACCATTATTTTCTGTAAAATCTAGCATTCCCTTTATATGCATTAAATAACGCAGAAAAAATCAATGTTTCTTTTTATTTGTGTTCTGTAACGTATTGTTAATTTTGATATGGATTTTGTTTTCAAAAAACATCTCTTTTAAAAAGTGTAAGAACAAGTAGTTTAACTTTATACCAGGTTCATGAATTACGCGTTAAAAGTGTGTACGACTCTATAAATAAGCCGATGCGTATTACATAGCTTAAAACTGAAACATGGAAAATGGCGTGTACACCATTTGGCTTCAGATAATTCTCAAGTCCTGTGCGCGGAGTTTTCTTTCGATATTCTGGTACATCATGACATGTGTTTGGCTGATGTTAATAACCCTGTCACACCAGAACTAATGAAATTAGACCAGTTTTATCACAACGGATTCGGACGGTCCTTACAAAGCAGCTTGATCTCTCTCTGCCCGAATTTTGCGAACGAAACCAAATAAAAGAATAATCTATTGTTTCGGATCGGCTACATTTCTGATGTAAAGTAAACCAACTTAAAAGTAAAGATTCAATTGTTTATTCTACAAAATAATTCAAATAGTAATGAAAAAAAAAACATAACACTAAACAGTGGTGTAACCACTTTAACATAACATAACATAATAAAGAAATAATATGTTTATAATGAAATAATTTCTTCCTTCGTGCGTATCGCTACTAATATTCTTAGAATATTTCTACAATATAAAGGATTTGAAAACGTAACGAATATAAAATGCTTAAAACGTTCCCTTTTCTATTCACAAGTGCCTAGATTGTAGTGTTCTTCCTTTAAAATGTTATTTTCTATGTTGAGTTTTCCTAGATACTATTTCAATTTCCTACAGTCAGCGTACACTTCGACCACGAATCGTTCCGTTTATTTCTATTTTTGAGTGGTTATATTCGCGTGGATTCCATGATTTGTGGTTTATCCTCCATTTTAAGCTGCGTCCTCTTCCTTTTGGTTCTTTTATTGTCTTATCGATTTATACTCATTTATGCAAACATTTGTTAGATTTAACATAGTTTCCATTTTGTCTTTCACTTAGCCCTTCCCCCCTTGGCTTCTACTACTTACACCTACTGTCTACAGGAATAATGCCTAGAGCCGTTGTCCTGGAAGAATTTTTGATTTCGAAATGCCTTACTTTCTCTGTGCGCTGTTTGGTTTCCTGTTCAGCTGATGGTATTGCGGTGTGTGAGTGTTGTTTGTGTTTATTTCACCTTTCCCGGATCCAGAGGGCTCTAAAGAATTCGAGGAAAAATCGCTGGCCCAAGATTGTGTTTTGGAAAAAATAGGGGGTTCGGTGATTTTTTGTTAAATCCTCTCATCCTGGATACGGGAATGAATTTTCATACCATGTTATCACGATTCCAGCAGCACAAATGGGAAACCAATGTGAGTACATAATCAAATAATTTTCGTCATTATGTTTAGGTGTTTTGTGTGCGTCCATCAGTTCATGCGTTACAAACTTTCGGGTGGATTCACGTATCGGGAGCACCCTGAAACCAGTGAACGGTATGTTTTAATCTGACTTACAATAATACTAGCGCTCGTTCTGCACCTACTCTACTCGTTCGTCTCCTTTCAGTAATCTACAATTAATAATTGACATTTTTGCATAAATTTCAATTTAATTATCAATTCTACGTTTCATACAGTTTACAGTATTAATCTTGTTTTCCTTTCAATCCGAACTGTATCAGTATAAATTTTACGCTTTATGTTTGGTTCTTTCATAATTAATTTATTTCTGCATTTAGTTTTTTCGAAATCCGTTTTGGCCTTTGTGTGTAAGTTTGTAATATTTGCATCAGTTTCCCGCGGGTTTTGCATAGAGCCAAGTCCCCGAAAGGGCGTTAGTTATTTGCTAGTCTAGTAGTTTGATTCCATTATTTCCAATTGAAATTTTGCACTTAATGGTAGATGCTGACGGTCTAGGTTCTAGGTTTATACTAAATTAGGATTATCTTTGCCCGTAACGGGCTATCATTCGATTAATGGCAAGAGTATTGGTTTATTTGCTTCAGTTGGCTAAATTCTAGAATTTTTCGCCTAAACCTGAATTTAAAATTCGAGACTTCCGGATTTTACAGAATGTCATGAGGGTATTCGTGAAGTGAAATCACAATGTTGTCATTTTTGTGCTTTTCTTTCCATGGCGGTAAGCAAGGCAAATAATAGTTATTTTGTCTACAATAAATAATATCTGTAATTTAATCATTGTGCTGTGATCTAGCATGCAATTTGAGTATATGATTTGTGCGGGATGGAATATTATGATGATGGTTCACTTTCGTTCTAATCATTATTGAAGCTAGTTGCGCTTGTTTCGATGTATTTTAAACGGAAGTATGGCTGTTATAGTGGTTGGGGCCGAAAACGGTAGTTCTTTTTTTTTTAATTAGAACGGAACTTAAGACACCTCACGAGTGAACTGCTAGGAATTCGATCTGGGATGTCAAAAGTCTAAATAAATCGCTGCTTTGACGCAAAGTTATTGTTACAATGTATGAGGCCATGGGAGTTATAAATGAATTTATTAGGTGAATCGACATAAATGCATAGTTCAAATGCAATCTGCGTAAAAAATGCAATCATAATGCAAAACTCAATAGATTTTGACGATCTGGAACATTTTTAAACATTTTTGAAATATTAGAAAAAAATACACCATCTGAGTGCCTCTGGATGAGATTTTTAGGGGAATGAGATGACATTATGTGCCTTGTGTGCCAAAACGTGAAATGTTTATTAAAAAGTTGTGTATTTTTGAATAAAGGTCCGATAAAATTCGTAAACATTTACTAGGCCACATAATGTTAAACAAAAAATGTGTGGAAACCTGATGAAGAAAACAGGCGATGAAACGAAACCAAGTCTTTGTTTCTAGCAATACTTGAAGCTAATAAAATCTGTTCCAATATCCATTGATGTTGAATGAAGCACAAAAGCTCAGCTCAGGAAAAGCAGTCTGTTCGAGCAGTATGCAATGCGATATGAATATGTTAAGAATTTATTCTGAAAAATTCCGATTAAAATTTATCTAAAGTCGCTTCTCGAATGATGCACCAAAATCTCCAGCAATAGTTGAAAGGTGCACCAAAATCAAATTAAGCATTAAGTAGTTTTGCTTACGGGTCTCTTATGTCTCGAATAATGGTTTTGAAGAAAACTTAGAGCCCATGATAGAACTGTGGATGTTAATTAGGTATCTTATCGTATTCTTGTAAAGGGTGGAACGGTAAAAAATTGATCCGCTGGAATTTTGCAAGTATTTTCTAATCGTGCATTTGAAAAAAATGAACAATCTTCGTTTTAAAGATGAGTGCGTTCGGATGTTCACCCTCTTTTTACTTTTTGATTTTCAAAAGTTATCCTAGAGATGTTGGTAAAAAATTGGGAATATCATACCCAGTAGTGCAAAGAGTCAAAAATCTAGCCGGTTTATCAACACACAAGGTTATTGCAAACCCCAATTGAGTTGATAGTAAAAATACGGCGAAATAATATTCGTCTTCGCAGATTTTAAGCAGCTCCCCGGTCAAAAGTTTTACATGGCTACCGAAAAAAATAAGTTCACGATAAGTTTAAGCAGAGAATTTGTCAAAAATTCCAAAACTATGCATGGTTTGACTGTATTTTCGTGACAAGCCTACTTAGTTTTTTTTTAAAGTAAGTTGTTCCGTGCTGTTTCGGTCAGACCTCGCTTCCTGTCTAAGATGGCTCAGAATCAGGGTTGTTAAGGGAGATTGCTTTTCACTGTGTTCGGTGCGCCACTTTGTGCTTTACTCTGCTTTCGCTTGTACCATCATATTCTACCGTCGTCTCTTTTGCAAAACACAAACGGTCGTACACAGATAAAAATAATGAATTTTAACAGGCGCGTAAAACTTTCCCTCGTTTCCAGCCCAAAGTAATCGGAAACAAAGAAATTGTTTGCAATGTTTCATACAACAGCTTGATTCCACTGATATCTAGCTAAAATTTACATGAAATATCCCATTAATCTATGCAAAATCTAGCATTCCTTTCATGTGCATTAGATAACGCAGAAAATTAAATGTTTCTTTCAAACTGTGTAGGACATTCAAGCAATTATTTTACATTCATATGACGCCATTAAATCGTTCTAAAAGGTACACTTGAAGAAGTTCTCAAGACTCATTTCATAAAACCACGCATAAAACTAGATATTCTACATGACATCGATAAAACAGCCATAAAACCCTCATAAGTTCAAAAAGGCCCATACAACAGGAGGTTCTCAAGACTATTTCCCAAGATTCGCTTAAAACTTGATAGTTTTATCGGTACATACTTGTAATGACATGCAGGACATGCTTAAAACTATGATAAAACTACCACAAGTTTTGGTAGTTTTATGATTTTCCTCTTTAAGAACACTTCCAGTCCGTCACAAATATGTTTCGAAGATTCCATTTTTGGATTCGTTCTGCTGAATGGGGAGAAAGAGAGAAAAGAAAACATCGATATACATATGATGTTTCTTTTCCAAAGTGGATACGTATTTAACTTAATTGTAAAATTGACCATTAATACTTGAGTTTTTTATCCTGCAATTGATGAATTTTTCATGCGACGTTCAGTTTATTGGTGTTTTATAACATAAAAGTTCGAAAATTTTAATGCGCCACGGAATCATTGCTAGAACATTGATTTATTTGAATAATAAAAAATACTTGACAATTCAACAATTAGGTGACAAGGCTGATAAATTGTTAGATCTTGAATAAATTGTGTCTACAATCCATTTTAAGTTTCAAAATGTATTTTAAACAGCAGAAATTGTTCGTAGCATTGGAAAAACGAAAGTTTTGCTGCATATAAATGAAAATGGCTACCATTCGGAGGGAATCCAGAATAGCCACGCTCGCCATTTTTTCAATGGTTTTATCTAAAACTACCATAAAACGCATATAAAACTAATATTTCTTGCACAAGACTAACAAGATTTTTTTAGGAGCGCGATAAGTTCATCTTTACTTGTTCTATTCTTGAAAAAGAGGAGTAACGCTTGAATAAAACTTGTTTGAATTGCTCAAGGTAAACAAGTCTTTCGTAAGATAGCCATAAAATCAGTGTGGAGAAGACACATCATAAACAAAGAGAATGTGAACGTTCAAATCAAAAGTGCCTATGCATAATTATTGTTCATAATTACAGCTTATAATTTATTGTTTTTAATCAGCGTAAGTCGATTAAAACATTTAACAAAAAAACTCTAACTTGAATATGCTAACAATGGATTTGGGAAGAAGAACAGATAATAATATTGCGTCGATGGCTGAAACATCAGTTGAGCGAAAGATGATTTTTCTCTTGATCTGTACGCCGAACCTAACGTTGGAAGAAGTGCACTGTGTAGTGGATCACTGAGCGATTCCAGCGCACTACTTCCGACTTTGGATAAAAAGTGCGGATTATGGGAAAAATCGATTTTCGCTCAGATGATATACTAATTTTTACCTGCAACGAGTAAATATTGTCTAGCCTATTGGGAACTGAAATGCACGACTCGAGAGAATTCAACATTAACATAACATTTTACAATCGAAGTGCACATTAAACCTTACGTCAAAAGTACTGCGCTGTATTTCCACGGTGGTGCGCCATATAACACACTACCTGAGATGTTAGGTTTAACTTGCATAACTGGCATAAAATCAAATATCATGAGTTATGCATTTCGGTTTTCAACTGGTGACACATTGCACCATTTTATTTTATTCGTTTTACGCATAACACATGGACCCTTTTGATAAGTTAGTCTCAGTAGGCTGCGAATCCAATAGAATGGTCAAAAAAAAAAAAATTGTCGTTGGTGGCTGAGATGAAGGAGTGTTTAATATATTGAATAGGTTTTTATTGAATTTCCGCTTGAACGATCCACTAGTTTTTAATTTCTTCGACCTGTGGGCGTCCATTGTGACAGTTTGTTTATTTTTCACATAATGTTCTTTCTCAAGAATATGTGCTCTTATTTAAAATCAAATGGTTCTAAGAGAGTTTTATGGCAGCATTTCCAAGATACATTCATCTTAATGAAGAATGTCATAAAACTTTTACAAAACTTTTATCAGGTTTTATGCAAGTTGCGAAACAATGTCTTGAGAGGGGGATCAAGTAACTTATAAAACTACTGATAAGGTGAATTACACTTATAAATGATGTAGTTTTATGGAGGTTTCTTCAAGTGTTCTTTAATCACTCTTGAGAACTGTTAAGGAATTAAAACCACCTTAACTTGGAAAATGCCCCGATAAAACCGGATGAACTCCATAATGCTATGATAAAACTACCATAAAACATGAATAAAACCAATTTGCATTTGAATTGCTACTTTAAAGCACCAATATCGACTTGAAACGAATTTTAGAGAGTTAAAGAAGCATATTCTTCTTTTGGGTTGGATGGAAAGTGAACGTACTGAAAACTCTTCCACTACCAAGATTTTTTTTTCAAAAAAAAGTAATAGATCTTCCTCTTATATTCCAACTCGTCTGGTTAGTTCTAGTTCTTGTTTCTGATCTCGCAATTTTGTGGACCTCACTTAGGACTTTCAATCTTGTTCTGAAATATGACAGAATTTGGCATGAGATTATGCGCGTATTAATTTGAGTATATCTTGCATGGGATCACGATTGAATCATGCTTGGATTTTGCTTCGATTCATATTGAGAAATCTACTCGTTTTTGTTGAGATTTAGAAAGGACTACGTTTGAGATTTCAAAAGGGGGAATACTACTCGGCACTCTTTGAATGATTCTCAGGATACACGTGTATATGTGATGGTTTTAATGAATTCATCATAGCATGCTGTGCGTTTGACTGTCATCTTTTGTTTGTTTACTTGTTTGTATGGTTGAAATTCTTCGTTTTCAAAATGTCACACATTGAAAAAGACCTGAAAATTCAGGTTTTGTACACATGGCTACGTGAAAAGGGTGTAACTATGCAATAATTGGCGACGCGCTTTGGAATTCACCACGCGAGTGTAAAATCCATCCGAACAAAGTGTGGGGAATACTGTTCTTAGCATGAACTGCCAGGAAGAGGCAGAAAAACCCGGATCTTCCAACCCTAAACTGGATCAGAAAGTGGTAGCTCTAATTCGGAAGAACAAATCAATGTCGGTATGTGATTTAGCCAATAATGCGGGAACCAGCGTCGGAATGAATTAACTTATCAAGAAACAGGACAATCTGAAGACCTACAAGAAGAAACTCGCCAAAAAAAGTGCAGAACAGAAACAACGCGCAGCAACGACGAGACCTATGTCAAAGAGGACTCAAAAACTATTCCAGGTCTATAATAGAGGAGGAGGGTGTAAGCGATGCAAAGTTTGGTCGAAAAGTGATTGCCATGAGCAATATGTTCCTACGGTTTGAAGTCTACCATTTTTATATACTACCGGAACAATCATTGCGGAATTCATTTGATACAGAAGAGGTTGCTGCCTTTACATCAGAAGCATAGAACCCCTCCACTGTTTTGGCCGGATTTAGCGTCGGCGCAATACGCCAAAACAACTCTTAATTGGCTCACGGAAAAGGGTATAGATTTCGTTGAGAAAGACATCAATCCGTCAAATTGCCTTCATCTTCGGCCCATCGAACGCTATTCGGCGATTGTTAAGAGGGTCTTTAAAAAGACTGGTAAAGCAGCGGCGGATATGCAGGAGTTAAAAAAATGTGGGCCTAGGCTTCCAAAAAATGTGATGAAACACTTGTCCGGAACTTGATGAAAAGTTTTCGATCAAAAATTCGCAAATTTGTGAAAGAATAATATAAAATCCAGTCAGTCTTCACAATGTTCAAGTTCAATCCCGTACAAAAAAGAATGATCCATTTGTTTGAACAAAACATCATTTTTTTGTACGATTTGAAAGAAAAATATGTTGATAACTTATTTTCGATACAGTCCTTAGGATTATAAGATTATCGTTTTTTTTTTACTTTCACGAATAATATAATTTTGAGGTTGTCCCCGAGTTCCTTACAGCTATGATGCTCTGTAGATTCTGCTTAGATGTTCTAATCTAATTTAGATGGTTGATAGAATAGAACGAGGTAAAATTGACTATTTTTCAGGGTCGGCACAGGTCAACACCTACACCAATTACTTGTTTTGACAAATTTTCCGTGCCTTATATTTTGTGAAAATTCAGAGGCTAGAGCAGATGCATACATCCTACGTTTTACTAGACCCATGAGCATTATAAATAAACCAATAGTTCTAAACTGATCGCATGATTATTACAGCCGTAGATTTGATATTCATTGTTGATTATCTCTTTTTGTCGAATGTGCGGTGACAGTGAATTAAAGCAAGTTAAAATCCAATGAAATCTTCAATAGAAAATAACCTTTTTTTCAGCCCCAACCCCAGCACCCTTTATCTCCGTTCAAAGCATCACTCTCCATACCAACGTTGCTTAGATTGCGCCAAAACTCTATTTATCGTCTAGAATCGGAAGATTTAAAATCTCAATTAAATACTACTTACAACGCAAATCAATGAACTTTTGGCTAATATTTTCAAAAAGCTAGATCCACTATTCCGATAGGATATCCGAGCATCACAAGCAATTGTTTCTTGAAGATTCAAATTGCACAATCGATAAGCGAAGTTTAAAAAAATTAATCTTATATTCTAAAATCGTCTTCATAAATTTCGTTCATACTATACTGTCGAGGAAATGACTTAATAGGTATGGGTGGAGAAAATAAATTTCTTAACAACTAGAGCTACTAAAAGTGCCGGACTTCGTACACTAGTGCTGCTGTCAAGTTTCGGTAATTACGGTGCTGCTGATGGTGCTCACTTGGAGGTTTGGTCTTTGTGGTTTGGTCCATGCTGGCAGCAACTGTTGTAGATGGACATGTTAAGAACGTGATGGTCAATGGTGGCGTCCAGACGGAAAGCGCTAACAGTAGTAGCACCAGTCGAGAAATATCTTGGAAAACATAGCAGAACGGGGAATGGAATGGGAAGCGGTAGTCGCAACTGTAGCAACAGCAGCAGCAGTTCAAACTAAATGGGACTATTGGGGACAGTTTCAGCCATTCTCATATGTCTTCGGAGGCGAGGCTTCGCTGCTGCTGCTGTTGTGGAGTCATCTCCGGTCTGAGAGAGTCCATCGTGGTACCACCACCGGTGGAAGATCCGGCAATGGTTTTCTGGCGGTCATCACTGTCATTGTTGTTTGGTGTTGTGGCTGCACCGTTATTGGTGCTGGTGGTACCCAGACGTGACCGTTTGTACTCGTCGCTATCCATTCGGTTTAGTTCGTATGCAGAGCTGACCTGTTGAAGGAGCAAAACGGAAACCAATCTTGTACATTGGAAATTTATTTATACACAAGCAAGTTAATCACCTACCGGACTAATTGGCGTGACGATGATTTCGGTCTTGGCGGCTGCTCGAAGTAACGCCGTATTCTCCGTCGTGTCATCCTGATCCTCGACGTCCAGCTCAGCGTACATGTCCCAGGGAGGCGAGTCAATTTCACCCACAATGTCCAGTTCTTCCTCTTCGATGTCCTCCTCTTCATCGTCTTCATCGTCTTCCTCGTCCATCATGATAACTGCAGGAGGCAAAAAAAAAACATTTAGAGATATTCCAGTAGATTGAAAACCAAAAACAACATTCAACATTTCCTCAAGTACAGATATACATTCAACGTGGAATAATATGTACTGGATAACCATCGAATGGAACAACAACAAAACACGAATCCGGTATAATTTGCGGAACATATTAATATAGGTAAACATAGAATTATCGTTGGTAGGTATAAAGGCACAACAGTGAGTGTATAGCTGAACATAACTTGGTTGGTGCTATATCTTCATCGTGAAAACTCCAATAAACAAAAGAAACCAAACCAAATTAAGTTGGATAACAGTAACATAAAGTTTAATTTGTTTAACTTGATTCAATTTTATTGTCGTGCTTAGAGGATCAAATTAGTTGCGAATTGTATCGCAATAGTATCTGTTTAAATTGGGCTGTGGGATTCCGTTTGGCAACACAAAGTTTGACTGTCACAGATATTATTGGACAAAGGGGACAGACGGTTGCTTGAAATGTGGCTAGACAATCTTAACGAGCGGTCGGTCGGTTATCGCTTCCAAGCGATTAGCTCAAAAAGGGAGCCAAGCTTCGAGGCGCAATGATGGGAAACGATATTCTACAAACGACGATATTGTATGTTGACATTTAATGACATTCCAGCCTATTTAAGTACCGATAATCCTTTCATTTTAGATGCATTAAAAAGATGTCCTAGCCCGATAGAGATGGAAAGACCAAGTCCGACGTAATAGATTCTCGTCTCTGTTGTAGGTCCCTTAGGCAAGGAAACTGTGTTGAATCGTAGCCAAGCTTAGTTGAGTTATCTGTTTTACATTGGTTCGAAGCCGATGAGCGGTGAATCGAGGATTTTTCTTATCCTAGAGGTCATCACGTGCGATGGCATCAACAATCTACCCGCTGTTGACAAGCATCAATAATAATTAATGTAATAATGATAAGGGTTAAGTGATTCCGTTAAAAAGGGGTTACGGCTTGGTCGCTCATGCTTTGCGGGATGCTATAACATTTAATGGTTCCGATGAGGGATCATCGTGTATGGACTAATACCATGGATTGCCTTTTTCCTGCCGGGCGGGTATCATATAGCTGTCCTTTCTATGTCGATAGTATCTATTTGAAAGTGAATGTTTTCATCTTACATGCTGGGTAACGGAAATGATTTTAATAATCCTTAGCTAGTGGCTATCTATGAGGTTGAGCAAGCTTCCATCAAACTTTGAACCTTTTTAAATGAGAGGAATGTTAATGAATTTTATTTTCATGGGTTGAATTTGGGAAATGTATTGAAACTTAGGGAAAAAAATCATAAATTCTCGAGTAGTTTTTCAAACAGACGTATCTGATTTTGTTAACAAAGAGGGGAAGTAAGATTCTAATGTAAATTTCTCAAAACTCTCAGCACTCTCACGGAAAGTAGCATCACCATCATGTCAAGGAAATGTTATTCCTTGTATTAGTTGCCCTAGTTTGCATGAAAGGATTTCAAGAATTTAACGTTTGAATCTTACTTCCTCTTTTGTTTACAAAATAAGATACGTCTGTTTGAAAAGTACTAGATAATTCAATATGCATTTGAATGTTTCCGTACTTTGAATACACGGAAATATATATTGGATAATCAATAGGTGGAAAGATAGATTTGTGAAGTTTCGGCTGCTGGATAATTCAACGTGAAGACTTTTTGAATATGATAACTAATAAAGGAAAATAAAATGATGTATGTATGTCAGTTGTAAACAACATTAAATTATTTGCAGGCAATAGCTCCTGAGAGCGTCT
This sequence comes from Aedes koreicus, assembly GCA_024533555.2. Lineage (NCBI taxonomy): Eukaryota > Metazoa > Arthropoda > Insecta > Diptera > Culicidae > Aedes > Aedes koreicus. The sequence continues at coordinate 502,886 of JAHHFK020000921.1, read as the reverse complement.
TTGCTGAAGACCATATTACTATTGCTCGAAGGTATAATTTAATAGATAATCCTTATTTAAGAAGATGACGTTCCTATGAGATGTTACATGAACCGCTCAGCAGGCTACATGTAAAGAATGTAGCTGAAAACCGAAACATAGTCGTCGGCAAAGTTGTCGTTGTTACATGTCCTGAAAACTGTTATGTCCGACATTCTGCTGTTCTTTTACTAATCCCCAAACAAACTTCAGAGAGCCAGTAGAGTAGGAACAAACGGAGCAAAAAGTTAGGGACAAGCATAAGGACCTGATTTGCAATCGATTGAGTGAGGTTGGAGCTGAATCGATATTTAAAACCACACTGCTAAGCGATACACAACCAATTGGGTAGGCTTTGTTTTACCTGTTGGAAGGACCACGGCGATCAAATACAGAGTGTGGCAGGAAAAAATGCGAAAATGTTTGATTCTAATATTAGGTTAATTTGTGTAACTAATGTTGACAGTGTGTTCGTTTATGTTTATTTTCATGTGCTGCATCACAATATCGGAATTGTTTTATGGCAAATTTGTGAAAATGTCGCCAAAGAAGTGATTACGAGTTTGCTGCTCATTCAGAAGACGCTAAAGGAGGTGGCCAAGGTGGTAGGATGTATTTTAGCCTTATAGCTTATTGCATCAAAAAGTCTTCATATGATGGACCTAAGCAGCGGAAGCCGGGAAGTGGAGGTACGCAGTTTGCGTGTATGCCAAACGTAATCAAATCGGTCCGTGCAAAAATTGCTCGCAACCCGGTACGGTCCATCAGGAAACTTGCCAAGGAAGCCAACATTTCTGAAAAATCCATGCGAAGAACCACCAAAGAAGACTTGCATGCATCGTTCAGAGCTGGAGTGGAACACTACTTGATAGCAAAGCGGGTTAAGGAATTACGAGTGACTCGTTCGATGAAATTCTAGGGACTTTTTCCATTAGGGTGAATCTGACATTGAGAGACTCTCTTTGATTACTTTCTCGTTCATTGATATTCCAATCACCTTCACGTTTTTCATTCTACTATTTGTAGAGTATGCTAGCCTGCACTGTTGTGTTTCGATTTGTACTTAAGAATCCCTTGAAAGTTTTATAATGGCGCTGTTATAAATGAAAGAGATTGTTTGATTCATCCTATTGAAAAAAGTTCCTAAAATTGTTTTCTTTGTTGAAAAAGGAAAAAATGATAATCCTAATCTCTGACAAAACGCTGTTCAGCATCGATGCTGTGTTCAGTAGCCGCATAGACCGGTTAATTTTAAGGAGATACTTGAGGATGTTCCGGAAAAAGTGACCTTCAAGTTCTAAACGAACGGTTTGAAAATGCCGCCTGTTATGATTGATGCTGGTGTTAAAATCAATACCGAAGTGTGTATCGGTATTTTGAAGGAACAAGCGCCTTCCTGAGGAAGACCAACTTCACTGAGGATCAACACGTTGTCCAACAACAGGATGGAGCGCCATGTCACACATCAAATCGGACTTAACGATGGCTTGTGGAAAACATGAAGACTTTGCCGAAAGATTTGTGGCCCCCTAGAAGTTCGGACCTTAGCCCGTTAGATTATTCAATTTGAGCGTATTTTGATGCACAAGCCTGCAAAGCATCTCACCCTAGTGCGAAGACCCTGAAGTCTGTCATAACGTGCATATGGCAGCCGATGTCGGAGGACTGCATTCGAAAGGCGTTTTCTAGCTTCCGGCGTCGTCATGTCATTAATAAAAATGGAGGACACATCGAGTAAATTTGTTTTAAAGGACAATAAAGTTAACTGAACTCGTCAATGTTGATTCCATGTCGGGTATTTTCATCACTGCGACCAATTTTAGGATATATTGAGACATATCCCCTTTTTATGGCAGCTCTAAGTTTGCCGCTTTAAAATTAAAGAAATGATCCATAAAAATTTGAAGGTCATTTTAGAAAAAAAAAAAACGGATTTATGATCCATTAAGCTCTGATGAAAATCCATAAAATTTTTTTCCATATAATACATTAATGTGATCCATAATTTATATAAAATTCAGCAATAACATGTCAAAAATGTACCATCAATATCTGGAGAATGATCAACAAAATTGTAAGAACTACCCATAAACATATTGTAAATGGTCCATAAAAGGTTCAATAACATTCCTTAAACTTAAAATTTATACACAAAATGTATCCTTTGTGAACTAAAATAACAGTTGGGTAGGTAAGTCTTTGTCCTAAATAAGAAAAAAAACTTTTTTTTTTGCAAAATTCAATTTCAATTTTATTTAACATAGTTGCCTTCGAGGGCGATACAGCGATCATAGCGATCTTCCAACTTTTCGATACCATTTTTGTAGTACCTACGATTTATCTTTAGTCTCAAAATAGGCCTCTGTGCTGGCAATTACTTCTTCATTGGCGCTAAATTTCTTTCCAGCAAGCATTCTCTTGAGATCTGCGAACAGGAAATAGTCGCTGGGGGCTAGATCTGGAGAATACGGTGGATGGGGAAGCAATCCAAAACCCAATTCATGCAATTTCGCCTTCGTTTTCATTGATTAGTGACACGGTGCATTGTCTTGGTGAAGCAACACTTTCTTCTTCTTCAAATGTAGCAAGTTTTACGCGATTTAGCTCCTCAAACGCACCAATTACGCTATATAATGGTCGTTGTTGATGGTTTTTCCGTTTTCAAGATAGCCCATGGACATTATTCTATGTGCATGCCAAAATACGGACGCCATAACTTTGTCAGCCGACTGTTGCGTCTTTCAACGTTTTTGATTGGGTTCGTCGCGTGCAGTCCACTCCACTGACTGTCGATTGGATTCTGGAGTGTAGTGACGGAGCCATCTTTCATCCATTGTCGCATATCGACGCGAAAATTCGGCTTAATTGCTGTTAAACAATTTCAAACATTCCTCCGAATCATCAACTCGTTGCTGTTTTTGATCGATTGTGAGCTCATGCGGCACCCACTTTGCGCAGAGCTTTCGCATGTCCAAATGATCGTGAATAATATGTTGTATCTTTAGAGTTTCAGCTATCTTGCTCAACTTCATTTTACGGTCATTCGAAATTATTTTGTGGATTTTTTAAAATGTTTTTTGGCGTAACCACCTCTTCTGGGCGTCCACTGCGTTGTGCATTGTCTGTGTCTGTACGACCACGTTTAAATTCGCGAAACCAATATTTTATTTTTGATTGCACTGGCCGGGTCCGGGTAACATTTATCAAGCCATTGTTTGGTTTGCACAGTATATTTTCCCATCAAAAAGCAGTGATGAATCAACACACGAAATCCGTTTCAATCAATTTTTTTCACTATAACAAAAGTTGCTTCACTCAAAACAGTATATCTCACAAACTAATGGTCTGATAGCTGTCAAATTTATACAAGTATCTTTTGAAAGCTGGTACTAACCGAAAATTATATGGATTTAATTCTAGTGGCGCCATCTATATGTCAGGACAAAGACTTATCTACCCATCTTTTATATGATCTATAAAATATTGAAAATGTTCCATAAATAAATTGCCAATTATTCATAACAGGTATGAACACTGAACCATAAATGTCTTAAAATGGTCTATAGCAAACCAACTTTGTGCACTTGAACTAATAGGTGTGATCCATCGATAATTTGATTATTTCAATTTGACAATGGAGAAAGCGATTCTTAACTTCGTTACTACTCAGATTTATTGACCTTTTTGGTTCCTTAAATATTGCTGTAAAAGAAGGATTGCGTTAATCTAAGAAATTTATCTTTGTTCAGAAAACCGAGAGTTAAGTTGATATTTTATTTTATCTTTATTTTAAGCTTATTGTGAAGTTTGGATCCATTCACATATTAATGAAAACAATAACCCTGTTGTTGAATTCAAGTGCTCGGTAATCTACAAAGCTTTAAAATCCAATGTCGTTTAAAGTTTTATACCTGGATCAAAGTTGACCCCGACTCTCAATACATTAACGAAAAATGGAATCGGAGTCCAGTCAAAATCACCTTCATTTTAGTCCCCTTATTGGAAATGTAAAATGTAAAATCAGGGAATATCGATCAATTCGTTTATCACAAGTACTTCGATGTGTTCTTTAACACTTACTTCAAATGTGTTCACCCTATTTCAATGCATATACATAGATCTTTATGGCGTTTGATCATCTTTTCATATCTATCACACACGGATAAAACTATAGTTTGTTTCTCCACTAATCTGTTCCCTTCTCGCTTGCACTCATTTGATTCAGATGATGGATTAATGGGTGTGGATTAAACGTCAAAAAGCCCCATTTTGATTATTTTGTCAGCAAGCAATGTAAACATAAAATTTTGACAGTTAATGTTGTATTCTCGTGCCCAGGTTTAGTCGGATCAAGGGTGGATTCGAATCTATCCGAACAGAAAAAAAAAACGTTATGACAGCTCTTAGGGCGGATCTGGGACGAAACTAGTTCCTTACTAGGAATATATAAAAACGGCATTAATGTGTGTTATTTTTTAGAGTAAGTTTCAAAAAAAAAAAAAATATGGTCGAGTTTAAAGTGATCGCAATAAAGTTGAGTTTTCCCATAATGCAGGTGGTTTAAAGGTGGTGAAAACTACATTGAAGCACTTTTAATTTTTTTTTATTTTTACTGTTCTTTACCCTTAACGGGAGCTTTCAAATGTCTAGCTATATTTGAAAAAGTGTTGAAAAATATTCAAGAAAATTCAATATTCGGACCCTTTACATGGCGCTCTGGTTATTGACTGACGATAATATATTTCGAAATTTGGGAAGATGAGACCTCTTTATTTTATTCAAATTCACCAATGCCACATCATCATTACAGTCAACATCATCGTGCACGATCATTGTATGCCACCGTCGTTAGCCTGTGGCTACTTTCTGCAAAGTAGTGAAACTCGACCACCGCAGTGCTTGTTTGTCTAATTAATTATAACTCAGCTAGAAACGAGTCTTGTTTACATATTAGTTAAGCACATATGGGCAGCTGCAGCGGCAAAAGGGAACGCTGAGAGTGGAGCTTGAAGTGAAATAATTGCTTGGATCCCCAAGGAGTCACTTGCTGGTAGGCGGCGTTAAGACTAAATTTACTCTTCCATGCTAGGATGCCACGTTAAAACGCCGTCGGGCGATGATGAAAGTTTGCTTGTTGGAGCCGTTGTGTTGGAAGCTGTTTCGGGGAGGCAACCATACACGGGTGGTGTTAGTAGGCTGCGTCTGAAGTAAATCTTCTAGAACTTGTTTTACTTTTTTTTTATCGGGGCCTCACACAACCGATATCCTTTTGATGGTGCAGAAAATTGGTACATGAGTTCTGAGAATTGCAAATAACAAAGACGTCTAATTGTGGGATTTATGCTTGAAGTCGTGAGATACGTGAATCGCTGTTTCGAAAAGTTGCTAATGTATGATGTTATTTTATTCAATCCTTCGCGAGTGATGAAAGTTTTACTCAGTGACAAGTTCTGTTATTCAATTAAACTTGATATATTTTGTACAACCGGAGCAATTAAGAAAGAATAAAAGGCGGAACGGGTGATGTTAGTAGGCTGAGCTCAATGCTGGATAATTGATTCCCTTGTCTGTTTTCAATCTGCATGGTTTGGAATTACGTCGATTTGGTTTAGTTTTTTTTTAGTTTCCAAGAACAAATTAGGCACTACGCTTTGTAGAAAGAATTTACAGAATTGTCATAATTTCCTACGATAGTTACACCATTTTGTTTTTTAGCACACAATATTGTTGATTCCAGTTTGTGGCAATTTATATATATTTTTAGTGAAGGAGTCTGCTGTTGTAAGAATATGTTTACTCTATGTATATTGTGATGGATTTAGGTGAATATGGGAGTGTGTTCTGATGACGATACGTACAAATAACCGAAACTCTAACGGAAATTATGTATGACCTGCTGAAACATTCACTTGCACTGTAGTAAGACCTTGAAAGATTAAAGGTACCTATTCTACGATGTAAGCATCAACTACTTGATGATATAGGAAAAAGGCTCAACACAGCATTCGTATTATATCTCTCGACTATGCCATCTACAGGGGGTGGGAAGAAGGATGTATTGGATTGGTAATCTTTGGATACAAACACTCACATAACACAACTTTACATGAACAGATTCACAGGCACAGGCATTATTATCGAACGAAACACAGGTAAAACAGTAGAGATCCATTAGATTCATAGAGCAAATTGGGAGATGTTGATAGGTTCATAGGACCGGTGGAGTTTATTATGTGAATGGGGATTGCTACAGACAATCTATCGGATTAGAAGAGATTTTATTGTGATGCTAGCTTTGCAAGAAGAAAACAGGTGAACCTGAGTGTAGTGTCATGTTTTGCGGTTACATTGGTGTACACAATGTTGGACGTAGGCTTAAAAGTATCTGTAGAGTTTAAAAAATCTTGAAAAACAAAGCAAAAATTTAATGAGTTTAACCAGTTTAAGTCACATTTAAACAACGGTTATATTATAAAAAATATGATGAGATCTGATTTTCCTCTAATGTTGATATCTTGTGTCAGCAGAATGGACACTTGTCATTGAATTATCAAAATGTACTTGAAATATACAGAAATCTTTGAAAAAAATCTTGATTCTTGAGCACTTTTATCAGCTGATAACCTAAAATTCAAAGCAATGACTTATCAGTTTTACTGTATCGAAATTTTATCACATTTTAAACAAACAAAAATGTATTACTAATGAAGTATTTGGGCTTAGAACAAATTTGAACTTTTGAACATAAAGTAAAACAGTTTTGTTACGAATGTGTCTATATTATTATATCTATAGTAAGGGGGTTTCAAACTACAGCCGGGTAGCTTACCAGATGGTTTGAGGCACCCATTTTGAATTTTTAGCTAACTTCCAGCCAATTTATCTAATTTTTGGCAATTGAAGTCTAGGTAAAAAGCTTACCATAAACTCTAACCACAAACAAAACACAGCTTCATTTGGACTGATCATCCGAGTCTGAGAAGATTGAAACCAAACTGTCCCAGTCCTGACTATTTATTTATTTATCTCCCTCTTTTCTTCTCACTGGCGTTCTATGCGATCTGAATGAGCTCTAAATCCGCAAAAGTTGGACCTTTTCAGAAAACTGTAACTGCAAGAAGTGGCGGCTTGTTCATATGGGCATCTGGTGTGCTCCATAAATTATTATTAGAAAGATTAGAAAGCTTATCTGGAATCCGCTGCCAATTTTCCAATAACAATCTATAATAGTTATGATTTTACCTCATTTTCCCTCTCTTCTTTATTAAACATGGCTATAACATACCGGTATTGTAACATGAAGCCAGTTATCTCTTACATTTGCTGATTCATGATTGGAAAGAAAGTTGCATGCTTTTGATAAGTACCTGCCACTGGGAACATTATTCCATGGTTTTGAAATATTCCGAGGCAAATTCTCATTTCTGAATCTAGGTTCCGATGGATGAGAAGTAAGCAGAGAGATTAACGTCCGAATATTGACAGTTCTAATTACAGATCAAATATCTCAGTGCTTAAAACCTGCCCCTTACCCTATAACAATCCAAACGCTCAAAATTCGCTCTTGCACTTTTATGGTCGGTAAAGGCCTAGCTACAAAGTAACACCATGCTGGAGGTGATTAGGTTCGATTTCCGGTGTGTTCTGGGACTTTTTCACAATAAACTAATTGTTATTAGCAATAAAACTTGAAACGATGCAAAGAAAGAAAACTCTTAGCTCGGTAACGAATCTCTCCAAACTACAGTTTCTTCTCATAGTAAAATTAGTACTTGCAAATAAAGTAGTCGCAAATAATCGTCACTATTATCACCTTCTCTCACTAACACTCTATGTGGATGCACCTCCCATAAAGCAAAAAAAACAAAAACGATGTTTTCGCAATACGGCAGCATGACTTTCATGAAGACACGGAGTTAATTTTGCCTTGCAGAAAAAAGCAAAATTGGTTTTTTAAAGTTCCAAATTACTCGTTGTTTGAATAGGGACATTTGTGTGTTTCTTTTAAATCAATTCTTACTGTAACTTGTACTTGAATTTGTTTATCCTGTAAACGATATTTTCAATCAAACATTTCAGCTAAAGGGTCTCCACGATAAAATTGCACCATGTGAAAATTGCTTTAGCATTTAAACTTTTAGCCTACTCAATTGAGCTTTTCAGTTTAAAAAGTTCAATTTGTTTGTTTATAATATGCGAGTTTCATCATCAGCTGAGCAAAAGTAACAAAATTGAATTCAAAAGATTAGCTCGTTCACGGGAAAATTCATCACACGTACTTAGAAAATAAGAATTATTGACAGTGTGAGATCGGAAACAAGTTGGGAGTCTTGCAATCTGCAGTCGGGCCATAATATGGTTCAAAGATCGTCTGTGACTTGTTGGAACTTTTAACGGGAAACTAAATCCCTCCGATCGAGATGTGGTATAAAACTATATCTGCGCATAAGCTCCGTTCAAAAGGTCAAAAATTGTGCTGGATTACGTACCATTAAATTTTATAAGGAACCAAACCGCGAAGAATAATGGAATACGGTAGCAAAAAACCATACACGGAATTGAACCCTTGAATGTTGACAAAAACGATGACGAGACTTACGTGAAAGCGGACTTCAATCGGATTCTGGTAAATTGATATGTTAAGGACAAGTTTGATATTTCACAGAAACTCAGAAAGCCAAGTTTGCCAAAAAGTTCATGATTTGGCAAGCGCTTTGTGCATGCGGAAGGCAAAACACTGCTTCCGTGACAATAATTATCATGAATGGTAGGTGTATTTGGAAGAATGTCTCCAAAAGTGACACAGTAAAAAAAAAATCAACTGTTGCAGCTGTAAATCCTTTGTTTGCTGTAAATATTTGATGCGATTTTGCAGCAACCTGGAAATGAATCCACCATTGCATCACCAATCATAGTACCCATATTGTTTACAATCAAACTTTGACAGTGATATCAGTTGCTTTGCAAAATCCATGGTGAAAACAGTAAAAACCTACTGTTCTATGGTATGTTCTTATTACGGCCTGAGCCCCGAAGCTAAGAATTCCACCATCATAGGGCATTTTGTGTCGATGGGACACAGCAGATCTGGCGTCTTTGAGATCATCACCTTGCTAAACGAAAGAATGAGCATCGAGAAGAAGCCTTGTTTCGGCCGTCCAACGGTCCTGCACGACTGGAAAGTCCAACAAAAGCTGAAGCGCAAAACCGAGGGGAAGGTGGTGAAATTCTTCTGTGGCTTGGGTCGACAAGTAGGTGCAATCAAAAAGTACCTCCAGTTCAAGGACATCCTCATGTGTAAGCGGAGGTCCAAGTCGGCCATCTCGTAGCACTAGACCTCCCAGAAGTAGTGGCTGAAGACAATGGCCAAGCAGATTTTCTCGGTGGTCCACAGCTCGATGTGGTTGTGGAAATTGACAATGAGACATGTCTGACCCTGGACGGCAACGACTGATAGGGGACCGGGACAGAAAACTTTATGCACATAGTTAATAATGTTCTGTAAACAAGTTTAGTGTAACAAAGCCTTGTTACCACTGTACATCTTGTATTCTGAACCACAGGGCAGTTCGGATGATCTAGAGTTTCTAAAAGTTATCGCAGAAATTTCAATTACCATGGTTGAAAGCAATCCGTAACTGAGCAACGGATAAAGGTACTATTATTGCTGTAGATCCTTAGTTCTTTATTCCAGGATAGGTCATATGCTATACCAAAATTATTTTATATTGTCTCATGCGCGGCCACATATCTCAATGAACATAGTTGTTTATGTACCGTAAACGAGTTTAGAAAAAAATAACCAAAAAAACTAACACGGTTGAATGATTATCGTAAGTTTGTATAGACGAAAAACTACAGATACAGCTGTAGATCTTATGTGCTGAACGAGGACGGTTTGGTCGACCTAGTACAAGACCTAGTATGAAAACAAAACATTCAAATCATTCAGGATGTCAGATAATGCAATTTACCAGACAATTTTTTTTAACTTCTTTCAACACATTCCAAAGTAAAAGCTTTTTGCTGGATTTGGATGGTCACTTAACTTGATACCGACATTAATGGTTTTTACTGTACTACAGCCGAGTTGGAAATCAAAATGCCACATCTAACACACATCCAAAATTTGTGTACACCACCAGTGTAAGGGAGTTTTCTTCTGTAAGGAATTTCGTGAGTGGAAGGAGTTTTTGCTTTGAGGTGTTGAAATGCTGAAAAGAAGAGGGAGCTTGAAACAAGACGAGGGCGCATAGAAGAACAGAAAACATTCGTTTTGCTTGCAAGCAATCATAAAATTTTGTTTGATTGTTTGCTTGGTTGATTGGTTGGTTGAAAATCGAACTCACTGTAATGTGTAATGTACGTGATAATGTAACGTTATAAGTTTGCATTCTCATGTTTGTGGTATAAATGTCGTCTCTAGAATACTGTCACTTTCGCAGGTTCTTCCTGGTTCAACGGGTTCGCTTCGGTTTTCTTCTTCTCTTCGCTTGACATGTTTTCTGTTGGGTGGTTGATGGTGATGGGTGAATGAGTGTATAGGAACGATTTCGTTCGAATTTCGGGATATTCCGCAACCGAATCTAAAGGTCGACGTTAATGTTCACTCTTTATCGTACTCATTTTCCGTTCACACAGGCCGTTACGTCGTGTCGGATGATTGGAAAGCAAAAGGATTTCGCCTTCTTATCACTTCTCCGTGGCTATTTCTGGCGTTTTCGAAGTGGGTCGTAAAGCTTAACATTTATATCGGAACACTTTTGCCGTTTGTGGCCGTTTCTGATTCGGAGTTTCTTTATTTGCTCGCAAATATTTTCACTCTGCATTATCCGATTATGCTAATTTACCACTTTTCCCGACCACCACGTGATAATGTGGGGTTCGTGGAGCGGAGTTTCGAAACACTAAATCGTCTGGTAGTCGTCATGTCTCTTTTTCGGTCGTAACAGTCCATTTGCTCCTGGTGACCGATGTCGTTTTCTTCATCTTAGTGCTGTGATGTCCCCGTGGATGTATTTTCAAGCCACCATCACCATTGAGCGAAGTAGGGACGGGTTTAGTGGCACCGAGCTCCGCTGTTAGAGCGACGTCGATGAGGAGTAGTCGTCGTATGAGGCGCCTGCTGGGCCACGAAAGTTTCGAGGAATTTCGCGCGGTACGGGGATGGACGAAAGATGGTTTCGTGATTAAACACGCGCGGAGAATGAATGAAGATGGATTAGAGATAAAGTATTTATTTTTTGGCGAGTGGTTTAATGTTAGTTATGTTCGCTGGTGAAAGTGAAGAGGGATGAAAAAGTCAGTCAAAATATTTTATGGTGACAATTTGGTGGCCTTCGTTGGAAGAGAGAGTTTAAGGGGAGATTTAAATGTATTATAGCATAATTCATTGTTGTGCTTTGTTTGGGGATCACCAAGTTATTTTAGGGGAGTTATTTTCAATTACAGATTTAAACTTAAGGATTATATAGTGAAGAAGCGAACGCTACAGATATAGGCGTTGGAAATAGGCTTGTGAAAGAATATAAGAAAAGGAAAAGTTTACTAACAGAATAATAACTTATATAAAATAAACTAAAATTAAAATGCAGCAAACATTCGAAGCAAAACGTATTTTTTTAATCGTTGATTTTATTACAGTTTATATGTTTTGAAGTAATAGTCATAGGTTACTGAAAAAATGTGGGAATTAATGTCAATGTAAATGTTTTCTGAATAATTTTTTTAGCATAAACTAATTTTATATATGCATGAGGTTATAAATTGGCATTCATGAAATCATCCTCCTTGATTTGTTGAATGAAAATTAAACTTTATCTTCATTTAAAATTGGTTCACTTACCAATTGTTGTAAAAATAGTCGCTAAAACTTAGATTAGATAGTCGCTCAGACTACAAGTTTATAAATATTTATGTTATTACAAGAACTGCAACATTCTGATACAATCTCATTCTTTATACTTATTGATATTTTTGGGAAGTGTCCGGGTGTGCATAGTCTGATCCAAGTTGCTGAATTTCATCAGCAAGGTGTTTAGTTTATTCATGCTTGATTGTAAAATCGATAGCGATAAACGTTCAATCGGAAAGCAATTTTGAGCAAATCGCACTTAAGCACATAGAGTCAGATTATCCATATTCAATTAAAGAGCTAGATGGAGGCGAACAAAATGTTTAGTTCAGTGTTTCCCTTATAAACTTCAAAGGGATAAATCAGTAGGAGTTCTCAACCAAATCATGATTTTGAATCTATATTGATACTTAGTATGGGTACTTGCCAGTTGACTTTGCGATTTTTAAGATATGCTGCACATTGTTTGTGCACAGGTTTGTCAGTCAAGGAATTAAAAAAAAAAATACTAGTCGTTCTCCTTTTTGTGACTTTTGATATATGTTTTTGAATGCAACTTATACTCTAAAAGTTGTAATGAACTTGACGCACCATTCTCAAGCAAACTATTCAGTGGAAATCTTAACAAGATGGGGATTCTGGAAATTGAAAGGAGATTCTATTATTCCCGCACATTTAGTTTATGTACCTCTATTTACAAGCCTGCTCATCCCCCATTTGGATCTTCATTCAGCAGTATGTTGAACTTGAAACGATAACAAAATATGACCAATTTATCAAATGAAGCCATATGAATGGTAAGGTGCCGGCTAGGCTGGTGGTTTTTAGATACATGCTTCTCTTTTCCATCATACAGAGATTCAACTTATTAAACTTTCATTTTATTCAATTTAAGGCCACTTATGGAAAGGCCTCAACGTAGCAAAAACAAGTCCAATGCTCTATGTTTAACCGAAGTAGGAAAACTGCAGGAAGAATGGAGAAAATTTCCAAAACCGCAACCAGGGATGTGGTTACGGAACAAACAGTTAAATCCAAATGCTAGAATTGTGTTGATTCATCGCTTGGTAGAAACGAAACACTGTTGTGAAAGAAGATTTCATGAAATTGATGATAACATAAAAAGATAATTATTTCAAGGAGCATCTTAAATAGATTTGCTTTATGAGTACAATGATAATATTTTTTAGTTTCATTTCGATTGTAAATCAATTAAAAAATAGTTGTTTGCTGACACCAAAAGAATTCAGTGACACCTTACTCCCACTATAGTTGTAATTGTTCCAGTTCATAGAAGTGGTATAGTTTTAAATTTACAATGCAGATTATGGATCCATGCTTCCATGATCCTAATCAATCTTATTTACAGATAGGTAAGAAGTTTTTTTTGTGATACTCATAAACCAAATATATCAAAATTATTCTTCTTTCTTCTTAACATTTCAAACTTATTGATTATAACAATCAGTTTATAGTATATGTAGTCCTCTAGAACTTTTCTACAGCAGTGATTTGCGAACTCTCAACACAACGTTCACGTTAAATTTATTCTACGACATTAGGAGAATTTATGTACTTCCGGCAGTCTCAGCATAGTACAAAATTCTATAAATATTTCCTCAGCAAACAAATATCTGACGTTTTTGTTTGCACAATTGTTTGCTTCTGGCAACTCTATTTGTTTATGGAGCTCATAGCATAGTAATTAAACATGTTAGTTCGACAAAGATTTTTCATTAGGGCCTAACTGACAATGGCTTTTTCCGAGAATTTCTCTTCCATCATAATAATAAGTTTTAGCGCTATACATGTGACAAAAGTCTTAAAATTTTTCAAAGCTTTCCAATCAAAACCAAACAAATTATTTTAATTTTTATTTTTTTATTTTGGATTTTTTATTGCGATTTGTTTGGTTTCAATTGGAAGATTTGAAAGATTTGAAGACTTTTGTCACATGTATAGCGCTAGAACTTATTATTATGACGGAAAACTATCAGTTTATTATTGCGTTTATACTAATTGCCATTGCTTTTTTTGAAAGTTTTACCGGTCACTTTTGAATTATTAAAAATGAATTATCAATTTTTTATTGCTATTTTATATTTTTCTAGTGCGAATTGTTATTTTTTCGTTGGCACAGTGTTCAATAATGTAGTGGCGATTTCACATATTTTTATTGCTATTTTTTCCATTTTTATTGATGTTTTATTACCCTGCCAGAGTTCATCTATCCGATAGAATTGGAGGCTTACATGAGTAGCTTTTGTGCCACGAGAAATCTATGGAAGAAGTTATTGTTTACGTTGGTCAGTTAGGCCCTAATGAAAAAGTCTTGTCGAGTTTTTCCAACCCGGAAGGTCAATGATTCGATTCCCAAAACAGTCGAATGCCTTTTCGGGTGGGACATACGTTCGACTGCCCTAGAGCAAAAGCGTAACATTGTGCCTTGTCACAAACTTATTCGATCGAATGCTTTGGAATGGAAAAGAAAGCCATATAAAATAACTGTGGTTGCGCTTCAAAGAACACTAAGGCTTGAGCCACTAAATATCTGGACGTACTGTTTGTTTAACTGCATCGCTTCTAATGGACAGATCTGAAATGTTTTAACAGCAGTTTGTTTTTAAATGTTTCCACTTTCAGCGCTGTTCGTTACGATTTATTTTGTTTCAATGAAATTATACTGGATGGAAGCAGCGAACTGACAATTAATTTGAGACACCCACCTTGAAAACCCGACGTGGTCAGGTTCAAAATTCACGAAGTCGTTGAAATTGGGAATGCAGTGTTCTCAAACATCTCCGTGATTGACATACACACTTAGAAAATTTTACAGTATTCGGTAATTTTTTAGCGAACTTTCAACAGCTGAACGTTCGGTAATCCGATTTACCGGATTTCGGTCGAATTTGACAAGTTCCGGTAATTTTTTTATCGGAATACTGTAAAATTTCACCGAAATCCGGTAAATCGGATTACCGAACGTTCAGCTGTTGAAAGTTCGGTAAAAAATTACCGAATACTGTAAAATTTTCTAAGTGTGTACTATCGATTGGCAGGATCGTCGTAGTGAAACTAAGGATCGAAAGTTACATTTGAAGGTTCTTCTTCTTAGCGTTTCAAGCTTATTACTTTCACAATTAGCTTATTGCTTGCTCTCAACTTAGTATTCTAAATGCTCTCCCACAGTTATTAATTGGGAGCTTTCGATGCCAGGTAACATGTTTGCATTTGTATGGTTGTGTGGCATTTACAATCATACCCTCTGCCCAGGGAGTTGTGTAACGAAACATTTCTTGACCACACCGGGAATCGAACCCAGCCACTTCCAGCATGGCATTGCTTTGTAGCTGCAGCTTTGCCGACTGAGCTAAAGGAGGTCCTTGCATTTGAAGTTGTTGAGAAAAATTAGGGAAAACCCAGGGCTGTTGCATTAAGATATCGCCAAGATATTCAAGGCCAAGCCAAAACACCGTCAGAAGGATTCGTTTGCGAGAAGAATTTCGATCTATTCGGGAAAGTAAGCAACCCAACAGCACCCTGAAGCAGAATGTAGTGGCCGAAATACGTGCCCAGAAGTTATACAATGAGGTTTATCCGAAGTACAAAGGTGCATCCTCATGAAAGACGAAGCGTACGTTAAGATGGAGTATGTGCAGCTCCCGGACAAAAGTTCTATAAAGTCACTATTCGTGGTGAGGTCCTTTGTTAGTTCTAATTCATTTTAGCCGATAAATTCACAAGAAAGCTTATGATCTGGCGGGCTACTTGCAGCTGGGGGTAAAAAAAACCCAGGTTTTCGTGACAAACAAGACCATGGATTACAAAATGTACAAGCAGGAGTGCATGAAAAATGTGTGCTTCCGTACATTAAGGCTAACAATGGACCTGTAAAGCAAACTGCCTGATTTGGCAAGCTGCCACTACAGCGGAGAAGTAGTACTACTGGTAGTAATCGAAACAACAGGGTGGATTTCTTCGAAAGGGACATAAATTCACCCAACTGCTCTCAATTACGCCTAATTGAGAAATATTGGGCATTTGTCGAACAGAATTTCAAGAGGAGTGGAAAGGTGACTTGGAATGCAACAGAGATGACAAGATGGTGGAACAAAATGGCCGCTCAAGACAGCCAACATAGTGTCCAAAATATGATGAGTGGTCTTCGAAGAAAAGTCCGAGATTTCAACCAAACCTTCATATTTAGTTCCCAATATGCTTATTTCATCATCATCGTTCCGAGATCGATCTTTTTTTTTGCATCCAGATATTAAATGACCCTAGCATTAAGTTGAAACCTGTTTGAGCTTACCGCCATAAATGTCTTTACCTTACCGGATCAGCGTTGTCGGATTGTATTGTAATATTGTTTAAAATCATACTTGATATGCAGTATGGTGACTTAAAATATGCCCCCCATCCTCGCCATAAAGCCGTTTGACTCATATGCCATCCTTGAACTCTGTTCCAAGTTTAAATTAAATCAGTCAAACTTTCCCCATTTGCAAACACTTCAAAATTTGAAGGTTGAACTTTTTATGAGAAAACCATCAAAATATATGACGAAAGGGTATTTCAGACTTCTTTGGAAAAACTCAGAACGTCTTCTACAATAATCTTGGGCATAACATTTCAAAATTAATAATGACGATTTAATGCATACAAAACCACCTAATAGCAAAAATCTGAAACCTTCGTGTTTCTTCATATGTATTGTTGCTTTTAACATACAAAATTAAACCCGCCTTGGGAATGGATGAGTGTTGACCGATGTGGTTCAACTTCAGAACAGTGTTTTGTAGAGACCTGGAGAATAAGGATGTCTCGGATTCTAAAAAAGTTCAAACTCTTTGGCACCTCAATATTTAGGGATATTGGGAGCTCTAGTACATTCTTTGCCAAACTGGAATTTAGTGTTGCCATATTGTTTCGAAGTTTATCGGGACTCAGCTGCTGAGCGTTTAAGTGTAATATACTGATACCTCTATTCACGAACCAAACCTTGAGTTTGCAAATCGAGTTATTAGGAGTTATATGCAGAACAAGCAGCCCCAGTTGATTGTTTTGTTCAAAACATATTCCTGAAGGTCTACCAAAGATCTATGTTGAAAAAAACATAGAATTGAAAAATTTGAAGCTATACCGAAATTATACAAGAACTCCTTACAGTATACGTCTTCTAGCCGACAAAAGTAACAAGCAATCCAATTTTTTATTAAAACATGCTCATGGAAGTCCCAAGATCAAGCTTGTAAAATTATTGAGTTGTTCTAAATTTTTCATGAAATCCCTTGAGTAAAGATCTATTAATTAAGTGCTAAATTTCTTCCAATGTTAAAAAAAGTATTGAACTGAAATGGTTACAATGGCCATTGAAAATTATACACCAAGGAGTGTTTGTACAGCTTAAGGGTTCACTCCAGGGAGTTCTTGGGTGTCAGATAACATACTCTAGATCTGTGAACTTCTAGCAATACAAACCGAATCCCTAAACTACCATTATATCTCTTGTTATGCTGGTAGTACTTATGGTTTCAACAAGGACATATTTAATTCGATGAATGTGATGCCGTTCTAAAGAGAAATATCAGCAAATCTCATCCAATTAGACAGCTAGTGAAGCATTTGTCGTTACTTACGTAGGGAAAGTAAGTTTAAAATGCGCTTCTGGGGTAAAACCAGCAACTCCTATATTTCGAGACATTTTACTTAACTTTTCATAGAGTTTACTGATAGTGTTTATGGTTTTCAGTCGTTTCTAAGAAAACAATCACGGCTTTTGCTTTTGATTAAACTATACAAATTAAAGTATGTCTCAGAGAATTGCAATGTAATATTCAAATGTTGTATCTTAAGATTTTTTACATGTTAAAATGATGAAATTCCAAGCAATTTATGTACGAACCAACTTGCTACAATGCGATACTTCCTGCAATATTAATACACAGACAGCACCCTCATTACACATTACCTAGAGCTTAATAATAAAATCGTTATGAGGGCCGCATTATACCCCGTGCTGGTGATTTTACCCGCATGCTTTAGAAACGCTTTTTTGGAGAATCATTTTTTCAGTAATGAACTCATATTTAAGTATGATTTTCCTTATAACGTATAGAAAACAGATTATACTAATGAAATTACTGAAATAAAGTGAATATATTTGATCAATTAGTGGATAAAATCGATCAGTATCTTAAGCGACACATTTTACCACCAGTTACCCTTTAACAAATTCTAAACAACTAAACAACTTTGAGCTTCAATTAGCCTAGTTGGTAAGGGCAAGATATTTTCACGTCGGCAACGACGGGTTCGATTCCTGGAATCTTTTGGGATGGAAATTTTCTCGATTCCCGTTGAGTTGTTCAGAAAGTTCTAACGAGTCTAACAGAAAATGTAAGCGTTCCTTTAGTTCAGTCAGTTAACCCGTTACTTCAATGCTGGAAATGACTGGGTTCTATTCTCGAGCTGGCCTACGAATTTTTCATATAAATAAAATTCTTGAGTTTCTGAGCATGACGTTTGATTTGATTTGTTGCACGAAATTAAACTGGGCATCAAAAGCTCTTAACTAATATGAATAGAGGTGCATCTAGAGCATCACGATAAGCCTCGATAATAAGCCAATAGTAAAAAGCAATAATCTTGAAATATAAAAAAGAAGAAAAGCCAGAAAACATCTTTGATTTCTCCTATCTTCTGAATTAATTGAATGTTCTTAGTTTTCGAACATGTAAAATTATCTTCATTGAAGTTGAAATAATGTTAAGATATTTCTAGGTAGTGCTTATAAGCTAGGATTATTTTGATTGAACTATGATTATTATCAAAGATGCCCAGAACTTCTGAGAAATGCTGCCATGTTCCGGAAATTGGATTGACTTACAATCATAATTCATAATCTTTTCCTCATTGTGAAGACTGAACGTATTTTAAAAGAATTATTTTCTTAATGACTGATGGCATCATGATAATTCAATTAGTAATTGTATCAAAATAAATCAAGTGTCCGGGCAAATGGTACGAAAGAATGAGAATTTTCATTTTTTCAGTATTGATAAACATCAGAATTATAATTTTTTTTATGGGTTCTAGGTTCTTTGCAAACAACTATTTCTTTTGCTTAAAATTACTTCAATAAATATTGTCTTTGAAAGACTGAAATACTCAACGATGAAAGCTAACTTAACGCATGCATTAAAAAATGTAATGACTTTAGCGAAAATTCATGCGGCTACCCAGGCGGTGAATCGTCAATCGCCGCAACGCATTAGCGTACGGGCAAAAAAGTATTATCAATTGATTTGCAGCAGTAATGGTGAAAACAGTCGAGTAACTACGCTGGTTTGTTCATACTACTGCCAGCTCCACCCCGGAGTGAAGAAGTTGAACCAATCCAGCACTTACAACATCCTCTCCTATCTAGAGAAATGCTTGATTTGGGCCACCTGACAGTGCTGCGCGACCGTAAAGTGTAGCAGAAGCTAAAGAAGAAGATCAAGGGCAAGTTGACCTCATCGTTCCACGTCTTGGGCTGAAAGGTTAGTGGAACCGACTGAACGGTGAAGTAGTATCTGGGTAATGGTGATATTGTTAAGCAGAAGCGTCAGTCGAGGCCGGTCGTGTCTGAGCAACAGGCAATCACCCAGAAAGAGCGGCTGAAGGTGAAAACCGACTTTCTGTCGGTTGTCGTTGTCAAATGGATAATGATACTTACTTGACGTAGGCTGTCAATGACTGGCTGGGTACGTCCTACACCAATTAGATAAGAATTGATGTCAAATATATCTCCCACATCAATTTCCCGAAGAAGCTTCTTTTGTGGCTGACAATCATCGAGAAGGAAGTGTCCAAACCACTGTTTTTTTCACTCTGGGGTTGCGGTGTACGAGGAACAGGACGAAGTGCCTGCCGGAAGTTGCCGCCTTCATCAAGAAGTATCAGGCGAAAAGAGGACGTGGTATTTTTTCTGGACCTGGCCTCGGCCCATCATGCCAAGAGATTACTGGAAGTGAGACCCGTACTGGCTGACGATAAATGTTTTACGGAAAACCGCCAAACCTCCCAACGTCCGCTGACTGCAACCAGAAGGAACTTTAAATGGAGGATCTACTCCAATAACTTCGTGACCAAAACGGAGGAGCAGTTGATCACCAAGGCCATAAAAGATCTGAAGAACATGCCGAAATCCATCTTTTCTTCGGGTTTCGGCCACTGCCGCTTGAAGAATTTTTGTAGAAGGCTTGATAAACGTTTGAGGATAATTTGTGCCATTAGATTATCTTTTGTAGTTTTTTTTTCATTGCCATCCGAAAATAGTCCATTTTTCTAAATGCATACGTTAACTCCAATTGCAGTTCCAAAAGTTTTGAAATAGATTGATTTTATTCTTCAACCAACTTTATAGTAAGATGATACAAAATAATACCAACTAAGTAGTTTATGATCCTTAATCTCAAATTATAACTTGCGTTCTTATAAAAGCTGGAGTTACTTAGAGGTTTCATCTAAATGCCCCGTCAAGCAAATGTTGTTCAACCAAATGTCATTCGACCAGATGGTCGGATGGACAAATCGTCGAAAGGACATTAAGTCGAATGATGACATTTTGTCGAGATTATACTCGATCAGGCAATTCGAAATAACTCTGATTTTTGATAAGCATCTAGACGTTTCTTCGAAAATGAATGAATTTATGAGTTTACTTGATGTTGTTATCTTTCGTCATGCTTCAATTGTTTTAGAGGATCTAACAAATACTTTTGTTATGTTATTCAAAAATCAAATTCTCTTCATATTTACGTAAATAACACAGCTAGTACTGAGTTTATCTCTCCCATTATCCATTATATATTGGTGCTTGAGAAATGTTGTAAGTATATCTGATGTACATACATTTTACATTTTAATAATTAATTTCTCATTATTTTCTTATCTTTTGCATAGCTATTTGATTGATGTTAGTTGGAATTGAACATTAAATAAAATAAAAAAAAACACGATTGATATAATTCAATTAGTTGTTTGAAGAATAATTCTTAAAGTCAAAAAAATTTGTCTTATAAATCAGTACTATATGATAAATCTATTTCAGAACGACTACATCGTTGTACTAGTTTTAAAATGTCATTCATAAAAATATTGTATTTCGTCTTCAATGTGCAATGTGACTGTGGGGCCACCCCGGTGTAGTGGTTAAGATACATACCTCTCATGCCAAAGTCACGAATTCATATCTCACCCCCGGACAAATCACAAAAAAAAACCCAGAAGGTGTTTAAGTAACGTCGATGAACCAGCCCGAGGCTGGAAATCATGATAATAATAAAAAAAAATCATTGTCATTAAATGACGCTTAACCTCTTGATTTATGAATTTAATAACCTAATAAGTTGAGTATTGTTAATATAAACTATGTAATTATAATGAAAATCGATTGTAATATTGTTTATTTCAGATTCGGATGTACCAATTTCTTTTTTGTGACTATTGAAATACTGTGGAAGTTCAAACGTATGTCCTTTTTCAGATAACATTCATTCATCTTTACATTCCCAATGACTACTACTTCAACGCATACACCTGTAATCGTTTTCTTGTATGGACCAATCGATGGATATTATTACACTGTTATGCTGTGACTGATGGATGGTTATGTGGAGAACTAACATAAATACACGTAGAACACATAGTCTATCTGGCTTTGTTTACAAATATTCGGATTCCCCTGCACTGTACATCATCTTATCATAAACATCGAAAAGATTACTCTTCAAAGGTGAACATTGCTAGTATCGGTGTATAGTAGCGCGATAAGCATGATGGAGGGTGTTATTTTGCTTGGATATGCGATATAGATATGCTTCGAACGGTCGGTCTTCCGATCGATGGATGGAACAAAGTTCTAGGAAAACGGTGTCACACAAATTGCTCTACTTAGAAAAAAAAAGTACAATTTCGCTCACTGCTGGGTTACCTCGCACTCTTGCAAAACCAATCATCACCGGATATAGATGGAGCAGCAGTGGAAGTAGCAGTGTTGGTTCTATTGTGGTTGTTTGGTGACGACGAATCACTCATCGTTCTCTATGGGATATCTTGCGTGCCTTCTACTCTAAACGCATGTCTGTATTCGTGATCCTACTCGCGGGGATGAATCAACGTAAAAGCATACCTCCTCTGGGTCTACACCTGATGGTTTGCCGATCGTTTTTGTGAGTTTATGGATTTGTTTCCGTATCAATGGATGGAAGGAGACGTCGCACGGGGAAGACACAAACGGGGTAAAATTTTTGAAATATCAATTCACTAATCATCATCATGTGTCTGCAGCATAACAGTGCGTCTATCGAGTGAAATACAACTACATAGCAAAACTACAAACTACACGTCAACCGGATCTTTCTGTTGAGGAACTGTTTTCCAGCCTAATGCACATGGGTTGGTTTGAGCTAAAATATGTTTTTTTTTTGTCCTTGCATTTTATCACATTTCCTCGATTTCAGATATGCCAAGTGTTTCGTGATAGGAAACGCTGAACCACGAAAGCGAGTTTATGGAAGGTGCACGTGTGTTTGAGTGCCTGGATGAACGTACGTATTTGTGATGTTTGCGCGGTCTGTTTATTTATTGGTCTAGCATTCAGGCATAATCTTACTAAAAGGAATAAAATCATCCTAGATCTACTTGAAAGTCAAAAATGTGAATTCAAGAAAGTTATGTACACATGGAACCTGTAGAGAGCGCAGAACGATTGCAGAAAAATGCTTTTTCTAATAATTGAAAATGCTTCGCAAAGCGGGAATGTACGCTGCTGATAGAGGAGAATGTGATAGTGGTAAAGAGCATTTTTGTTGCATAAGAAAGCAGAGATAAGAAACACATTCAGAGTAGAAGAGAAAGAACTACGGGTCGGGTTGAGATCGCTATCAGTATGAAAGATTTATTACGAATTTAGTGTCGAGAAAGTAAATTTGAATAGATGAAGAAGTTCGGTGAGATGGGAAAATTTTCAAAGAGATTTATGAACTATGTTTATCATTCTTCTGTTATTTTTATGGAGCTTTTTTAGTCGACGTTGATGCTTCGGAGGAGGATGTTCATAAATCAGATGGGAAATTATCGATGTCTTAATACACACGGCCGATAGGCGTAAACTGTTTTTTTTTTGTTATATTTTCATTGAGATCAACGATGGTCTGTTACCTCAAAGTGGCCAAGCATGATGTAAAAGCTTTTTGTAAATGAAACAATTTTAGTTGCGATATCATTTAAATTAAACAAAAAACAGAAGAAATTGTAAAACAGGTAACTTGTCGGTTAATTTGAAACAACTCCATTGTTTTAAAAATTTATCAATAAGAATATTAATTAACTCCCTTGATATTTCAGGGAAGAATATCATATTACCGTGAATTTATCCTAAAATCTTTGCAGACTTACACGGTATTTTGAATGAAATTTTTTCTTGAATAACTCAAGGTCACCTCTACCTCTCAGTTGATTAAAAATCCTTTCAAAATATGTTTGAAAAACATTATTCCACTCAAATACTCTAAACAGTTTGTTTCAAATTATTTTCATATGGATTTGTGCATGGAAGTTCTCTTAAAAATTCTAGTTTTAATGTATCATGTTTCAATAGAACTTTACGAAAAAAGCCGTTTGACTGTCGTGAGTTTCAGTAATAACCAGAACGATGATGGAGCACTGTCGATAATAACAATCTCCAGCTGCCTTAAACATCTCTATCTAGCTCAATCGGTTTTTGATCATAAGGAGAGCTTTAAAAAGCCTATCAAGCATCAAGCTTTATTATTAAAGGCTACTTACAGAATCAATTTATGACATATGGCAGCTCTGACATAAAGGGGGCAGGGTGCGCTCAAATGCCTATTCGTAAAAAACCATCTCTTGGTCCATGGGACCATCCCCTCTTTTAATGTTTTCGAAAACATGTTATCACCCCCTATTGCTGATATCTCGGTAACTATTTTGAAAACAACTAGTCAATGAATCTTAATAAGAAAGTGTTCAAAGCATCCAGTACTTTCAATGGGCGGCCAACGGTGTTGCCAAAAATCCTATTTTTGCAATGAATATATTAAATAAGTTTATTTGCTTATTTGTGCTTTTAATTTTATCGTGTTCTTCAAACTTTAATACACAGAAAACACCTAAAAGATCAAGGTATGTTCGACCCACAGCATTTTTTTTTGTAAATAAGTTCGCTAACATTTGTATTTTGCCTAAACTTTTGGAATTGCTGTGCGATAGTATGTTGAATGTTTAAGAAAAAGCTATTTTTTGGAAGTGTTGCTCATTTTAGAAAATTCTAATTGCATCGTAGTTTTCAAACTTCTTTTCATATCCCAAGAAATTTCAAGGTACGCAATACCTTCTCAGCAGGGGCATACAGTACTGGACAAAATAAATCATACACTTGGCCTGAAAACGCATTATATGTATATTACTCTCAATTTGACAGATACATTTGTGGCATGTTAATCTCTAAAGGTAATTTTTTGGCAGATTATTTTTTTTTAAATCAAAAATTGGATTTATTTTTCTTGGTCGAAGATATTATAAAATCCAGTATTTTGGCAGCATTGCATTCTTTGACAGTTCTAGTCACAGTGCAGATGTGGTGTTTTTCCGCCAAAATTGGTTCCGTGTCTATTCAAAAAAATCAAAATGTCCGAGAAATTGGTTGTGCTTGATGTCAGAAAATTGATGATTCACGATCGTGAAAATGGCCTTTCACTTCGGAATAATGCTAAAAACTACTCAGTTTCACGTGGGGCTGTGCAACACATATGGAGAAATAGTAAAAAACTTGTCCGGGCAAGGACGTCATTGTTTGAAACCACACCGTATGGATGTCAGAATTGTTCGATTGGGTAGGCAAAATTCGATTTCCATTGAGATCGATGGCTGAATCATTAATTCTAAGTGTTGATCGACGTACTGTACGTTGACGGGTCAACGACAGTGGATTAAAGAGCTGTTTGGCGTCCAAGCGACCTTTCATTTGCAAGCGCAACGAGAAGAAGCGGCTAGAGTTTGCCAAAAAAAAAAACGCTGGTATGTCGGTAGACTTCTGGAAACGGGTTTTATGGACAGACGAGAATAAATTTGAGCTATTTGGACAAAAACGGCCCTCGAGAGTTTTTTGGAGAACCTCTGGTGAAGCCCAAAATAATCGATATATCTTGAACACAATGAAGCCTCGAGGTGGAAATGTCATGGTCTAGGGAGCGTTTGTATGGTCTGGAGTAAGAAGTTTGGTACATATCAAAAGAATCATGACTGCGGATTTATACATCGACTTGCTCTGCGAAAACTGGCCTGGAATCCACAATCAACTGATGAATCTGATTGAAAATATGTGGGGTTATCGGGATAAAGTGGACAAGACATCGGTATCAAATAAAAAGAACTATTTGGAAGCTCTTGAAACAGCCTGCGAACATATTAATCCGGAACACCTGAAAGAGCTGGTCGAAAGTATGCCTCGTCGACTGGAAGCAGTGTTGAAGGATAAGGGGGGTCACTCTAAGTATTGAAACTTGAAGAATAAAGTCAAAGGCAAAGCTGTTTAATAAAATCAAAAACTGGTGTTTGATTTACTATGAGCGGAACAGATCATGTGAAGATCGATAAAACCAGAAACGAGAATATAAGATGGCCTAGAAAACAGAAGAAAATAGAAAATTTGAGTCGATCCGTGATCCAGCATGAATGCATCCATGAGTAACATGCCGTTAATAGAATCTGAACTTTAAAAAAGTCAGACTAAATTATTATTATTAAATGAAATTTTGACTGAGACTAACTAAAAGTGTAATATTTATGTAATTTCATCACAATCTGTCAAGTGTTTATCGAGATGGCATCGGAACAAGAGTAGATCCACTAATTATGTACGCCGTTGAGGAAAATCTAACTGCGTACCACAGATGGTTCGAGATGGACACCTGGGATTCCATCATTCGATGGTGTCTCGGGTAGTGAAGTAATGCAAGGAGACCCAGACGACCTAGTGGTGGTCAGGCAGCGGCTGACAACCGAAGACAGCTGATCCGGTGAAGGCAAGGAAGATGCTAAATCTGTTTAAGCGTCGACCGAACCTTTAGATCCTAGAATGTAGCTAAGAAGGCGGAGGTTTCCATCTGGTTTGTCGAAAAATCGATGAAACTTGCCAGCCTCCACGTTTACAAGATCAGGAAGGCACCAAAGCGGAACGACAAATAAAACACGGTAGACAAAACCCACGCCAGGAAGCTGTACCGGGAGTGGCTGACGTAACCGAGGTGCATCGTGATGGACGACGCGACTTACATCAAGGCGGACGCAAAGCAATTGCCGGGGTAGGAGTTTTACGTTTTCACATCACTGTTGGCACGGTAAAGAAGAAGAAGGTGAACAAAATCACCAAAAAGCCGATTTTTAAAATTGTGGAAGACATGCAACTTGAACTTGGTCGGCTCATGCCACTTGAAAGTGGTAATCGCAATCTTTAAACGGCGTTTTCTCGAAACCATGTTTTTCAAATTGGCGTAAGTAATTACGAAAAAAGTAGTAAACCGATTCTTTTCATCTAGCATTTATTTTGAAGGGCCTAAAAAATACTCTGGATAGACTACGGGCATGAAGAAAAAATAATTTATAGACTATTTTTGACGAGAAAATAGTCGAAAATTTTTGCAAAAAACTCTATTCATTTATTATTTTTTTTTTTTTTTTTTGTCATCCAAAAAAATCAAACAAAAAAACAAAAAGAAAAAAATTATTTTTATTTTTGATAAATCAATCGAGATTCAACCTATTTATCTCTCCCCCCCCCCCGCCCCCACGACCCCCCCAACATAATTTTTTTTTTTTTTTATAAAAAATTTTTTTTTTTTTTTTTTTTTCTTCTCCCTCCTCACCCACATTTAATTTTAAATTTTTTTTTTTTTCTTAACAAAAAACAAAACAAAAAAAAAATTTTTTGCCCCCCACGGCTCTCCCCCCCAAAAAAAAAAACCGGGAAAATTTTTTTTTGAGTCATTACAGTCTAGTACAGTCTTAAATATTTATTTATTTTTATTTATTTATTTATTTAATATTATACATCAACAGGCTTCTATGCCCCAATGATGTGTTGTTGATCTCATAAAAAAACATAAACATACAAATAACACACTAAAAGCTTATCTAAACACATTAAAAAATCTAGTCCGAAGTGTATCACGTGAAATGTTGAAATCAAATTCCGTTGCCACCCGATTAAAAATCCTTTGTAGGCCAGTAATGGCGCTGTTTTGTCCGTAATTAGTGCGGTGATGTATTGGTTGCAGCAGGTGATTGTTCCGCAAGGCTCTAGGTCGCACGAAGAAATTTATTTGTCCTCGGATTTCGGGGCAATCCACTCGATTCTGCAAAATGTCGGAGATAAGAAGAGCCTTAGCAACATTCCTTCGTGTACTTAGGGTATCCAGCCTAATTAGTTGACACCGATTCTCGTAGCTTGGCAGACGAATTGGATCATTCCATGACAACCGTCGTAGTGCGAATCGAATAAATCGCCGTTGAACTGATTCAATTCTCTCGATTCCATTTTGGTAGTGAGGGCTCCAAACAGTTGAACAGTATTCCAATGTTGAACGAACCAACGCACAGTAGAGCGCTTTTAAGCAGTAAATGTCGGTGAACTCTTTAGTTAGACGGAAAATAAACCCTAGGTTTTTCGAGGCTTTGTTCACTATGAATGACACATGTTGC
Organism: Aedes koreicus; assembly: GCA_024533555.2. Classification (NCBI taxonomy): domain Eukaryota; kingdom Metazoa; phylum Arthropoda; class Insecta; order Diptera; family Culicidae; genus Aedes; species Aedes koreicus. The sequence continues at coordinate 475,246 of JAHHFK020000921.1, read as the reverse complement.
TTGTACGTCAATTGGGAGTCAAGAATAACTCCCAAGTCCTTAATTTGATCCACTCTTTCCAAAGGAATTCCAGCGAAGGAATAATTGTGAACTATTGGATTCTTCAATCGAGAAAACGTGATAATCGAGCATTTTTCAGGATTAACGGTCATACGATTCCTTTGGCACCAATCAACGAAAGAGTCCAACTGTTTTTGCAGAAAATGCGCGTCAGCTTCTGAGCGAATGTTGAAGTAAAGCTTGAAGTCGTCCGCAAAAGAAAGTCTCGGTCCAGCCAGAACTGCGTTCACGTCGTTGAAGTAAAGAAGAAAGACGAGTGGTCCAAGATGACTGCCTTGTGGAATTCCTGACGTGATAGGAAATGATGCCGAGGTGGATTCACTAATGACTACTTGCGAGTGACGACCAATCAAATAAGAATGGATCCAATTTAAAAGTCTTCCGTGCATTCCAAACCTTTCAAGCTTCGCCACAGCAATTTGGTGGTTAACCTTGTCGAATGCTGCAGATAAGTCCAAATAAAGTACGTCCGTTTGTGCTCGATCAAGCATACTATCCGTCACATAAGAAGTCAGACACAATAGGTTTGACGTTGTTGAACGACTGGGGAAAAAACCATGCTGATCCGTGCTCAGGTGTTGCTTGCAATGGAAGAACAGTCGGTCTATCACAACTAGCTCGAAGAGTTTGGAAACGGCGCATAATAAGGATATTCCACGATAATTGTCAACATCTTTCTTATCACCTTTTTTGTGTACTGGAAGCATGAGTAATTGGAGGGGCGCCGTTATTTTATACTTTATTTTTGTTTGATATTTCTTCGGAAAAATTATACCTAAGAAAAACATGTTGAATGCTTTTTGAAAGACGTATATCTAAAGAAAATACAATTTTTGTGCGCCAATGTTGCCAACAATTCTATTTTTACATATAAAATAATATCGTATTATAATTTGTATTAAAATGTCAAAATACATGATTCCCTGCAGGCTTTTTCAAAGATAATAAATATTTACATACGCACGTATTTGTTTTCATGAACAAAAATTTAAACGTCGATATCTCGAAACTTCTAGCACTTCCAAACAGATTAAACTGACCAGAAAGATTTTTTTTACCAGAACAGTACTGTTAATTTGTGTGGTAGATATTTACGGTTAAATTTTTGTTTAGCAAAACAGATATGCTGTTTCGAGAACACGCTCAAGTCAAAGGCGCTTAAATGTTCAGAGCTTGTCTCAAGATATAGCATTATAAAATAGAACACTATTTATTTCTCAGTTTTTTTTTTCAGATGTGTTGTTTCCAATGAATGATTTGTTCCTTCAGTCTGAGCCTCGTTATTCTATTTTTCCATCATTGAGCAGTTTTTGCTGTTGTTTCAGGAGTTCATCTACTAAATCCAAATCAAGGTTTTTCGTAAAATGAACTGATCAACGAGAGTTGTTTTTCTTCAAAATGTCGGCAAAAAAAAAAAATGAGATTTTAAATGTATTCAAAATGCAAAAAAGTTTGAAGAACAATTGAATTATAGACTCTTTTAAATGTTATTCGAGTCTTGAATGTTTTCAAATCAATTGACCGAAACTGAAATTCAATGTTTTCAAATCAAATTATAACTATTTGGCGAAAACTTCAATGCAAAAATCGCATGTTTAGCAACACTGCCACCCATAAATAGTATTTTTCTGGGATTTATTGTATAATTTTCCTATAAGACTATCCGGAAGATTATTTTTTTAAAATAGTTGCTGAGATATAAGCAAATGATAATAAGTTCTCTAATGGCCCGGGGGTTGTCCAATCAACACAAACAACTTTTCATTAATTGGCACTAGATGAATAATTCGTCAAAGTTTGCTTCAAATCTGAAAAAGTCGACCTCAAATGTTGTCTGGATTTTTTTGGTGGAATAACCTGTCCGTCAATTCACACAAAGTATATTCATGAGCAGTTTGCAAGTTCTGCCCTATGGAGCGGAAAAAGCCATCAGTTCCAATATCTAGATGTCCAGATGCATCAGGTCTTATTGGTGTAATTTTCATGATCTACCACATGGTTTACATGATCAGGTAAAGCAATTACCTGCAATATAATATACAGACGTTTATTTTTCAACCATCTTCCGAAAAAGATTTATGTCTCACGTCTTACACGAGCACACAAGAGCTATTACTGGATTCTATTTACAAGCATAATTAATTAGCATATAACGACTAGCTGTTCTACACCGTTTTCTATCTCCGGTTTTCCTCACATACATGCTATGAAAGCAAAATCTGGCAGCAAGATAGCTGATGGCTGATGCTGCTCAACTTTCGTCCGCATGCTATTTTCGAAAAGTATCCCCGTTTTCTTCAGTTAATTGTGATTGTGAATAAATATTTAATATCAACACAAGAGTTCCAGCCTTTCCTCACACGACGAAGGTAGGTATGAAAGAACTAGGTACAGGACACACCCGAATAGCAACCCATCAATAACAATTTCTAAGCAGATTTTCAAATTTCTCAAGTTAACATACTAATGGCTGTTCCCAATCTAAGCGATTGATACCACGCATCACCTTATTTCGAGGATTCCTGTAATGTTGCTCGAAGAAGATGCCTTCTCGACGTCTGCAACGTTCCCATCTGATTTACGAACTGTCACTGCGTGTGTTTATTCAAAATAGGTATGCAGGGGGTGGGGTGTGATAGTAGGTAAAACGTGGGATAGTGGGGCTGGAAAACAAGTCTAGGTCTGAACATGAGAATTTCCCTAGCTCTGAGGAGCTTTACTGTGCATACGGTAGGTGCTCCTCAAACAGGAAACGGAAAATGGGAAGTCACTTCGTGTCTGTAAAATCATTTTATTATACAGTCTGCCAACTTTATCAAGACTCGCTCGGAGTGATAATGTTTTGAAGGAGAAGGGTATTTGTATTTGTGTATGTTATTTTTTTTTGTGTGTGTGTCGGTGAACAGTATTTACAAGTGCGCGGAGATTTACATTTGTTATCTCGTTTTGTTGTCGAGACAAATAAAGAAGTTTCTATTGAAATTATACATTTCTCGATACGAGAAAGGACTCTTTGAGTGCCTTCTATATTACGAAGTATGCGAAGGTATGTTTGACACTTACTTGAACTTTCCGTTATGGTTTTTGGGCTACCGGGCTCGATTTCGATTTCGGTGTCGATGCAGACGGATGCTAGGTCCTCAATGCCAACCGGCTCCAGCTGGTCGGAATCGAGGTTAGGAACTACGATTACGACATCACCACGATCGTGCGATTGACCGGTGCTGTTCCCCACGTACTGCGGGGGTATTGAGCTGAAATTGAAAAATGAAATGAACATAAATTATAAAATCATTTACTGTCGCTAATGTTTCCCAATGGTTAAATCAAATAGTGATGCATACGTATTGTATGATACAACGTACGGAAGTAGAACATCGGTATTTGTGACGAAAATATCAAGCTGTGTTGCCTTGCGTTTGTAACAGAGTAGTTCGAAGATTGCATACTGGCATCAAATTTAACGTTCTTATTCTGCTTGAGGAGGAACTTGGGAGCGAATAGCTTGCTAGTCAGGAGTTTCAAACATGAAAACCACGACAATTACCACTGTCAGCCACGGCTAATTTGTCTGTTACGGAATGAAGGATATTGATGGTGTAACATCTACTTGAGAGAGCCAAGCGACTCACTGACACCCTTGAGATGCTACGGGGTCGGTTTGTTGAGTAGGATACGGGTCAGGATTTACTTAAGCAGGGAATGTTTGAAATGTTTGCATTTGGGTATGCGTTTTCAGTTTATTATCTCTTCAATCGACTGTCTAGAGATGTCTAGTAGCCCGAGCAGGAGACAACAACATATGAATACCTTATTTTGGTCTTGACAGCTGGCCTTGGTATTAAAGAGCTCAGATTAAGAGGTAAAATACCTAAACAAAATACCTAAGAATTGAAAGCAAAACATCTCTCGAATAACAAAACTTGTTGTTTTGGATACCTGGGAATACCTGAGAGGTACTATTTTGGTATTGCCTTACCTCAATTTGGTAGTCGCATAACATTGTGGGAGCAATTTTATGGTATTATCCTCAGGTATTTTACCTCTTAATCTAAGCTCTTAAATACCAAGGCCAGTTATCACGTTATTCGTTCCTGCTCGGGAAGCTTTTATAAATGTGAGTACCGATTCAAACTAACCATGAGGATGCTGTTGGTACTACTTACAAAGTGCATTGGTAGTTTTTTATGAGGAGAACATGGTCATAGAGGTACATAGAGGGAGGTAGCTAATCAAATCTTCCGGTCCGCCTCTAAGCATCTTACCTTGAGATACCAGGTGGGTCTCCACCGATGGCCTATCGATCTGCCAAATTTGGAAGACGTCTGCATTGAGTTATCTCAAATTATAATAATCCCTCCACTATATCACACACCATTGCGATTGGTTGAGCGGATTGGAGATAATGACATCATTGGGTATAGGAGCCAATGTCTTTCCCGGTTGGTGCAAAATCGATGAGCTTGGACATCAATAGAAGCAAAGTTGCCAGAAGGCACGAAATACATCTATGGACTCTTATTTTTACCAGGTCCGTCAATCGTAGATTTGGATGGGTAAGCGTGGATTGTTCTATTGAAGCTTCTACTTGATTGATGCGGATATTATTTTCAGTAGTGAGGTGGTTTGTGAAATGCGGTTGTAAAAATTTGAAGTTTACGAAAAAAAAAGAGTTTACTTCGAGCATCGGCTATGAACGGTTTTGCACTATTTTGTTATCGGGCGTGGCACGTTTTGTGTTGTTTCGGTTATCTGTTGTTCGGCGGCGCGAGTTTACTATCGATGATGAATCATAAATATGATCACACCACTTACTAAAGTGAATCCTGATCCACCGAGCCCAATCCTACGAACATAAAAACCTGCTTCCTGTGACCTTTGTGGGGATGCAAAGGTAAACACGGTCCCTAAACAGCAAAGGTCACACTAACATTCCTTCCCTATTCGCACTTGATATCAAGGACGGGCCCGGCGCCGTTATTGATAATTAAAGAAATTGAGTCACTGAAACGTGTACAATGAGAATGGACGATTACTCACAGCCCCATTCAGTTTATTCATTGTGCAATTTCACTGATACTGATCAACCACACTGAAAATTAATTTAAGTTTATATTACGAAATTGGTTGAACCCAGGCGACTTGGTCGCGGCATATTTCATATGTGAACAGGCTGCAGCATCAACGTTCAAAAGTGCCTGAACCAAATGGACGCTTGTAATGATCACTTGAAAATGCGATGGAGGATCATTGCCCTGATATTCCCAAATGTAACACGTTGTAAAATGTTTCTTGACTTCTATAACCAAAGATGATGGAATCAAGTAAACGTGTGGAAACTCATCGGCAACACAAAACTGTCATAATTGGTTGCAGCTACTTGATTGTGACTTATTTAGGTCACATTAAAGTAAACTTTACTGATTTTCAACAAGTGTGTTGCTAGTCACCATGAAAATCTCACATGGGCATGGCATGTTACCAATTACTAATGCTTTCTCTTATTTCTCCCGTTCTCTAACCTATCCTATGACCGCGAGCAATACCATATGACATCGTGTATACGCCATAGGCCAGCATAGACATTTGCTTAAAGTCAGCTCTTCAAAAGCAGAAACACAGAGCAATAAGTAAAGAACGGAATATAATCCTAACCCATTTTACTTTCAGCCAAATTTTCTAACACAAGGTAAGCAATCAAATGACCACTACAAAATATACTAAACATCCATGACCATCAGGGCACCCAAAAGAAACGATTTGGATAGGGTGCATGGTACTGCCTTCTCCCTTTTGTTGACGTTTAGCGGAACGAGGGCGGGCTCTTCGACCCCATCTATTGGGTTTGTTCTGTCAATCGAGGGATCGATTTTAGTGCTTTTGAAAGGAGATTCTCTTCCCTATATTCGCGGGTTTTGCGTAATTGTCTCAGCTTAGGGCCCACCCAAACGTTTTTGGCATTTCATACAGGAGCTTGATGATCACAAACAACAATAGAATCAGTTTTTCAGATTATTCCACTGCTATGGAAAGTTACCCTGCTACAATACATGGTAGTATTTCATCATCATCTTAATCATCATCATTATCATCATCATCATCATATTACGAAATCGGTAGGACTAACGAATCTATTCGTTGTTTTCTGTAACGAAAATTATTTGTACTTTTTATGAAGTTTCCTTCGTAATAAATGGCACACACGCAACTGCCAAAAGCACGAAGCATTTGTTGACACAGGAAGAACATTCGTGCATTGTTCGAAAACAATACAAAGAGCTATATTTTGTTACAAATAAAAAAGAAACGTCTCTCTAGTTGTTGCAGAAATGACTGACAGATCTACTATATCGACTCGAAATGTTGGTGTTGTTCAGCGTTTTTTTTTTTAATATTTCTGACATGGGATTCGAACCTGTATTTTTGGGAAGAGCGGTTACTGAATCCGTGGTTGATCTCACTAGGCCATGGTGACTCGTGAGATGATACTTGTATAACGAGTATGAAGTTATAACTCTCGACATAGCTTTAATTTTTATTTTAGGATAAATAAATTATTACCGCCCATCCCAGCATCAACACCATCATGCATGAGGAAGATAAAAGAGAAACAGTGATTGGCTTTTTTTTATAAATCATTTATTTGTACAGGCTCAATCGAATCAACATTACAGAGCCAAGTATAAAAACAGTGATTGGCTGATCTTCACGAAATTCATTTCGTACATTATACAAAAAGGTATAATGATAGCATTTCACCAGATAAAAAGCAATATGAATGTTTCATACCATATATGAGACATTTGTTCTATGTAAAAAAATCATGTTTACGAAACAAGTGAAAGCTACTTTCGGAAGATAAATTTTCTGTGCACGGAGTAGCAACCATTGATACGTGCAGTTATTCAAGCTTAGGTAAGTTTAACTAATCCTAATTAAAACATAATGCATTCCATTACACTCAAAGTCATGTTTTATAACCTATGTTGTTTTATGATATAATTCCAGAAATATAGCAATTGGCTTTGAATTTAATTTATAAAATGGTGGAAAATAGACGAAAGACTATTTTTTGTCCGGCAAATCACTAATTCTAACTCTAAACACGGCACCCACGTAGTTTGACTGGAAAGTTGCAGAAAGTATTAGTATTGGACCCTTAGATTGTTCAAAAGTTTGCGAAAACATCAGCAAAACAAAAACTCATAGGACAGCTCAGGAATTGAAAATTAAAAATGTACTGTTTGTAAACGTTTGTTATATCGCTGAATCCAAATTTTGTCTTTCAAAACGTGTTTGGCTGAAATTATTTCCCGTGCCTTACCATGATTTTCATTTTATGGTTTTTGTATTTTTGTTTTTTTTTATTTCATTTAAATAATCTTACTACTCTAAATTTTCAGCCAGCTGAATAAAGATTAAACTAAAAACGCCTACCCAAATGAAACATTACATTACACTTATAAATTATTAGTTTTACACGAGACGTAATTCGTCTTTTAAAAAGTTGGTGAACGTGAACAAAGATTTCGTGTAAAAGTCTCATGAAACTGATACATACGGAAGTCGACAAAAAGTGTCCTACTAAATAAATAAGCGCTGTAAATTTAAAATATGCATCAATCTACCGGTCAAATTAGTTGGAATTCGAAAAAAAACAGATTATTCGTTTGTATTTTTTTGCTTGAAAAATAAAATGAACAATTTATTGATAACAATCTTTTTATTGGCCTTTTGTGAAGTTTTCTACAAGAAGATTCCATTTGTGTTCAATCGTTTTTTTTTCACACATCGACCGATAACAAAGAGGAGTCAAATGACTCTTTTTCAGAGTTCACATTTTTCAACCGGGCACTTGTAAACATGCTGGTTTCGGCGAATTCGGACGTGGTTCATTAAATCCAACACACTTCTGCTGCGATTTCCACAGTCTGTGTGTTAACGTACTTCAAAATATTTAGCGTTTCATTCCCGAACCTAAACGTACACAAAATGGCGGTGACAGCTTTTTGATTCTGACATGACGAGCTGATGCTGAATTGTGTTGAGTTCATGTAAATTTCAAGCGTTTGAGTTGAAAAACTGAGACCGTGTCGTATAATTATATGTTATCGATTGCAAATATGAATTCAGCCTATAATATTTTTTTAAATGTGATACTTTTTTACATGAACTTGCTATTTACTGTATTTTGAAATGAAAAATATGTTCAACGATTAATTGTGTCGACGAGTTTTCAGCGATGGTTTGGATTAAATCATAATTCAATTTCATTTTTTTTTCTGTGTACACAGAAAAAAAAATGAATTTTAACAAACGCGTAAAATATTCCCTCGTTCACTTGTAAGGAAACAACGAAATCGCTTGCAGTCTTTCATACAATAGACCAGATCTGGCTTAAATTTAGCAGAAATATCCCAGGAACTTACGCCAAATCTAGCATTACATTTATGTGCATTAGATAACGCAGAAAATTACATGTTCAAACTGTGTAAAGGCCGGTCTCACTGCACTGAAACCAATAGTGCACCGAAATATACATGACCTTTTGGTTGAAAGTAATTTTGGAGCTGATACTCAGTGGTTTTGACATAGATACATCGAAGTTTGTAGAGCACACCCATGAAATTTATCGGAATTTTTACTTGAGGAAAGAGTACGATTTCATCATAATGATTTCTGAACACAAAACAAGAAAATACCCACAAAAAACAAATAACATACACAAAAAAAAAAACAAAAATTTACCCTTATCTCACAAAAAAAAAATTTCCAAAAAAAATGAAATATTTCAATATAATTTAAACCAGAAACGCCTAATCTATCTTTTATAAAAAGTCAAACATTTTTTATGCGCTAGAAATTACACACAATATTTTTTTTTACCCTCCTTTCGCTTGGAATTAAAAAATAAAAATTTTTTTTTTCTTTTCTATTTTACGTCGGCCTATTTCCTCACATGGAGACAATCACCGACGCCAGGAAGACGACTCCACCACCTGGACCCTACCTAACGACTCATGAACATGAACCGGGACCAACGGCTTTACTTCCCTTCCGAAGGAAGACGTGACCAGAATTTTTCGCCTCAGAAAAACCACCGACGTCGACTGGGATTGAACCCAGACCCACTGGGGTGCCAAGTAGCAGTCACGCTTACCACTACACCACTGACGCCGGCTGGCTTGGAATTAAACGAGGGGAAATTTTACGTGCCAGTTAAAATAAATTTTATTTTTCTGTGAAGTTAATGGTCATCAAAATGGTGTATTATTTTGGTAAAATATTGTCGAACAAGAGGGTCTGTTTCTATCTATATGGCTAAGAAAGCGATGCACACAGAGGAGGAATATGTCGTAGTAAAAATTTAACTGACATACTGGTTCAATTGCCAAAGCTGGTTCAATTGCCAAAGCTGGTTCACTTGCCCTATGTGTTATTCAACTATCTTGCATAACAACCTACGCAAACCACTCACCTTAAAGTAACTCGCTTCTTAATCCTATGTCCCAGGTCGGAGAATCCGCGTTGCATTGGTGGACGTTTCTGCTGTATTGGTTCTTCGAATGTTTTTGCGATCGGTGAATTCGGTTCCGAGAATTGTTTATCTATTAAAATAGGTTTTGGCTGGCCACAAGTGAAGAAACAAAGATCAAAATATTTTAATTAAGCCGTTGTTCAACAGGTGGTAAATCAGCAGAATAATCTAATTAGGGAAGCTCAATTAATTTCTCCCATTGCTACATGTGAAGAATTCAAGCGTACTGAACGGTTGCAGAGTGCTATAGGAATGGCATCCACAGATACTCACTTTTAACGAACCACTAGAACTACTTGTCACAGACGTGATTACAGCCGCTGCTCCGCCCCCTTTCGGTGGCAACGATGGAAGGTTTGGATTGTTGGAATGTGATGTGTCAGGATGGAGTGGAAGTGATAAAAGGCGCTTCCGATCCTGCATGTATAACTCTATAAACGTATCTACCTTTGTCTCTATGTCGTCAACCTGTTGATGAAAGGAGCGATGTGAAGGATGATGGATTAATTTTCCACTTGATTGAATCAGTTTAATCTCTCATACATATATGTATATGCTAGAATCAACTTACTTGTCTTTCAATTTTCACTACACGAGAAGCTAAACTAATTTTCGATGCATACACATCTTTTGATTTTGATCCTTGTTTGCCAAGAATTTGGTCTAACCTGTTTGGGTGGGCGGGAAGTCGAAGGGTGAAAATAAAAAAGCATACAAACAATGATTGTCATTAGTATTCAGTCGTCGTTGGCTTTCTCGTTGCACACAAAATTGTTATTGTGTTAGAGTTTAATTCAATTTCGTTGCTTTTTTGTCAACACAAAACGAGAGGGAAAGAGACTAAGAACGATCAAACGGGGAAAGCAGGCTATAAACGTAATTGAAAAACTTCAAACAGATTACTTTCCCTTTCGACCACGGTCTGGGGTTGTCGTCATTTGTGACACAAAGAAGTGAGCAAAGGAGTTAAGTAAGATTGGTTTCTTGTCCCGAGTAGATGGTTTTTCCAACCTTGAAGGATCCAACTGTACCTCATAATCTTCTCCTTTATCTTTGGCGGTTTGTGCTTCTCTTTGTTGTTTGAGGTAGCTTTTTAGATATTTAATTTGGGTATTCAACATGTTTGATTGTAATACAGTTAGTGGTGCCAGATTTACTTATTTTTGACTGTCATCAGAAGGTTACAAGCTATGCGAGTTCAATCAACCTTAGAAAAACTACAGTAACGGTAACATAAATATAATGACGTTGTCAAAACGATGAATTATTTCAGCTGCACCACGTAGGGATAGCAATCATCATTCACTTCTGGGCGTCGTTGCCGATATGTTTGTTACGGTCCGAATAAAAGTGGTGGAAAACGCAATTGCTTCCTGACACGCTCGTATGATGGGTTTTCCATTCTGAATTACAAAACGATGACTTTTGCAATGCGCCATAGGAAACCAAGATCGCAAATACTCTCTAGAAGCAGGAAGTGCATTCTTTCTCGCGAATCCATACCGGTAATAATGTGGATGGAAGTTTCTTCTGCTTGAAGCTTTTCGTGACGGCTCTGTTTCAAACCCTTTGGCATTTGAGACGTTTTCATCTCTTTCGCTCCCGTTGTTGAGGTTGCGGGAAGGGGTGTCGGTTACTTCAGTTTTATTTTTCAGTCCATAAACCCAGGAGAAGGTTAGTAAATATAGTCTGTTACGAGTGCGATAATCGTAATAAAGCTAGCAGCGCAATAATGATAGGAAGCGAATAAAAGTATGTATGAGCGATGAAGCTTAGCGAAAAAATAAATTAAAATCTGGAAAAAGTTTTCGATAAAATTAGTGGCCATTCATGCAGTAAAGGCAAAGTGTCATGAAGCTGGTGGAGGTGAAAGCTTAAGGCGCTCTAACTAAAGACTTGGAGTTGAGTTGAGACCGACACAAGTTCCACCCGCCGGAAAATTTACAGAAAACAACTTTCTTTGTTTTCTAGTTCATTGAAAAGTCAGAAACTGGCGATGTTCGTGCAAGTAAATTGTTGCTTCACATTTTCAGATGAATGGATACAATTTAGTACGGCAATGATGGCATTTGCTTTTCTTGGTGCTTTAAAGTTGTAGTTTTTGTATTGCCACCCATCATCGTCGTCGCCGTCATCGTTGTCGTCGGAGCGTGATGAAATACAATTCAGAAAGCTCATTATTACGCTTTGTCTGCAGTGGAATTGCGCTAGTGTTTCTACAACAAATCGTTTCACATACCATGGTATTTAATATTTTGAAGTTTGTTGCAGCGTAATAATGGTGGAGAGGGGCTTATTTAAATGACGTGCATTGAAAAATTTATGTGAATACTGACGCGAGAAAATGCCTGCAAACATTAGTTTAATATTCCATTAAATTTTGGGCTAATACGAGATTCTGTAACGAGGTTGATTACGTATATGAGCGTTAATTCGTTGGAATTTTTTTCATTCCAAACGGTTATGTCCGCACACAGCTCTTTCCGGGTATTATGCATCATGGTATCTGTTTTTCAACATGCATTAGAATTACATAATTGAGTAATTTTCATTAATAAACTAAATACCTGACTCACAGGTCATTTTTAAATATTTTTATGGTTGTAGATGCCTCATGCAATTTATTCAAGTATTGGTTTGCTTTGTACCGCATCACGATTACTTCCACATAATCTGGCGGATGTTTAACTAGATTTTTAAAATACTATAAAACAACCAGCCACGTGCATTTAAATCTTAGATACGCATATCCGTAAAGTATATTTCAATGAAAAAATTAATAAAATGTAATACACTTCTATTTTATAAACAAGTAACTCATACGTTGGCCTTAAAGCTTAATGAGTTGTGAAATACAAAATCAACTTCAATGATGCTGCAACCTTTCCATTTAATGTTTTTAAACTACCGGTGCCTAATATCGATCACTTCAAAACAAGCAACTGTTTTTGGATGTAGTTTATATTTATGAAATAACGTGCGGGATCCAAATCTGTTCGCTTAGGCACAGTTTCTTATGATTAATATAAAACTGTAATTTAACGATATATTTTGCGTCACATGTTTTTTTAATATTATTTTTTATGTTCAATCATTGTTTATAGTTGCAGACATCTACCTTCACTCCAACTATTAAAAAACTGTCTGATTCGAAATGCGTACACTTTGGAATCGAGATCCGCTAACTGTATTTAGAGAACGTTAGGAACTTACGAAAATTCTAGTTACGAATCATAGTAACTATTGTATGCTGTGAATGTATAGAAAAAGTGGTAAAGGGTCACAAATGATCTATGCACAACTCTAGATGAGCATTTAAAATGGTCATATCTTCGATCAGGATTTGTCTTATTTTCCTTCATCGACTATCTTAGTCCTCTTATTTTTTAAGTTGATAAATCAGCGTTTGACATTCAGTATGCGTGGAAAAAATATCGAAAGAAAATTTCGATCAAAAGAACCGGTCATGACAGATACAAAAATACAGAAATATTTGTCTAGATCGTCAACTATAAAACATTGAAAGCACCGATGGCAAAACCCTTCTTTTATCTCTAGTTGGAACGCCAATACAAGCTCTTGATTTTTTTTTATGTTAAACGGTTTCAATAAGAAATCTTTCCTTGGTTGACTAATTCCTTATCCACTACTTATTCACAATGTGCTTCTTAAAGAATAGTTTTAAAACTCCTAAGATGTCTGTTCTTGGCTATATCTACTATGTTAATTTGCAGAAAAATATTGTATTGAAGCTATCAATACAGGATGTACGGATTTCCACACAGTTTAGGCTCTTCAAATGATTCATTAATCTTAACAGATCTGGAAACCGATATTCATAAGCCTTATTGCTCTTTGTAAATGAAATCCTTAAAATGGTTTGAAATAGGTTATAAAGGTAATATAAAACATGGTTGGTTTTCTTAGCTAATTTTTAACAAATGACACATTTGAGAGGCTCGACAATCACACGATTAAATTAATTTTTGGCTCTTTTTGGTTTCAAAACTTAGATTCTAATTCTCGATGTTCACATCATTCAAATATACAAACAATTAAGAAATAATTTCTCGAGTAACATCATTCTAATTGAAAAATACTATATTAATGATTTTATGGATCTAGGACAGACAATCATCAAAACATCCAAAATGCTCTTTGAATAGGTTCAAAATACATTTGGTAAGCAGTGAGACTAATTTTGATCCACTAGATTCTTTTGAAATTGTGAGACCCAGGATTACATTTCTGTTTTGATTTGATAGGCAACCGTTGCTCAGAGTCCGTCAGAAAAAAAAACCTTCAAAGCTAGCCACTATTTCTGTAGCTGTTGCAATGCGAAGTGCATTACTTCAATTCGTACAATTAGATGCTGATAATAATTGTATGAGGATCAAAATGTCTGTACTTCTATTCAAAGCTGTATTTTAGGATATCTTAGCATTATGTAAGCTGTTACAATTAATTCTCAAGTTATGAAAAACGAAGATAAAATGTAGTCAAAAATACAATTCCATCTGTGAATATCAATTGTCCTATCCTGGACGAGATTCAACGGAAAGAGGTGGTTCGCACCTCTGTTTCGGATCAACTATTTTCTTTAAAGGCGTTTCAAGAATGAACAATCAAGTGGGAGTGTAACCCATTGAAGTGTTGATCTATATTATAAGTTGATTCAACCATATCTCGAATGTTCTGCTATATTGTTGTACAGAAACTATAGAACTCAAATGTATGCAATATCCTACCAATCAATTGTATGATTGAATTAATGAACCTAATACTCTAGCAGGACTTGGATCTTCTCTTCAGTTCAAAGGATATGAACCGCTTTTGTGGTTTATCTTAGAATGGGACTAAAATACTGGGCTGCAAAGTGGAAGCAAATTGAAACATGTTTTTCATGGCAAGGCAATCAAAGCTGTACAGCTCCAAAGCAGCTCCAAATGTTTCCATAACTCGTAAATTACCTGATTTGTCCTTAAAAGATATACTGATCTTATAATAGGTCATTGCTGGTATCTCTTGGAGGTGTTAGGAAAACTTCAAGAAGATTCATGCGGATTTTATGAAAGCTCGCCCTCTTTTTAATTTATCCGGAAATTTTCATAAAAAAAGAATTTTCTTCAATAAAAGGCTCTAACAACGCTTTGAGGTTTAGAGTAGAAACTTTAATTCGGTAGTAGATATTATTTGAAATTTGTTCTGAGACAATGCTTTTGATGAAGTATGTAGTTCTTGTATGTTTCATGAATAAGATACAAAAGGGGAAGGTATCAAAACTGATGGAAAAAATAGAGTCACAGTGATGAAAACATTCGAATGAAATAAACAAGTTCTGTAGTTCTATATACTTGTAGCAAAGTGCCATATGTACAATCTTGTTTGCACTTTTCGCACACTTTAGTTGGGCCAGTATTTTATACCACCGCAAAATACTAACAGATATAGTTTGGTACTGTGCCTATCTATGTATAGAGATCTTCCATTCGTTGTTCGAATCTACTTAAGCCAATGTGCTACTGAAACACCCAGAGTTTGATTAACGAATCATGATAGAAAAATGCCACTTGTTGTCTTTTGAGCTGATTCCTACTAAAAGGGTGTGCAAGTTAAAAATGCCATTGACCAGATGCATAAATCTCACTAACTAGAATGTGTAGATTGATCCAATATCTTCTGTTCTTCAAACCAATGTGGAACTGGCAAAACCAGAGTTTGATGCACGAATCATCATAAATTATTGCCACTTGCTGTCCTAATACAGGCTGTGCCAGTAGAAATGTAAATGGAAACATGCAAAAATCTTAAAAGTGTAGCTTGATCATTGAAAATTAGCATCCAATTTAAGCATTTTATGAGGAGCTACTTTGACCATTCCAAAAAATCAAGAATAATCTTGAATCCAAAAAGATTCAAGTTTTTCTAAGCCGCACACATCCGTCAAAATTGGTTGCAGCAATTTTATTGTGACTCGACTCAATTATGTAGTTATTCAACCGAATTGCCACTAGGGTTATTATCAAACTATTTTTGGAGGCATTGATTTTGAGGTGGCTTTGTTCAATGCAAATCTGGTATTACGGTCAACTTTCGAGTCCAAATCAATTATTTTGCAGCCATGGGTTCACATCATCATCGGAAATGGGTAGACGTTCAGGATAAGACCCTTCAATCCTTCCTCTACAACATCAAAGTTTGGATTTTTTTTCTAATATGTTGGGGACATTGATCACTGCGACGAGATCTGATCTTTTGTGATCAGAGGATATGGTTTCTGCCTGGTCATAAGATAATTACTTTGTAAGTAGCCAATATCAATGATTGGCATTTTCCCAACTTGGAATGTCACTCCGTATAAAGTGAACCACTTTGTTGGGAGGGCAGGCCCAGGCTTCGTGAGGTTCTAATATACCTTTGTCAAGAAATCTGCGCCTTTGATTAAATAGTGCAGCACAGCTACAAAATAAATGTTCTGAGTTTCTGCTCTCTGGATTGCAAAACGACATCTGTGAAGTTTTCCGATAAGTTTTAAGTGATACTTACTAGGATAATGTACTGTAACTAATCTTGTGTGAGTACATTCCTATTTTTTAGAGAGATTTAGTAACTTTTGTGTAATTAAAGCTTGTGGCTTTATGAAAGGTTTCGATTGCCCAGTTGTGGACGTGTTCATTGAGTTAGTTTGGACTTTTGAATTTTTCCATAATTTCAACTAATTTTATGAACAGAAGTTGAAAGGTCAAAGAATGGTTCCAGATCTATAAATTGTTCAGATTTATTTGCAAGTCGATTAGCTTTTTCATATTCTTCATTGCCACAAGGACCAGCAATGACGCCCAATAAAGATTTACCTTTTTATGACAGAACAATTGTTCTAACATAGTAGTTGATAGCACTCATACACTAGTTTTAAAGTGTAAGTTATTGATTTTAAAGCATTTAATGCTACTTCACTATCCGAAAAAATTCAAATATTCGTATTTTTATATCTTCTTACTAGTTTGGATAACTTCCATTGTCAAGCATTTTTGGACGATTCCCTAACCAATTTCCTTTTTATGAATTTTGATCAAGTATTGTGTTTTGTAGACATCAAATGATATCTGGGACCCAAATGATTCTACACACATATTTCATTTTTTTATGTCATACCATGTAGGTTCTAATAACATTTATCGGTGCTGGAAATCTCCGGAACTAGGTTCTTCCGAGAAAAAAATGCCTAGTTTTGAATGGTCTCAAATCTGGCTTCGGAAGGATTATTTTGTAGATCCTCGGCTATATTCAACACTCCTGATGGAGATGGCGTGCGAAGTGTCTACAAATTTAGACGGTTTGGGATTCCAAAATGTACATGCAGGAGTGGTTCGTACATTGAAGCTCACAACGGACCTGAAAAGTTTTGGCCTGATTTGTCAAGCTGCCAATTCAGCGGAGAAACACTTCAGTGGTATCAAGACAATGGAGTGGATTTCTTCAAAAAGGACATGAATCCACCCAACTGCCTTAAATTACGCCCAATTGTGAAATGTTGGGCAATTGTCAAACAAAAGTTGAAGATTAGTGGAAAGGTGACTTGGAATACAATAGAGATGACGAGATGGTGGAATAAAATGAACGCTGGAGGTTTGCCAACAGAGTGTAGAAAAAACGATGAGCATTATTCGAAAAAAAATTTTGAGATTTCATCAAAACCCAACAGGAATAATTTTTCGCTATTTATCCTTTGAAGTGCAACAAATGAGGTTAATTTTGAGTACTCAACATTTTTATTTCATTTATATGGTTCCGAGACGGATCCGTTTTTTTTGCGTTCAGATATTAAATGACTCAAGCTTTAGTTAATCTTTCAAGTTTCAACTTTTCAAGGTTTTATCCACTCCTCAGAATATTATTCCGTAGATTTGACTAGTTCTTAGTTTGTTAAAGTTTGAAAACTTTTTGAATTGTCCACAGTACTTCCAAATCCTTGAGACATACATTTTTTTTGTAGAAAGAAGTGATTTGATGTGATTAAATAGGAGAACATGTCTATTTTTGTTGGTATTTCTCGAAACATCCTTCGCCTCCAATAATAAATGCTAAAATGTGGCCACAGTAGGCGTTGATGTTTTTATGCAAGGATACTATTGCTCGTCGTGGGAGATAGGCTCTTATGTTGGTTTATGGATTTAAAATTGAGTAATTGATAAAGTTTAAGGTTTTGCCAAATGATCCGAGGTATTTTTTTTATTTTTTTTGTTAGTACTCATCACTTTTGGTTCTTTTGATTGTGGAATATCGACTAGGAAGAGAATTGTGGAATTCTCTTTGAATTTAAAACATTAATGTATCGAGAAATTTCTGATAATCGCCATATCAGAACTCTCATTTAGCCTCCACTAGTGTAGCAACATCTGTCGGATTTCACAGTGGAATCAACTACCCTTTGGTGTACCATCTGGATAATAGAAAAGTATATTTAAAAAAAAAAAAATGGTGAAAACATGCACCCTTTTCCCAATGTTGATCTATGTATTTTCTTGCAAAAATATCAAACGAACGATAATCGAAATTGAATTTAAGTACTCTCTATTGCATTGCATCACAATCTTCGGTATGCTCTTTCAAGGTAAATTATCCGCTTTTTTTTTTAAAGTGAATAAATCCGTTGTTTTGATTCGCCTTGCTATAGGTAAACATATTGTGGCTCATTCGAAAAACGTCTACTGAATATTTATACAATCCTGTTAAGAATTTCTCAAGTTTCGTTTCGCACAGCTATGTCGGTAATGAATCTTATATAGGGTTGATGCATCAAATTTAATGGGCTTAAGAAATTATACCATTTGGCATGGTTTAGTACCATAACTGGTACCATTGCTCATATGCGATACTACCATATCTGGTGCACATTCCATGTTCGGTACATCCACCCTATCTAAATTATACAAACTCATTAGGCATAATCATCGCGCTCATGCAAACCAAATAACATTCATAATCTCGCGAACTTTCGACTTGGCTGTGTATTTTCCGCGTGCAAAGTATAATTGGATTATGGCGTTATACTTAGCAGCTTAGAGCTAAATATAATTCACACCTATTTCTTATTCCATCTACAACCTACGTTGAAGCATTCGCAAGCACGCAACCCTCGATGGAAATGTTTCCAAAACTGATGTCGCCACTTGACCCCATACCCCCTCGTTCTATTTCAACGAGCAACGCACGATAGTCATTCAATTTGCTATATTTAATTAAAAGGCATATTTTAGCACGCACCGCTCTGATCTCGACGAAGTACCGGGCACTTGTACGTTTCTGACTTTTCAATGAACGATATCCTGAGGGATGCCAGCACGTACTTGCTGCTGGTGAAAGCTTGCAGAATAAGTTGTTTATGCGAAATGCAGTAAAGCGTAGAACACACGCCCCATATGCATGCTTTCTGCATGCAGTAGTGCCTTCATGCTCGCATGCAAACCAGGAGACTTGTACTCGTATATCTACAATCTACCAACACCTACAAGCAGATAACATGCTGCAAGCTACCGAACTACACCGAACAAAGCATACACTACACTCTACTGAAGCAGGAACGAAACATGCGAACTGATGGCATATCGATACACAACCGATTAATCTTGGCAGAGACTGCACAGAACACCGTTCTGTTGGTGAAGGAGGAAGATTCGGATGCGAGACAGTTCTGACAGCTGGGGTAGTGCTCATTTTTCTGGTGATGCAGCATTTGAAAGTGGATGTATTGATATGCACATGCAATCATAAGTCAAGAAAGCTTTTGTTGTGTCTCACTGTGTGTTTGTTGTGGGGAGGGGGGTTGGTGCGATCAAAGATCAAAGATCGTAAAGCTACGAATGTCGACGTTACGATGAAAGGAACTTTGCTGACTGTGATTCGATCCGATAAGTAATATAGCATTCTCTCCCAGAAGAAAGTCTGGGGTACGTATTTGAAGGGAGAAACAGCAGCTGTGTGGCACTGGATATTGTGAGTAAGGGTTAGAGTTGTGTTCGAGTGGGAGGGAGTGGAGTTTTTCCTCAGAAAACGGTTCATAAATATAGTGGATAAATTTTAATTGGAAAATAAATTCGATTTCTGTGAAAATCAATGGGAGGCTGAAAATTAAGGTAGAATTTGTACAGACGGGGTTAGCAGTTATTCAGTTTGTTTGATTGATGAATGAGAATGGAGTTCAGCGGAGCGGCGTTTGGAGATATTTTTTTTGAAAAAATAGTGAAGGTCAATTCGTGTGCATTTAAATTTCGAATTTACTGGCAGATTAAATCAATTAAGCTGGAATTTTTGGATATTAGTTAAGATTGAATAATTAGCTAGGATTTACCTACTCTATCATCTCAAATTTCTGCGAAAATGTAATCATCATGCAGTTTACTTTGGCAAAGCGATAAATTGTAAATGTGTTTTGCATTTGTCTTGTTTGGCATGTTTGGACGATGTAGTGTTTTCCTTCAGGTTTTGTCATAAGGTTCATAAATTCTTACAATAAATTTCCTGTAAATATGTAAATGTAAACGTAAATGTTTTTTGCGAATTAACCTTTTGGGTCTCATTAAAATACTGATAATACTGAATATTCTCACTGTAATCTACTAAAATGCTCATTTAGATACTATCCTTTCAATTCCTTTAAAAAAATTTAAGGGTCTTAAATTTATCTTTTATTTCAGTTGTTTTAAGTTTATTAAGTATTCCAACTTAATTTTTTAAAGCTTCACCGTTGATTTGATGGAGGTAAATTTTGGTTATCTTTGATTAGCATCTTTCATTCTTCATCTCGAACTATACCAATTTTACTGAGCAAGACAACTGAAATTCAATGTCCCTATAAATGATCATCTACGTCTACAATCCTGGCTTTATTGTCCAGAATGTTCAACGTCTTCTACCTTCTTGGTATTCTAAGCTTATTGGTTATCACAATTAGCTAATGAGCTCAATATATAAATTGAATGCTTCTCAAGTTAGTGCTGTAAATGCACTACCACATTTGATAATTGAGAGATTTTGTTGACAGTACCATTGCATTAGGATGATTGTTTAGTAAGTACAATCATACCCTATGCCCAGGGAATCTTTAAATTTTCCTTTACGAAAAATTCTTAGATCAGACCGTGAATAGAAGCCAGCTTCCTCAAGCATGCTGTTGCTTTGTAACTGAGCATTTTAAAATGATGAATGAGCTAAGGGAAGGAATATTTAATCTGCATTATTTGGATTGAGTTCTAACTGCTGTTCTGCTGAGAATTCTCTTATTTATGTTCATAGTTTGCTAAGATATTTCGTTATATTCATTCATCTTCAGAGAATTATTTTCTGAATACATTTTTTGAATTTTGAATGACGGTTTGAATGTGGATTTGCTAGATGTGCAGTGAAAACACAAATTAAAAATAACGTTGTTCTGTGCCTTTGTTTGTCTGCTATTTTTTATTTTTCTTCAGTAACTAAACAGGAAAGCACACAATAATTTCAGGAGACGTGAAATTTAGCTATGATAGCCCAAATGAAGCCCAGATGAGCTCATTATTGTATAAAAGGCTCCAATATGAATGCAAATGTGAACGTTTGTTGCACAGTTCAGCAGAATGTTGTTCTAAAGGCTTAAAACTATCAAGATTTTTACATTTTTGAACTGCACGAGCTCTTGAAATAAAGAACGCCTTTTTTCTGCCTGACTCCAGAGTTCTGTGTTTACTTGTCTATTACTGTGTTAACTTTTCCAGATTGTAATGGTTCAAATATAACTTGCTTAATTTCCTCAGTTCACATCGGACGTTTAAAAAAAAATACATTTTCGTGTTTTGTACACAATTACCAACCACTATAACTGTCAACGGGAAATGTTGACAGTTTGACTCTGTCGAAACAAATTTCAAACTTATCGTTTGTTTTGCTAATACATAGCAATAGACTTTGTTGTAAGAGTTTATATTATTTCAAAATTTCCCATGTTGCACAAGCTTTGACATAATAAAGTATTTGTGTCCAAACTCATAGTACGATGGGAACGATTGAGAAGATGATGTTTACCGTATTTTAATCATGAGCAATAAATATGATCATATGAATGATTTTTGTATAGACTGCTGTTCGTCAGTGATTACCTCGTGAATTTCAGGGAAGCTCTCTCCTGATTTTCTACAGAGCTCTTTGCTACAATTCTGGGAAATTTAGCAAGTTTCCTCATGAACTTTTTGGCAGTTACTCCTAATGTTCTCGGAAATTCAAATCTAACAACTCAACCTAACATTTGGTTAGTTTTATCCTGAACTTAGTTACTTTCTAAGCTTCTGATAAGTCCCATCCTGAACTGCGAGGAAAATTTCTGCAAACATTTGGGAAGGTTCTCTCCAGAATTTCTTGGAAAATGTTCTTAAATTTGTCGAAAGTTTCTTCCTGAAGTTTCAGAAGTCCTCCTCTGAACTTCAGAGAAGTTTTGTCGTGAACTTCGGCGAAGTTTGTTCATGAATTTCTGAGAAATTCCTGATTGAACTACTAGAACTACTGCTCCTTATATTTCTGGAAAGTTTCTCCCTGTTTTTCTTAGTACCTGAATTTCTGGGAATTCCCGAACTTCGAGAAAGCCTCATTCTTAAATTTTGAAATGTTCGATTCTGAACTTCCGGGAAGCTCTCTAGCACTTCTGGGTAGTTCCAACTAAACTGTTGGGAAGTTTTCTTTGGAACTTCTGGGATGTCCTTTCCTTAATTCTTGAAATTTTTGAGAAATTCCTTCTTGAACATATAGGTAGTACTCGCTCTGGTAAGTTTCTTCCTGAAATCCGGGGAAGGTTGTTCCTGAGCTTTTTTTTTCTAAACTTCTGATAAGTCTCATCCTGAACTCCGAATAAAATTTTACCGAAACTTAAGCAAAGTCCTTTTCAGATTTTTTAGGAAAATTTCTTTACATTTGGTGGAAGTTTCTTCCTGAACATCTGAGAAGTCCTCTTCTGAACTTTTGGGAAGTTTTCTTCTGAATTTCGGGATGGTTTGTTCCTGAATTTCTGATAAATTCTTGACATTGGTGGTCCAAATGAATCGAGTTCTTGGTCACTTTCCTGCCACTTCTGCTTAACATTAGTTTTGCTGGCTTCACACCACAAAAGCCTCTGGCATGTCCACACTTATTTTAATCAGTTCGATGAGCCATTCTTATTGACAGTTTTTTTAAAAATAGGATTAGACATTTTTTGTTTGCTTGAAGCAAATTTTTTTTTGTTGATCCCAGTGCCAAAAAAATGGTTGAGTGTATTTCTTACCTTGCTCAGCCAATTAACAAAAACCGATGAAAAACGCGTATCAAAACAAACTGTTACTCGACAAAATGTGACAAATCAGTCACTAGTTTCCGAGCGGTCGATTGAGTTGACCAAATCGACAAAATTTCGTCGATCTTGACATCTGTAATAGCAAAATCGATCTGTCGATGAAAATGACGGTCGACTCGACTTCTATAATTGGGTTCTGTAATGGAAGCAATATATGGACATGCGCCCATTTGACTCCATGTGAACGTACTAATTCTCCACTTTGTACTCATATCTGTTAATATTTACGTTTTTGTGTTGACAAAACTTGGGAAGGTGCCCAAGTAGCAGACTACGATCATAATTAGCTGCAGCAACTTGACTATGAATTAAAAATGTCACATTTATGTTATCTAAATCGAGTGGCAACAAGTGTGCTACTAGGGTGGCGAAAGATACTCTGTTCTATTGCTAATGTCTTTAATGATATGTTCATGTAATTCTGAAAATTTTGATAAGCCGTATGACTAACTCAAGAGTAGAATGACCACATTATCTTGTGCTTCCAAAATCTGCTCCAGTAGCATAGTAACTCTTTTGAATTGACATTCACAATTGACTATTGATACAATCTGTGACATGTCCATGTCATTTTTAAAATTTGTACATATATGACACATGACCAGCTTCAATTTGAATCGGGATTTGTCCACTTATCCGGGGTTCCAAAACCTGCTTCAAGAACTAAGAGTGACCATTATCATTTTGTTGAAATTCCATTATGTTTAATGACATGTCCATAAAATTCTGGAAACGTGATTTGTTGTACCGTACGACCAGTTTCAGTTGAAATCGGTTTTAGGCTACTTGTTCGAGGCTGCCGAAACATGTTTCAGGGATATAAGGCGGTACTTATCATTCTGTTGAATTGATATCATCTCCTACGACACGTCCATTTAATTGTGAGTTTTCCTAAATGCCATTTGACCAGTTTTAGTTAAAATCTATAATTAATACTTTTTCCAGGGCCTTCAGAATTTTTTCCACGAGCATAAGAGTGATCACCTGTTAAAGTGCCATTATGTACGGTATGTTGTAGTGCCATCATGTATAATGAAAAGTTCATATAATCTTAAGAATTTTATATGCTGCATGAGCAGCTTCTAGTAATATACATTTCGATAACCCGAATGATCAACTTTAGTTGAAATCGGTATTAAGTCATTCTCCGGGGTTTCTTCCAGGGATAATAGGTTGTTCATTCGAAATGTTCGTCTCGTTTTTTTTTCCGAATGGTCTCGTTTCATTAACAACATTTACAACAGAACATACTTTGGATCCACCTCGTTGTTCGGGCTTTGAATACAACATGGATTTCCGGGTACCCCGTCAAGCACATATTAATAAAAATGAACAATGATACTTTTAAGCTTTTAAGCTTTAACCTTACCCTAGTAGCACACTTGTTGCAATTCAGTCAAAGTAACTTCAGTGACTCAATTCAGTCACAATCAAGTTACTGCAACTAATTATGACAGTTTTGTGTTACTTGGGTACACCGTTTGAAGGTATTTTGGGGCTTCTTTGATAATGCCTGATAATTGTCTTTTGTTCTTTTAAAATGAGACTACACAGAGGAACAATGTCCTAAATCCCCTACATCCTACATACAATATTGCCAAGTTTGATTTGTAATTTTAAAGAGCTCTTCAGGTTAGGATTCATACAATAATGTTGAAAGAATCGATGCTACTTAATTATAGCACTCATTTATTTGATTCTTCAAGTTCTATGACTAAAAGAAATAAATTTTTTGAATGCAGTAAGCTTGTTTCAGTAGGACGTTAGTTGATCCATAATACCATAGTTGCCTCTTATGTTGGTTAACGTGGACTAAGTGTTATATACTTATCATATTAAAGAAGCATGATAAGTAATAGTTTCAGAACTTTCTTGAAACCTAAACTAAACTAAAATAAATGTTTCATCAAATTTTCATGAAATATACGTGATATATACAAATAGTTCATAACACTGATTAATTCATTAATTCCTGTGAAATGATTCAGTAGTCCAGTACTGTAAGATTTTATGAAGTGATTTTATACTTTCAAAAATGATCTGGTGAAATTCAAAGCAAATCAAACGCATCTAGTGTAACCATGAGCATATTAAGACTCTGTGTAGTTATTCAGTGCTTTAAGTGAACCGCTTATTAAATTATCCAAGATATTTATCAGGGGGTCAATCATTCAGAGCCCAAATTCAATTATTTTATAAGTTTTTCAAGTTTTCACCATGTTTCATGCCTTTCTCTATGCAAATTAAGGTGATAGTTAACAGAATTCTCGAATACCCACCTTCAGGGCCAGAATTGACACTTCGAATTTCGGAAGGCACAAATCTAAGAAACTACAAAATTTTCGCATGGCTTAGTAAAATTACATTTACCTGCAGCGTTCAAACATTAACGGCTTCTGATCTTGTCCTGGTGTGGTGATACAAAACTGCCAAAAAATCGACTGTTGTGAACTCCATCCATGAATTCCATTTACCTTGAAAATGTGTACTGCTTAAAACTTCAAATACAAAATTTTCACTTTCAATATCAAGACCTGCTAATTATTTGAACCTACCAACATTTGTTTTGAAACCTTTTTAATTACCAACGATCTCACACAATTATCCCTTAATTTACTCATTATATCAGCTTTCCCTAGCAGATGATTGACCTATCACAATTATTCCAACAATACTCACATGACACCACTCCGCGTTATCCATTTCTCAATTCCAAATCCATTTGTTAAAAAGTCGTCCTACATCAACAGGAGAATATCAACGGAATCTGGAGCCCAAGCCTGCGAAGCCAACGACGGTGGTTCACAGTCTCACGGCATAATTTTCAAGTAGGAAAGTTTACAAACTTCATAACTGGGGCCCCATTATGGAAGCAAGTCGAATCGATTGCTTTCATCGAGCAAGTTCATATGAAAATCATTTCGCCTCAACTTCCCCTATGAGGCCCCTGGCTTTCTTTAGATGGAAAAGTATGTTTTGCCCATTTATCGTGGCTGCCGACCGTTCGTGGCCGTCGATGCTCATTTGCTGTTTTAGACATTGATGACGGCTAGAGCTGAGTGTACCTTTTTTTTTTATCGTTATTCAATCCTTTCACACTGCCGTAAATCTGTCACGATGGGATTGAAATTCCGGGGAAACTTTAGGCTGCCAGATAGATTTCGACTGCCCAGATGACAAGGTGGAATAAACTTTTTGCGATCGATATTATTTGGATTGACAATTTTGAGCGTTGAAGATTTTACAGATTTGCGGTGACTAAAGTCTTTTCAGGTGCCTGGACGGTGTGGGAGTTTGTTGAAATGGGAGTTGTTTCCTGGTCTCGTGCTGATTTCTTTGACTGATTGTCTTCAGGGATTTCGATGTAAAACTATCTGGAAGCATCGTAGCCTTTGGATTATTATATTCTATGCTGGAAAGGCACTACATTTCCCTAGCCTTTGTCGTCTGTAGGGTTGATGTGATGGACATGTTCAATATTTTGAATGTTCAAATCCGATACTGACGAACTGTTGCTTTGCTGTATGTTTTATATATGTTCTATGTACAAGTAGGAAATGTATCTACGTGTGCTTTTGACCCAATTTTTGGACATGTTAAACCAACTCGTGGCAGACTGCACGGAAATGCAGTGCCTAAATAAATTCCGGGATCGGGGCATTTCCGTTTTTGCCTCATCAGAGTGCTATTACTTGTTATTATATACACAAGGGTGAATATGTGCTATGAAAATTCTTTACTCGAGAGAGCAGCTTGTCTATGAATTTACTACGCGAGGATATTTATTTACTATTGTGCTACTGTATCAATGTTTGCGGAAAATTTTAAGCAAATTGTAATGGGGTCAATACCGATTGAAATCTATTAGAAGAACCGCAATGGTTTTACAACACACCGTACGGTCCAACCGCACGTTGTATGATAAAACCAGGCAATCTTTCTATCAGGTAACGGTTTTCCATAACGCACTTTGCTGATGTGGTTGTTGTTTGAAGTAACTGTAGCGTGAAATGCTACATTCAATAAGCAGCATTCTTTCTCATCTGTCGGTGTTGCCGCTTGTTTTCGACTCCTAGTTGAAATGTGTGTTGTTTGTTATTCACATGAGCGATGGTGCGGAATTCGACCTAATTCATTCAAGGGATTTAAGCGCGATTCGTATGTATTGAAAGGAATTTCACTGTGCATTGTTCGTTGGCTGGGTGCCCTTATGAACATGCAATTGAAGTGCATTACTGCTTGGTTAGTATGAAGGATGTTGTTTTTAGCATATCTATTAGGAGGCCTCGAGGAGGCTTTGTCACGATAGAGGACAATTCAAACAGCACAAAATGAACCAGGAGGCACCATTTCTCATTGCATTTCCATCAAGAATCTCAAAAGCTCGAGTTATTCAGTCATACCCGACATTATGAAAGTAGTAATGGAAATTTTTGATTGTGCTATTATTAAAGCTGTCGAGTATGCAGGCAAAGATCTCAAATTCCGTTGAAACCATCAATTTTATGGAGACGCGTAGTTGTTCATTAATGTTGCTGATAACAATATTTATGGAAATTCTTTTTGTTCGAAGTGGGTTTTCGAAGTATTTTAATGAAGGTTCTATGACTATTGCACGTGGACAGTTTGAAGAGGACTACTACGTGTTCTTTGAAATTATGTCCGTTCATTTGACGTGGTGTGTAATCCATCAAAACTCGCTGGTTAGGCTTGCCTGATGTAATTGGATAACCTCAGTAAATTTTATAACTCGGCATACTTCATATAGTCAGATCTCATACTACATGGTTGGGGGACCATTCACCCACTATGAGTTATCGGCTGTCTTACATCCAATAGAGATAGGGTCCCCGAGCAAAGATTTAAACCAACATAATAACAACTTCGTGTATCAGAATATCATTCTTTTATCACTGAATATGCTATTATTAGAATAAACAGCAAAAATAACAGAAAAGATAACAAATAAACCCTCGTAGAAATCATAATATTAACTAGCATTATTATCATTGAGTTCATCATGATTACATATCCTGCGATGTGAGCAAGTTTATTGAATTAATTTCATATTAAGTTATCAATATGATATCAAATTCATGTAACTGAAAGAGTACTCCTGGTCTAAAACATAATTTCATTTCCAAAACCTGATGTTAATATTCATTATAGTGTATTCAACTAGTAACGTTCGTAAAAAAGGCCTTTTCATAATGATAACAGAAGATAAAGTGAGCCAATCATTATAACTAAATTTGTTATGAGACAGCAAGTGAGTTCAACATTAAATCTGGGAAAACATGTTGTTTATATGATATCTGTTTGTTATTCTACGTTGCTAGAGTATGGAGTTTTTGTCAATGATAAACTGACAAAAAATTAACTGAATTGAATGGAAGACAACAGGGTAGTTGGGGATATGATTGGAATTGATTTTGAAATTTTTGAAAGCTATTTGTTTTAAATGTGGTTCTCTTTCAGTATAGCATGTTTTGTCAACACATAGTTTTGAAAAGTTTTTTAGATACAAACCGGGACGTTTGTGGAACCAAAAATATCAATATCAATACTTTCCACTTTTCTTGTGTTGCCCATTTTCATTTATATCATCTTCCTCATAATATCAATCTGACAATTGAAAATGCTCAATTTTTTTAATACACTTAAGTATTTGCAATACAGAGAAAAAGAGCCTATGAATATCCTGGGCTTCTTTAAGTACTGACGTGAGACTAGGAAAGTAACCACAATTTAAATTCGTAAAATTCTGGTTTTTTGGTTTTTCAAAATAATCATTCATGCTTTGAAAACAGAAATTCAAAGGGGGGCGACCCCGGCGAAGTGGATAACATCCATACCTCTCACGCCAAAGTCACGAGTTCGAATCTCACCCCCCGACAAGTTACGAAAATGCCCAAATGCGGTGTTTGAGTGACTACCACGGGAGATGAACTAGCCCAAGGCTGAAAATCTCGATAATCAAGAAACAAAAAAAAAAGAAAAAAGAAATTCAAACATTATTTTGGTAAAACTCTGAATTAGCTCACTACTATCGGGAAGGGCCATCAAGATAACGATTAACTTGGCCAAATTGATACTTCCACCAAAATGACCGTTGAGTTGTTGTGTACAATAGATTTTTCGTTGTTTTAAAGAACCTGCCTTGTCAATTACGGAAAAACTATGAATCGCAATTTTTGTTTTGAAAAGACCTCTTCACAACTAGGGTATAATGGAGCAATTTTGTTTTTTTAAATCAACATTGAGACCCCTTTTTAATGTTGATCTCTCTTGTAGTGTTATATTATTTCTTTGAGCTGCGCTTTCTTTTTTCAAATTGAGTTGAAAAAAATTGAAAAAGGCAAATTGAATATATTTGAGGTATGGTTAAAATTATATCGATATGTTTATTCTTCAAGAGTTTTGCCTTTTTATGTTCTGTAAAGTTATAGACGATCTTCTAATTTATTATTTCTAATATACAACAATCTGAAATGTTCGTTGCTCAGTCAATGAAAGTAGTGCATCTTCAGTTTTAGATGTGATTTAATATTTGTAAAGATATGTATGTATTTTTTCATGTTAATTTTTTTTCGCCGTTCCGCACATCAGGCGGTGTCTTACGACGATCCTATAGCAATAGAACGTCAGCTGATACAATTTGAAATTTTAAAAGTCAGTTTTAGAAGATACTGAAAAGTTAAAATTACTAATGTTACATCAAATCTGCTAACCTACATAATTTCTGAACATGAAACACCTTCTATGGAAACAACTTATTTCTTTTAAAAAAATCATAGACTTTTGATTTCAATTAATATTCAGAAACAACTTTGTGGCAGATAATTTTCTTCTAAAATTTTAATCCTTATCTCAAATTAATCGTTATTAATAATAAAACTTATTAAATTTTATAATGACCAACTCGCTAAATCTAAAACGGAGTAAACAATGCGATACGACAAATGTTGAAATTTTGTCAATCATATCTAGTGAAAAATGATTTGATTTAGACAAGATTTAGAACATTTTGAGCCACAAAGCATTTTAAGAGGTAATCACATCCATTGAAACGTGTGAACGAACACAATTTATCTGGCACACCTGCTTCGAGAATCTAACCTGTTTCACATTTCTCAAATCTGCCATATACGTTGTCGTCAAGCGTTTCCGCGAACATTAAAGCACGGCTCGAATGGATCAGAGTAAGCGTCGTAGTGCAAAATATGATCGGCAGCTGGACTGGGAGGTTTTAGGAACGAACAAGACAACCCAAGAATTTTCGGATCGCCTGGGACACTATGTGGGAAAACTTTCTTGGGATCAAATTTGTAGAAGACAGCATGTTATCTAAAAATCCTGAAAGTTCTTGATTTTGCATGAAAAAAGGGTTTTTCCGATGAATGTTCGTCAGCAAGAAGGCTACCGTTAGCCTTTTTTCAGTGCTGCTGAACCTTTAAAAATGACATATTTAATGGCCAATGGAAGTGTTCAGCAATCAGCAACCTTATTTAAACTTATTTTATAAATATTGAAACATTGAAGTACGTAATTCAAAAGATAGTTTTAAGGATCGAATTGATTTTCGATCGCAAAGAGCTGCCAATTTTCTTTTGAAGTCGGTTCAAACAAAAAAATCCTTGCTTTGTTTCAGTAACGATTGTGGTTAATATGTCATGATCTGTAAAATTTAGCAAACTGTTCTATATAATTATGAACTATCGGCTTTAAACTGGCCCATTTGTAAAAAGAAAAACATCAAAGGAACACTTATCACTTCTGGGAAATGTGCTGTTGGCTAGGGTTCAGTCATGCTAGGAATTGATCATTTAATTTTGGCTCAATAGATCCTACTGATGGTTAACGGTCTGTTAAATAGCTAGAAATAAAATTGGACTTTAGTTTGGACTAAGTATTACGTGGATATCAAATTGACGGTATATAAGATAAAACAAGTAAATATGATGATCAAATCTAAAAATGGAAACCGAAAGCGAAAATACATCATAATAACGACAACCGAGACAACATCACACTTACACGATTTATAGTGGTAAACGTATACCAGTTTAAATATCAAATAACGGGTGAAATCGCTTCTATTCTAAATATGATGGCAAAGAATCATAATCCAATTAATAAGCCGGAATGATTACAGACTGATAATTAATATTTTCAATACTCATTCAAGCAGATACAGTAAATAGATAATTTAGCAAATATAGCGAAAACTTTCAATACATACGAATACATCAAATTTTATGTTACGCAAATAGAGAGTTTATGGAAATCGAATTTTATCGTTGAAACAAACAGGAAACACAAGAGTTGCAATTGTTGCAGTAAAAAAGTATGAATCGGTTAACTTTTAAAGCTCGCTCAGTCCAATACAGGGAGAGTTTTTCAAGACAGCTCCATGGAAGCGAAAAAAGCACACAACAAAGTTCTAAATACGCGAAAATAAAAAAAGTTCAATCGAAAATAGTTTGGCACGAATGGAATTACAGAATAGCGCTGCGAATTAGTAATACAGATACATACGATGTTGTGTTTAATAGCTGTTTGGCTTTATATAGTTTTTTTTTTATTATGACAAAATGATTAAAAGCAGGCAAAAACAGGCGATGGTGAGCTTTTTTCGCTTCCCGTGGAGCCCTTTTTATGGTGTTGGGTTGGTGGGTGGATGTCAAGTTAGGTCGTTGGCGTTCAAATTGCTGCTTCTGACTGACTGAATTTGGGTGAGTGGAGTGATGGGGTTGATGGCATCGGGAGTAATCGGTTCGTGTTGTGGAACTTTGTATTTTTTGTAGGCTTGTCGGATGTGTGAAAATTTACTTTTGGCATTATTTTTTTGGCTGTTTGTTTGTTTGACAAAGCGTGAACGTGAGCACGAGCACGCGTCAGGCGGCTATAGAAGCGGTATGTTATGGCAATGAAGTTGTTACGATGTGCGGAGACATGCTTATCATGTTGTTTGAAAGGCAGATTGATTGGCCAAACTCGGTTTATGCAGTTTATTAACGTAGTTAAAGATTATTCATTAGAAAGAGATGTTTTTTTTGGAGAGAGATGTGATATTTTTTTTTGTGTATGATGAGGTTCATTGCGTATTTGGAGATAGTAAGGTTGAATTATTATGCTTCCAAAATTACTCATGTTAACTTGAGTTGTAAGGTTTGATCTTGGCTAAATGTTTATCGCTGAAAACTAGGATTGAAGACATGTACCCGCTTACTAATAAGCCTTAAAAGGTTTGATCGAATGTTCGCTGAAAAATCAGCTCGATCTTGCTCCTTGTACGATAACTGTGAATAATAAGGTTCCATGGTGATACTGCCCTAATGATTCCAACTTGCGATACCTGGTGATCCTAACAGGCTTGTTGAAAATTTGCATTGCAAATGTTAACGAAACAGACGTAAGATGTTTGTGATTGCCAGGATGAATGTGACCATACACAAGGCTTTAAACATCGCAAAATTGTTAGATTTGAATTTTGAATAGCAAAACCTCACAATCCTTAGAATTTGCGTAGAATTTGGTGATATATTTGATAGGTTTAACATGCTAATAATATCTCCTACCAAATGATTCTGACCGTAAATTTTTTTTAAGTGCCTATACTATTTATTGACATCAGCAATAACATTACGTTTGATATGAATATTTTTTTAACCTTAGATAAAGATAATTACTTTGGCTTAAAGTAACGTAAAGTATTTAACCCAAAAGAAGAAAAATGCTAAATTTCGTGGATTGAATTCGAATTACGAATAAAAATTATGCACACTTGGTGCACAGAAAAGATGTAACGTACACTTAGATTGCCAAAAAGGTCAAAGTGCATTCAGCAAGTGTAAAACAAGTGATTGAAAGGTAAGGTGAGCTGGACATCCTATAGGATCTGCCGAGAATTGGACGAATACCCGATTCCACTAAGCCCAAATTGGACCAAAAAGTCGTTGATTATATTAAGGAGAACATATCAGCTTGTACTCGTGATTTGGCTAAGAAATACAAGACCAGTTCCTGTAGATTAAGAAAAAATGATTTGAAGACATACAGGAAGCAGAAATTGCCAAAGCAATCTCCGGAGCAGAAGTGTTGTGCCAAAATGAGGGCCCAAAAGCTGTACAGCCGTATTTTGGACAATCCCTTTCAGTGTGTTTTGGTGACGAAGAAACGTACGTGAAAGAGGATCCCAAAACACTGCCGGGACCTTAATTTTTCACCAAATCGGTTGAGGAAAATGTCCCAATTGTGGCTTGCGATGTTCCATTTTCTACACAAAAGGAACAGTAAATGCTGAAATTTACCAAAACGAGGACTTGGAAAGGAAGATGCTTCTTTTATATTGGCAGCATGAGATTCCTCCTCTCTTATGGCCAAATATTGGCTCTGCCCATTTTGTCAGATCAAATCTACAGTGGTTTTCTGTTAGCAACGTTGATTTCGTTTGATTTGTAGATTATTTTTCCGTAGAATTGAAAAAATAAAATGTTTTTAGGGTCACTTTTATATTTAAGGGAAAATAGTTCTAGAATTAATTAAAAAGCTAGAGCAACAACATTATGGCATGACATTATATTCCCTGCAAATTAACCGTTGAAATTTCAATTTTGCATTCTAGGAACGTTAGCAACAGTGCCGCCCTAGTGGTGAAATTTTAAACTACGAATCTACCACTGCAAGATGATCAGCTTTTTGAAGATAATATTTGCAGAAGATGTCCTGACGGTTAGCAAAATCAATAAAACTGTCTTCATAAGTAGCTCAACTTTTCTAGGATCAGCTTTATAGAAAGCACTATTAATATAGCCCTTCGATGGGTCATGCTGTGAGGTATTTTTAGGAAATTAGGGTGAACAATCAGTTTTATGTTGTTTTTGCTTTTTGTTTCGGAAAAATTGTCTTCAGTAGAGGTATAGAGACAACTATGACGCACCTTTTTACTTACCACTTGAGCAAGTGGTTAGTGGCTTAACCCGTCTAAGCAGTTTGCCATACAGTGAGGGTTCGGTTCCCGCTCCAGCGTGTGGATTTTCCCCCTAATGAGCCACTGAGTGTAAGGTAAAGTTGTTCGTTGTAATTCGGTCTATGTTTCAGTAAACAAGTAGTATGTTTGTTACTACTTTATTTAAACCGGACGATTAGATTTTTCTTGCCCATTGTCGCTTAAACAATCACAACATCACTATAAAAAAGACGAGGTAACCCCCCATTTGCCGATTTGCCATTGGGCAGTGTTGGCATGACACAAGCCGCAGAAAAACGGGCTATAGTTTTTGTAGCGAATTTCAAATTTATTAGCAAAAGGGCTTCAAAACTAAAATATAAATTTTGTTTCAGCTAGGAGGTTAATTGGCTTGTCGAAATACTCACAATTCAGTGATTTTAGCCAACGACTTCTACGTCCTTGTTATCGTCCTGTTCAGCCGTTCAGCCTAGTTTACCTATTTTATTCTTAAGGTCTTAGTCCTAAGTCAAACATAAGGGTTTAATTTTACTTACAGTTTCTTATTTGTTATGGAATTAAGGTTGCTAATTCAGATTTAATTCAAAGAATATTGATTAAGCAGGATCAATAATTCAAAGCTCATCACTTGGAGGTAAACATTGGTGATTTTTCATTAATTTTCACAATTAAAAACGTTTTGCCTAGGAAACCTACTTACACATCTTTTAAACCGTTAGAATGTCAAATTGGAAGTCTAGTACTATGAAGTTAAGTTTGTAGTTTTTAATAATGATTTTCATTTTAGCTAATCTAGGCTAGTCCACATCACCACAATGTTCAATGTTATCATTCTTTGTTCTATCCACGACTTCGACTTAGTTGCATTCCTGTTGAACTTTTCGGTCATGACACCGATGGTCGTAACGTTTCCCATAACAGTTAGTATAACAAGAATTGATTTGTTCTACCATCTAACTTGCCCGTTGCTCCATTTCAATAACTGTTCCTAATGTTCCTAATAATAATGTTCCTTTGTTTACATATTTCAAGGGATGATAAACTATCATATTTGATGAAAAAAAATCTTTCTACGTATATGTTGAAATCTCAAAGCTTACTGAGTTATTCAACTTTTAATGTCTTTATACATGCTGATGTTGAATAAACTATAACTGGACGTGTATTCTACCTAGCAAAAAATCATCATCTCCATAGGAAAGTTGAGAAATTTGTCATGAAGCCTGTTGTTGGGGTTCTCAAATATACAGGGTGCGGCAGAAAATAATGCGAAAATGTTCAAACTTGAGTATTGGGTTAATTCGTGTAGCTAGTGACTAATTTCTGTCGAAAGTGTATTTGTTAATGTTTACTTTCAAGTGCTGCATCCAAACATTCTATTTGTTTTATTGCAAATTCGTCAAAACGTTCGCGAAAGAAGTAATCACCAGTTTGTTGCTTGCCCAGAAGAAGCCGAAAGAGATTGCCAAGGTGGTAGGGTGCCATTTGGCAACAGTTTACCGCATAAAACAGTCCCTGCAGGATGGTCCTAAGCTGCGGAAGCCGGGAAGCGGACGTCTGCGCTTTGCACGCACGCCGAACGTGATCAAATCGGTCCGTGCAAAAATTGCTCGCAACCCGGTGCGTTCCATAAGAAAACTTGCAAAGGAAGCCAATATTTCTGCGAAATCTATGCGGAGAATCATCAAAAAAGACCTGCATGCATCTTTCAGAGCCAGAGTGAAACGCCACTTGATTACGGGTCAAGGAACTACGAGTGACTCGTTCCAAGAGATTGCTTTCCTTGTTGAAGAAGGAAAAAATGATAATCCTGAAAATGATAGACAGCCGCACGGACCGGTTCATTTCACCGCAAAAAATGGAGAACGTTCCGGAAAAAGTGAAATTCAAATTTCAAACCAAACATCCGGCTGGTGTCATGATGTTTGGCTTGGTGGCGTCCAACGGATTGAAAATGCCGCCTGTTTTCATTGATGCTGGAGTTAAAATCAATACCGAAGTGTATATCGGTATTTTAAAGGACCAAGTGCTTCCCTGGGTGAAGGCCAACTTCTCCGAGGACCAAAACGTTGTCCTACAGCAGGATGGAGCGCCGTGTCACACGTCCAATCGAACCCAACAATGGTTGAACGATAACATGAAGTTTTGGCCGAAGGATTTGTGGCCCCCTAGCAGTCCAGATCTTAATCCGTTGGATTATTCGATTTGGGCATATGTTGAAGCACGAGCCTGCAAAACATCACACCCTAGTGTGAAAACCCCGAAGTCAACCATAACACGCACATGGCAGTCAATGTCGGAGGACTACGTCCGAAAGGCATGCTCTGGCTTCCGGCGTCGACTCGAGGATATTATTAATAAAAATGGAGGACACATTAAATAAATTTGTTTAAAAGTACTTTATAAAGATAACTGCACTCGAAAATATTGATATTATTGCTTGAATTAGTTGAAAGTGGGATTTGAAAGAAGTAGAACAAATTTTCGCATTATTTTCTGCCGCACCCTGTAATGGACTACCTTTCCTACCCAGCACGAGGGTAGTATGGTAAAGAATGTGTGCTTGGTTCGGGTACTACCTTTCAAATGCCCTCCACTCAATTTCAACTACTTCTATTCAATTTTTCACAGCCTGCCGTACACTAACGGAACTATCAACACTTTCTATTCATATATTTTGTTCTAGCAAAATTACTGTCCACTCCTAGAGCTTCATGGTCATGAGAAAAACATTACCTTCTACATCATTATAATTCGTTACTCCACGTATGGAGAAAAAAAAAAATATAATTTTTATAATATTTTTTAATAAAACTAAAATTATTCTAATATTTTTTTTTATTTTTTAATAATAAATATAATATTTTCTCTTTTTTTTTTTTTTTTTTTTTTTTTTATTTTTTTTTTTTTTCTCTCTTTTAAAAATTTTTTTTTAATTTACAAAAAAAAAATTTAAATCCACCCTCCTTCGCCTTTTTTTCCTTACAAACTTTCCCCTGAACCCCCTATTTTTCTTCTTGAATATTTGAATAGAAATTCAGGACGCGGCTGGGTAGCTCAGTGGTTACCCGTTCTGCTTACTGAGCAGATTGTCGGGAGTTCAATCCCAGGCCCGTCCCCTTCCTTGCCATTTTTCACTTGCCTCTTTCTATCACCACTAGATTTAAAATAAAAAGCAGTCTACTGCGCTTTCTTTCATTGATCGCATCACTTACCACAGTGCATCCATTATCTAAAAATAACCTGCCTCACTAACACAACTATCCTTCCCTTGGCAATTGTAGAGATGCAGTGGTGTTCACGGTCTCTAATAACAACGATTGTCAAACTAAATCATCCTTCCCCCTTCCCCAAAAGACCGTGAGGACGTGGCCGGCGCCGGTACTGATCTATAAATAGAATTAGTGAACTTGTACATTGAAGATGTAAAGCTTACTCCCAAGCTCCATCTATGTGGTTCTCTGTGCAATTCCACTAGTTCTGTCAGTAAGGGAGTAGCAACTACGAATTTGCACGGTCTTTTTTTTTAAAAAAAAAAAAGTTCTCTCTCGTTTAAACCCCCCCCCCCTGAAATTAAAGTTTGAATAGTTCTCTCTCGTTCAGTTTGTTAAGCTAGATTTTGTGGATAAACACGGATGGATAGTGTGCCATGACCAAGAGCGGATGTGTTTATTTCGTGTCATATTTTTTTGCTCGTTTTCAACAAATTTAAAAATTAATTTTCATTCATTTATACCACTTAATCAATACAGTTTTCAAGGCTAAGCGATCTGTGTAAACGTTCAAATGTGGAGAAAGCATCGATAAGAAAATAAAGTGAGTGTACGAGAACAAAGTGCGAGAAGAAGCAGAAGTGTGATATTAGAGGGTGGTTGTCTTCTGGACTAGGCGATAGTGTGTGAAAAATATGTTGAGGCAATAGTTTTCGCGACTCTAAAACCGCTGTATGCTAATGAGGACTACGGCTGAATTGTTGCCGATCGAAACGAATATAGCGGTGCTTGCGTTGATTAAGTGGTTGAAGAAAGAACAAAACACGAAGAGAGAGAATGTTGCATTTTGTTGCATAACAATGCCGTGTTTCTTTGTTGGATGACTTGTAAATGGTCGCTTTTCCTAGATGAGAACGAGATCGATTAAAATTCAGCTAAGTGAAATGCTCAAGCCCTTTTCATTATTTATTTTGAAAACGCTTCGATATTGTCGCATACTCAGGAACCCTCGCATTACCGTCGTAACGGATATTTGAATCTAAATTTGTAGTATGTGGCTATTCATAAACCACGTAGACTTTTCTGGGAAGAGGGGGGTTGTGACCAAAATCTACGTTCCATACAAAATTTAAAAAAAAAAATGTATAGAGAAAAGTCAACGAGGGGAGAGGGGGTGGCTGAGATTTTAAAAGATGAGTCAACGTGGTTTATGAACAGGCCCTATGTAGTATGTATGAGAGAGAGAGAAAGAGAGAGAGAGAGAGAGAGAGAGCGAAAGAGCGAGAGAGAGAGAGAGAGAGAAAGAGAAAGAGAGAGAAAGAGAGAGAGAGAGAGAGAGAGAGAGATGTGTTTTGTGACGGCGCGTGCTTCTTCTCTTTTCAGAAAGCGAGTAAAGGCGCTATAACCATAAGCCATTAAGGACTGGGCCAAGAGTTAGTGCTCATGTCCCAACCGACAGACAAGTTCTCACGCAAAAAAAGGCTCAACACCCTTGGTACTGGACTCTGGATACAAGTAAGAAACGTCTGTGTTCCAGCCCAGAAAATCGGACAACAAAGGAGTGCATTAACTTTCTTAGCTTCGTCACTCCCAACGCCCTATATATATATTAATATACACAACCTCATATAATTTCCAACTCCAGATGTCTATGAAGGTAGCATGAGTTCTCGGCATCTTCTTAAGTAGACATCTAACCAACACTTTCCTCCCATCCCTTGCTGATCATAAGGACCTGGCAAGGTGTTGTGCAGAAATATCGAAACATAAAGAGCCTGTCATACCCAAGACAGCTCCTATGGCGCTTCCATCGTCTCTACAACAGCCAACCCAGCATTGTGTATGGTCGGAAAATTCTATGCTATGCTGCGTTCGATTTTGTGGATAAACATATTTCCGTAGGTTGTAGGCATAATTTGTACGCGTACAATTTTTCAAAATGCATTGTGGATTATTCGTACAGTATGTACACTGAATTGCTCTTGTAATTAATTCAATGGCCGCTCAAAGTAGTCAGTACTTAGTGTGGAGCACTACTTCAGCAGCTCACCGATTACTATCAATTTTTCACTATAACTTAGCGACATTTGAATCAAACGTCTTAATATGTTGAACATGTATAGCGCTGGTAATTAAAGCCATTAGTATGAATACTGCTGACTAACAGTGAAAAGTTGACAGTAATCGGTCCACTGTTTAACTAGTGCTTCACCCTAATTACCGGCTTATTTGAGGACAATTTCACAATAGCCATTTGCTTTTTACAGCATGGTCCTGGTTCGCGACTTGGCTTGGACTGCTGAAATATTTGTAATAGGTAAAAAACATGGAACTGAAACACCTCAAACTCGTGACTGAGACTCTATGGATACTAACAACTACGCCGGGGTCGCTCCATCCAAAAAAAATTAACACGTTAAAAGATGTAATTTCAGAACTTCTTTTATTAGTATATTTCGAAAAACTTACTAAACATTTATCATTAAGCACATCATGTTACAATATTGTTAATGGACCTGAAGAGTAACAGCTTCCAAAGAATGGAAACTTCTTAAAATTATTGCTCATTGACTTCCAATAGTATTTCCAAAATTCTCCATCACCACATAGCGTTTTCGCAGCGAATTTAAATTGAATTTAAAATCGATGAGATCTGCAACCGAAATGACTTCAACCGTCACCCACCAATGATAAGCATGTCTCCAAACTATATAAAGAAGAATACGATCTCTACCAACCGCTAGGATTAAAAAGATGCCATTCGAAAGTGAGTAATACAGCGTTTGTTGCGTGTTTCTAGTTTTACTTGATTCCGGATATCTACTAGGGTTGTTAATTGACGTTATGTCTGTTTTTGGTTCCAGTAATGCAGTGTTTTGTTTTTATCAGGAAGCGTATTCATTCCGATTGATTTGTAGCAAAGAAGGTAAGCCAAATTTTCTTAAGTATACTTTTAATAAAGTGACGGTCTTGTAATAGTTGTAATAAAAGAAAGACAGTAGGGAAAATCCGTCAAGCCTGTTGTCCCCTGAGGATGCTTATTGTTTTGATTTGCTTATTCGTTCGTTTATTGCGCTCACCTAAACTGTAGATTCCGGACACGATTCAGCAGATCCGCATGTCCCGAGGTGTACTGCTCCATGACGTCTTTGACGTCGTACGGCTTTTGGGCCTCCCGAAATTTTTTGCGTGCCACGAAATATTTCAGCTGTTGTTGTTTGGGTTATTTTATTTTTCGTGCATTGATTGGTGGTTGCGTATTTTTTTGTTTTCATTTGTTAAGTTTTGTTGTGTTGGAGGATTTAATTTTAGGACGAATAAGTGATGAAACACGTGGATTGTTTTTGTGGCATTTGTTTCGATTCATGGGGTGGGGGAGTGTGTGGTTGTAAATAGGATTCAATTTGGCGCAAAATTTCGCCGAGGTCGGTCGCAGTCGAAAATAGAAGAGAATAACAACAATGAGAACAGGACATATTATATGAGCAACTTGTGAGGATTTAGTTTTGTATTTGTTTTCTGAAGGTATTCGATCGCCATGTAGGAAAGCTTTCTTCGCTGGGGATGAGGGGATTGTTTAAGGTTATTAATTTTGATGTTCTGTTTGCAGAATTGACCTGGATCCAATATGTAAGGAATGATGATTTGGAATGTTGTGCAGTATCACATTGTTTGAAATTCTGGTTTTGCTTGAACAAAGCATGATATGCTGACTTCAGAAGGTAAACTAGAAAGCTTGTTTACGTATCGAGATTTACGATGGGCTATCAAAGAGATGGAATCAAACGACGAAAAGGAACCTATTTCATATTTGCGTTTCTGCTTTACGGCTAATGTTGTGTGCTTCGGTAGAATCAATTTAAGTCCAGTTCCGTTCCCCTCGGTAAGCAAACATGTTTTCAGTTTAAAGCAAATATTATGCGCAAACTCCTAGAAACAAAGGGCATCGGAGAACCTCCGGAGGATGTTTGACGTTCGTCTTTAAAACTACACAGAGAAAAAAAACGACGGAAGAGAAGAACCACCGCCAGAGAATATCCTATTGGGGTTTGTTTGGTGCAGTTTCACAGAGGTATGTTTTTATTCCACCTGTTTGTGCCGTTTCTTGGTTATCCGTTCGTTCGTTGGCATAGTTACGGGAGCCAAATGGAAGGAAAAGTGATTACGTGGCGGAGTATGATAATTTTTTCCATGTCAATATTTGTTTTCCATGGAGCAGAATTGTCGGAAGTGTGCTCATGTTGAAAAGCTGCGATATATTAGGGGACATTTTTTCATCAAATTGAGCATGAAAAGAAACAAACTTGATAATTTAATGATCCTTGAGTTTACCGAATCATAATTCAAAGGGGGTAACCATAAGTAACAGAATTTACAGGAATTGGAATTTATTCGTTATAATTCAAAAACAGGTTTGGACATAGGTTACACCCTTTGTCAACACAATAAATTGTTCCCGCCTAATATATTGCTTATGCTGACTAAGGAATAGTTGACATCGGAGCTCAAATATGATGTATTTCAAACTGCCACGTGTATTAATGACTTACATGATTCATGTTTTTGGAGCAGCCTAGAACTTTTTGAACCTCGAGTTGAAGAGGATGCAGTAGTCTTTTTTTTATCTGGTTTTAAATGGTTTAGTAAAAAAAATTATAGTTTTATTATGGATCACATTTTTTAGGGTTGTGAAAAAAAAGAGAAGTAAAACGCAATCATTCATCTTGCTTTGAGATGTATCATCTTGCGTCTCGTTGGACAAAGATAGCTATAGGTCATTAATCATATCCTGTGAAAAAAGTAAATATGAAAACGATTCACCTTTCGCTGGGTTGCGACAGATAAGGGCACAAACTTTGTTGACCTGCTGTCAACCGGCAGCTGCAACTTTCATACCCGGTGATGCATGGTGCAGAAATTAAATAAAACTTGTCAATCAAATAGAGAAGATTAATTGCCGGGGTATCCCCGGGCTTCGGTATTCCAAAAGCTCTGCACATAACCAGTCAAGTTGAAAATTTCGAGAAATTATGTCCATCTCTGGGAGGCTAACTGGCTGCCAAAGTGCATTGAGTAGACCGCGTCCGATCTCAGATGATGTGCATTAATTACTTTTTACTTTCTGTACATTTGCACCAGTTAGCATAAAGGGGAATGAGCGAGGTTGGATGAGTTGAGGGAAGGGAATTTAATCAGACTTTGTTGGACGTGGATAGAGACAAATTGA
Organism: Aedes koreicus; assembly: GCA_024533555.2. Lineage (NCBI taxonomy): Eukaryota > Metazoa > Arthropoda > Insecta > Diptera > Culicidae > Aedes > Aedes koreicus. The sequence continues at coordinate 432,880 of JAHHFK020000921.1, read as the reverse complement.
TACAGAGAGAAGTCGATACGAGATTTGCATTTTGTTCATGTGTAGCTTATTCGTACCAGCTAGTTGGAACGAAAATCCTTAATTATGTTGCTGCTAAGTAATCGAGTGTATGGTATAGTATTATACAGCTCCTGGTATTTTCATTAGAAAGTGAAATGGTTTCACAGATAAGGTGATTAGTTTAGTGGTTTGTGTGGTGGGATCATCCTACAAGATTTGCTTGCACTCTAAAAGTGGCCGAGTATAAGTGGATTGGACATCCAACGGGAATAAAAGGGGAAATTCTGATTTTAGGAATCAAATATCTGGGAAACCTTGCATTGCACACTGATATAAGAGTGGGAGTTATGAGATTACTGGGAATAGCCATGGGTTGTTATGAAAGAGAGATAGTAAAGAATTACTGTTTGTTGAGCATAGACACCGTGAAAGTATCAACAACACTGACATTCAAACTAAAGTGAAGATAAATTAAGATAGAAATCTTTTGTACGATGAGAAGCAAGTTCTGTAGAACAATGCGTTTTCACGGATTGGTGTGGCTATTGTGGGCAAGAAATTTATTTAGATGTAATTTGAATAAATGTTCTTTGTTCAAAACTCTAAACAGGATTTCTTATAAAGGGATATGTAGTGGGTAGCATTAATGTATTTTAAATCCGTCATAATTGGTTATTCTTTGATAGAAACGCGTTGTCCATCTACTGCTTTCCGAATTCCTCAGATCCTAATGGTGCTTAAGGACTAGGCACTGACTAGGAAATATGTGAATATTTTTTTAAATACTTTTTACTAGTTTATTGAAAACTGTATTTGTCTTTTTGTTTATATGGATGCTTTTAACTTGCTCATTATCATTGATTTATTTTCAGTATAAATCAAGCAACTTTTTGCGGAAAATCGATTGGAGAAATTGCACTATGTTGGAAGATAAATAGACATTTAGTCACACTATAAGGAGCCATTTTTCATGAATTGCTTAGTAGTTATCCAAAAAATAAGTTTACACAGCCTTACCCTTTGGTGTCTAGTTATTTTACTCAGCAGGAAGTGAGTTTTGTGGACTTATTAGCTGAAAATAACGAGGTAGCAGGGAAGGTGCTAAAGAAGAAACACGAGTAAATGAAGTTTATTGTCACTTGTACGCTGAATCATCTGATTTGATAAAAAAGAAATACAAATTTTGAACACTATATATCATATAATGATGAATCAAATTGACGGTAACAAGTTGGTGGATGAGCTGTATGAGTCCGTTAAGAATAAAATAAATTGCTCAAAGACATCAAGATGTTGGTGAACAAAATTCAAAGAGCTCTTCTATCAGCCATGGAAAAACTGACGCGGTTAGTCAAAGCAACGGATGGATCGAGTGATGTGTGTCGTCCAAGTCTAAGATACACTCTTGAGTCTCTTTGGATCTCGAAGAGCGTTATGGCAAGGTGAAGGATTGTTGTGTATGCTATTTAACATAGCAATGGATTGTGTGATTCGAAGAGCGGGGATAGACACGAGTGATACGATCTTCAGAAAGTCTGTTCAACTTTTTGGCTTCGCCGTACATCCGAAACATCCGAAATTTTCTGCCCAACATCAATGTCATAAGACACAACTTTGAAACTATGGCGGAAACCTACACCAGGATTAAGGCCGAAGCTTGCAGAATTGGACTTGTTGGAACAATGCAGCGGAACCTAAATATATGAAAGGAGGCGATTCAATAGGAGACAGTTTTCCATCCAGCGTTGTGTCCCGGTGATCAACTCGAGGTAGCAGGCGATTTTGGGTATCTGCTCTCATTGATGGGTGGTCATTGATAACCAACAAAGATATCGCATTATAGCTAGACACCGAACATACTTTGAACTTTGGAATGACTCTGAGATCGAACAAAGTTCGCCGCACTAAAGAGTCGACCATCTACAAAACATTGATTCCAGCGGTTATCCTCTAAGGCCATGCGGAGGACGAACGAACTGCATGAGTTGCTGAGAGAACCTCTCGTTGTCAACACCGTAGAAATCGGCCGACTACGGTGGACTGGACATGTTGTAAGAATGTAGATCGACTGCCCGGTAAAAACGATTCTCGAAAATGAATTGACTGGTACACCGAATAGATCAAGTAGAAAGCGACCAGCGGACTCTCTATAGACTGTGTGGCAGCCGAATCTGCTGCTATGGATCGGTAATTGTGAAGACTACTTCTTTGTACATCAGAGGTAAGGTAAGGTTGCTTCTCAAGGGCATATGGAAAAAGTTCCAGAAAGAAGCAACAATATAGTTTGTAACTAGAAAATGAGAAGAAATATTAGTAATTTTCATTTAATTCCAACTACCTTTATTGCTTATCTTGACAGATACGTGTATTTCTTCTACTTCTTTAGTGTCATGTACTAATACTTGACTCAACACGACTCGACTCGTGTACTAGTACATGGCACTGAAGAATTTTGCACATTGTATCATATAATGATGAATCAAATGGAAATTACCCGAGTAGCACAGTTCTATCAAAATATGTTGCAGTGACCTGTTAATGACTGAATTTAGTCGTATATCAGTATTTAAAACCCATTTGAAACAACCGTGCTACTAGGGTACTTATCTTTCTTCTCATTTTTTGGCTACAGATATTCCAGTTAAAAGCTCACACTCACCAAGATTCAACATAGTTTGTATTCAACGCGTCTTTTCGCGCTTAAACTGGGATTGCACTGAACGATGCGCTAGAGTTGGGAGCAGTAGTATAGGATGTGTTTCGAACAATCTTAAAACGTGTTCGGTTGCGGCGAATAGTTGCAGTTACTGTTATAACAAACATGTACAGTTTGGCTCACATATTTGAAGGAGCTCCCTCTTCAGAAGAGTATGTGGCGTAGTTATAAATGGTAGCCAATCATGGTGTACTAACTACTCGAGTAAAATCTAACAGCATAAAAATAGCAATTCATACACGTATTTTCAAATCAAAATTAGATTGAAATCAAAATGTGATTGCACTGTCAAATTTGATATCAAATTTAGTTTTCATCTGGATGTTATCTTGCGCTCACTTTTTATGAGAAAAGTAGTTTTGTTTTAATTACCTTGACAGAACATCAAGTAGAATACTCATTTTGTTATCATCAGGAAAAAAATAACAGTAAATTGACTTTTCAACTTGATTTCACTGATAGCAGGATCAGTTTTAAACTTGATGTCACAGGAATAAATTTTTGCTATCAAATTTGATCTTTTAACTGTTTAAACGAACAAAATGGCAGCAACCTGAGTAATCATTGTCAGCAACATTACAGCACATATTTCGTTTTCTATTTGACCTCAGACTCGGGTAACCATCATTACTTACGGAATAGCCAGAGCACCGTATTTAGCTACGAAATGTTAAAAAAGGTTTAGCGGGGGTTGTGCCTCGCCCTATAACTTCTTTGTCGATAACCTGCTTTCAGGAGCGGATTTGCTCGTGGAAGTGGCTAGTATCGATGAAGAAACGAAATCAGATTCGTTTTGCGAAAATGGAACTCCAATTCGACAGAGAAACTTGGTAGTATTTCGGAAGAACATTTAGATGATCGTTCAGATTAGGAGCTTGATGCCACAGTGAAGACGTACAATATCGGTGATGAAGTATTCACCTCGATGCGAAACGTCTATTCGATGCGTTAGGGATGATCAAACTGACTGGTTTAGATTCTATTTTCATCGAGCTTTTGCAACCGGCTTGATAAACGATGCTCTTACCGATTAAGCTATTTGAATTTGGCGTGTTTCTTTATGCGATCATTGGGAAAACATGTAAGTGAGTGCACTTGGAATCGCTTTATTATTTTAAATTCAGTTGTCAAAATAGTGTCGAAGTAAGAGAAACAATAATTCAAATTATCCTTTGCAGAACCGTTGAAAACCGACAGTGACAAACGTTATTGAAGTGATCGGGGAACATCTGAAGACTGCAAAGAAGTCAAGATTAAGAGAACATCAGGATACAGCAACGAAGGAGAGGAGGGCCTAACGTTTTCATAAGTTATCCTAATCGTTCCATAAGAGATGTTGAAAATGTGGAGTAACACACACAGCAGTGCAAATAGCCGAGCTGGCAACTTATCCGGATATAGTGACAATAAAGATGAAAAACAAAACTTATTCAAGCTGCTCGTAAGACAAGAGTTTTACACGGCTAACGGAAAAGGAATGGTATTTGTACCTTTGAGATGAAAAGCAAATTTTTGTGACAATTAACACTGTCAGCCCATGTAAAAAAATGCCTTCAAAATCCCCTTTTCAATAAACATAGTTGTTACTTGTCGTTTTGGCCAGACATTGTTTTCTTTCACTACGGAGAAATCTTTCAGGCATGGTATACCGCTAACAACGTGCAAGTAGAAGAGCCAAAACACACCTAACTCGATGAAGCTGCGCAAAATTTCAAAAAATATTGGGCAATCGCTAAGCGGAACTCAAGAAAACTCGGAAAACAGTTGCGAATGAGAAACAGATCAACGTAACTTGGTGCTTAGCATCAAATGAGGTGAATACAATAGCGGTACTAATTCTGATCGAAGGTTTTTTCAAACCCAACAGTTTGTTTTTGGAAAATTGGGAATCAAATCAAATAATTTTCCTGTATTTTGTCGTCATTGAACTTCAAAAATAAATAATGCTTGATCATCTATACAGTAACATAATCAGTGTACACTGAATCATGTTTGATCAGTTTTCTATCCTTTAAGCTTGGTCTGTCGTTACCCACTTGCTATTGCAATTGCACGACACTTCCACGATAGAACAATAGACCAAAAAACTGGTCAAAGGGTTTTTTTTTTGTTAGGTCTAAAACTATTATATCGGTTTGTTCACAATTTTAATCAACATTTTTATTTGTATTTTTTTATGTTTAACACAACATGCTTTCTCATCGTACATAGTGGACTTCTACCACACAATCACCGAGCGCAACTCAGAACTCAAATTTGATTCCGAATTAGAAAAAAAAAAATGAAATATCTCAGTGATTGACTCAAATTCACCTATTTTTCCCAGGAACCAATTATTACATATCACGAAAATTGAGGCAAATCTCTGTTAGTCTATGATTGTAGTGTTTTTCAATTTTGAATCAAACCGTACTGAATTTTGAGTCACACTCAGTGCTCGTGCATAGGGACCCGTACACTAATTGCGTAAGACGTTTATTTTTCTGATTTCATAATACGTACGTTATAAGTGCATGGCCGCAAAACAAAATAAAAAGGGAAAGGACGATAGTAAGTTCGGCAAGAAAATAGGAAAATATCCAACTGATAAACGATTGAAGGAGGAAAACTGGAGAACAAATCGCATAGCGTACAACAAACATCCTTCCGAAACTTGAACATTTCAAACTAAACAGATGGAAAACGAGTGGAAGTAGGGAAGATGGTGTGCCAATTTGTTTTTGCTTCTTCTTGTTGTCATCATGATATCATTCAATAGTATGGTTTTTGTTACTGTTGGGTGTATCACAGTGAGCATTCCAAATTACACTTGTGCAAAGTGGATGACAGAAAACATTAATAAACTAAAAGTGAATGGTGAGGGCACTGAGTAGTGTTTGTCTAATTTTGTTTCAGAAAGTCTGTTTGACTGTTAATTTCGCATTCCGTAACTAGCAGAAAGAGTATGGGAAAGTTATCTCTGACACGACGGCTGCACGAGTGGCAATGTGTACTAGAGTAGTGGAGGTATATAGTATACTTATTACAACATCAACAACATTGATAGCGGGTCAAATGGGAGAAAGTAAGGAACAGATGATAAGGCGCCAGTAACAAAAGTGGAAGGATGGGGAAATACCTAAACGTGGAGTATTTCTGACAGAGGAGGGTCAAGTTCAGCATCAATAGAGGAGTGGCACGCGAGGGACTGTTCTCAGTTTGTCGTGGCGACTTGAGTGTTGACTGTGGGGTACGAAACTTCAAAATGGCTATGGAGTAAACTGTTTCAAGGGGGAGGAAATGAGGCGAAACTGAGTGAGAAATATAAGAAGAGAAAATTAAACAACACTAATAAATTGAGAAAATAAGTGCAGAAAGAAAATCGTCTATAAATAAGAACAAATTGGAGCTTTTGTTCGCCGACTCTTGCGGATGGTCACTTGCCTTTTCGGAGGAAAGAAATGGATTGCGTCTGCTATTTGAGTAGGGCTGTGCTACTACTGCTACTGCTGCTGCTGCTGCTGCTGCTCCTGCTGCTAATGGAAAAAAGTTTTGCTCCTTTTCCGGATGTTTTATCGCAATGACGACAAAGCCGCGAGAGGACTCAGTTGGGTTTGTTGAATAAGAATGTCCTTGGCTTTTCGGGTGTCACAATGGAAATGTTGAATGTAAGGTAAATAGTACGGAAGCCTAATGGCTTGGTTTATTGTCGTCGGTAGGTTTAGGAACTTGAATCTGGGGGTATTGATTTCAGACTCAAAGTGACACAAATTCTGATCTGTAGGACGATAGAGTTTGCTGATATAATTACTGATATTGATTGATGCATAATATCGTTACATAATTTAACCTAATTGGAATTCAACATTTGACGTTGGATTTGAACCACAAATTGAAAACAAATTATCAAATTATTCGTGGTTTATTAAAGGTCATTTTTAATTCGCTTGAATAAAAAACTTAACAGATTCCTCTCTTATTGACTGAGAACAAATTTCTTTCCGAAGTTAGGATGTTGCTCAAATCCCTTGATCTTGATGCTGCTTATGTATTGAACTCCAGATACTGTTTAAAAAAGAATATCAACAAAAATGAGTTGAAATTGTTGAGATTTACCCCTAGATTGAAAAAGGAAAAGTTTCTATCCGTTATTTGTTCTTATCCTTGTTTGCATTGAAGAGAATACGTTTGAAGGGTCGAAAGACTTTTCCCAGGTCCCCCATTTCTTATTGGTTTAGGAATTAGTTTGCTTATGACGCAGATGCTTGCGCCTTTTAAATGAAAGTATAAAAACTTACGTTTTCCGACAACAGTAAAAACATCATAATATTGAAAACACCCACTCCTGGCATAAGTTACGTACGAGGAAACAAAAGTAGCAAAGCATTACATTACCACCATAGTAATAGTGTTGCATCATCACTCGCTCGGTATCCACGGTACATTCAACGTGCAGGAAGCAGTAATTAAACCGTAAAAGAGTGAAATATGCAAAAGGATATGGACTCAGGCTGAAACAGCATATAATACAAACAGGGAGATACGATCAAATTTTGATTGACGCAAACTTGGCGCATTTTTTTCAAATGTGTATTTAAAAAAAATGAAAGCTCTTCATGTTGAAGGTTTGTGCATGCAGAATGATGTCTCTATTTTGATTTTGATATTTGTTCTTCCGTTATCGAAATTGCGTTCAACCAGGAGGATCAACGTATCAAAATTTTGCTTGTGCATGGCAAATATCTGAACTTAATAAAAGTCGCCAGTCGAGCACTCGACACTGAAAAAGTCTGTAAGTCGCAGACAAAATAGGCCTATCTGTCAAAAGATAAGCTATTTGTATTGGAATTTAACGGAATTTGCTCGCGTTTACTAGTGATAGTTTAAAAAAGTGTTTTTTAGTGTTATTTTTTATTTTTTTTTTTTTAGAAAAAGTGATCAAGTGAAGTATTAATTAAAATTTTCATAATTTTTCAATTAAAAACGTTCTACTTTTACGCTCGCAAAAGTGTTTTTTTTTAAAAAAAAAGGGTTTTTAAAAAAAGTGAAATTAATAAAAGTGTTCGAGGAACGATTGTCGACAGCCAGAAGGTCTAGATTGGGGGGACGTCGTAATCCGGAAGCAGCAGCGATAATAGGCAGAGAGGACATTGGTTTCAAGTGAAACCCCAATCTCTCCGTCAGAGATATCGCAAACAAGCTGAGAATCTCGTCTACAACCATGTATCGAGGTGTAAACGAGCCGGACTATCGACTTATAAGTATGTAGCGATTAAAATTTGCGACGATAAACAAAACTTGACGGCAAAAACACGATCCTGGAGGCTGTAATTAACAACGAAACCTTCATCATGGCCGATTTTAAACACTTCACCTTTTCTAGAACACTTTTGCAATCGTTCATATTAGTAAAACAATTGGAAAACTAGGTAATTAGTAATTAGTAATTGGAAAACAAGGAAAATTTAAACTAACATGTACTTAATTAATTAATTGATTACGCGACATTGGATAGGTCTGAAAGTCGCAGACGAAATAGGCCTATCTGTAAGCTTTTTCTAGTAATATGCCAAAGGATAAGCTTTTTCCCGGGCCAGAATTTTATAAAGCAGATTAAAAAGATAAGACGCAAGATAATGTCAAGCAAATAAACTTGCCGATGTTCGCTAAGACATATCGGTTTTGCAGGCTTTATGTAACTGTGAAAAATTGAAAAATTACATTTTCACTTAAAACGTGGACCGTCAATCAGGAAATCAATGTGACCGCGTGTCTAGAAAAATGGCTGTTACATTTCTTGAAGCAACAAGAATGTTCCGTGCTGTTTTGGCCGGATTTGACATCCTGCCATTACGAATACATATAGAATGGTATGCCACCAACAACGTACAGGCGGTCAAAAACCCTCACAACACACCAAAGCTCCGTTTAATGCAGAAATATTGGGGCATTACTTAGAGAAGCTAAAAAGGCCCAAAAACTGTTGTAACCAAGAAGCATTTAAAGGCAAGCTGGTGTTTTACGGCGGAACAGAGTCTGCTGGCAGAAGTATAACAGAAGGCTCGGAATCCAGTCAACTGGAAGCTTAGTTGAATCTTTTATACTGTATTTTGTGCTAATTGAACATCAAAAGAAAAATGGGCTTCAAATGGTGAGTTGAAAATTTCGAAGGAGGGTGCGATCGACCTCTGGTCCTCACAAGTTCCTACCTTACGCCTCAACGAGTCATATGATCACAAAAGAGTGCCAGCTGAAACATGGAGACGCTGGTTGATGTAGCCTGGGCAATGTTGTTATTTTGACAATAGCGAAGTAAGGGGGCGTGACTAAAGATTGTTTACCTATAAATCAAGTTGAATATCCATACCTGTTATTCATATCATATTGTTTTCCATTCTCATTTCATTAATAGATTCAGCACGCATTGGAATCATCTTTGCTTTCCAAAACCATTTAAGAGCCTGGAGCAACATGACAAGACATCAAAGGCTCGATTTCATTTTGAGGATTTCAGCATAGCATTTAATTTAATTTGCAGTTCAGAACTTCAACTACTATATTCATAAAAGACTGGCATGTGCTTATAAGCAGTGTAGGATTATATTTAAATATTGTGTTTAGTGGTATTATCGTAAGATTTATTTCAGAAATCATCAAATCGGGGTCTTCGATCACTCCAATTTCTCTCTTTGAAATTTAACTAGAACGGTATGAAAAATAATTTTAACAACATGTCATATATAATAATACCTTTTATTGAAATTTTATCATAGATATTTTGAATGATCTATTCTGTTTTCAGCTTTCCTAGGACTAGGATATTAATGCATGTCTAATTTTTATTTATTTTTTCAGTAACAATCCAGTGGATGTCAGATATATTTTGTACATACTTATATTATGTTCCCGTATTGATTTATTGTAGCTGCTCTTTACATGGTCTACTTTAATTTGTGTAATGTGTAATTTGCAATTCTTCATATATTGTGTACAATTTATAGTAAATATTAAATAACATTATAACGGGGACCATCCCAAGTGAAACAATTTGGATAGGGAGCATGGGACTGGCTCCTCCCTATTGTTAACATTTCGCGGAACGAAGGCGGGCTCTTCGACCCAATCTATTGGGTTTATTTTGTCAATCGAAGGCTCGATTCTACTGCTGTGAATGTGAACTAGCTTTTGGAAGGAGATTCTCTTCCCTATCTTCGAGGGTTTCGCGGAAGTGTCTCTGGTTACGGGCCCGCCCAAAAGTTTTTGGCCCCTCATACAGGAGCTTGACGATAACAAACAACAATAGGATCCGGATCAAATCGTTTTTCAGATTATTCCACTGCTATAGAAAGTTACCTTGCTACAATAGATGGTAGTATTACATTATCACCAATCATAGTAATCATAATCAATTGAACATCAAAAGAAAAATAAATTTGAGTTTTTAAATAACTCAAACTTTGATCGAAATTCCCTTTTATGTATTGCATGAGGACGCCAGTGTGTGGTTCACGTAAGAGTGGTTCACATAGGAAAATATTGAAGGTTTTCACAAGTGTTAACTTTACAGCAATATTTTCATCAACGCTCACATATCTGGTAGAGTTATCAATTCCGAGTCAATTCTTACTCAAATTGTGTATTGCAAAGTCAACGCTCCAAAATCTTTTTTCTGTACTTCATTTTATCTCCAAAGTTATCGATAGTTTTATTGCGTCTCGATAATATCATCTACGATGTAGTGTCCGACTTACGGCACAAAGGCCACAAGTTATATCACTTTGCGAAGTACATGCTCAGGCTAGCATTTCTATCACGATCGGTGTGCTTGTGGTGCAATTTTGTGGTTTACCAGTTTCTCTGGACACAGCAAAACCCGCTTTGTTTGTTCACTGATTTATTTATTATTCTTTTCTGTATTGTTATATAAAGAAAACAAATAGCGTTGAACGTTGACGTAAAGGAGAAATCATATTTTCCACTTGCTGTGAACTTTATCAGGCATGAGTGAACAGCAGTGCTATCCTAGAAAGGTTGCGCAGTAAAATGATTAACCCTGAATAAAATTCATTATCACGAGATCCGGTTCCAGGGGCGGATAATTACATAAAGAATTTTAAACATCTGGCAGCCTACCGAACAACATTTCGGCTAACCTTCGAAACGACCATCGTGAAATAGGCCAACATTTTTCTGGTGCGTTTCTACCATTTTACGATTCAATTAAAATCTTCATTAAAACCGCATTACCATTTTTACGTCCGGCAATTTGTAGGCGAAATCAAAAGATTTATTCTCAACTCACCAAGGAATGCAATGGGATCCTTAATCTAGGCTTTGGTCGTTGAAGGAGGGCGTGAGCATGGCAAAACCGTCTCCGCACTGCACAGTGGTTCCGTTTGTTTGGTAAAGTGGACGTAAATTGTTTTTGTTATTCCTTTGAGCTTCAATATGGGCAACAATGTAATCGTGGCTGATTGATTTTTTGATTGATTGAAAGTCAATATAAGTAATATATCAACATCAAAATTTGTACTTAGAGGCTGAAACAATCATAATCTAATTTGAACATAATAAGTAGAAAAGCATGAAAACGAGAACAGCTATAATGTGGACCTAATTGGAAACCATTTGCAGTCAAATGTCACGAAAAAAATAAATTAAATATAAGTTTACCAATTGGTGGTTTGATCAAATTTGCAAATTATCATGATTTACTTTTCTTCCACATATAATACTGATAGTACCACATCTCAATACCATACAATTACCATACAATTTCATTTCAAAGTATAATATATTTTTCTCTCCAATGTTAATTATAATAACGCAAAAAGCGTTTCAAGCATTTTAACGTCAAACACTGATATTGCATGTAATTAAAGTAGATCCAGCCCAGTAATGTTACTAGGAACTGAACTGGAAATTCAAATCAATCAAAAAGATGTAGGAACAGCATTTTGTAATGTTAATATTAGATAACGTGGCCGGTAGTTGGTCATTTACGCTTAATTTCAATAAAGTAGATTTTGATTCTTTTTTCCGATATATTACACGCTATTAATATTTTCAACAAGAAAATTGCTAGCGCAAAACGTTATGCAATTGATACATATATACAAAATGAAATTACCCCAAAAACTTGCACTAAAATGTAATTATAAATATAAATTTTTACACACTGTACGCGTATCACAATAAGGTTTCGACTGTTTATTAATCACCCCCACTAAAGTGGTTATTTTACATTCTTGGAGTAATAGTCCATAAAGTAATGAAATTGTTTGGCCTTTAGCAGAACCACAGTGTTTAGCTTTATGACTCAAACAAGCGAAGCATTTTTCGTCTTCTTAATATTCCAAACATCATTTTCATTAACAACTTTTATAACTGGTTGTCCTTTGAAAAACTCACGTCGTCCCTGAAGGAGTATACTCAGAAGTTTCGAGTAATATTGTCACTTTTGCAACCACTCAAAGGATAGTTTCATCATTTTTTTGCATGTTAAGTTAATATTAACTTTTACTATCGTTTCATAGTACTACTAGATAAAATCTAGAGGAGGCTGGATCGTTTATTTTCTTTATCTTTATCGTGAATAAAAAGCGAAGCAGACAGATAATGGCGTCAAATGTAAACCTCAATGTAAAGGGCGAACGCTAAATTATTGCGACACTCACAACTGGCTGTAGCTTTATTCCCACTGGATAGAAAATAACCAAAATGTTACACCAGTTTTTCTTTGAAGTGTATTGCTTAAATCCTGTGAATTGCATAGTTGAGTGGTTTGTTGCGGCTAAGATGGAAGTGTGTCAAGTGGAGACGCGTGAAAAAAATTTTTACGCACCCATAGAAAATCCGGAGCTGTCCCATCGTGCTTTTGGAAAACTGCTGCAAATCTGTATTTCATCCGTCTGAAGAGTTCTATAAAAAGTGCAATGACTGGTTGACTTTGCATTGGGCAGGAAGAAAACCGAAAGCTGCATGTAGGAAGACGGAGGGAAAGGTTAAGGGTAATTTTACCCGGAATCCCACATTTCAACACGCGATGTTACCAAGGAGGTTAGTGTTTCGCAAAATTACGTCAAGGAAAGAGCTGGATTACATGCATATAAGGTTCAAAACTTCCCAAATTGCGTTAAACGGCAGCAAACTCTTGTCAAGACCCATGCTAGGAAGCTCTACACGAAGATGTTGACCATATACAGTGGATGTGTGAAGGATGACGAAACACCAAAGCTGAACTACATCGTGTCCAATATATTCTGATACAAATTAAAACTTCGATTATTTCACTAAAGTTACTGATTCGGATTTTATTGGTAATTGTTTTTTATTGAAAGAAAATATTACTTGGATCAATTGCAGCATATGTATCGGAATAATACCGCATTTAACCTTTTTGACCAGCTTCAATCGTTTTTTTAAACCTATCGCAAGCGCCCGATTTTCAACGGGATTTCTCCCAAATTCTAAGGATTGCGACTTTGAAATGGGCCAAAGTAGACACCTTGTGCCCGGTTATTATTGGCAGCATGTTTTGGACCAAATTCGCTGTGTGAGAAGGCGCAACGTCTTGCTGAAACACGTAATCATCTTTCTCTTACATTATTTTCAGCTTGGCTTCACGAAATTCTGTAAATCTTCCGTTTTATAATATAAAGCCATTCTCGATGAAAACAAGCGGTAGCTTGCCGCTCTTGCAAATAAGCCCCCCCCTCCCACACAATCATCACGGCTTTAGAACAGTGTCATGTTTCTTTCGCTATCTAGGATGTCCTTAGACCTGCAGGCCCACAACCTCCCGTTTTGGACATTGTGAGACTGCTGCAGGACAAATAGCTTTTCATTGAAAAAGACAAAGTCTTGTCCAGCGTGAGGCGATAGTAGGAGAGTTGTTCTTTCAAGCCTTTTCTTCTTGGAAGACACCATGAATTTTACGTTTCTTGAAAGCTTGACAGCCCAGGTCCTGATTAAGTACATAATGCATGGTCGATTTCGAGACATTAAGATCGTCGGCCATTTTATGTACAGAGCGTTGTGATTTTCATCGAATTTGTTCCCTTCTAGCTTCAGTCCTAGGTGAACGTTTTCGGCCGGATCTTTTCCGGTCATCTAACGAGGAAGTGGTTCGATACACAAAATTACGCTTTACTTCCAGGTTCTTCAAACTGTTGAAAATAGTACCTGGGCGCTCTCCTTCAAAATGTTTTTTTGTATCATCAAAGCTCTAAATTATTTCATCAATGATTAAAGGACGGAATGTGAATGAAAATAATCAAACAGAACTTTAAATGGCTTGTGAAAATAAAGTGCAAGATTACACCATTACATAGATAGAGTATGCACTGTAGCTTCACCACTACGATGATATGGAAAAGGAAAAGTGTGCGAGTATATATTGGACACGGTGTAAAACAAATGCCAGGACTGGAGTTTTTCACCGGAAAAGATAAATCCAAAGTGGATGATCGTTTCAAAAAGAAGAAAATGTCGAAATTCGCATCGTAATACCTCGTACGACAGGCTATTTGCACCTGTGGAAAGTGGAGGGAATCTTTTGTCACGACAGGCACCATCTATGGTGAAATTTAAAAGACTGAATGCCTCCTTTTACATGCACAATGTAAAACCACTGTTTTGGCCGGGTGTGGCTTCATGACACTATTCTAAAAGCATGCTGAAATGGTATGAGATTGATTCGGTGCATTTTGTCCTCAAGGACATGATCCTACTGAACTGCCCTGAGCTACGTTCAAACGAAACTTATTGGGCCATGATGAAGCGGAAACTCAGAAAGACCAAGGAGAAAGTAAAGAACACAAATTACATGCGTGGGAAGTGGATATAAAATGAGAAATACAACTGTACAAGCACTTATGGCTGACGTGAAGTTAAAGTGTCTAGAATTTTACCAAACAACCTTCGTTAATTGATCCAATGTATGTAAGCTAAACTTAATACTTGTGTAAAACTGTCTTGTAATTTTTTTTAGCCAATGAATAAATGAGATTTTATAAAAAATTAACTGTGTTGCAATAATTTCGTGTTCCCCCTTTATGTTGATCTCATCACATCACAATTCATCCCACTCTAATTGAAACGTTATTTTAACAGTATTCTTAAAGAAGAAATCTATTTGTGTACTCTAATTTCTTGATTGCGAATAGAATGAATAAGGATCAATGAGCTTTATATCAGAATTGTTATCCTATATGAAATACTGCATGAACGAATATGTTAGCATATAACCTTCTTTCAAACAACCATCACTTGTATAGAAAAACCTTATCAATAGTAGCCATATTGGGTTGCATGAGACACAGGTTGTCTATTTAACATTGTTACACTCATTTCATCAACTCATGATTCTAAATCGGAACTTTCTGTGTCACATATGTGAACGTATCACTTTCTTTTTTTTCTACATATGCCATCAGGGTTTTTTTTCGCATTGCATTCTGTTGACTTTTATACCCTGGCATCCATTTTGGACCGGTAGATTATAGGCGTTGGATTTTATGCATTCCTTTTAGGCTTTCTGACAAGAGCCATACGTTGAGGTTGATAGAAATGGAGGGAGTGATTCCCAAAGCACTTTACACACATTTATAGTAGAAGCTTACACCACCCATGTCCCGGCGATGGCTTTTATTTTGGCACATTCCAGGGAGACTGACAAGATATGCGTTCCGGGGCACGTTTATCCGACCCATTAGCGTACTTTTCGCGTACCGTCGATGCCATCGTCGGTTGTACCTTTTGGGCATATCCTGGCCGTTTACGTGACAGAATACAATTGACGGCAGCTCCGGATGATATCATCTCGAATATTATGTTTCAAGAGCTTGATTGAATGTACCTTTTTTTTTTAACATATTCATGGTGGGATTTTGATGTTGGATAATGTATCCGAGGTTGTCGAGTTGAAAGGATTTTTTCGAAGTAAGGTATCCCGTGGGGCTATAATCGTTAAATTGGTGAACCATTTCGCTCGGTACGATAAATTTCATGCCTCTGTTCAACGGCGGCATTGTTCCTCTCATCAATCAATCACTTCATTCAGACAGGAAGACAAGCTCGGTATCTCAACCCAATTAGGTTAATTCAATAATCATTACACTGTCGGGCAAAGTGGAGGCGAATCAGTGTTTACCCAGAATGGTGACCAATTCAATTATCTCCGCATTACCCGAGTGGATTTCCGGAAGTGGTCTCACACTGTGCCAGTCAGACAGCTATCGATCTTCGTCAGCCCAACAGACAAACTTGTTGCTGATGATGTGCATTTACCTCGAGGTATAAGTTGCGCGTGCAATTTATCTCGAATAATCGCGGTGGTAGGTATAGACTAACTTACTATAATTATTTTGAAACAGAATCCTCAGCTCAGCATCCGTGTGCGTAGGAGCTACACGTTTTTCTTCAGAGGTAGAAGTATGAAGGAAGGCCTTCAAGGGACTCGAGGTCCGCATTCGCATCAGCGTAGCCTAAACATCCGCTTATTCTTCTCCTATTCACTCCTGCAAGAGAGCAAAAGGAAAGCTTCCCATCCTGTTCGTTTCAGATAATCATTGTTTTTATCAAATCATGGCAACAAAAACATCCACTTCATGTCTCTGAGTTTGAATTCATGACAGTCTAGTCTGTATGTTCTTGTATCGAGATTGGTATCGAAACAAGTTTGTTAGCTGATACATTCTTCTTCAAAAGATTATTTAGCTTTGGAACTACACAGTATTTGAAGTTTATTTTATAAATTGAGTCTTAGTAGCCGAGCGTATCATGGGATCATGTTGATTGTTTTCATAGAGACCGCACCATTGGAACAAAACAGCATAATCCTAATTAGAAAATGATCAAACTTCATTTATCCCTAAGCAAACACGGCTCAAACTATACTGATGAATCTGTATTAAACAAAGATTAAGGTATTTACACGATAAACAATGCTTTGAAATCTCATAGAAAGGCAATAGAACACAATGTGTCATCTTATATTTTCAGTACTTTTATACATTTATCCGAAAACTAAATGTGATCATGGAAACTGAATGTTTTTTTTCTTGAATAGATTATTATGATCTTCATAGAATACAGTTCATGTATTTACAAGAACATACAGTGGACGTTGCAACCGCAAACCAAAAATATCCCATAACACCCATCAGAATACAGGCAAAAATCTGAATAGCTTACTTTCATTTTAAAACATATCACGCGCTAAAATCAACACATTTAATTTATTTCAGAAATCGCCTTATGTGTTCTGCCAAAATCCCTCCCCAAAATAAACATTTTCATTCGCCATATTTTCACCAGTTGCTTAACACCCCTGCTCTATGGTCTGTTTTCACGTAGGCTAGCAATCCTCCTCGAACAACGATGACACTTGAGCCGACTGTTGAGTGTGAAAATTCAACATCCTCTTCACAACTAAATTCCACCTTCTCACCTCATCTTTTCTTGCCCGTTAGCCCAAAAAGGACCTTGCAAATGTGTTGCCCAGAAAGCCGATAAGTTGATACCAACCCAAAAACAGGAACTCTTCGAATAGCATCACAGGTAGTGACATTTAACCGCAACAATTCTTCAGGTATTTTTCAGCCACATTTGCTGAAACTAAAAAGTTAATCCTAATTAATAAACACCGAGAAATTGTGACTAGTAAGCAGAACCACCCATCGTGCGTTTTGGAGTATTCCTGTATTTAGGTTGGACGACGAGCAGATTGTATAGTATCATCACAACAAGAAAGACAACATGAACAAAAATAACAATGGACGAAATATTTGCAGCTGGTAGTGCCGGGGTAGCACAATCTAAATAAAGCGGAAAGCGCTAAACATCTTAGATAAATTGTTTCTCCTTCCTGGGGCGCACACCGGAGATGCTTTCAAAATTGTTCAGCACTTGTCTTACCGGTGGAGCTATCAGGCGTCTTTTATCGACGGTTGCCATCATCAACATTGATTTTGATCCGAACAATATGCGATTGTCACGAGACTGTGGAAAGAGGTGATCTATGGCTTCGGACACCTTTATACAATAAATCCAACAAACTGTTGAGCGCAACGGTTGTAACGTGATGCCTCAAATATCTAAGTAGGCCGGAAAGCAATTCATCCGTCTGGTAAAGATAACGTTACATGTGAACATGGTGAATCTCACTCGGGTCACTGATGCCAAAAATCGGAAAAATGGAGTTTGATCAATTGTCCATCACACGGGCCTCTCTTTTTTTTAAGTGAGCGTAAACAATGATTGTTTACGATCTTGCGTGCAACAAACCTGTTTGAGGCGATATCTTGCTTAAATTTAGAATCTAGCGTTCTAAACATATGCAATAGATGTTGCAGTTAATTACTCGTTGTTTTGTGCGCTCGTATTGCAGTTTACTACAGAGCCAGAGGACCTTTATTCAACAGAAGGGAAGTTGATAACGAGAAAAGGATGAAATCTGATTCGCCTTTATTCTAGCTAGATGTTGTTCAACTAGCGCGTAAAATCAAATTTTCTTTCAACAGAGCTAATTTGAAAATTTTAGTCAAATCTATCTAAGCGTTAACAACGGAATCGCTTGCAATCTTTCATACAACAGACTAGATTCAGGTGTTATCTGGCAATCAACTACGTCGGACCCAACGATGGCTGAAGGAAAGCATGAAGTTTTGGCCGGAAGATAGTAGTCCGGACCTTAACCCGTTGGATAATTTAATTTGGGCGAACGTTGAAGCACAAGACTGCAACACATCTTACCCTAGTATGAAGACCCTGAAGTCTGTCATAACGCGCACATGATAGCCAAAATCGGAGAACTACGTTCGAAAGGTGTGTTCTAGCTTCCGTTGTCTTGAGGATGTCAGTGATAAAAATGGAGGACACATCGAGTAAATTTGTTTGAAAGAACCTAATTATTGGTTAAAGTGCTTGAAAACGGGATTAGACATAAAAATTACAAAGTTTCGCATTTTTTCCTACCGCACTCTGTACGCTTTACACCAGTCCACAGAGAACAGACGTCATCTTCGGTTTGCTAGGGTAAGGGGATGTAATGTTGGCCTAGCTCCTTCATTCAGCCTGAGTATCAAAAATGTCATAAATCCGGCGATATTTGACAAATTCCTGTTGGCATCATGATGCTCGATTTATTTAGAAGCAGAGAACATTATTCATCAATTTAGAGTTATTTTTTAGGGATACTTTTCGATTTACTACAATCGATGCTAAATTGTACCGATATACTTAGTGATACATTCTAGATGTGGAGAAAATAGTCACATGTTATAAATTAACCATTCATATAGAAACAAGAATAATGATTTCACAAGAAAATTGTAGACCCAAAAATAGGGACACACTTTTTCATATGTTCCCAACTATGGCCTAGTGTAGTTGTTACATAGTAAAGTTTTCATTGGCAAAGTGTTAGTTTGTGGTTGTAAATTATTCAGTGGGCTTTTCCAAATTCAAACCTTAGTAACAAAATCTATATAAGGTAAGGGGATGAAATGTTAGCCTAGCGCTTCATTCGGCATTTGTACCAAATATGTTATTATTTCAGCGATAATCGACAAAATTATGTTGCCATCATGATGACCGATTTAATTCAAAGCAATTCAGACCGGCTGGATGCAAACCGTACGAAGACTGCCTTTGATAAAAAATCGGTCGAATGGGACGAAGCTGCATCCACGAATATACCGAATTTGATGCTTATAGACTGACAATACATCCATATCCCTCGAAAGTTTCTAACTTTATAACATAAGTTTTATAGTTTTTCGTCATAAATATTACCAAACATCTTATTAAACGTATTTAAGCAAGTGTCTAACAAGCTAAATATCGCTTATAGCTTAAATATTTTATGAGTTATAATAAAAAAATTATTCGATCGTTGCATATTAGGCTGAGTCAGGGGACACATACCCTAGTAAAAATTTTAGTGTTTTGAAATGAAATTGGCGATTGATCATATGTGAAAATTATTGAAGTGTGATGAAGTAGTTATATTATAATTCTTATTGTGAAAATTGTGCTGAGTATAGCGAATATAGCTTCAAATGGAATGGAAAAATAAACTTCCCAACGATTCTTTTGAACAAGAATCCTTAATGATGAGACGAAGTTGCATCCACGAATAGACCCAATATGGTACTTATAGACCGACATTACATCCATACTCGTTGAAAGTTTGCGACTTCATAAAGTTAATTGGTGAACTTTCCATGGTTCAAAACAGCAAACGTCTTATTAAGCATGTTTAAGCAAAGGTATGAATAGTTGAATATCATTTCTAGTTTGATTACTAAATGAGTTTTAATTAAAATGGTAATCGACCGCTGCACACTAGTCTGAGTCAAGGGACATGTACCCTACTTGTGTAAAACTTTAAACCGACATTTCAAATGTATGTCGTTAAGCTCCTGTTAGGCGGCGCTGCAGTTATGCGATATCTGTCATGTCAATGTTTATCATTAAAAAGCCTAGCACATAACCTGAAAAGCTTTGTTTGTTTTTCTCCGCACTTGCTTCTTGTACCGACTGCCCCCCTTTACTTCTACACACGTTTTTCAAGAAAAGGTATATGGACATCAATGTCTGTTCTCTGTGACAAGTCTGTAAAATCTATGTGCACAGTATTCAAGTTATTTTATCATTTGTATGAATTCAATGTTAATATCAGCGTGAAGTTGTGGCAAATTTGTATGATTTGTTTAGAGTTAAGTGTTAATGTGGACTATGTTGTCCGATGAATGTCAAAAATATAATAATCATAATATAGTGGTGGGTCCTTTAGGAAATGAATAGTAATTGTGTTACTATTGGAACTCAAATTCAATTTTGTCTCTACTATAGGGAATGTGTACCCGATATTGGAGCATATGAAATTTTGATAAAAGTGTTGTTTCAGAAGCTGTTTTGTAATTTTTGTTTTTATTTATTTTTAAGGTGAATTGCTGCTTGTTATATTTTTTCCTCTCTTTTATCTCTCTCTCTCGTTAACCTACCTCGCTATTTCCAATTGACACATTTTGATTGTTCGTGAATGAACATCGAATCGAATTCCATCAGATTGCTCATAGCAAGTAAGCATACAAACTGATGTGATGAAATATTCAATATCTAGTAAGGATTCTGAGTTATAACAATTCTAAAATTTGAGGTAATGGCTGCCGCCGAGAATGCTTCAACGTAAGCCATTAAGACTTCAAATTTAGGCTGAATTCTATCAAGTGACGTAATGAAATCACATATTAAATATACGTCATTGACAATTTAATTTAATTCATTTGAAATGCGACAGGACTAATAATTTTCATCAGTGGGAACACTTTGTAAAATATCAGTGTCTATTTGTAAAATCTTACGTAAAACCAGTATGTGTGTGTGTAAAATGTTATGAAATCAAGCCAGCTCAAAAAAGAGGTCTTTTGGTGGCCCTTTTTGAAACGACGGCTTAATGACTGCTTGATATGGTAAACCAACTAAGTAAAACCATCTTCTTGATCAGTATTCTAGAAATGTTGCTGTATAAGAGTAAGGAATGTATTGAAAATAAGCTATCCACGTACATTTGCATTGTACTCATGTATTTGTGATGGTTTGAATATGTTCATCATAGCATGCTTTGCGTTTGACTGTCATCTTTAGTTTGTTTCTTGTTTGCACGGTTTAAATTCTTAAGTTTTCAAAATGTCGCGCATTGAAAAAGACGTGAAAATTAATGTTTTCGACACATGGCTACGTGAAAAGGGTGTAACTATGCGACAATTGGCGAAACGCTTTGGAATTTATTACGCGAGAGTAAAATCTATCATACCCAAGTTTGGGGAACACTGTTCTTTGGAAAAACTGCCAGGAAGAGGTATAAAACCTGGATATTCCAACCCTAAACTGGATCAGAAAGTGGTATCTCTAATTCGGAAAAACAAATCAATGTCGATACGTGATTTGTCCAATAAAGCGGGAACCAGCGTCGGAATGGTTCAACGTATCAAGAAACGGAAAAACTTTAAGACCTACAAGAAGCAGAGAATTGCCAAAGTGCAAAACAGAAGCAACGCGCAGCAACAAGGGCCCGAAAATTGTATTCGCTAGTATTGCAGCGACCGGATGCATGTTCTTTGTGGACGATGAGACGTATGTTAAAGAGGTCTCAAAAACCCTTCCAGGGCCACAATATTACACTGCCGTCGTAGGGGAGGATGCAAGCAATGCAGACAGGTCGGTTCAAGTGGAGAAGTTTGGTGAAAAAGTGCTGGTATGGCAAGCAGTATGTTCCTGCGATATGAAGTCTACCATTTTTTACACTACCGGAACAATTAATGCGGAAATCTATCGATCTGAGTGTCTGCATAAAAGGTTGCTGGCTTTATATCAGAAGCATAGAAACCCTCCACTGTTTTGGCTGGATTTAACGTGGGCGCATTACGCCAAAACAACTCCCATTTGTCTCATGGAAAGGGTATAGATTTCGTGGAGAAAGACATCAATCCGCCAAGTTGCCCTCAGCTGAGAATATGCAGGAGTTTAAAAAATTTGGGCTAAGGCGTTCAAAAAATGTGATGAAACACTTGTTCGGAACATGATGAAAAGTTGTTCGATCAAAAATTCGCAAATTCTTCATATGAAATTTTGTTCAGCATCTTCAGTATTATGATAATTTAGCCCATTGGCGATCATTTTTTAGCTTTAGCTGAGTATAAAGAGAATTAATAAACAACCCTTATTTTTGAATTCAATCTGCGGTAAAATCTGTTAGTTTGCCATTTTTTAAACTAGCATGTGATATTCATGAGTTTCTGGAAATGTTTTTACTTTGGAAGAACTTGATTATAACCTTTTTGTTATTGTAATGCTATAATCTAGATAAAACATCATTATGTTAAAAGCATGCTAATCAAAGCATCTTTATAACTTATTATAAGTCATAAATCTGTATTTAGAAACTTCTTGTGTGACCTGGAAGATGTTTCTAAAACAACGATTTACTGTGCTGTTTTGGTCATATACGAGACAAGAATTAAATTATGTATACTAGGAAAATACAACAGGGCATATTTTGAAGATGATTTTATGAACTTTACATAACAAGTTGTGTTACTTGAGGAGCTGTTTATGCCTAAAGCTACGTAGAAGAATCAGAATCATGCAGATTTTCACTCTCTCAATGATGGAATAACAACACAAATCTTCAGTTTGGGCAGCTGCGTTAAGAAATGCATGAGTTTTTTTTTTTCATGCAAGTGATAATGAAAATCACACTTCAAGTGTGTATTTTATTTATTTCTAGTTTATTTTCGTGAATCCATCTATCTAACCAACCAGTTTTTTTTTCAATAAATTGCTGCAAAAATCTATTGAACAATGGTATCGTTCAATATGTTTCGACAGTCGCAATTATTAGGTTTTCGTTATACTATTACCATTTTCAAAAATAAAAAAATCACGTTTTAAGCTTCATAGATTTTAATGATTAACGTGTAACAGTCCGTGCCACACTTACAATTGTATGTGATTGTCGAAAGGTCCATGCCTTCTCAGATCAATAGTTCAATGCCTCCTCGCACGGTTATCAATCGCTTATGGGATTTTTTCTTGCCATACATATGTGAGCTTCTCTGCTCTCACAAAAAGCTAAACTTCACCAAGTCTTCATCCATAAAGCGCCATTCTTAGTCCGCAATCCCGAATCGATCGATTTCGTCTCTAAGATGGCTATCGGGGAGAAACGATCCCGACAAAGGATGATTTCTTTTCCTGCCATCGTCAATATGGGAATCCCCTTTTTCCGTCTGTTTGTAAGAATGCTCTCCCCCACCTCCTCGGCTAGTGAACGCTAGAAAATACCAGTTTTCTGGTCTGGTCCTGCCTGGCGAGTTGAGACGACCGGCATCGTCGATGGCGGTGGCGGCATCGCAATAATAATAAAGACGATTTGTTTTATGGTCTCACTAAAAGTGTTTGTAATTTGGCAAAATTGCAAATTTTACGACCGTGAGGAACTGTTTCTTGTTCTTTCTGAATCCGACATAGAAGCCACCACGCGCTCAATCTGATTTTGGGTGCGGTGATGATAGAATACACATAATAACAAGCAAGTAAGATTTTCACAGTTCGTTGGGGTTTCCTTTCAGCTGCTTGCTTTATGTGTCGTTGAATAGATTTCCGTTGCTTCTTTTTTTCATCAAGCCTGCGATACATGTTATATCTTAACATGTGTCTTCTTCGAAACGACGACAAATTATGGTGAATTGAGTGCTGAGTGGATGCTTTACGTTATATGCGAAAGGAAATGGAAACAGAAAGAAAAGCCAAGACGTCATCATTTTTGTCGGTTTTTCGCAAACCCGATCATACTGGTGAGCCAGCTGTCCGATATTTTGTGTACATGAAACACACAGAAAAAGTCAAACAGTTTGACTCGTTTTTTTTATGCCGCCACTGCTACTCGTAAAACTAAACTGTTGCTTCGGTGGAATGGAATCCTTTTCGGTTCTGTTTCAGTCGGTTCTGTTCAAGCTCTGGAAGATTTTTTTTTGTATTGATGTGGGAGTATAAGCTATAATTTTATTGGCAGTTAAACAGCACCATAACGATCCTTTTCGAAAGCATTGCAGTTCTTCGATCCAAATCGAAGAGGAGAAATAAAATGTTTTAATCGCCGAATCCCGATTAGTGGTGACATTTGGGTTTTGGCGGATGACAACATCTAAAGACAGTGGAGCGACAGACTTTTGCTAGGCTTACTAGTTTATCGACCTCAGCACAGCACTCATGGTAAAGATTGACATCATTTTGTACCGTATAATGTTTATTGCTGATTGTGACCGTTACTTTATGATTCGGACCATCACCCCACTGGAGCTGTCGTGAGAGAGTGGGTGGGTATGGGCACATATCAACCATCGAACGAATCATAAATAAATTTCTGCCAATTATACTTATTAGTCGCTACCGTGTGGTTATTGATAGTAGGCAATTACAATAAATGTATAAAAGCTGAAATAGTGAGTGCGAATCCGTCACACATGTCTTGGGGGAGAAGCACAAAATGATTGAATTATGACCGCCAATGACGGTCTCGCGTGATTATGAGCCTGACAAGATGTCAAGATATTACAAAATGCCAAGGCTGATAATTCCCACTGCGTTGCCGGTCCTCGAGTGAGGATATGATATCAGTTCACGATTCACGCTAGAGTGGAACATTTTGTTTTGTGTCACTACAACTATAACAGTTTAAGTTTAATTAACACAAACAAATTTTATGTCGTTAAAATAGCTGACGATGGCTTGTAAACAATTTTCCAAAATGTAAGTTTACTATGCGCTCACATAAAGTGCGTGAAATTCCTACAAACTCGGATTTCTAATTGGAGTCTAAAGTGAAATTGAATCGAAGCAGTTGAAATTGAGCGGCCTGACTGCTACTTTTTAATTTCACAACCTGCCGCACTCTAACGACCTATCAATACTTTCGCTTCACATCTTTGGTTCTAGCAGAAATTGCTGTCCACTCCTAGGGTCTCATGACGATGAGAAGATATTTCCATTTCAAAACATTATAATTAATTACGTATTTCACGCAATAGAAACATAATTAGTAGAATGTAAATAAAAACAGCTAATGTGCGTTACGCGTTTCGGCTTACTAGTATAGTTTTGACGTAATAAGTCATAAGGTAACATTCAGCAAGCTGCGTCTGATGATGGCTGATGCATAGTTATCCGAAACGTGTAACGCAAATGAAGCTGGTTTTACTTTCCATTTCACCGATAAAAATCAACCAAACTCAAATATTAAGATACAATTCATTCCAAAGTTATATAGTGATAGGCAAAATAAAGTGCCCGCCGCATATATTTTTGAATTTCTCTCAGTTATTTGGTTTAAATTAATGTTTACACACTGTAATCTTTTTTGATATCTGTTTTTATATTTGGATATATGTTAATTTTTATTTGTAAAGTATTTGGAAATTTTCGAAAGTTGAAGAGTTTTTGAGTCCAAAGTTGCTAAAATATTCGAAATCGGTTGGATATCTCCATAGTAATGGTCATCTTAGTTTCGTGGTTAGCCTTTTACGCAAAAAAAAATCAGAAGAAGTACTGGTGAGGTGGGCACTTTATTTTGCCTATCAGTGTAGCTTGCCTATTGAATACGTTGTTGTTTTGTGGAATGAGCATTTGCTATTGTGGATCGCATTTGTTATCTTGCTAAACTGGTTTTCTTTATGGAATAAATGTTATGGTAAGAGTTGAGAAATCCACAAATAGCTGTTGCTTTTGTTGCTTTGCTATCGTTTTCTATCTTTCTATCGCTTGGTAGCAGAAAATTAGGAAACTACAATATTTGCCTGTATAAGGTCATTCTCGGAATGTATTTTTTTAAATTTCTGCCAATCAAAATGATAGCATGATGCGGCCATTCGTGAATTTCACATTTTCCACCCGTAATGTTATACTTTATCCATTCGCACTATTGGTATTTACGGTAAGTTAAGACTTTTATCGACTCTGAACTTGTATTTGTTTCAAACTGTTCCATTGTTCTTTCATTATACCGAAGAAAATATGATACCTCCGCAAAAACATTACCACATCACCGGAGCAGGAGCAAGCAGGATACGGTTCCAGCAGCAGCAGCAGCAGCAGTTTCAGTAGCAGTTTATCTACTTATTTAGACATTTCTCAGTGATTACCAACAGATGACCTGAAACCTATTGTTTTTAGAGCTCGGCTAACGGTTGTGTGAGTGACGCACGATATCGGAAAGCAGAAGCAAAGACATGAAGGTGTACAACAGAAGCTGGTTTTGCCACAAACGGAAACCAAAAACCATCAAAAGGAAAGATAGTTCCCATTGGAGTACTGCAGTGTGTGTGTGTGAACGGGGGAACATAACAAAGGCACTGAAACCGAAATCGGAAATGAAAAGTTCTGGAAAGGGGAAACGGAACGTCGTATTATCTGCTCGTTCAGGTTTAGTTGCAGTTGGCTTTCGCCCATCCACCCCCGCATGTAACACGCAACTGATGGGGAAACTCATTAGAGTCGGTACGCAAGACGAGAAACAAAATTCCAACACCAACAAAAGACAACGTCGGACGAAACGAAAAACTTTAAAGGGTTGCAACATGGGTTACACTTGATTATAATTTTTTGTTCAGGTTAGGAAGGGTGGAGGATTAACGAAACATAAAATTAGTCACTGTAAACCTATATTTGATCAGAGAGACGGTATTCTAAGGTATGACACAGACTTTCAAACAGACTTGCTAGGAGTTACTTTCAGTCGAAGTAGCAACTGTTTCGTTTACACACATTGATGCTTAGTTAGTGACAATAAATTAACGTTAGAGTTGGGTGATTAGTTGGTTAGTTAGTTAGTTAGATCATAGCAACAGTGTACTGTAGGATGTGAGTTGTTTTTTCGCTACGGAACTAAAACAAATAGAGAGATAGAGACTGAGAGACGCCCAAGGTGTCTGTACCTAGTTTGAACATTCTTCACTCGGCCGAGCAGATCGACGTGTCCGGCTGCGTACTGTTCCATGACGTCTTTCACGTCGTACGGTTTTAAGGCCTCTTTGAACTTTCGTCGTGCTACAAAGTACTTCATCTGCAGGGAGGCCATTATAGTAGGAGCGTGTCAATTAGTGTGAGTGTGTTTGTTTTGTGTGTGGATGGACATTTGCAGATTGGTTCGTTTGGGGCCGCAGGGCGATAACGTGTTTATTTTTCCAATTCGAGCGTTGAAAGGTCAATCCGTAGATGGTTTCATGTTTATTTGTTGATTTGATAAAGGGAAGATAATAATAAATAAATGGCATCTAGCGATAATTGCTGTCGATAAAACATTAGCTTCACATATAATATTTATGATTATGAAAGTATTGAGTGACCAAGCTGCCAGGAACCGTAGAAAGGACTTCGAAATGCAAATGTTTGGGTAAATTACCTGTAAACCATAGCTGCACATTAGTTAAAACCGGTTGAGGAAATCACTATGATATTTGAATAATGAGATTTTGTGGGATGGTTCTAATTTTTGGTACCTCATTGTGTTTTTTTTTTTGACCAGAATGTAGCATCAATTCTAAGACATTCAAAAGAATCACGAAGCTAAGTAGCGCCGTGGTTATTGTATCCGCTCATTGAGGAAAAGGGCGGGAGCTCAAACCCAGGTCCACCCCCTTCGTTAAAATTTTACTACTATCTATCTCGAACAGATATGACTATAAAAAATCTCAAGACACGACTGCAATCACGGTGGAATAAAAAAAAAAATAAATAGTCGGTCCAATCATGCCTTGCTTTGAAATACCTTCTAACTAGATAGTGGACCACTCCGCCTTTCAGACCCTACTTGACCGCCTTTCTTTTTCTTCTTCTGTAGAGCCAAAACACAACTGCATCCATTCATTAAGATTATTGTTGTATGACCCATATTCGATTTGGTGCAAGTCAAATATCCTATTATAATTAAATTGTGATGGACATTGGTTGATTCCAGTTAGGCTCGACTTGTTTTATAAAGTCCAATACCCTACCAGGATCGTTTTGCCAAATTTCGGTGGGCTTTAGTAATCCCTTTCCAAATATTGACATCCATTGATTGAATAATGCCGCCTTGGTGTAACTACAACGTACCGTCCAGATGGTGCAAAGTGGGGGAAAAACGACCTAGGATTGCATTCATTACGTGCACGTAGTTTCCGAAAAAAATGTCTTAATTTGGCCCTTTTCTCAATTTTTTTAAAATAAAATTGGTGATTATTTGCTTAGTTTTACAACTTAGCTACAGTCATGGAGTACGTAGAATAAAATGATTAACGCTTATCCTGTTCAACACTTGTACCATCTTTCTTACACACTTTCATCCACTCTTTCTTCAAATTCTGGTCGTTTTTTGAAGACTTTCCCTATTTTCCGGAGCTTTCCCTTCATAATCGTCCAGAATTTTTCTATTGGGTGAAGTTCTGGTGAGTTAAGCCTTCGAGGGACGGGAGGAAAGGCAGCAGGTGCTTCTGGAGACATTCTTCTCTATATATTTGGCCGTTGATGGTCGTTATGTACGGCTTGCTTAACTTACCGCACCCACAGATCGCCTGTAACACCAAGTACTTCTTGGGAAATTTGTCGACTTTCTTCTTCCGGACCTTCGAACGAACATCTCCAGGCCGGGGATCTTGGCGTCCGCTTTAATGTGCGTCTCGTCGTCCAGTACGATGCATTTCGACTGCACCAACCACTAGCGGTACAGCTTCCCGGCCTCGGGATTTGGCGACCGTATTCTGTTTATAGATTCGGTAAGGCGCCTTCCTTACTTTGAAGACATGAAATCCGGCAACTAGACGTAAGAATTGACCTTCTTGGCCACGTCCCGAATCGAATGGTTCGGGTTGCGCTTGAGGTAATCCCTCACCTTCCTTGCGTTCACGGGGCGGTCGTCTTTGCTTTTCTTCCGCTGCCAGCTTGTCGCTGGGTCGTCTGGGTCTCCCTGAACGATTTTACGACACGGGACACGGTTGAATTGTCAATTCCCAACAGTTTTGCGATCCACCTGTGGGACTGGCCTGGATTTGTCACGACCGTGCCCATATTTTTTTTGTCAAAGTACCATCGCAATAACCACATGATAAATTGTGACGAAATTTTGCACATGATAAGATTACACTCTGAACTGGTTACAAAAAATTTCATCAATATTTACCCATGCAATAATAGTTATACACAAAAGAAAGTGTTGCATTTTTTCGAGTACAATCTTTAGTACAGATTTCACGCCTTCGTCTGTCGAAGAAGCTCTTCCGTTCATCAGAAGTCGGCTTCAATCGCGTTTTTGTCAATGTTGTTTTTAACATAAATAGAGTAAGCACACCAGTTATGTCCATGCCTTAGAAAGAAGCATAAAATTCTCATTAAATCTTCTGACAGATAGGCGTCTGCGACTTACAGATTTCAGAGTCGGGCAGGAATTTGCTCGCGTTTACTAGCGATAGCTCTGAAAAGTTGTTTCAATTTTTTTTATTTTTTATTCTAAAAAACAAGTGAAGTGTTAGTTTTAATTTTTCAATTGCAATCATTCTACTTATACGCTCGTAAATGTGTTTTTTAAAGTAAAATTATATTTATTTAAAATTTGGCTGAAATAAGACCATGACGACCAAACGAGTGCGTTTCCCTTAGTACTTCTACTATACTACACTCTTAGAAATTATGAATTTTACACGAGACTAAATTCATGTTTTTAAAAAGTCGGGGAACGTAAAGAGACATTTTGTGTAAAATCGTGTCTCATGAAACTGACACATACGCAATTCGACGAAAGATGTGTTAGATTGAATTTATTTTCTCATCTCTTTCAACTTATTCTTATGGGTTAAATGACGCTTGCATGTGTCGGTCTCAGGGGACAGAAATTTACATGCCATTTTGGTAGTGTGTAGATGATCCAGAGGATTTAGCTGAAACACTTTGTAAATATAACAAAACTGGTTTTCCGATTGCAAAAGAAGCTAAAGACAAAGAAAACTTCAAACGATTTGTGCTCTTGGACAGACTTATCATGAACGGCAATGCTAAACATGTCTGTACATGTACATGTAAAAAACATGCAATTATCTAAACCGTTCCATTTGAAACAAAACCGCATTGCTTTTGCACGTCAGTTTTTTTTTTAAAGTTCAATAGTTTCTTATTTTGATAGTAGTTTTTAATATTTCTGTTAATTATTCTCAAAAATGTATAAAAGATAATAAATTGCATGTTAACTTTTCCAGAGTTCTTGTGTTTGTTTACCCTTAGTTTCCCATTATTTTAAAATTATGAAAATAAAGTTTTTGTTGATTGTTTATCAAAAACAAATTTTGATTAATGCGTACAATTGTTTTAATTTTTTAAAGTAATTTAGAAAGAAAAACTTTATATGCAATCTTTTTACAGCATTCATGAACGTTTCTTTATTATATTTTGTATCGAATTACACAGATCATTTTAAATGTATGAACAAATACATATGTCATAATGATTGTGTTCGAAAATGTGTATAATTTTGAAAGAAGTTAATTTTATTTAATTTGTCTATTTTATACTTGACACAATTCAAATTTAATTGAATTAGCTTTCAGATTAGAACTTTTTATAAATTCACATAGTAAATATTTTCACCAATTGCATAGAAAAAACTACGATATACTCTTCAAATTTCGTGTTATTTGCTATCAGAATTTTATTTTATTTTTAATTCATAAAGAAAATGTCAAATCTCTTTCTATAAAAAATTCCAAGATTTATTATGTATGATAGTCGGACTATATTTTTAAATTTTTTTTTTTGAGTATTCAGTCATTTTTACATAAGGCCTGTACTCGAAAAAAATGCACCATTTTCATTCGTGTGTAACTTTTTTGTCCGTGAGTAAAAATTGATGAAAATCTGAGTTTGGAGTAAACTGTTTACATGTGCAAAATTTCATAACAATCGGTTGAGTGGTTATTGAGATTTCATCGAAACAAGAAGAAAATCGCCGGAGAATTTTGCGCGCCGTCATGGAAAATCCGACTGCGACCATAAGATGGATCGGAAGACAACTGGAAATCAGCCATACAACTGTGTCTCGGGTGGTAAAATCGTTTGAGGAGTCCCAAACGACCGAGCGGCGGGCTGGAAGTGGAAGAAAATCGAAGACAGCTGTCCCTGTGAAGGCCCGGAAGGTGTTGGATTTTTTCAAGTGTAATCCGAACCTATCGGTTCGCGACGCGGCTCTGAAGGCAAAGTGTTCCGCTTGGTTCATTCAGCAAACCATGAAACGAGCTGGGCTTCATGTATTCAAGGTCCGCAAGGCACCGAACGTGATCAACAAAGCAAGGCGGCCATATCCCGCGCAAGGAAGCTGTATCGAGAGTAGTTAACGAAACCGATATTTGTGGTTATCGATGACGAAACCTACATAAAGGCAGACGCAAAGCAGATACCAGGGCGGATACGTTGCCAAATCACGGTTTGATGTTCCGGAAGACATAAGGAAGAAGAAAGTGGACAAATTCGCCAAAAAATACTTGCTCTGACAGGCCATATGCCAATGCGGTAAACTGAGTAAACCGTACATCACAACGAGTACCATCAACAGCGAATTGTACGACTAAAGAGGTTGTACAGCATATATACAACATTTTTGACATAAAAATTTCTAAATGTACTAAAGCAATAGCAAAAATATGTACAGCAATTCCACAAATTAAAGTTATAGTGAGCCTTAGAAGTTTGTCCAAATTGGTATAGTTCTTTCTTTTGAAAACTTATTAGACTTGTATTTATCATTCCGCCATCAGGGTGGTTCAAAAAATCTTTTTTTTCAAGAATGCCATTTTTCAAAAATTTAAACTTCTGAACCGCTGGATCCATTTTTACTACCCTTCAAGTGAAATATTTTTTCATGTTGTTTTAAGAAAACTGCTTAATATCCAGAAATAGTCGAATATGCAGAAAAAAAAACACGTAAGAATAGCTTTTTCTTTATTTGCACTGCGAGGGTCTTCATTATTTCTTATTTGTATGTTTCAATTGCATGATCATTTAATTTTATATATATACAGCAATTCCATGGAAAAAAAAGTTGTAAGATCTCTCAAAGTTTCATAATAATTGGTAGTTTTCTTCCCTATCCAAAAAAATTAGACCTGTATTTGTTTATATTGTTAATAGGGTGACCATTTCTGCGTAAGTGTGGTCCAAAAATTTGTCATGTTATAAAAATGCCTTTTTTTCAGGAATTCATATCCATAATATCTTTCAATCATTCATATCTCATTCACTTAGAAGATTTTAGCGACTTAATACGCAAATAAAAGGTCATTGAATATTTTTTTTGATTAAAATATAAAAATACAGCATTATGAAAATCGCATGCATTACACATGGATTATATTTTTTTTTATGGTTTTCATGGTCTCGGAACCATTAAGCCTCCTCGTTTAAAAAAAAAAAATTCTTGAAAATGTAGGCCTTTTTACATATTTTATGTATTTCTGCTTTTGGTCTACATTTTTCCAAAAAACTCTATGTTTTTAGTTTTTGCTGACTATCTTATTACGCGTTGCCATTATTAAGAATAACTTACCAACCATGCGTGCCCATAAGTGATTTTTACAAGTTCATTTGGCTTATTGAGAGCAGAGATGGGGTTATTTAAGGAAGTGTTAAATTTCACTTTTTAGAATGCCACTGTATTAAATGACTCTTAAATGAATGAGTCAATAGGCCGAAATAATTATCAACAAAAATTATTTGGTGAACGCTATGTGATTTGTGATAAATAAATATTGCCTGATACATTAAAATAATCATTTGTGTTGAAAATAAGGGAAAGTATCCATGAGACATATGATTATTGTGGAATGCTCCCTATAAACTTAGTGGTTTCAATTTGTTACCGAACGATCCATTTTATGATTTTTTTTCTAATGGACCATGCGGATTGATTGATTGAAACATATTTGGCCTATACGTCGGTTTAATCGTTCCCAAATTTATTTATATGCAAATTTGCTTGAAAATATTTAATGTTTTAAGTTCCGTTATTTTAATAAAAAAAACATGAATGTTCCTTCATTATCGAAATTTTAAGCCCTGGGCTGGTTCGTCTCCCGTCGTAGTCACTCAAATACCTTCTGGATATTCTCGTAACTTGTCCGGGGATGAGATTCGAACTTGTGACTTTGGCGTGAGATATGGATGTTAACCACTACGCCGGGGTCACCCCCACAAAATGTGAAAGAGAGAAGAAGAATGATCTAGTTGATTTTATTTAGTCTTTTTTCGATTTCAACATGAGGGTATTTATAACTCTAGGAATTAAATTAGTATGAAATGTTTATTATACTGATACATCCTTTATTTGATTAACCGAAGCATGAACAGAACGATACACTTGAAATTTCAAATTTCCATTTCTAATTCAACATCGGACCTTGTAATGTTGGCATTATTTAAGATAATATTCCGCAGGCTGACAGTATAACAGGATGCCCAGTCTTTTAGACACAAAAAAAAACACCGATGTGTTGTTTTCAAAGCTACACACTACCTTAAAGTCATATACATGTTGATGCCCTGAGTCCGACAATCCATGCGTCCTCGAGGACGTAAGAACAAGTTAATAGAGACAAGAAAATTAACTTTAATTAAGTCTAATTTAAAAGTTATAATTTTTAAGTGTGTACATTCATCGGAATTTTTGAAGACACCCTCGGCCTCTTCACTAATTCATACACGCAGCTAAACCGACTGATACGCATTTTTATTTTTTCCATTGTATAATGGGGTTGATACATTTTAGATTCCTTCAAGGCCTCTTACCTTCATGAGATATGCAACACATCGTTCCTGCTGGAGGTCAGAGCCTAATGAATTCACTAGCCGTTCACAAGCCTCAAAGCTCTATCCGGTTTAATCCATTAGCATTTCTAAACAGTATGGAAGATTCTGTTTTTTCGTTAGCCTAACTCTAAATCCAGGTAGCTGATTAACCCTCTTGAAAAAGAAAAATCCGTTTTCACTGTCCCTACTTCAAACCTGAAGACGCCGAACATAAAATGGAACGAAGCCTTTCTACGGTTCCTTCCCTTCGGGCAGCTTGGCAATAATGGTTCCTGGAAGATGTAGGTCACGTGTAGGAGCATCTTTTTTGATGATTATTTTAGGGAATTCATGTGGTGACGGGGAATCGGTGAGGGTTTTGGGATTTAGCGATGAAAGACTAGCTTTTCCTTATCCGAAGAACGTACGAGGGCAAACACACACATTTGTGTGAATATGAAGTGTCGATCGAGTGAGTATATGTGAGAGTGTATGTATGCATGTGTGCCCTCGTTACAGTCGGAGATTCCTTGGCTCCACGCCAGGGAAGTTTACGCAAAAATCGGGCTCTAGGGAACATTTTTCGACTTACCTTTCGGATGAAGCGGATGGCCCCTTTGTGCTGGTTTGTTAGCTGTATACATCTAGGTTCCTCATCTTCGTCTGCTTTTCCACCAGTTGGGACGAACAATTGAGGTGAGTGAGGGATTTTCCGGTATTTCCGTCAGTATCACAGTTGTTTAGAAAGATGATTCAATTAGGAATTTCCACAGCCAGAGATCATCGGTCATCATCATTGGATGATAGGTTGGTTGGTAGGTTGGGATTGTGTCGTTATCGACAGAAGAGAAAAGTAAAGGAAATATGAATTAGAAATCGAATTTCGAAAAGCGAATATTTCTATCGAGTTGTACGACAACGTATATCTAGTTTTATCCTAATTATTGCTTTACAGTATACTGCCTAGAACGGGCCGAGGAGGAAATTTTTCGCTTTCACTGGTGCCAGTTTGGAGTTTGGAGGTGTTGGCAACGGGCCTTTCCTGTCCATTCTGGAGGTTACAATTGTGGCCTCAAGTCACGTACGGCGTAAGTAGTTGATGGTTTTGAGGTTCGACCACTTTTCGATCAGCTGGAAGCGGGTATAATTGTGAGAAGACCGCATTGTCTCGTGAACAATGTGGTTGGTGGTAAGCAACTTACCCAGCCAATTCTTATTCTGGGGAAATACTACAGGGTTTTGTGGTGTGCTTTCCGAACGTTGCCACATGAATCGCGTAGCCCATATATTTCATGACGCGTTGACAGCTTTGACAGATGATAGTGTGGATTTATAGGCTTTGATTTTTGTAATTTTTGGCTTGCTGTGATTTATGAAAACAGTGTCTGAGATGTTATTCAGTAACTGATTAAGGTGAATGTAGCAAGAGTACAAAAATGACCGCCATCATGGCCGATCTGCATTGCTACTTCAAATTTAAAAAAGGCAAAAATTTAAGAAACAACAAGGATTGCATATGCCAAATCACTAAGACTTGTATTATGCAGTGCAGCAGGAATCTTAAAAACGTTGGGCATAAAAATCTATGTACTTTCTTTGATTTTTGCTTTTGAAATTTATAAGTTGTGATGCGAATCAGCAGTGAAGGTGGCCATTTTTGCATTAACCTTAAGACATTGACTTTGTTTCTCCGTGATCAAAACTGATACCAATATATTTCATTTGTCTGGAAAATCACAAGTCTAGCAAGTCCCAATCTTGACATTACAATTCCCAAGGCATGGAAAATGAAGAAAAGACTCACTTCAATAAATCATAAAAATTTTGGTATAGCTGGACACATCTAATTTGTCTTTCGGAATTAGATTCAGATGAATGTCTCGTGCATTTATCTTTTAGTTACGTATGTTTTGATGAAACTCCTAGCTTTTCATGAGTGTTTGTGAATGAATTGAGGCTTAATGAATGTTTAAAAAAATGTTTTTAGATATATACGACCGGGGAAAAAACATAGTTTTGTGAAAATTGAGTAAATCCCTCCGATAATTAAATTTATCCTCGATGCTTTTGCTGGTTAATATTGTGATAAGCTTTCTTTGTCCCTCAAAACAAAACGATGCGAAAGGAAATTCGAACATAGTTACTTTTTTATGTGTTTTGTTTCCAGATGAAAATCGAAATCCGATTTTCAAACCTGGTTGTGTGGATATACTAAATTAACCATTAAATATGTTTATCAAAAATCCCGAGAACATCAACGATACACTGGGGCTTCACCAACTCACTGCTCGTACCGAAATAAAAAGTGCGCGGAAAACTGACGGGATTATATGGGATTAAATGCATTTATTTTTCGACAAATGAATCGCGTTCCGTGTTAAACTTTAATAGTTGGTTTCGATTCAAGGGAAAACCAAATCATTCGTCTAATGAAATACTTTTGGTTCTTTGTATGACTAGGTTCTTGAATCTCTTTAAATGTTTCAAATATATGCAGTAATATTGCAATTAAGTTATAAAAATAACTTAAAAGAAATCCTTTTTCTACAGTCTAGCAATCAAAAGAACAAGTTTAATCAGGCAAAATATCAATAAAAGAAAACAAGGGAAAGAAAAGGAAAAAATAACCTTCATGGCGGAGCAGTCCAGAGCCTTTAAGAGCCTTTAATGACCTGAAATAAAAAAAACCGAAATGTTGAAAACGGTAAGAACTCAATTTGTCAAAATGTAATGTTAAAAGTATTTTGGCATCGGATCCATCTTGCTCCTGTTGACGTCAAACCTGAAATAATGGCCCGGCGGAACGAGATTCGGCTTCAACGATGAAATCATCTCACTAACATATTATAACAATAACATATTAAGTTTTTCAGAAGAAATAAAAAAAATGCGATGTAGTGGTGTTGTTTGCCTCCTTGTGGTGTACCTTGGTAACGTTAAGCTACCCTTAGCGGCTAAACAAACTACGAAGGGAGCGCCGGAGGGCAAATTGGGGTTGATGTTAGTGAGGCTCCAATTATGAAAACTGGTTTCCGATATATTCAATTTGGATCTACGTTTTTGGACTGGCTCTTGCGTCGTCTCCCTGAGTACTGTCGGTTAATACTGGTAGGAAATGGTGAAATCGGTACAGGCTGTCTCCGTTGCACTTAAACCTTGGCAGGCCTTCAGTACGTTACAATCTTTCACCGACCGGCTGTTCCAGCTGGGCGGGAATAGTTTTAGATGCTCATACCTGACTTGCGCTGATTTGGCTCTGAACACGACATCCCCACGAAGGACCATGTCAACCCTATCATTTCCTCTCTGCTTGCATAGACAACCATGGGATCATTATAAGCGGATACTCCATTTGAACTTGGATAGCGGCTGAAAGGGGCCCAACTAAATGGAGGTTAACGAAACCTCAAACCAAGTCACTTTAAGAAGAGAGGAGAAGGCACGATGTCGAACCAGAGGTGGCCTGATTAGATCCCCGCCAAGCAGGACGACAGCGTTGGGAGTAGTTTCCGATACGGACAGAAGCACGGTTGCAAAACAGGGAGAGACGATGGATGGCATAGAACTCACCTGGGCTATGCAGAAGAAGCGTGATACGCTCCCGTGATGCTACAGATACGATGAGGATTCAGAGCAGCTGAATCCTATAATTGACTTTACGTCGACGCGTAGCAACATCAGCAAGGACTTAAAGCAAAGCTTGTTGAAGCTTTGAAGATCCGTGCCAGCTGCATGCAAAGCATCACGCTCTTTGGAGACTAAGCTACTAGCTGACTAAAGGGCAAGAGAGCTGGCCAGACTAGTGGCTGTGGAGAGAGCCAAGGAGACCCTGATCTCAAAGCACACACAGACGAACGCGTTTGTCTTCGTGGGAGGTTCCACTTCATCTATCATGGGATCAGGGATTTTCAAGCATGCGAGGCAGTTACCCGGCGAAATGGAAACCGGTGCCTCTAAGTGGCCAAGGAACCAAATACCTACGCAAACGCGGTAGCGGATTCGGCGGGACCATCCTCCCGAACAATAGTGGCCGGGCTCCATCACCAAGGATAAGTCAAGAGCAATTGGCGGCCCAAGCACCATAGGCAAAGACCCGCAGGTGGGGAGAATGGTGGGTGAAGGTGCATAAAAAGAAAAATAGAGAGAGAACTCGGAAGAGAATCGTGGCGAGGCCCTAATCGCCAAGATCGAAGAGTCCAAGTACTTGGAGGACTTAAAGGCGAAGCGTGGAAACGCATAGCTTGGGGATCAGGGAGCCGTTGTGCGCAGTATACGCCGTACTTGCACCGGTGAGATGATCCTGGAGTTGAGAAGGGACATCGCGCGAAAGGTCCCGGCCTACAGGGAGTTGGCCGAACAAGTCCAAAGCGAGGGGGTGGAGGTGCGTATACTCGCCACATAAGTAACCATCCAGTGAAAGAATCTGGATGAGATCACGGACGGGTGCGAGGTCTCCACGGCCCTCAAGGTGTAATGCAGGGTTGAGGTAGCCAAGACGGCAGTACGGCTGTGGAAGGTACCATTTGGAACCCAGGTAGCCACGATACGATTTCCAGTAGCTGACGTGGGCTTGGATATAAACATGGCTTCGCTTAAAGTGGGATGGTCGGTTTGTCCACTGAGCGTGCAGTGGCCGGCCTAGTAGAGCAAACCAAGAAGCTAATCACAGTGCAAGTACCCCAACTAAACATGAACCACTGCGTGGCAGCTCAGCAACTACTGTGTCAGGCAGTTTGCGAGTCAGCGACGGATATCACCATCATATCCAACCCATACCGTATCGCTGCTGGAAACGATAATTGAGTTGCGGTTAGGTGTAATATGGTGGCATTATGGAAGACGGCAATTATCCGGTTTAGAAGGTTGTGTCTACTTCAAATGAAGGCTTTGTGGTAACTCAGGTGAAAGGATTGTTCTTTTGTAGATGTTACGCGTCACCTCGATGGTCGGCTAATCAGCTTTCACAGATGGTCACCTCGAGGTCAATCGGCAAGCCGTGGTAACAGCGGGCGATTTCAACGCCTGAGGGCTGGTGTGGGGGAGTCACCTTACGCACCCCTGGGCCCTGTTAGAAGCCCTGGCTAGGCTCAATGTAACGTAGGTACCAAGAGTACCTATCACAGAAACGCAGCGGAGTCGATCATCGACGTGACGTTCTGTAGCCCTGGGCTGTCGAGAGACTGGAGGTCGGAGGATGGCTACACTCA
Organism: Aedes koreicus; assembly: GCA_024533555.2. Classification (NCBI taxonomy): domain Eukaryota; kingdom Metazoa; phylum Arthropoda; class Insecta; order Diptera; family Culicidae; genus Aedes; species Aedes koreicus. The sequence continues at coordinate 393,610 of JAHHFK020000921.1, read as the reverse complement.
CAGTGATCTCTTGGCGGTTCATTAAAGTATCGTCCACAATACTAGGCAACCAGTGAAGGGAAGCGCACCCATTCCTTTTGCCCTCAGATGGATGATATCGTACTTCGACAATGAAGTATTCAAAGAGGCGCTTGAGCATGAACGGTGAGTGCGAGGCAACTAAACCTAGAATTGGGAGGTCTACGGTATACTAGTGGACAAAATTGATTTCCAATCTTTGTAGAACATGCCTCCACGCAGAATGCAGTGAGAGCGATCGGACGCCGAAAGAACGGAGTGTCAAGTGGCTTTAGTTTCCGCAAAAACGCCGCTGAAGAGGGAGATAAAGACCAGCAAACGTGCCTTCATCCATGAAGTGACGCCTACAGGTGGCTCCTACCGAGCAATAAGCAGAGTTACTGCAGTCCCTGCCCTCCCACCGCCGTAGATTTGTCCCAAGACCAGCTTTTTACTATCCCAAGCCACAACGCTGTCATGCCGGTGGAAAGATGGTCAGCAAACATGTCTGTCACAAAGATAGCGTAAGAGGCGGGGCGTCCGTTACTGTGCAGTGGTCACCCTTGATGTGAGAAACGCGTTCAATAGCGCCAGTTGGGAGGCCTTCGGGTACCTGGGTTCCTGTACTGATTCTGGAAAACTACTTCCAGAATTGTGTACTGGTTAACCACACAGAAGTGGGTCCGTAATGTGGTCATATCACCTCAGAAGTTCCGCAAGGTTCTATCCTTGTGTTATAGTGTTGAGACTAAAGTTCCTAACGAGGTGAAGATTGTCGATATCATGGAGAACATCACCCTTGAGGTCTATGGCGAATCCATAGAAGAGGTTGAGTTAACTCTATTGACCTAGTAGAGCGATGGATGCGCTTAAGGAAACTGGAGCTAGCCCATCATAAAACAGAGGTTATTGTGATCAATCGGGAAATCAGGAAATCGGAGCAATAGGCGATGGTTAGCGCGGGTCACTGCGCTATCACCTCAATGCAATCACTGATGTAGGTACTTGGAGGTCATGATCGATGACAAGCTGTCCACGTCGATAACGCCTGCATTATACCGCATGATGTCCAATAGCTCGGTGGTACAAGGGAGCAAGCGGAAGCTCCAGGCGAGTATTACTTTTTACATACTCTGGTATGGCGGGCCGGCGTGGGTTACCGTGTACTAAGAGCTACCTAGGTTAGCTGGATTGTACGCACAGGCTGGTTGCAGATTTTTCTTACCGTAAAAAAACTGTTCCTTCGCTCCGCAGCACTATGCAGGTACTGTAATAGGCGCAAATTCAAAACGGAATTAACATGGACTTCTCACATCAAGGTCATAATAAGTCAACTAACTATAATTGTTATATCTGTATTCTCCGTACGTGGAGTAACGATTATGGATTCGACCGTGCCTTGACCTACCCCGCAGTGGGATGTTAGGCAATCGTAACGTTCTTGGTACGAGTACTACTTTACCCATGCCCTTTCGCTAAATTTTCAATACTTCTATTCAATTTTCAACCTACCGTACACTGACGGAACTTTCAACACTTTCTCTTTATATCTTTCATTCTAGCAAACATTACTGTCCACTCTTGGTGCCTCATGGTGATGAGCGGACATCTCCTTCTAAATCAAGTCAACTATGCTGGTAAAAATTCAACCTTTCTTAGCAACTCACCTTATTAAGTAAGCCCGGTAGCACACAATTGCCATAAATGGTTTCAGAAACTTGTTAATGATTAATCTCATTGCATCACTCATTGCATTTTGTATCTCATTTTGTCACATTCAAGCTACCTCAGTTCTTACCAACAAGTGTGCTACTAGGGCGTGATACCTTGCGCGATGTACTGGGCTTTATTTAACACTTTTCGGATCGATGCACATGATGTTTCTTAGGCAATGAGGAAGCGGAAATTTTCGAAATCCAGTGGACTGGATTGAATCCTTCCTGGTGTTTTCGTAGCGATGCGTTTCTGCAGTTTTTGACTTAGTGAGTTTCGGCAGTTTTCGACTTTTTCCGTCGAGTTGGAAAAATCTTACTGATCTCTAATCTATCCTTGGATCTTACTGGAAAAATCTCTGTTGTAAGACCGGTTTCGGACGAAATACAGAAGATGTTAAGATGGATTCCAGTCAACATTATTATCTGGCCACAGGGTGAAATATCCAGCATCCAATTTCAATCGTTTTCGCCGATATATTCACCCGAAAATTGATGATCTGGCAAGGAATTTGCAACCTCGGATTCAAAACCTGGCTTTTCATGGTGACGGGTCATTAGGCCAAATGTCATTGGTTGAATGCCATTTGGCCGAATGCCATTAAACCAAATGCCATTTAGGCGAACGTAAGCGACTTATTTGTTTCTGTTTGCTGTACTCGTTTTCGGTACGTTTTTCAATGATGGAAAAACCTCCAACGAGGCTTGTTAGAGGAGTTAATTTTTTTACTATTTTGTTTGTTTTGATTTTGATGTTTTCAATGATTAAAAGACTGCTTGATTGAAAGATGGACAAATCTCTCATCACAGTTATTCTATTTTTCGTTTCAAAGATAACGAGGAAAATTTAAGTTCAATCCTCAAAAACACATGTTTGCAAGTTGAAAATTTAGAAACTCGTAAGACCGGCGTTGTTCAAGAAAAAGAAGTAAAAGAAAAATTCTTCCATGGAGAAAAAGGAACAATCTTCCATGGAAATTCAATTGTTTTATTTCTCAAAATATCAAGTTAAATTCTTATGTTGTGAATTTTTGAATAAGAGAGAACTGCTCATGATTGTAAGAAGGACATTTTTTTTCCATTATTGTTCATTGTTGTACTTATGAAAGTTCTTACTTCAACGGTTAGCAGATGACGAGATTCAGGATTAGAAAGAGCAGCTTATTATTTAAAGGACAAAAAACCTCCCATAAAAGTAAATTAGTTTGATGTCAAAAAAGATTTCAAGGCAGTTTGAAAATTAAAATAAAAAGGATCTCCTAGATGCTGCATGATTGAAAGAAAAAAATTAAAGTTCATTAGTTCAAGAAGATTTCAAGAAATAATAAACTAAACCTTTCACATGATATGTAAGCAAATTGTAAGTTTTGAAATAAGGTAGAACTGCTCATGATTTTGAGGGAATAATAATCTCCCATGAAAGTTCATTGGCAAATATGTCATGAAATATTGAGATCAATCTTATACTTTCTTAAATTCAGCCTCATGACTCATTCGGCCTAATGGCGTTCGGTTAACTGGTGGCAAGCCAGATTTGACAGGCTGCCATGACTTTGAGGAGGTGCTTAAGATTGATCTCGAAAATAATGTGGTTTTCGTCGACAAGGATATCAATCCACTCAATTTCTCGAAATTCCAATTAACCTCACTGTCTGCCTGCTCGAAAGTATTTGAGCAAAATTAAATAGCAATCATTATTGTCGAACAACTTTGGTCACAAATCTTGTGTTGTGATCAAAATGTTTGAATCAATAAGATTATTCTGAAATTTTATAGTAGTTTGCTTCAATAACATGATTACAGTAAGGTTTTTTTTTTAGCAAACAGCAAGACAAACTTCTCCCCTAAGCTTTCGCTCGCCATCCAGGATCATGTATTTAATTTAGTTACACTAACCTCTTTACATGACAAAACAGCAGGGAAGAGGAACAAAACCACTGCTTACTGTTCACTTCCAATAAAACGAGCTGCTTATGTTCTGCCATTTCCCGATAGAATCGTTGCAAACCGGCCCGCGATATAAAACAAAAAAACTTTCATCCAACCAACGTACAACTTTTTCTCCATCCCTCACGTTTAGTACACGAAAACAAACAAACAAACTTTAACAACAGCCCATTTTTCATAATTGAAAGCTTTCTTCCAAACTTGAATAATACATCCGGTGTGCCGGAGATACCATATCAAAACTTACAAACGTCCATACACGGGCCAAGCACTGGGAAAATCGACCGAAACAATTTCCCGAGAAACTATGTACATCCACCGCCACAACTAGCGTCCACTACTACAGGCTGAACCGAAAGCAGATTATGTTTTTGTTTTTTAATTGAATTCTTAATGCCACTCGGCGCAGCGTGCCCTGGCGAATAGTTTTGCGCTGTGGTTTTAGCGTGCATATTATGTTCCACACGTTCGGAAGAAGCTGTAAAACTCAAATAAAAATGCCAGCAAAATAAAACTTTCATGGTGGAAAATGTTACGGAATAAAAACAAAAGCCTGTGCTATCATTTAATAGCCAAGAATTTTGTTTCGAGTAAAACACTCCAACTGTGGTGAGTGCAAATATTCTCCGAAATAAAAGTTCGATAAGGCTGTGTTCTGTTAAAAGTCTTAAAAATACTTTTTAAACATTCTGTTCCTCCTGCAAAAAGGATTACTTCAACTAGAATTATTATTGAAAGAATAACACCGCTCTGCAAATCTTGTTTTCTTATATTTGGATTAAATTAACTTTATTTTTATCAGTTACCTTGCCGCATCTCAGAGACTGTTTCAGCATCTAAATTCGAAAAAGTTTAATTGGATTCTGTAAGTGGAGACGACGTCTTCGTAGGCAGTGGATCCTTCCAGCGAAGGCGGATAATTTCCTCCCCTGGCGCACGTTGCTTATCGCTAATTTGTTCGTACTGTTTGTTTTGTTGTGTTTTATTGCTTCTAGGAAGCAATTCGTTTGGTCTAACATCGAATTTGGCTGTACATAGCTGCACAGATGCACTCTGGAGGAAATTTTAGGTTATGTGATTTGTAAAACAAAGTACACCAGGTGTGTGGAATATTGATTTTGTTCATTGCTCAATCGTGTGTCAGTACGTGATTTCTAGCATTCGATAAAGATTTTCCTTCCTTGACATTTTGTTGTTGTTGTTTTTTTTTCTATTGTTGTTGCATGATTCTGTGAGTGAAAACAAAACAACGACAACAACCGTAAAACTACAAACGAGAGAGAAAACTACATTCCACACTTATAAAACATCAACATACAAAACGTGCATCCTTTTGGATATGTAGGTTGCTCCATTCCAGTGGGTGTTATGTGAAAAGGATACATGCGGATGTGTTAAAACGGGGTCAGGTGGAAAGGAAACGTGTGAAAGCGTTTGCGATTCCGCCGAGTGCTCTCGCCGATTACGTTCACGCGGCAGGCGAAAAGGTGTTTTCCTTGCATCGTTCATTTCTTCTGTTTTCATTTTCCTACTACTGACTGGTTGCTAAGGGACTTTGGTGTAAGCATTGCTCGTTTTTTTTTGCGCAAAAATGTGAAATCATGGAGTGTGAAGCAAGGAGTTAGGCACATTGCAAAAAGGTTGTTGAAAAATTTACGACTAAATATAAAAGCGCGCGCGGAATCGTTCAAGCAAAGGAAAGAACAAGTATACATAAAGCTCGTGTGCAAAGCTATGGAAAACATGAAAAGGAATTACTTAATCGGCATAGTGAAGAGTTCATTGAGTATGTGTGTAAAGCTTTTTTTCCCTACTGGCTTGAAGTGGATGGTGAGGATAGGGAAAGAGTCGAAGAACTTCGAAGTGAACCAATTTTCTGTTTCGAGGGCTTTCCAAATGTGCTAAATTGAATTCCTGTACAAAAGCATCAAGGTTCTTAGTATTCAATTTGCTAAGGCTTGAGGACTTTGGTTTATGTTGAAGGCTTTCTTTGTTGTGGTTGTTTTTAGAAATGATGCTGAATGAAACGTAAACGGAGTAAAATCGGAAATGAAGGGTGTATAAAGAATAAAACAAGCATTAATGGAAGGGAAGCTGTCTAGAATTCATGCATGATTCTCTATGTGTTACAGTAAGAAATGAGAAAATTTCGTTTGGTTGAAGGATAAGAACAAAAAAATTGGAATATTGAGAAAATATTACAGAGTCTTGAGAAAAATTTGGTGGTCATGTGCAAGATAACATATTTATTCCCTGCATCAATTTCCATGACTGTGATAAAACTTGTGACAAGTTAGATAAAATGGAGAATAATGCATGCCTTTATCATGTGGATCCACGGACGTAAATAAAGTGAATATCAGAGCCTCATACAACACTTTTTTACTGTTAATTTTTGTTTTTGTTATTTTTTAACCGAATACTTGAGCTAAAAGCAAATTGCGAGTAGAACACGATGGTTCTTTAAGCCCAGGACTGGCGTAGACATTCCACACTTTGATCTAGTAGACTGCCTCAACCCACAAGAGTACCAATTACTAAAGTGATTTGTTTTGTCAGTAAGTTTTATGTCCGTCACAGTCGTCTGAAGGGGTGATTTGCACTTGATTATTAAAACTTTTAAACGAGACAAAATCTATCTTCTATTTATCAAACGAGGCAGCTGTTTTATTGTTGCCAATAGAAAAGTACCTGCATTTTCAAATGCTTGTGATTTGTGCAAAGTTTTAAAATTGTTTGCCAAGAATAGTCATCATCGCCAACGCGGATATTTCCTATTACGAGCTCTCCGGGAAATTGAAAATCGGTTAGACATCTGGCAACAAACTCAAGAACTCATTTAAAAAAAAAAAAAGAAGGATTTCGGAGTCAACTGATCATGACGGAGCCAAGACTAGTACAAGTCATTGGCACATTGTGCGGGAGGTAGAATCGGCACAGTTTGGACACATATTAAAACAACTAACGGAACTATTCTGCCTATGGCGAACCGATAAACGGCAAACGTACTTTGCATATAAAAAGTAATAGACGTTCCATAAAAAATTGAAAATAGTGCCATGAAAAACGCATTCTTGACCCATAAGACTCTGGTGAAAATCCATAAAAAAATTGAAATGATCCATAAAATTCATCACTCTGATCCATACTTAATATAAAATTTAGCTATAAAATGTCAAAAATGTACCGTTTTATATCTAGGACATGATCGTTAAAAGTGTACGGATTACTCATTAACATATTGCAAATGATCAGTAAATGATTCAATAACTTTCCTTAAACATGTATAATTGATCCATAGAATGTTACCTCTGTGCAGTTAAACATATTAGCATGTTCCATAAAGTATTGGAAATTTTCCATAAATAAATTGCCAATGATCCATCAAATGATGAACTATATGGTATGATTCATAAATTTGGCTGCATTTTGCCAGGTTGGGGCACTATTTTTGTTAATTTTGATCCATAAAGATTGTAAAATGTATCCCTAACTGCGTTACTTCTCAGATTTAGTGACATGTCCGTTCTTTCAGTAATTCGGATAAATTATTGCTGCTAAAGAAGGATTGCGAAGAAGGCGGCAAAAAGCGGTCGATGTTTCCGACATCCGAAGTGTTAACATAGCGTAGATTAGATTCCAGGCAAACGACTGATTCAAGCATTTGCCCGGTATAAGGCAAACGGAGGATGTTTTTTGTAGTTAGGTCCGACATAATTTAAATCAAATTTTTTGAAACAACAGTTTAATCAAGTCATAAATTTGACCTGTAGTTCTTTATGTGCAGGAGAGCTCTTTACCAAATTTCTTGACAAACATGTGCCGCAGTTCAAATAATGTTAAGTGTACAAAGTTTGTTTGTTATGAATCATTTTTTTGAAGATAATGATGTTATATACAAAATATTAGAGATCATTGGCAATTTATTTATGGAACATTTACAATAATTTATGGATCATATGCACATATGTTAGTGCCGAAATGTTGTATTCTGTGGATCAATTTTGCAAGTTTAAGGAAAGTTATTGAGCCTTTTAAGTATCATTTGCAATATTTTAATGGGAAATCCGACTAATCATATATTATATATTTATCATTCACTTGATATATAACGGTTGATTTTAGACATTTTATTGCTAAATTTTGTTTAAAGTATGGATCAAATTGATGAATTTTAGGGATCATTTCTATTTTTGTGGATTTTCATTAGAGTCATTTTTTTTGTGGATTTTCACTGGAGTCTTATGGGTCAAGAATGCGTTCTAATAGAACAATTTTTAATTTTTCATGGATCATTTCTTCAGTTTTAAAGGTGCAAATCGTAGTTATTTACGTGCACGAGTACTCTTTACCAAATTTATTGGGAAACATGTGTCGCAGTTGCGGTCGTAAAAGAACGTGAGAGTGCAAAAGTAAGTCAGCTTACTGAAAATTGAAAATCTTCTCCAAAGTGATCCTTATTTTAACGGCAATATTTAAGCCGCATAGCGAAAGGAACGGACATGTTAATACATCTGAGTAGTACTTGACTGCCAAGGATCGATTTCCCTGTAGTTAAAATTAAAAAAAAAATTAAACCCAAAATTGGAATAATTCTGGCATCATTTATGGATCATACATATTATTATAAGTGCACAAAATTGATTTGCTATGGACCATATTTAGAAGTTTATGATTAATTTTTCAAAGCTATTATGGATCATTGGTGATTTATTTATGAAATATTTTCAATAATTTATTGATCAAGCGCATATATTTTAGTTCAGAAACGTTACATTCTAAGGATCAATTTTACAAGTTTAAGGAAGATATTGAACGTTTTATGGAACATTTCCAATATGTTTATGGGTAATCCGTACGCTTTTATCGATCATACCCAAGATATATAACGGTACATTTTTGACATTTTATTGCTAAAATTTATCTTCTTTATTTTTTTTTACGTCGCCCTATTTCCTCACATGGTGACAATCACCGACGCCAGAAAGACGACTCCACCACCTGGACCCTACCTAACGACTCATGAATATGAGCCGGGACCAACGGCTTTACTTCCCTTTCGCCTCAGAAAAACCACCGACGTCGACTGGGATTGAACCCAGACCCACTGGTGTGCCAAGTAGCAGTCACGCTTACCACTACACCACCGACGCCGGCCGCTTAAATTTTTATAAAGTATGGATCACATTGCTGTATTTTATGAATCATTTCAATTTTTTTATGGATTTTCATCAGAGCCTTATGGGTCACAAATACATTTTTTATGGAACGAATTTCAATATTTCATGGATCATTTCTTCAGTTTAAAGGTGCAAACTTGGGGCTGCCACCGATAAACCGAGAAATGTAGCCTAGACATACAGAAAATAGTCACACGTTATAAATTTACTGTTCTTTTAGGTCAAATAACAATGATTTAACAAGAAAACCACAGACCCAATGTTAGGGATATATTTTTTACTATGTTCCTAACTATGGCCTTTTGTATTTGATTTTGAAAAAAATGTATGAGTATGCGGTTGTATGTTTTTCAATTGGCTCATCTGAACACAAATTAAAGGAATAAACTCTGTTTAGAGTGAAGCATAATGTTTTAATTATTAAATGACCCATAAATCATATGTTAAAATCATTTAATTGTTTCAATGCAGTTTAATTTTAGTTTGTTTTGTGAAATTTTGTGTTGAGTAAAGTGAATACAGCTGACAAATCCTTAAATCAGAAAATAAAAAAAAACAACGCTGCGAATAAACCTATCTTATGGGATAAATAGACCCAATTTGGTGCTAATAGACTGACATTTCATCCATATCCTTAGAAAGTTTCTAACTATATAAAATGAGTTGAATATCTTTTCTCGATACATATCACTAAACGTCCTATTAAACTTACTTAAGCAAGTGTATAACAAGTTGAATATCACTCACTGCCCAAATATCTTATGAGGTATTATAAAAAAATGCATATGCATTGCTGCATATTAGGCTGAGTCAAGGGACACATACCCAAATTTTAGACAAAAATCCTTGCAATCTTCAATTGGAATTCAGAATTTAATGTTAATTTCTCTAAAGATTGGAAATTGTTGAAAAAAAAAAAATTGTTACGCAGGCATTAAAACCCTGTTTAACATATTGAACTGAAAAGGCAAAAACACTGTCAACACTATTAAATATATATCATACCATATGAGGTTTTGAATGTCAATTACTTAACAGGAGCAACTAGGATATCACATGAGTGCAAACTAATCTGATATTTGGAATAAATAAAGACTTTAAAAAAATCTAAGGAAATATATGGAAATTCAACATATTGTTGTTGAAAAAGCTCAAAAATTCAAATAATCTTTCCAAAAAAATAACATTAAAGTGAAGGTGGCAGGAATGCAAAAATACAAAAATGGCTGGCCAATTTGCATCACCATTTCGAATTTTTGAAGGATTAAATCTAAGAAACTACAAAGGAAGAATCCTAATAAACAGTACTGGTAAAGATTGTACTCGAAAAAAATGCAACACTTCTCTTCTGTATAACTTTTTATTGGATGGGTAAAAATTGATAAAACTATGGGTAAAGTTTAGAGTGAAATGTTTAGATGTGCAAAATTTTGACACAATCTGTCAAGTGCTTATCGAGTTGGCTACTAAGCAAGAAGTGCTTCTACAAAAAAATATGGGCGCGGTCGTGAAAAATCCAGGCCAGTCCCACAGGTGGAACGCGAAATAGTTGGAAATCGACAATTCGACCGTGTCCCGTGTGGTAAAATCGTTCAAGGAGACCCAGACAACCCCGTGAATGCAAGGAAGGTGAGGGATTACTTCAAGCGCAATCCGAACCGTTCGATTCGGGACTAGGCCAAGAAGATCAATTCTTCCGTCGGGTTCGTCAGCAGACAATGAAGCGAGCCGGACACCATGTCTTTAAGGTTAGGAAGGTGCCCAACCGAACTGATAAACAGAATACGGTGGCCAAATCTCGCGCCAGGAAGCTGTACCGCGAGCTGTACACCCATCGTAATGGACAACGAGACGTACATTAAAGCGGACGGCAAGAAGGTCGACAAATTTCCAACGAGTACTTGGTGCAGCAGGTGATCTGTGGGTGTGGCAAATTCAGCAAGCCGTACATAACGACCGGCACCATCAACGGCCAAATATATGAAGAAGAATGCCTCCAGAAGCGCCCGCTGCCTTTCCTCCTGGCTCACGAGGTGACACTCTGTTTTGGCCGGATCTGGCATCGTGCCATTACCGAAACCGGTGATGGAGTGGTACGAAGCCAACGATGTTGATTTAGTGCCTAAGGAGGCAAATCTGCCAAACTCACCAGAACTTCGCCCAATAGAAAAATTCCGGACGATTATGAAGGTCAAGCACCGGAAAACAGGGAAGGTCTTCAAAAACGACAAGGATTTGAAGAAAGAGTGGATGAAAGTGTGTAAAAAAGATGGCGCAAGTGTTGCACAGGATTTGATGGGTAGCGTTAAATCCAAGGTGCGGGCATTTAGCCTAGGAGGGAAGGTTGAATAAACCAACTATGCAAAAAGATAGCTAATATGTGTTTTTTTATTCCCTGAGACTTTCAAAAATATCCGACTTGAAATGAATTTTTGGAGATCATTTTTGTCTGTTGCATTTTTTTCGAGTACAATCTTTAGATTGAGTACAATCTTCAGATCACACTGCCGTTCTTTTACAGAACTATCATTTCTATACTTTTGCCTCACATTTTATCACAATAATGTACACCCTGAGTCAATGGACATCATTTAGTAAACATTTTCATTACATTGTAAACTTCGAATTTGTTTACAATTTATTTGACACATTCGTCATTTTTTAAATGTAATTTGATGCGCATTGATGCAAGCTTAAACTCTAATAAATTTTTATGTAAAGTCATAAAACGTTCTCAATTACTCATTGTTTATTGACAAGTTTCTTGGCTTCAAGATCATTAATTTCATATCAAATCATTGTTGTAAATAGTCTCGTAAATAATTTTCAAAAAGGATTCGACCAACCGTCAACAAATCCAAAAACCAATTATGGCAAAAACGAACCACCTTCAAAATTCTTCACAGGTTATCAACATAACAACCAACAGAGCACAGACATCATAATATGTTTTCAACCGAGGACGAGAACCATAATCGTGTGTATGCTCTTCTTTCTTCGCGTGTAATTACATCATAAGCGGTCGTTGCCAACATACGAGGCGAGCACTTATTCTATTCGAAGTCACAAAGAAGATAACTCCACTTTTACCCCACGCTTTGAATGTATTTTTTTCTGTGGCTGTTTTATGATAAAACACATGCCCAGGTCACAAGAACTCTGGAAGCATTCTTCAAGTGGCACAGGAATAGACAAATTACACACGACGTAGATAAACATGCTTTAATTTTCCTCCATCACCGCTTGCTAGGCTTTGGTTAGAGGTGGGGGTTTGATGGTTCCGCTGTTGCTGCGTTTTACGGTCTGTCGGAGTTGTAAAGAGAACTGCGAATGTGTTCCTTCCTAGCATCCTTGTATGTATGGGGCTTGTAAAGGGTCCTGGATATATTCATTGTTCAGTTCACGTGAGAGATTATTGTTCTTTAATTGTGAGGGTTTTGGAAAGACTAGAAGATAAATGCACACTCAGGCATCGGGTTCAATTCACTCGAAGTTTTATGGTTGTATTTTTATTGCACTTTCTTGGACTCAGATCAATATATAGTCGCCTCTAAAAGCTTTAAATTGATTGACTATTTTTATTCGGAACAAGTAATATGTCGTTCAATAAAAAATGATTGAAAGGGTAGTACAAATCACCATTGTTTGGCTTCCAAGCACATGTTCGTGAAATCGTTTTCTATCAATGAAATTACATTTAAAATCCATTTATATTTATCAGCAAAAAGTTGCCTTGTAGTTAAACGACTTTTCTTGTTTCCACCGAACGTACAGGAAAAGTTCGTCAAGTGTTTACCCGAGCCGGAAGTAGCCGGAAACACGCAATTGCAAGCTAAACTTTCTTCTGCTACACAGGCCGATTTCCTTCGTAAACATTTTTCTGTCGTCACATCCCAACGGACCAATCAACGTTTCTAACAAAGTAAAAATTATTGAATGGAAATTTTATTTGCCAAACACGTACACATAGAAACAGATTTCATGCTGGGGAGGTTTCCCAGAGGAACACTTGTCAGGTTAAAGTCAAGACATGAGAGTATTGGAAGATGTCATTAGTCCTTGTGAGCTTTGTTACCTTGCTGTGGTTTAGAATTCGAACAGGCACAGAATTTTATTCGATTCGGTTGCCTTCAACTGATTGGAATTATTGAGTAGTAGTTCATTGGAGTTGTCTAAAACAAACCGCTGTTATGAGAAGAAATGCGGAAGCCCTATACCTTGGATTGTATTGGTACAATAGTCTCAGAGCTTTTATTTTTAGTTCTAGATGTTTGGTGTTTTGGCCCCAAAATTAAATAGGAAATCACTGCAATCAGGCTTGCAGCTACAACTGTTTTCAATCTAACATTCTTCTCTAGACGGAAAATGTCATGGCTGCCAATGGATTAAAAACCTGTATTTGTTTTTGTTTACTTATTTGTAAGTAATCAACCTCCTAAACCTTAACAGTTTAAGTTATCTTTATACAGACAACGATATTACCCTTTCAATTCCCAAACAAAAAACGCTCACCTACGTCATTCCCCGGAGAAGTATTCCATCACCAATAAATACGATAAAATCCTACCTTGAGCATTAGGCGTTGTCACTGCTATCTGCTTGAATATCGACTCAAATGGAATCTTGAAGCGTACGATACGATAGCGCCGATCATTGGAATCAGTCGTTTCGATATTGACAGCTGAATGGCGTTGTTGGCCCGTCATCATCATCGTCGTCGACGTCGTCGGGCGTAGAATGGGATCATTTCGGCGTTTTTCCCCCAATGGAGTAACGTTGAATGACATGATGTGATTTCGGTCCCGAATGGAATAAAATGAAAGCAAAAATCATTCCCCGTATCGGTTTTCCGGTTCCTTAGAATACGATACCATTACCAGTTAGATTTGCAAAATCCGACCACCACGTATCGTTACCCAAGCACCGTGCATAAAACCGTGACGCAACGCTTGCTTGCAAACAATCTATCAACCCAGAGTAGCTGGGTACTTAATGGAAATCCCTCGTAGTATTACTGAGTTCGAAGAAATGTTGTTATTAACATGCCATAAATCCATCGCCGAGTAGCAACCGTCCACCGATCCCATCGAACACACATACACAAATCTCGACCAAGGGAAAAAATAAAATCCTCTAGAGCACAGGCAAAGATCCAAACCATAGAAAGGAACAAGACGCAGTGGAGGATGAAAATATCTGTGTAAATTGTATTCATCGCTTTTCTCTTCATTTGAAAAAAAAAACAAAACAAAATAAAATTGCTTCGATCGCAAATTTTTTGCGATCCTGAGTAAAATTTCTGAAGGAAGAAATTTTTTTTTCAATACAAGTTCTGGGCTATTTTCATCGACCGTGTAGTTGTTTTTCTTCTAACTTGACGACTTTTACGATTACTATCTAAAGCTCGATACACCTAAAATTTGGACGCATTGCTTATTTTTTAGTCTCCGGTTCTGAAATATTTTGACAGTTTGTTTGGAAAGCTCTCCTCTTTCAGTGGCTATGGTTTTGTTGCGATGCATTACGATTTAAAAAAGTTTTAACGGATAGAAGCCGAAGGAAGGAACGAAATTTTGGACACCCAAGTTGAAAATCCAAAGTATCCGTATTTGGCTAGATATACCGTGTGTAGTGTCCTGAAACGTTTTCGTGAGCGGAAAACTATTGTTTGGAAGGATCACAGTATGTTTCGTAGTAGAATTTACGTTCAGTAGCTGCAATGGAAGGTATTGAGAACAGTTGGAGCAAACTCAGGACATTGAGCTAAAATACAATTCCAACAAAAGCACCGTCTGGAGAATCCGTCTAGGCAAAGGCTATTATTCTTATCGTGGCAGTAAGCAGTCAAACCGGACATTTAAACAAAACCAAATGGTCTAAACACGAGCTCGGAAATTATTTAGAGAGGTATTCACGAGATACCATACTGATGGACGACAAAACGTATGTTCATTGGCCGGCTTCCAGGGCAAACGTTATATTTGGCCACGAGTCAAGGAGACGTTAAATTCAAAATTCGGACTTAAAAAGCGAGTTGAAGCTGTGGAGAAATCAGTGTATGAACCTGAAGCTCTACAAAAAATATTGCCTGAAAAAATGCACTCATCAAAGCACGCAAAAGGTTGTAGCCAAATTTGGCTGGCTACCACTTCAGTCAAGAGACATTTCAGAAAAGGATCTCAACCCGCCCAATTCCCCTTAATTTCGCCCAACCGAGAAATATTGGGCTATTGATAAGCGAAAATTTTGGAAGACTGGAAAAGTGACTCGGGATACTGCAGATGTAGATATGGTGGAATAAAATTGCCGCTCAAGCTTACACACAGAGTGTCCATAAGATGATGCAAGGTATTTCAAGAAATGTTCGTCATTTCATCAAAATCAATATTTTTTACTGGAAGTGCAATAAGAAATCTTTATTTTGACTGCTCAACTGTTTTATTTCATCTTAACAATTCCGAGATATAGCTGATTTATTGCGTCCACATGTTAAGTGAATCGAGCTAAATGCATTGTAGAGCAGCGTGATTTAAATGCTAGCCCAGTGAACCTTGTAAATTTATTTGTAAATAAAAGCAAAGCCACCAACAACGTCTTTGAACTGAAAGAAGAAACATCCAAATCTTCCGCTAGATTGAAATATGGAGTGAAAATTAATTCAATCAGAATGGTCTATCGTAGGATCAATATTAGAACTACACAATCGAATAATCTCGACACCATATCACATAAATACTGGCTATGCGACGACACATTCATCGAAGCTGTTTGCAAATTTGCATTCTAAAAACGAACACACAACATCCCACTGACTGTCACTGGCACCAATTTCCCAGCTACATCAGCAGATAACCAAGCATGTATATTTTTCACTGTAGAGCAGTCAGACAGAAGCGCGATTGATTGAAATGAAACCGAGTCCCCAAATTGAAGAGTATGGAAGATCAAACATGGATTGAATATAAAATTTGAGAACTCGTTTGCTCAGCTCTCTGGTGATGTCTGGCACGGATTGACAAGTGAATCTTTGAAGCGAGGGATGTGTATTGGATTGAGACATACGATTCGTATTCGTTATAAAAAATCATGAAAATAAGGATGGGTTTAGACTGATACAAATAAATGGAAATTGATACTAAAACTTAAGTTACATCAGATACAAAATGCAAGGCAAATAGGCGCACTACTTAACATTTTTGTTTGGGCCGAACCTGTTACGCCGGAATCTAAAGGCAGAATGACCACAAGGCCAAATTACTAAAAGGCCGAAAAATCCGAAAAGCTGAATGGCCGAAAAACAGAAAATACCAAAAGGTAGGAAAAATCGAAAAAGAAGCAATGGAAAAGGGTAGTTTTTATCGCTCAACTCTACTAAACTTTACTAACTAATTGTTTTGTTCTCTAGTTAAATAGTTCAGTTCGATACTTCAGTTCAATAGCTCTATTAGATGTAACTGTTGCCCATTGTTGAGGATTATTTTACCTAGAAATAAGTTTTGCGATAAATTAAGTGAATGTTTAAATGTAGCAAGTTTTCTTTAACGCCATCGTTGCCAGTAAAATGTGTTAAATTTATAAGAAGTTTTGGAGCAAAATAATGAAAAATTATCCATAGCAAGGGTTGGCAATAATTAACACACATTGCTGATGGTGCAAAAATGATTTATGAATCCATCCAATATTTTAATCTCGATTAAAAATGGTACAAAGTATCCATAAGGCTTGGAGAGAAAGCTTTATACGAAAATATTCTACGGTCAATGGAAATGTGGTTCAGACTGAGTTCTTATTTTTGTTATCTAAGCAAGTTAAGTTAAGTTATAAGTTTCCGTGTATGATATTAAAGGGACTTTTTAGGCAACCGTAGTATTCATCGAGACCAGCTATGCCAAATTATGCACGAATGCGGATTTCCGGATAAACTGTTGTATTTGTTAACGGTGGATCAAGTGTCTGCGTGGACTCCCATTGGTATTAGGGTTAGAATCCAGAAAAACGGCCAAAATTAAGACCGATTTGTATCGTAACTTTGTATTGTTAGAACCACAAAGATACCAAATTTATATCACACATTTGTTGCTCTGTGATGTTATTCTACCATATAAATAATATCAAATAAATAAAACATGCGAGAAAGAAATTCAAGAGATTACCTTGCCTTGTAATGAGGACCTCCCATTCCAATGAGAATGGAAGGTAAAATACTGTCTGTAGATGAGTTAATGTTGTCTGGGCTTATTGGTATCTTCCGAAAAAGACATCAGCAGAGAAATGAGATGTGAGCTACTCAAAATGGCACGCAACGAACAAGGTGGATCGACCTTATGAAAGGCAACCCTTCGAAAACACGAGGCTGGGGCGATATGACTAATCAGCTCAACAAAGGGGATACAGTCTTAGGCCAGTCTTAGATCCATTTACTAATGAAAATTGGTATAGGTAAGTTTATATCGAAATTTCTGCGATGTACATATACACGATACATTTTGTGTTATAACTTACTCGAGAAAGAATCGCAAAGAGCGGGTTAGTTGGTCTGAAATTAGATTTAACACAACTTAGAGTTGTGCAATCACTAAATGAGCTATTCCGAAAGAATAAAAGCACTAAGCCACAAAGCAGTGATTACGTACGCAATCCATTCGATTGTGGTGTATTCATTTGGAAAATATATATGTTGTAGAGCGTAATGGGATTCGATTGGGCAGGAGAGAGTTTGGGAAATTTACACAAAGGGAGGCAATCTGTTTTGTGTTTTGGTCAGTAGACCGCGTCGACGGAGTGCTTGTTTGGATTTTTCAAAGCGTGGCATGCGTTGTTGCGTTTATTTGGGACTTGGGTGGACCAAATCGGAATAGTTGTGGCAACAAATTAAACGGATGCGAATTTCAACAACCTCATACATCACTCGGTACTTATTCGTGTTAAATATTCGTTCGTTCAGCTGGTTAATCATAAAACAACCTCCCTGTCATCAGACGTGAGTTATGACAACAGAAAAAGATATACACTAGGCTACAGAGATATCATCCTTCCTCGTGATAAAAGCATACATCTATGGGCTTGGGACGGTATGGCGGAAATGATAAGTGCGATAAAGGCAAGCTGGACCAAAATGGAACTCGTGACGGCATACATTGTGCATGATCAGTACTCATTTGTCAGCAACTTGAGCACACATCGTTCTAGGTGAAGCTGGTGAGTGTAGTGACACGTGACATGAATTACTAATGCAGTTGGACTCATTTTGTGGTTGTTTTCGAGATTATGGAAACAAAACTTATAATCTTGGATGTAGTTTTGAATTGTTGCAGTTTGTGAGAGTGACGGTGGGAGTAATAGTGATGCTACTTTTTGATCTTTGCTCGATTGCGGAACTCACTAATGAGCACGAACATACATTTGTTATTTTCGTGTTGTTGGGTGTCAGCTACCATATTACGTAACACGTGTGTGTTGTGAGTACAAAATTGAGAGAAAGAGTTAGTTAAAAATCGGATATTTACGCACTGCGAGTGCTAATGAGGCGATAATTCAGAGAGTCAGTACTTGGTTGTGTGAAAAATGATAATTGTTTGTTTGTTTCTTGCTGACCGAGCAGATCTTGGCGTAACTGGCCACATAGCATTAGCGGCAGCGCTGAAGCCCCACCAAATCTTAACATAGTCGGCAGATTGGGATTAACGCTATCTTTACTTAAAGTATGGTCTGAGCAAAACACGTTACTGTTAGGAACGGTGCTACCGATCAGGGTGCTGTTTTCGTTTGCGCTACCGCGACGCTGCGAGCCACCGGAGGAGAATATGCCACTGACGAAGCTGCTCCGGCGTGATGCTCCATGACAAAGGCTTGCTGAGGACAGGAAACTCCGTCCCGGGTCCAAATCGTTTACGGTGGCCGTTGTGCCCGGGATCGACGACATCGATGCCATCTCGAGACCGGCTAGTGTGTTGTGTTGATTTTTATTTTGGTGATGGTGGTTGTGGTAGTGGTGGAGGCAACAGGTTTACATAGAAAACGTGTGCCGCGTTGTTCGGAGTGGGTAGAATGTGAAGCAGAAGAAATTGGGGAACGGATTGTTTGTTAGTTCATAGAAGACATATGGGGCAATGTTGATTCAGTAGCAAACGGTTCAGAAATTATAATCGACGCTCACGAAACGATACCGCTACGGAAGAAGCATTGTCCCGAAGGACGAAAACGTCACAAACAGAGGCTGAGATAAGGTGGACGGAAAAAGTTTATTAGAACGGCCTGAAACATAACGAAAGTTGTGATGAGTGATGCTTGAAACAGTAAGAAGCACTAAGCAGGTGCAATGGTGAAGGATCTCTAGTCCTGAATAGGCTTGAAGTTGAGTGAAGTGCGTAATTCTAGTAATGCGAATGGACTAAGTTGTGATATATTTTCGGATTGCTTGGTATGAGGACACATAATTTTTTTGGACATCATGAATATTTCAGCCGTAGGTACAATATTAAGAAATAGCTATTTGCAAGCCTTATTTGTGATATACTTAAACAGTTTGGAGGTTATCCGTTTCAGATAAGAAACTTAAGTCAGAACAATCAGCTTTGTAGTTATTAAAATCAAATGCTACTAGGTTCAGGGTTAAGTCGGTTTACCAAGTTGCTGATATCTAGTGTATGTCCAGCTTTTACAATTTTTAATAGAAGAATAAAAACACACCTTATCTCCTGTTTCACTGCCTCATGAACCCTTTTCAAAGGCCATCTGTAATCACTCGGTACCGGTCGTGATTAATGATCCTATAATGCATACATCTAATCAGTTGCCTAACAGACAAGTAACGCCGGAAGAAATCAGTGCATTCTATTCGTCAGCTGAGCCTGACGAATATGAGGATTTTATACTGACGCCCGGAGCAAATGATCTATGCTCAGCTCTCGAAATTTCTGGAAGTTATTGCACCGAAAGCTGAAGCCCTGAAGGCGTGGATGAGGTTTCGCATGGCAGTGCAGTGGATCAAGTGGCTCAACTCTCGTATCCTATACTCATGCAGGTACTAATCTAGCTACTAGGTGAGCTACTGACAGACACTGGCTTGTGAACTTTGCACTTATGCAGACTCTCACGAGGAACTGCTGCGAAGGCAGATTTTCTAAAATTCACTCTCTTTAAATTCAGTGAATCTGACTGTTTCATGCTTTTTTTTGATACGCGTCAGTGAGGTTTTTCTTGACCTTACCCGTGGAGAGGAGGATTCACATCACAATGTCACTCGTGAAGAGGAGGATTCACATCAAGTGACGATAGCAGAATGAGTAAGTGGTAGCAGATTTTCGTTACAAGCTGGATAAGCGTACGCACTGTTTGATTGATGTCCAATCACTGCGATACAATGAGCTAGCTAAATATTAACAAAATCTCCGGAACATCCCAAGTCAGTTAATCCGAGAAATTTAATACACTTTTGACTGTCTTCATAGAAATCTGAGAGGGACGAACGGTTGAGCCAGTTGCTAGAAATAGATGAGTTTAATAAAAACTCACCCCGAAAGTGTGGGCGCAAACCGCTGCCATTTCGCAATAATTGATAACTAGATCTCTTTATGGCTGCATCCTGTTGTTAACCTTTATCTCTCAGCACTTGTTTAGCGCACAGAAAAAATTCTGAAGCTTCATTGTGATGTAAATATCAGAGCATGTAAAATTGTATTTCATTCCACACGAAACAGCAACTTGCATGAAATAGTTCTAACAAAGACGAGCTTTTGCATACAACATTATCGACAATGTATGTAAAGTCCCAGAACCTTACAAGGTTTATAAATTAAATGTGGATGTTTTGTGACGCTCCATTTATGTGCATGATAATGAACAGAAATTCACACAACTTTTTCGAGCTGTGCGGTTTAATCGTATCCAACTATTTGCTTCAAAATGCGTGGACTTTCAGCGGAAAAACGTCGAAATATGGTGCATAAATGGTGTCCCGGAATGTCACTGAGGAAGTTAAAAAAGAGTAAGCGAGAAAGCCGCGCGAACAGCGATCAGGAAGTTCATTTACCGGAGGATAAACAGAAATTGGGTCGTAAAAACAGGTCCAGCTAACCTCCGTTTGGATAAACGTATAATGAAGGCATTCGAGCACAAGAAGGAGGATTCAGAGCTGGGCCAAAAAAGTTGGCACTTCGAAGTCCAATGATCATCGTGCCAATGAACGTCTGAATCTTCAAACCTATTAAAAGCAGAAACAGCCGAAACGGAGTCCGAAACAAGAAGCATTGATCAGGTCCAGATTGTGAAAGTCGTACGATACGCTGCTTGCTGGGAATTCGAACTGTATAATTATGGATGACAAAACCTACGTGACATCTACTATAAATCCTTGCTGGAGCCACCATATTATACGGTGCGCGAAGGGAAAGTCTGAGACATCCATTCAAGTCTCAAAGCTTTGTAATATGTTCTGGCAAGCTTTTTGTGGCTGAGCGCAACCCTTCATCACAACTGCTTCGACGAACAGTGAAATATACATCAAAGAGTGCTTACAAAAACGACTTCCACCCATGATTCGAAGTCACAAGAATCCTATTGCCTTCTGGCCAGATATTGCGTCTTGCCATTTCGCCAAGCCACCAAGAATGTTTCATTCGTTCCAAAGGGCATAAACCCTACTAATTGCCTGCAATATTGACCAATTGCATTGACGAAAGCACGTTTTTGGAAACATGTCTCTCGGCAGCAGATACCATTCAACGGTTTGAAAAATATTGGAAGAAAGTGTCGAAAATTGTCGATAAGAAGTCTGTGCTGAATGTTATGAAGAACGCCCGCAAGAAGGTGCGCCAGCTAGCATATAATCGTTAGATTGCAAATTTTGAAAACTGTATCCTGATGTGCTACTCTAATATTAATAGTATATCTAATAAAAATTGAATATCCAATACAATACAAAATGTGTCGTATTTTATCTGAAAACTGTGCGTCCATACTTTCTGGGGCAAGAAAAGAAACAAGCTCGTAGTTGCAACTTCCTCATTGGTGAATGCGAAAAGCAGGTGGTAAAGCCGTATTTCACCATGAATACCGTTGTTGTCTTGGCAGAGTTAGATTCGGGATCGGGAGGAGAGAGCTAAACTAATCTGAACGAACGTACTAGGTGAATACACTAGTGGAAATATATATAACACCACCATCATTATTGATGCCAGCTTTTCTTTGAGTGCAGTTATCCCTTCAATAGTGTTATTGTTATATGCGCACTAATACATGCTACCAAACAATGTGAAGATTTTGCGCTTGATTTGTATATGTGAGCAGAGGAGTCATGCTTTGTTCATATACGGGTGGAAATAACTAAAACGCCACTATATTAAATCTGTTGTTCAGCGGACTTATCTTACGACTGCAGTTTTTTTCATTGGCATAACATTGGGTGAAGCCTATTTCTGGTGAATAAAATAATACAAATATTTGTGCATGCTATTATACAAATTATTTTCTAAATTTTCAAGGACCAGCCTAAAGGAACGATTTTGACGGACGAGGAGCGTGGTAAAATCGACATATTGAAGGAGGAAGGGTATTCTCTGCGCGAAATTGCTCGCAGAATAGGAAGGAGTAGAGATGCCGTGACAAACTATGTTCGATTGGGTTCTAAATACGCCACAAAAAAGCGACCGGTCCGTCCTTCATATCTGACAGATAGAGATAAACGCCGAATGATACATCTCGCTGTTAATTCCAAGCTTTCTTCTGCAAAAATTAAGGCGAATATGAATATTTCGGTTACTAGCCGTCGTATTCGTCAAGTTCTAAGCTCCGAAGAAAATCTTTCGTATAGAAAAACCGTTCCTGTGCCGCGACTTCTTCCACGTCATAAAAATGCACGGTTGAGGTTTGCCGAAAAGCATCGTTTCTGGGATGATGAGTGGTCCACAGTGGTTTTCAGTGATGAAAAAAAATTCAATTTGGATGGACCTGATGGTTCTGGTAATTGTTGGCAAGATAAGAGGAAGAAAAAGCCTACAAGAGAATCTCGCAACTTCGGAGGAGGGACCGTAATGGTTTGGGCAGGTATTAGCCAAGCTGCAAAAACACCGATATGCTTCATTTCAACGAAAATGAATTCGGAAATGTATTGCGAATTGTTGGAAGAGGTGTTGATTCCTTTCACAGAAGAGTTCATGGACGAAAATGTAATACCAAAAATTTTCTGAAGGCTCATAACATTCCTGTAATGGACTGGCCGGCTTGTAGTCCGGACCTGAACCCAATAGAAAATGCTTGGGGAATTTTGTCTCAAGCAGTATTTGCACAGGGCAGGACATATGAAAATGCAAAACAACTGAGGAAAGCTATCATCGATGAATGGGCTAAAATTACTCCGAACATCTTAAAATCTCTCATTACCTCGATGCCCAGGCGGCTGGAAGAAGTAATCATGAAGAAAGGTGAAGCAACGCACTACTGACTACCTCTAATAATGTATTCCTTCAGCAATATATTAAATAAACAAGTTTTTATACGAAGTGGTGTTATATTTATTTCCACCTTAAAATATTAAATGAAGCATAACATTTGAATAAAACGTAATATTCATTTCATCCTCTGACCCCATATTGTAACACTTAATACTATGTTTCTAAAATCTCAATCACTGATCATCCTTGTTTGAACACTTTTCGAAAAATTGCAAATAACATGGTGGTGTTATAATTATTTCCGATAGTGTAGTTGATGGCAGCTTGCACAAAGGGTTGAATCTCCCGACAGCTTTACATTGGTGGTTCTAAGGGTACAGTGTTCCGAGAGGCTGAAAGCGAGTCTCGTTATCAAAGGTAGCGTTCATCGTGAAATTATCGTATAGCAGCTGCAAAGGTACATCCATGAAGCGACTCAGACAGAACTAGATTCAGCTTACCCACGCAAGATATGGAATCTGCATTTAATTATTTGTGAGATGCTGCAGCTAGAGTCGATGAGATTTCGTTGAATAAGCATGCTGCGAAAGTGACCTGTACATGAACCGCTTGTGCTTTCCACGAACTCTTGTAGGATGGCAATGCGATAATTTTTGGGGCGTCGATTTTCGGAAGTCTGGGAAATCTGGAGTGACAACGGGACAAATGGGGGTTCTACGAAGACCAAAATTTCTGACGTTGGAGATCTAGGACATCTGTATAAATCAATAGGACTTGAGTAATGCTAGAAGACAGGAGTCTGGTGACCAACACTACATGTCGGGAATTGTTGGGGGCAAAGCGCCACTGTGTAACGGTTGCATGCAATGAACACCCCAATCTCCTGCAAGACATAAACTACCAGTTAATTGTATCGACTCACTTCTAAAAGTATTGCAACACACACTTGAATATTGTATCACTTCAAAAAAGTATTGACTCACCTAAAACAAGCTAAATTCATAATATTATATCTTAAAATGCTGATAACCTTGAAAGTTCAAACCTACAGCAAAGTTGTTTAGAATGTCAAGGGCTTCCGGAAGGTGGAGAGTATGGTTCCGAATTCAATGACGCAGAGGGGCATGGAAAAAAGACCATTTTTTTAATGAGTTTATTACGTGATCCCGACCACCTAGAAAATTCGAAATTTCAGTAAAGTTGTTCATAAGGAAAAGGACTTTCGAAAGGTGGAGAGTATGGTTCGCAGTTCGTTAACTACGTGGCGCTAGAGCGCATGTACAAGAGAGTATTGTTGAAAGATTTAATATAGGATTTTCGGAATTTCGAAAAAAGGAGAGTATGGTTCGGAATTCGGTCACTATGTGGCACTAGTGTGCTTGAAAAACAGAGTATTTTCAATGACTTTATTTCGTGATTTCAGCCACCAAGAAAGATTGAACTTTAAGCAAAGTTGTTCAAACGGTCAAGAACTTCCGGGTAGTGGAGAGTATGGCTCAGAACTCGGTCACTACGTGGCACTATTGGGCGTGAAAAAAAGAAAGCATTTTTTTATCGAGCTTAGAAATTGATCCTGACCATCTAGAAAGTTCAAACCAACGGCAAAGTTTTTCAGAAGGTCAAGGACTTTCGGAAAGTGAAATCCAGTCACAAAGTGGCGCTAGTGGGCATGTAAAAGATGGCATTTTTAAACGAGTTTTTATCGTTATCCCGATCATCTAGAAACTTTAAACCTTCAGAAAAATTGTTCAGAAGATTTGGGATTTTTGAAAGGTGGACATGATGGAATTTCGTCACTTATATCGTAATACCGACCACATAGAAAGCTCGATCCTTGAGCAAAATTGTTTGAAATTCCAAGATCAACCAGAAGGTACACACTTTGGTTCGGAAGTCTTTTACTACGTTACGATAGTGGGTATGTAAAATTGACTACTTGTTTACTGATTTTATTCAGTTATCCCCACAGGCAAAAAGTAAACGAGAAAATATCGATTTACTTCAAATGAAATTGGAAACGCATTTGAAATGCTTTCTGACTCTAATTTAAATTCAGTTTATTATAAGATCAAGATTTTATAAGAACCAGATCAAAGCAATAGGTAGTATACGAGCACGATCGGTCGCATACTATTTTGACAGTCAGGGGGTATCCTCTCCCTTGCCTACCCTGCATCTGGGGTAGCTTGGTAAAATATTATGTGCCCAATCGTATATTACCATTCAAATGCCCTCATTTTCAACTTGTATCTTTCAATTTTCATAGCCTGCCGTTACGCTAAACGGAACTTTTAATACTTTCTCTACATTTCTCTTAGTTCTAGCAATAAATTACTGTCCACTCCTAGAGCCTCTCATGTTGATGGGAAATTATCTGTTTCTGATAAATTTCGTCATAGATCGTTACTCCGCGACTTGGGAGAATACAACAAACAACAATCAAAGTGTATAAGATAATTTACAAAATGTATCAAATTATCAACAGCAGTTGTTGTAGTAAAATTGGGATGCTTTTATTCGTTGGCATTCAAATTTTGGATTTCTCGAAATACCCGCCGAAGGCTTTTATGACAGTTTTAAAAATTGGCATCCGATCGATCAGCTTTCCCAATCTATCATCCCTGATACTCTTCAAACCAGTTTGTAAGCATTCCCAGAGGTGATTGTGATTCTGAGGACGCATTTTCCTTGTGTTTTGGTCCAACTCATCCCAAAGTAATTCTACGGGATTCAGATCTGGCGGTTGGGCTGGCCAGATGGTGTCAAATAACATTTCTTTGAGTTCCAGGTCTTTCAAAACCCCGGCAAAGTTTTGAGAAATGCTCTAGATGGTTAGCTTGTCGAAGGGTGAAACCCTTGCCAATCAGCTGCTTAGAGCTATACATTGTTGTACCAAGTAGCAGGATCAATCAAGCTCTAGATATTCTTCATACACTACTTCTGAACCTGATGAACAATTATTCTGTAGGTTTGAACTTTCTAAGTGGTCGTGATCACGGTAAAAAGTCGGTTAGAAATTCTCTCTTTTACATGCTCAATAGAGCTACGTAGGGACATAGTTCCGAACCATATTCTCCACTTTCCAAAAGCTTTGATATTCTGAACAACTTTGCTGAAGGTTCGACCTTTTAGGTGGTCGAGGTGACGATATAAGCTCGTTTAAAAATGCTCTCTTTTACAAGCCACTAGCGCCACATAGTATTCCGAACCATAATCTCCACCTTCCCGAAGGCCTCAGCATTCTGAAGTGCTTTGTTGAAGGTTGCACCATTCTAGGTGGTCGAGAGAACGATAAAAAATCTATCAGGTCTGGCACTCGACACTGAAGAAGTCTGTAAGTCGCAGGTGAAATAGGACTATCTGTTAACAGATAAGATTTCTAATGGAATTTAATGGAGTTTGCCTGCGTTTACTAGTGATTATTTGAAAAAGTGTCTCAGTTTTTAATATTTTTTTTTTTTAAAAAGTGATCAAGTGAAGTGTTAATTTAAATTTTCCTTGTTTTTCAATAACAATCGTTCTGCTAATACGCTATTGAAATTGTTTTTTTGAATAGTGTTTTTAAAAATAGTAAAGTGACATGAAAAAATTAATAATGCTCTTTTTAACGTGTACACTAGCGTGAATTCTGTACAACACTTTCCACCTTTCAAAAGTTCTTAACCTTCCGAAAAACATTGCTGAAGGTTTGAACTTTCTGGCTGGTCGGGATCATCATTCAAAAATGCTATGATTTGCATGTCCACTAACGGCACGTAGTAATGGAATTCCGAATCATGCTCTCGACCTTCCGGAACTCCGGTAGGTTCAAACATTCTGGGTGGTCGGGATCACGATATAAACGCGTTAAAAATGCTCTCATAATATTTCAACTAATGCTACGTAGTAATTGTTTTTCCAAACATAATCACCACCACGATCACAATATAAACTCGTTATAAAAATTCACTCATTTACATGTAAACTAGTGTCACGTAGTCACCGAATTCCGAACCACACTCTGGACCTTCCGGAGGAGGTGATTGAACCACAAATTGCATCAGTTGGCTGGAGAACCTCCCATTGTACTTCTCCGCTTAAATCGATCGACTACGATGGGCTGGATATGTCATAAGAATGTCGGACGACAGCCCAGTTTAAATGACTCACGAAAACGAACCGACGGGTACAAGAAGCAGAGGCGCGCAATGAACAAGGTGGATCGATCAAGTGGAAGGCGACCAGCTGGCCTTCGCTGACTGCGAGGCTGGTGAGGTGTAGCCAATTGAGACAACTTCAGTGTACATCAGAGGCCACCCGGCCTTAGTTTGATTGGTAAGGTAAGTACTCTGGACCTTCCGGAAGCTCTTGACCATTTGAACAGTTTTGCTCAATTCATCATTTTTGCAAGTAATCAAGGTTTCAAGATATTTTCCGGCAAACATTACTAAAACCAACTAAAAGAGAAAAGCGTTTAATCTACTAGTTTATGATGTTTTTGGTAGGCAGACCAAATTATAAGATCTTCCTAGTAGTTTGATCTATTAATTGTATATTGAACTAATTTTTAATTGAATATATTCCTAACTTTCGAGCCTCGACGAAATTTAAAAAGAACCCTGCTTATTAGAGGTCCGCAACTGCTCCAACATGCCTAAAGTAATTTTATCCACTAACACTGGTTTTCAGATTTCATACCAAAATATCTTCATAGTGTCTCGTGTTATCAATGATCAAATGTTTTTCATTTTTCAGATGTGTTTCCTACTATACGGTCATTAGTACCTGTCGTAAACGTTTTCTCCGCTGGATAAAACTCAACCTTTCTCTCCAAAGATCGTTCACTGAATGCCGTTGAGTCCCAAATTTCTGGTTTCCCCGCTTTCTTTTTCCGGTAACCCCGCGACGCGTTTGCGACTTTGCGTTTTGTTTCCGGGTTTAGCTTGCGTTTTATACATGCGGTAACGTTGTTGTGTTTTGATTATTTACTTCTATAGGGGGTGTAGGAAACTTGATCACATGTAAGCTACATTAAGAGTCTCCTAGCAGACTAACTAGTTTGATAAACTAATTTGCCTGATAAATCTAAATAATCAGCAATCATCATTCGAATTATATTGTGATATATTATGTAAACCATACGCAATAATTTCTCTAATTTTCACTTTTAGACTCTTTCGTGGTTTTCTATGAACGTGTATTTTTTGTTCGGAACTATAAAAAGATGTTGTAGGGTTCCACTAGAAATATTTCATGGTAGAGAAACCAACAGAAATGTCATACGCGGTCGACCAGATCTTGTTCTTCTTTACAGTTATTTTTTGTCGTTGTGTAGTGTCATTTTATTTTTTATCATTTTCCTCAATTCCTTATTTACTTCAGTACCGTCTATCCACTATGAATTCTCGGCTGTCCTGTATCCAATGGACCTGATTTTTAGTTTGAGGTTAAAGTCCAGGAAAAGCTTGTTCGTTTTCTTAAATCAGCTCCATTAGCTGGAGGACTGTCGAAAAATCGGGATGAGCAGACTTACTGCGTTCCAGAAGACCAGACTGTTTTTATTTACCAGAATATAACAAATCAACATGACGAGCAACTTCGATTTGTATACATCAGTTGACTTCTATTTGTACGCTAGCACTGTTGACAGGAACACATATTTTTAGTTTTCAGTCCAAGCCATCGGTGCTCGAAAAACTTAAACTTGTTTTGGACACATTTTCTTCCTCTCCAGCAAAGTTGTTATATATGTTTCTACTATGCTATTACGTGAACAGCGAATAGTTCAAGCGACATTTTGGATTATTGTAAATAAAATTCGGAAAAAATTGAGCTCTTTTTTCATAATTATTTCTTTTCAAACTTTGCAAAGTTTTCTGAATATTCAAAAAGAAAAAAAAACAACGCTTGTTCTGTAATTGCTAGCTTAACATACTACGGAATTTTTCTCCCAATGCGTTGGTATAAAATTTACTTGATGGTTGCCTTCACAATTGAAATCCATCTGAAAAATCGGAGGTTAACGAAAAGGCGAAATTCATGTTTCAATTTCATGATCACAATACTCTCGGTTGAAAAATATGTACTTTACGATACATCCTTTTGTATAAAAGCTAAGACATTTTGCAGTAAAAAACAATAACAACCATACTAACAAATGACGTGCAACATAGACCATCCATGAATAAACACAACAAATGATTCCTAAACTAACATCGTATTGTAACTTAACAAAAGAAGTTTCCACCTTGTTGCCTGCGAAGGACTATATTTTTAAAAGAAATTTAAGATTTCACCTAAGGATAGAGATAGAGGTAGAGTGCGACAGCACAACACACAAACAGACAAAATAGTGTTTGCTAACATCGACCGGTACGAGAAACATAATAAAGAAAAAAATAAAGAAACAGAAAGATAACGGAAAATAGTTTCGCTCAAGAACATCGAAAACAAAAATGACAGAACAACAAAAAACTGAACCGAGGGCTTTTGTTTCAAGTATGGTAAAACCAGATGAGAAATAAATGTTTTCCCTGCTACTTTTGTTTTTGGTTTGTTGTATGTTCTAAATGTAAACATCTAAATGTGGTGACTGTCTTGGACTCTACTATTGGCAAACTCACCATCGGAATTTTTCTTGGACAGTGCTGTTTCCGCTACCGAGTCTTCGCTGAGACTGGGGTTCATGGGTCTACCGTTGTTGGTCACTTCTTTTGTTGGTTTTGATTGGTAATGAGTTTGAATTTTTTTTTATTGGTGTTGGATTTTGGTTGCAATGAGGTTTGGTTTCAAGTTTGGCAAACAATGAGACGATGAGACGGTGTGAAATTAGTTACAGTATCGAACCGGTCGGTAGAGGTGGTTGTTGTTGTTGGAGGTAGTGGTGGTGAATGGTGGATATATATATTGTTTGGTAGATACATATATTTATCGGTTTTTAATTAGAAAGAGAAAGAAAAAACAAACGTGAAAGAAAAATAACCATTTTATGGAAAATACTGTTCTACGGTTTAAATTTAGCTATGGTAAGGTACTGATGTGTGTTAGTTTCAACTGGTTGGTGTCGTTAGTATGAACGTAGTTTTGATTTTATTCGGGCGTTTTCGCAAAGTGCTATTGGTGTGTTGTTTTATGTTTTATTTTATTTAAATTTTACAGTGGAACAGTATGTCGTCGGGGCAGCGTTTGATTGACTGTTAGTAGTGGTTATACAATGAATACAGATCAAATCATATCAAGGCAAAGATAACTTAATTATGAGAATGTAGCAATAGTCAAGCAAAAACATGAATCATCATCACTGTTAGTTGAGATATTTTAGAATGTTGGTTGCATATTGTAGCAAAGTTTGCACTCATAGATGATTAAAAAGAGAATTGCAGAAAGGTGCCCAACCAAAAGCGCTGTAGCGATTGATGCAACAGTTTGGATTGAATCTAAATCAGTGGCGATCAAACTGTGTCGTGTTTGGTTTTTCAGTGTGGATGTTTTTAATGGCCACCTAGGCATATTAAGGCAGGTGTAGGCTTTTACTCTAGGAGTTTGCGATAACGTTTAAGTGACAAAATTCAAGGTTTGTTCTTTTTTTTTTAAATACCATCGGCTACTTTGATTTTTTTACAATTATTATTCGGTGATGGAGATAGTTTTGCGTAGTCTTGAAATATGTTTTTGTAACGATTGTACGATTTTAAGGTTTACAAGACTGTACGATTTCTTAAATACAGAGATATATATGAAATCTAAAAAAGAATTTTTTTATTAGTCATGTTTTAATTTTTAATAAAGAATTGAACGTTATGAGGGGATGCAGCAATTAAATAACAAAATTATATAATTCATGAGTGTTAAGAAATCAATCAAAATGTTCACATTGTTAAACCAACTTTAGTTTCTTAGTTTGTGATTTTTTTTTCTTACTCAACCTTTAAATGTTTTTAAGAGGTTGGAGAATGGGTACTGTGACTATTTCTAGATAAAGAATACCGAACCCTATGTCCATAGTATACTAAACCTCATATTGTTCCTAATTTATCGTGCCTAATCATCAGGTCAGAGCCAGTTTAATTGTATGGTTTCATAGTTATAAATTTTACAGGGTCGTTTTAAGGAATCAAAATTACATCCATAAACTTCCGTGGTAAAGCGTAGATTATGAGTTGAAATTATTTTGTTAAAATCATTTAATCCCCGATTAAATTAACTAACGTTAGACTATGAAAATCGCATACTCTCTTACCCACTATAGATCAGAATCATTCTGACTTGAAAATTACGAGCTTCGATCAAACTTTACTTAATTATAATGCATTTCATATTTGTATTTTATCTTCTGGCGCAAGAATCAATCGCACAAAAACGACGAAGAAATGGATTTCTTTTATTTAAAAAACTTAAAGACAATTTGTATTGTAGGGTATCAGCTATTCACCCAGGAGCAAAATCGTAGTGAGGAATTGCAGCACTCTTCGCAAAACAAACAATTTACGCCCTATGTCAATCATAGTCAATCATTTTGTGCGCAGATAACTTTGTGACATTTATTTTGAACCAATAATAATCGTAATCTGTTCCTATTAACATTAGTTACATCGATTCAACGTTGAGAGTAGGAATAGTAAATCCATCATCACCCAACATTGCATGAAGTTGAATTTGAAATTTAGCCACGTGGACATTTGTCGCAGCAAATTCAAGAAACATAGCATGAACATTAAATCACCACCATCAATTAATCGCCATCACCTTTAAGTCAGTTCATTTTCGATTGAAAAAAAAATACTAATAGCTCATTCAGATCTTCTCAAACTTAACAGGAAACGGCTGTAAATTCTTAATGCTACAAAATGCCATCACAGATGACCTCCTGTATATATGCTGATGAATAAAGTTGATTATTTGAAAGAAAACTATGGTTTGTTTACATGATTAACACGAACCACTGAAACTGGTCAAATGAAACTTATCAGGTTCATTTTGTGAGGTTATGTTAGGTTGGTGTAGAATCTTATACTAGTGTTTAAGGTCAACTTTAACGAGAGAACAGAGTTGAACATAGTTCAAAATAATTAGAAGATTAAAAAAAACTGAGGTTTGTAAATGACTGGACCTTGAGTACCATTGGTACTTCCCGTGCCTGCAGGATTAAAATAGAACCACTTAATGGTCCTTAGACTCATGTACAGTAACTCCTATCCTTTCCTCCTCGTGATGCTGACTGGAGTACGAGCAACCATAGGAAATATCGGGTAGCCAACCCCGGTGGGACCTTGGTCGTATGCTGACAGGGAAAGGGGGGTCCTCTCTTCGAAGGGTGCTGTCTATCCGACTGACTGTTCACCATGTTAGGGCGGCTCAAAGCAGCGTCTGTTCTGAATGTTAGTCATCGTGCCAGCGTGGGACTCTAATCAGTGCTGTGCACGATGGTTTCCCCGCGTTACAGGGAGTTGGTCCCTACAAGCCAGCCGTTTTAAATCATAAGTACAGGAAACACACAATCTTAATACGGACCAGAACAATCAGCATAGACCCAGACGACGTAAACGGATTAACGTTTGGAAACTCGGAACATGGAGTTGTAAGTCACTTAATTTCTAGGGGAAGAACCCACATCTTTCCGACTTATTAAGGGTTCGCACGTTCGACATTGTTGCGCAGCAGAGGGTTTTCTGGAAAGGATCGACGGTACATACGCATAGGAATGGTTAGACCATCTACCAGTGCTGCGCCAATACACAAGAGTTTGGTACAGCTTTTATCGTGATGGGCGAAATACAAAGGCACGTGATTGGGTGGTTGCCAATCGACAACATAATGTTCAAATTGAAAATCAAAGGCCGTTTACCTTCTCCCCCCAACAAAAAAAAAAAAACCCACCCCCCCCCCAAACAAAAAACAAAAAAAAAAAAAAAATTTTTTTTGAGAAAGAAAATAAAAAACCCGCCCCCCCCCCCTGAGCCAAACTAAATTCCCTTTCCAAATTTTATTTTATGATTTTTTTTGGGACAATTTTCTTTTTCAGAGAAAAAAAAATATAAAAAACTTTTTTTTTTTTTAAATTTTACATGATGATTTTCTATTGTCCTGTAAAAATTAACCAATCCTGAAATTTAGTACAAAAAATTATTTCAAAAAACGACGTAAAAAAAGTCAAGGAAATAAAAATTATATTTCATATTCATATTGAAAGTATATGGTCATAAAAATGTATTGGTGGTGGAAAAACATGGTTCCAGTTACATTGGCCACCGGGAATCTGCTACAAATGGATGGAGGTTGTTAATTCAATGTGTGCGCAAAACAGTCCAGAGTAGTTATAGAGAGTTTTCGTCTTGGGCAAAATTTCTCAGGGTGTCATTCGGCGTCTTTTGACATTATCATATTAGTTCCACATCATGCCGCAGAGATGGCGCTGCAGTCTATCTTTTCTAAATTAAGCGCTAGAGATTTGCCGTCTTGGGCAAAGTTTCTCAGTACGTCATTTGTCGTCTTTTGACATTATCATATTAGTTCCACATCATGCCGCAGAGATGGCGCTGCAGTCTATCTTTTCTAAATGAGGCGCTAGAGAAATGCCGTCTTCGGCAAAGTTTCTCAGTATGTTGTTTGTCGTCGTTTGACATTGTCATATTAGTTCCACATCACGCCGCATAGATGGCACTGCAGTCTATCTTTTCTAAATTAAACGCTAGAGAGTTGCTGTCTTCGGCAACGTTTCTCAGTATGTTATTTGTAGTATTTCAATATTATCATATTAGTTCCAAATTACGCTGCATAGATGGCGCTGCAGTACACTGAAGTATTTTTTCATTACGGTAGTAAAAAAACCTGCGTAAAAAAATCGCGTAAAAAACACGTTATTTTAAAAAACGACGTAGAAGTAAAAAAAAATAAATTTTATTTTGATTCGCAGTACACATGAAGTAAGTCAATAGCAACAGTGAAAAATAAAAGATTGCATGCCATCAGCATAACCAAACAAAAAAAAAAAAAAAATTGCACAATGAATCAATTGAATTGATCCTTCCTTCCGTTTATCGATCTTTCAAACTGACGTTTCTCTATGAACTGTCAACCGTGAATTAAAAGGGCGTCACCGGGACACACTTTGTAGCCGGCGGCAACTGCCCAGTGGGCTTGCCAACAAACTATTAGCCCCATCCCGCAGGAATCGGTCTTTCTTTCGGCCTCCCATGAACCTGTTCCGAAATAAACATTCCAGGAACAAATAATCAAATGGCCTTAAAACGTTAACAAACATCCTACTGACGAAATTTAATGAATTTTGATACCCATATTGCCAGAGTTTCGTTCTGAAATTTTTCTAGCTACTCAAAGCCCCACGGGAACCTGTTCCGGAATAATCAGTCCGGGGACAAATCATCAAATGGTCACAAAACGTTGACAAATAACCTACTGAAGAAATTTCACGAATTTTGATACCCATATTGTCAGGGTTTACTTCAGAAAATGTTTTTGACCACTCCAGGCCTCACGGGAACCTGTTTCGGAATGACCAGTTCAGGGACAAACGGTCACTCCGACGCCTACTTGTCTGATGAACTCAGGATTACAAGGAACAAACGCTTGAGAAAATTTCAAGCAGTTCGATACACATATTGTTATGGTTCCATTGAAAAATGCCTATGACCAGTCACGGACCCTTGGGGAACCTACTCCGGACTGGCCACTTTCATACATCCGATGGACCCAAAACAAGAAAAGTCAATCTGCTGAAGAAATTTTAAGAAGTTTCTACCAAAATCCACGATCAGTATCATTACATCAGGACATGCCCGTAGAAATCCGGATTTTCTAGAATTCAGAGAGTTCGAAATGGTCCATCGTGATAATAACTTGATAGAAAAGGAAATTCTTAATCCAAGGAGTCCAAATCTGTTGAAATCGGTTGAAAATTGCCGGAGATGTAGGCATTTTAGTTTTGTAGGTACCCGGGTACCCTGTCGGCCTTTTAAGGGGTAAAAAAGTTGGAACCCCTCCCCCCTTCCTTCTTGCCCGAAAATTCTGTTTACCCCTGCAATCAATTTTGACCGTCATTTTCTTGGATCTGGCAGAGTTTCAACTTCCTACAATTAAAAATCATTGAAATATCGCGAATTGAAATCCAAAAAGGTACCCGGGTACTCTGTCGGACACACAACGGTTAAACAAAATTTCAACCTCATGTGCATGAAATTAACCTGATAAGAAAAAATAGGCAATACAAGGAAATTAATGTGAAAACAATGATCCTTTGATAAAGAAAATGACTAACGTGAACACTGTTACTAATACAAACTACTTGGGAAAGTCTATTCTATTTCTCAAAATGGTGTTTCCTAAGCGGGCCCTCCGTGTAAAAAATATCTTTTCCAAATGAAGCTTTAGAGAGTTGCCGTTCTCAGTAAAGTTGGTTGAGAATGTAAAATATAGTCACTTGACATTATCAGATTAGCTCCAAATTACGCCGCAAATATGGCGCCGCAATCTAAATTGCCAAATCGTGCTATAGGAAGGTGCTGTCTTTAGAAAAGATGTTAATTGTATATAATAAAGGCATTCAAAATTCACGTTAGATCCAGATCGTACTTCAGAGATGGCGCTGCCATATTTACGGCATAATTTAGAACTAATATGACAATGTCAAAAGACGACGAATGACATACTGAGAAATTTTGCCACGGACGGTAACTCTCTAGCAATGCATTTGGAAAAGATAATCTGCATCGCCATCTCTACAGTATACATAATGTGGAACTAATATAACAATGTCAAACGACGACAAACAACATACTGAGAAACTTTGCCGAAGACGGCATTTCTCTAGCGCCTCATTTAGAAAAGATAGACTGCAGCGCCATCTCTGCGGCATGATGTGGAACTAATATGATAATGTCAAAAGACGACAAATGACGTACTGAGAAACTTTGCCCAAGACGGCAAATCTCTAGCGCTTAATTTAGAAAAGATAGACTGCAGCGCCATCTCTGCGGCATGATGTGGAACTAATATGATAATGTCAAAAGACGCCGAATGACACCCTGAGAAATTTTGCCGAAGACGAAAACTCTCTATAACTACTCTGGACTGTTTTGCTCACACATTGAATTAACAACCTCTATCCATTTGTAGCAGATTCCCGGTGGCCAATGTAACTGGAACCATGTTTTTCCACCACCAATACATTTTTATGACCATATACTTTCAATATGAATATGAAATATAATTTTTATTTCCTTGACTTTTTTTACGTCGTTTTTTGAAATAATTTTACGCGGTTTTTTTAAAACTTGCAACCAAAAAATTTTTTTTTCATACAACCGTTTCCCTTGCTACTGCCCAGGTCAATGAGCCTTGACTTCAATGTTAGGTCGGCCAGGAGGTGGAATTCAGACCGACAATAATGCGCAAATGACTATCCGTTGTAAACAACATTCGGTATCGACGCCTGCTACGGTAAAATTTGTAACAACTGAAGAAGCAGCATTGCCGGAAGAGGGAGAGCTGATCGAAGCTCCACCTGAGGACTACTGGAGTTGTGTCAAAGCAGCCATTAAAAACGCAGCAATAGGTGCCTCTGGGTTTATGGATAGAAATCGATAGAATGACTGTTTAAACAAGGAGTGTCAGATGGGTTTAAACTAGAAGAATGCAGCGCGGGCAATGATGCTTCAGCAAGAAACCCGTTAAAATGTGGAGCGATACAAACGAAAGTGAAGACAACAAACTCATCTTTTGCGGGATGATTAGCGCCACCTGGAGGAGTTGGAGTGCGAATAAGTAAAGCAGCTGTATTGTTCTCAAGAAACGCGAAAGTTCTACCATAAACTCATCGCATTTCGTAAAGGCTTTGTGCCACGAGCCGAAATGTGTCGGGATAAGGTTAAAGGTCTAGACGGATAGACGTGAGGTGATTCAAAGGTGGAAGCACTACAATGAATACCAGAATGGCTCAGAGGCGGAACATCAAGACAGCAGGATAAATTACCACATTTGAACGGCGGACGCGGGAGACGTGCCCACACCCACGAATAGCAAAGTAAAGGATGCCATCACATTGCTTATGAACAACAAGGCAGCTGGGAAGGATTGGAGCGGAACTTATGAAAGTTGGCCCGGATAAGTTGGCAAATTGGCTACACTACACAATTTAATACTCTACTAACTATATGGGGAAAATTTATTAAAACACTTAAAGATTTGCCCCATATCTCCAACAGATAGCAAATTTCATTTCCTTCAAAACTAACACTAAACGTCCCCTCAAAAAGGTAGTTCACGTTCACGTGCTTGGCGAAAATCCAAACTACTCTCACGCCAAGTTGGCGAAATTGTTGAATGTGGCTAAATCAACTGTTACCAACGTATTAAAAGTGTTCGGTGAACGTTTGTCGACAGCCAGGAAAGCTGGATCGGGGGGAAATCGAAAGCCGGAGGCCACAGCGACGACAAAAAGAGTTGCCCGCTATTTGGAGCGGAGCTCCAACCTCTCCGTCCGAGATGTCGCAAAGAAGCTGGGAGTGGCGTCTTCAACCGTGGATATAGCTAAAAAACGAGCTGGACTGTCGACATACAAAAAAGTGGTGACTCCAAATCGCGACGATTAACAAAACACGTCGGCCAAAGCACGACCGCGAAAGCTGTACACGACGATGCTGACGAAGTTTGATTGCGTGGTACAGGACGATGAAACTTACGTCAAGGCAGACTTTAAACAGCTTCCGGGACAGGAATTTTACACGGCAAACGGACGGGGAAAGGTGGCAGATATTTTCAAGCACATTAAACTGACAAAGTTTGCGAATAAATATCAGCTGTGGAAGGCCATCTGTACCTGTGACTTGAAGAGCAACGTTTACATTGTGACCGGAACCATCGACCTGGAAATTTATCTGAGCGAGTGCCTACAAAAACGTCTACTGCCTTTCCTGAAGCGACATAATTATTCCGTTCTATTTTGGCCGGATTTAGCATCTTGCCATTACGGAAAAAAGGCCATGGAGTGGTATGCTGCCAACAACGTTCAAGTGGTGCCAGAGGACAAGTACCCTCCCAACACGCCAGAGCTCCGCCCAATCGAACAATATTGGGCCATCATCAAGCAAAACCTCAAAAAGCTGCTGTGAGCGAGAAACAGTTCAAGGCAAACTGGCGTTCTGCGGCGAATAAAGTGGTCAGGGAGACTGTACAAAATCTTATGGCAGGTGTTAAACGAAAGACCCGGCAATTCGCATCCGGTAAAAAGGAAGCTTAGCTGAATATTCCTCCTGTATAATTATTAACTGAACTTCAAATGAAAAAGAATTTGACTCATTAATAAAATCTTTGATCGACTCACACACATTACTGTTAGACCAAATTTTAATCGGAACACCCTTTAATAGACTGCCATAACAGTCCCGAAGGCACCAAATTTTAACGACCAACTGATCAAGAATTGAAGAAACCAAGGGTCAATGTACAATAATTTGTCGGTTATAATGTTCTACAAAATCTCATAGAGGGTCTTATAATAAAAATCATCATTTAATTAGTGGGCTGGCTTGTTCATCATTGACTAAGAAAATTCTAGAGCTGTCAGTGAAATATTTATATTTTAATTTTTCTGCTTAAATATAACATATTTTTCTCAAGTATTTAAATAAATTGAGTTTCATAAAGGACAAAACCATCTCAAGAAGAACAGCAAATTTTGACAGCATCGAAGAAACTGAATCAATAGAGTAGGAATCATTGCTATCGAATTTGTTCTCATTTTCTACATTGTTTGAATGAAACATATAATTTTCTGCGTTATCTAATGTACATATATCTTCTTCTTTCTTAGCGTTTCAAGCTTATTGCTTTCGCAATTAGTTTATTAGCGTGCTCTCAACTTAGTGTTCTAAATGCACTTTTACAGTTATTAATTAAGAGCTTTTGATGCCAGGTACCATTTTTGCATTGGTATGATTATGTGGCAAGTACAATTATACCCTATGCCCATGGAGTCGATAAATTTTCCTTAACGAAAAATTTCTATATCAGACTGAGAATCGAGCCCTTTACCCACTGAGCTAAGGGAAGACCCACATATGTACATATATGGAATGCTCAATTTTACATCAATTCATGGGATATTCCATGTCAATTGAGGCCAGATATCGCTTGTTACATGAAAGATTGCAAACAATTTCGTTGTTAGCGCTTGTTTTGGCTTGCAATTGAACAAGGGGTAATTTTATGCGTCATTTGATATGTTGTTTTCGTTATACCGATTCGTAATCAACTCCAGAGTAAAAGCTTACACCGCTCCCACCTGTGACCTGTAAAACCATCCTAGTGTTACACGTGAAATCAATAAAGCCCAATTAGAGTAAGGAAGCATAGAGTCTGTTTTTACTTCCAAACTTGAATTAAATTGCTTATAAGTAGGTCAGTCCGTACTCATATAAGAGCGATTGAATAGCAAAACACTACCACCAGATAATGATTAGATATTCATAAATAGTAAAAAAAAAGAAGAAGAAAAGCGGTAAAACTAAAACCTTCCACCCATCATCAGTACTCACCCAGGTTCTCCGAGGAAGCGTTGATGTCCGTCACCCGTGGGCAGCGTCCGGTTCGTGCGCTGCCACTGCTGGCGCCTCCACTGCCACCCGGTGGTTTCGCATTGCCGGGCGAGTGCAGCGATTGGCTCTTGTGTCGCCGGATCGTCGGCAGCCGGGCCACGAACGAGGCATTGTGCTTGAAGCTCGAGGACGCCCGCCTGATAAGCGAAATTTGACTCAGTCCATTTCTTCACAATATTGATATTATGGTTTTTGGAAATTGAAGGATATTGGATTTTGTGTACGTTTGTGTATGGGTATGTATGTGTCAATATATTGTATTTTAGCACGTTTGAAGCAAATACCCGATTGATACAGAAAAAAACGTATGTGCATGGATATCAAAGAACAGAACAAAGAGCATTGGATGCGTAGAGAAAAAGAACATTGAAAGCATGTTTGAACCCACATCAGAAAACAATTTCATCACATTCAAGCCATATGATATCGGGGCACGAGGAGATAAAAGTCGCATTGTTTAAGCCACCGTTCGTGTTTGTGTGTATCACGGTGACACACGGTAGAGGGAAGGATGGAGGAAATTCAATATTTACAATAGTTTGGTTTGTTTTCGATGTGATTCAGCAAGGGTCGAACCGTGACATGTGTCCATCGGGTGTTGGTTTGATGATTTTGTGGTGATCATCAGTTTCGCCCCCGCCGGTATGTGTATGGATTGGAGTGCACGGTGGAATTTGTTGTGCAAACCGAAAAACGGTTTTTGTTCGGATTTCCATATTGCGTGGTGTTTTGGTGGTGTGGTATTCCGATGTTTGATGAACGGAGTGACACATAGAGGTTAACAGTGGTTCGTGCAAGTATTTGCATACAAATATATGTACATTGGATGGCAGCATAGGTAATGATAGAACAGCAACGGTCAGTGCGAGAAAAATACATGGAGACGCATGATGATAACGGCATTTGCAAGCAGCAGTAGAAAGTCGAATAGCCATATTGACAGCGGCAGCAGTGGTAGCAGCAACATAGCGGCAGCGTATTGGATTGATAGAGAAAGATGATGATGTTGGTTTGATTGATGATTGCCAACAGTGACATGAAAGTAAAAAAATAAAAAGACAGAGAAAACAAAAATAATGAACGTAAAACAATTATGCAAACTCAACCCGAAAGGAAATCTCTATGGTTAGTGCAAAGGGGAAATAAACACATGGAAAAGAGGAAATGAAATGGACATCGTTCAACGTTTTTTTTTCTTTTGTTATTCACCTGATCAAGAGCTGCTATTGGAATACATTGTGATTAAAATAATCCCATGCATTGTATAAATACACACTTTCAATATTGTAATGTGATCTTGAAAAATTGTACTAAATGTTAGTTCTAATACTGGTAATTTTCGGATCATGGATAAATAAGCAATGCATTACATCATTTGATTTGCCATATTTATTTATTTCGATGTTTTCACCACTTATCAAAAGTTTCCAGCTTGTTTATGACATACTTATCTTCCGGTGGTGAAACGTGTAAAACGAGAAAAGAGCTTTTATGTTGCACGCTCATGGGGTCAGGTGCGACATTCGCCAAAATTACCTTGAGTGTGGGGCTCAGACGTTTCCTTGGGTGGAACAGCGTAACCCGAGTGGTTCAAACGAATCGTCGTTGTGAAATTTATGATTGTCAGCTGATTTAGAAAGCGCTGAAAAGGATCATAGCAAACCCAGGACTGTCAGATAATGTCATAATGAAATACGGTGCCGCTCGTACTACCTTTAGGGAAATCCACCTGCGAGCAGGATTTCGTTCTTACCGAGCAAGTTAGCAACTAAACAGGACGTTGAAGAATAGTCTAGTGAGCAAACCTCGCGCTTGGAAGTTATAGGACTAGGTTTTGACGAAGTTTTAAGGATCCCTGCTCATGGAAGATGAAACCAACGTGGAAACGGTTTCGCCTTCTTGGTGAATTTTTTGTATCTAGTCTCGGCGAGACGAGATATCTCCGGCAGATTAAGCGGCCAATTATAGATATCGTGTCGATCGTCACTTTGCTTGACAGGTATATTTCGCTATTACAAGCGTCACATGTTGTCGAGTAAGAAT
Source organism: Aedes koreicus (assembly GCA_024533555.2). Taxonomy (NCBI): domain Eukaryota; kingdom Metazoa; phylum Arthropoda; class Insecta; order Diptera; family Culicidae; genus Aedes; species Aedes koreicus. The sequence continues at coordinate 351,752 of JAHHFK020000921.1, read as the reverse complement.
TTGTTTTGATACGCGTTTTTACCGACAAGTAGTAATTGGCTGAGCAAGGTAAGAAATACCTTCAACCATTTTTCTTTTCTCAGGTGAATCAACAAAAAAAAAAAACAAAAAAAAAATATTTCAATAATCTCCACTCCTATTAAAATAAAACAAATTACCGTCGGTTCGAACGGTTCATCGAATTGTTTAAAACTAATGTGGATATCATCAGAGAAGTGGAGTTGGAGTAATTGACCTAGATAATCAAGTCATTAGAATCACCGATACGCCTTAGGTCGGAATGGCAAAAAGATAGTTTTGACTTTTTTGTATGAATATTATTACTTTTAACTTTGCGCCGTGGGCTTCAAATGGTGAGTTGCAACTTCGAAGGAGGGTGCGCCCGACCTCCAGCCCCCATAAGTTCCTATCCCACGCCTCCACGAGTCATATGACCACAAAAGGCTGCCAGCTGAAACATGGAGACGCCTCAGCGTAAGGCACTCGAAGGATTTTTTGACTAGACAAGGGTTCGTGGAGTCGCCAGTTCCTTGTCACGTGAAGAAACGCGGCCTTTTGGCCGTAGTCTTGCGAAGGTCTTCATTGAGATCGACTGGCTCTGCTACAACAAGCCATCACGTAAGCTTTTTTCTCGGAGTAACCGGCTGAAGATAGTCCTGCAGACATAGTTAATCCTTGCACTGATGGTGTGTTCTTATCACATCACATCACATATTACTTTTAACTTTGCGCCGTGTCGATATCGTAACCAATGAGGTACAACCTAGGTGTGATTATTGCTAGTTGAAAACTAATATTACTTTTGTGATCCACCAAATTGGTGTTTGAGCCCAGTCGGTGGCCACACGGATGACTCAGAACATGATGAGATTTTGAAGCTTTTAAATCTTAGAACTCTGATTTTTTTTTCCAACGTACATTTAGCATCATTTCAGTGCATTGGCACTTGGCATTTGGAAATTTACACTCGAGTAAAGTGGTTTGTAAGATTGGTCCTCGATTCCTTAAAGTATAGGTAAAAAATACCCATTTAAGGGACACTACCTATCTAGAAATTCAAAAAAAAACAACTCAGACCTTCAGAAAGAAATTTTCTCGAATTTAGGAAGGGACTTTCTCGAAATAAAAACTTTTCCGGAGGTTAGGAAGAAACTTAAAGTATAAAGAGCACTTCTTAGTAGTTCAATCAGAAATATCCCAGAAATTTAGGAAAAAAACATCCCCAAAGTTCAAGATTATACTTCCCAGAAGTTCAGATGGAAAGTTCCCTGAAATGCAGGTGGGGACTTCTCAGAACTTCAGAAAACCTCCATCCTTATCCCGGACCAGTTTGGTTCGCGGCACGAAGCCTTTGTGGGATTCGTTGATTTTTTTTTATAGGATCTTCAGGATTTCTTGAGAACGAAACATTCATTTCTCAAAACTCTTACTCCTCCAGACAGTGCGTCTCATTAGGTAACGTCCATTAATTACGTCACGCAAAAATTGCTTTCTCCCCCCCACGTTTTTTGTATGGACCTTCCTTCATAATTATTTAACCTCCATTATTCAATTTGACGAAATTTGCTGAAGAAATTTAATCTCTATCTCATCTACGTTTCGTTTTATAACAGTGTTCCTAACTTTCCCTAGGGTGGTTATTGAAAAACACAGTTTTTTTGCTCTATTTTTTTTTTAATTTCAAATTGAATTTGAAAACATTGTTACCATTACTTTTAGGGCATTAAATGACGCACACTTTTAAGGTTCAATTTTTAGCTATTGTTTAATTAAGTAAACGAGGTTGAAGGATAAAAAAAAACGTTTTAAAAGACATCTTACTCCCTCATTTGCAAATTTTTACAAAAATGGAGCACGTATACCGAAAGTATGAACTTTCAACAACAAAATGTATTCATAATCGTTTGGCCCTTCTCGTTCCCTTCTGTGAAATACGCATTACAAAATTGTTACTTTTGCATTTTTTTCTGCATAACTTTCGGTCATGATCATCAACAACGAATCAAAGAGCGTGATACTTTTATGACATTGTTTGTATTTTTATATATACTGATCTTCATTTATTTACTAACATTTACAGCACAGACAAACAGACATACAACATTGTACATTTTCCACTATAAATCATCGTCACTAAAAAACTAGCACCATCTGTTGAGCACATAACTGGCACTGGCGTACGATTGATAATTTTTTTTTAATCAATTGGTAAATATTTAATAAAATTTTATAAAACGTCAAGACAATGCACTTTGATCCAGCATACAAACCTAGGCGCAATGTTACGTTTTTAGTCTTAGTTTGAAATTTTGGGGAAAAGTTGTCTTACACAAATATGATTTTAACGTAAGGTTTTTTTTTTTGTATCAATGAAAACAAGGGTGGTGCTTGGGCTTCAAATGGTGAGTTGACAACTTCGAAGGAGGGTGCGGCCGACCTCTCGTCCTCACAAGTCCAGCTGAACAAGGGAATCGAATATGCGTGCCATCAACTAAGAAACATTTGAATTGACCATTTATTGCGTGATCGATGAACAAACTGTGAGTGTTATGTCTGTTTGTTATGAGCTTTCTTACGACACGAGCATGGCATTTGGCGTTGGTGACGCTTCATCAAGAAGTTGAAAGGAATTTTTTTAGTAAATATTCAATCGATAAATATTTAATAAAATTCTATAAAACGTCAAGATAATGTCAGATAAACAAGGGTGGTGCTTGATTCTACCAATACCAACATTTTTACTCAAACATGAGATTTTTTATTTGTGTGACAATAAGAACCATTCTGATTTATTGAAAACACATAAAATAGAAGGGCCTCACTATAAGAAGAAAAAATCTTTGTGGAATACAACTGCGCTCTTAAATTTCAAACCTAAGCTGAAAACATTACTTTTCGTATAAAGGTTGACAAAAAGTAAATTGGTACGCCCCTCGCGCGCCGCTAGCAAGCCACTAGTGTTGGGCATCAAAAATCTTTGACAGTGGTTTGTTTAAACTTCTATAGAGAACAACAGGTGCAAGTTTGATCAAAGTAGTCCATCGCGTTCAGAAATAACGTAAACTCGAAAGAAGAAAAATATTGTGCAAAAACACCTGAAAAATCCAAGGTGGTCCAGTTGCAAGTGCTGATGATGCCGAAAACAACAGTTTGTAGAGTGCTCAAAACCTATAAAGGTGCCTGAGTGTGGAAGGGACATCGGATCTACGAAAAACTGGAACCAAGGATCGTCAGCTGCGCAACAAGGTGCGTAAAGCCAACCCCGGTCTTTCGATCCGAGATGTGGCCAAAAGGTACAACGCCAACATTCAAACGGTGCGGAAGATTCTTGCCAGCGAAGGATACAAGTCGTACAAAGCCAGTAAACATCCGAACTGGCACATGAAGCAGAATTCCGTGGCCAGAAAGCGTGCAAGGCTCTTGTACGACCGTGTTTTGACGAAACACGAGGGCTGCACTTTGATCGATGACGAAACAAAAGTCCAACTCAATTTTAAGCAGCTTCCCGGTCAAAAGTTTTACATCGCGACTAGATGTGAGGATGCGCAGGGAAGATTCAAGTTCCTATTTGCTGACAAGTTTGCGGAGAAGGCAATGATTTGGCAAGCGATTTGTAGTTGTGGTCTGAAAACGGAACCATTTGTCACATCCTCGACGATGACATCCCAAGTTTACATCGATGAATTCCTAAAAAAGCGTGTATTGCCATTCATCCGCAAGCATAGGAGCAAAGTAATATTTTGGCTTGATTGGGCCAGCTGCCACTACTCCAAGGTGGTTATGGAGTGGTATGTTGCCAACAAGATCGATTTTGTCCTCAAGCAAATGAATCCTCCGAATTGCCCGAAATTTCGACCAATCCAAAAATGCTGGGCAATTTCAAAGCAGCGACTTCGCCGAAGCGGCGGGTACATCCAGCAAATGCAAGTAAATGGAGGAAATGTGCTGATTCCGTGCCCGTTTCCACCGTGTGGGCGCTGATGGGCTCCATCATGAGGAAGGTTCGAGATTTCGTTCGAACGGGAGAAATGTAACCATCTCATGCTGTAACTTTGAAGTTTTAATAAAAGTACTCTAAAGCTAACTTATTGAATCACGAATTACAGGTCTTTTTGTGTGTACCAGTTTACTTTTAGTCTGCCTTTAAATTCGCATTCTGGAATGAGCTACAATATTCTGGTTAATGTTCAGGGCTCGGATAGGTTCCCATAAACCTGACTGAAATATGAAACCTATTGGCACCTCTTGGTGCCATAACAAAACCAAATTGATTTCTAGTGGCTTTCATAAAACTGTAATAAATCTTAGTAAAGCTGGATGGTTTTGGCAATGTTGCTTGGGCATCCGAGATATCAAAGTACTGCCGCCCTAATAAGCTAAACAAAACCGCTGTCACTGTGTCAGCTGTGTAGCATTTTGATTGGCTCACTTGGGATTATTACACTTTTACGCACTACCAAGCGTCTCCAGCGTTCCACCTAAGTAACTCGCATAAAAGATATGCTTGTTACCTTCCTCTGCTCATAGGGTGAAACCATATGCTAGCCAAAGCAGAAACAGAATGATCGAACCAATACAAGGAACGTGCCAGTCTCTCGGGTTTCCTCGAGCTATCCTGTTAATGACCCTTATAAATGTCGCACTCTTAGCGTCGCAGTTGGTTTCTCTTGCACCACTTATGGCCCATAGGAACGGAGACGCTAAAACGTGCCACGAGTTTTACCTTCTTTCGAGGTGCGGAAAGTTTTGCCCTCATTGAAACTTTTCTTCACACGCGAGCTTGAAACTGGCTAACGAAGTGCCATAAAGTGGGATCAACTATGTTTGATAGTTTTCCTTTCTCATTTTACTGGTGTTGTTTCTTCAGAACTTGGATGGGTTTCATTGTCGCGACTTTTTTGCTGGCAGATGAAAAGTGGGAGATGAAAAACCTATTTGCATAAGCAGCATATCCCTTACGAGCAGGCAGAAGAAGGTCCCATTCTGGGTCGTTCTGCGGTGGACGTACTCTATTTATAGGGGACTGTTGAAGCTCACCCCCGACTTCGTATGGTGGGAGGGAGCTCTGTCATCTATCTACAGTACGAGTGGAGCACGATTTTTCAGTGGTGATTTTTTTTGCAACTGCAACTTGGTTAATTCAATTGCATACTTTATGCAAATGTGATTGCTTGCAGATGCACACTGCTTCTTCTTGCTACTGATACTGCCAATTCAGCGAGTGCTAGTTTCATATCGCAAAAGAAAGATGCTCATGTCTGTGAGGCAGCCTTGGAGTGTCTTAGTCGGTGGCGGTAACGACTGCAAATGTGTCACTCATAATTCACAACCGCATAAGAACGTTTGGAACTAAATCATTGCATAGAACTTTCTGATTGAAGCAGCTGTTTAGAGACTATAGTACCGGAAAAATGTAAAAAATTGTTTGGCAAATTGGAAAATCGATTTTTCAGCACAGTGTACTTCTCATTATGCTAAAAACAAACACTCAAATCACAAAACAAAACAGCAAGCCTCTGGTATTAAATCAGAAGAGGAAGTGAATTTCAGTGAGTTGTTAACAAAATAGTTTTGTTTTGCCAATGAAGAAGAAATATGGGGTAACGATATATAATCACAGAGAACAGACGTTCATCTTCGGTCTGCTACTTGTGTAAAACTTTAAACCGACTTTTCAATTGTATGTCGTTATGCTCCTTGTAGGCGGCGCTACGGTTGTGTGATAACTGTCATGTAAATATGAATAGAAAGCTTAGCACATAACCTGAAAAGTTTTGTTTGTTTTTCTCTTAACTTGCTTCTTATACCGACTGCCCATATTAACTTTTACACACGTTTTCACGTTTTTCAAGAAAAGGTATATGGACATCAATGTCTGTTCTCTGTAATATAATCAAAAACAACAAAATTCTATTCAGAAATAAATAAATTCCAACAGCATTAGGATGACAAAAAATTGTCAAAGTGTTTTCCATGGATCAAATTTTATCCATATATTTTTTTTTTTTTTGTTCATTATAGAGACTTTCAGCTAAAAGCTGGTTCGTCTCTTTATCGAAAGAAAAATACGAGGAAGAGTCCTGAAGGGGCCCTCCCAAATTTTGGGGGATGAATCCCCTTATTATAATAAGTTTTCACCCAATACGAGGAGAGTCCAGTAGGGGCCGTCCAAGTGTTGGGGACTTTAAGTCCCTTATTTAATTTAATTTTTTTTTGTATTTTCTAGTCTGTTTACGTTAGTCCTGTTCTTTCCGATTTTCCGATCCATTATTTTCCAATCATTTCCTTCCGTTGCTGAGTTGTTTTCTAGTTGTTCTTAAGTTTTAGGGGGAGAGAGAGAAGCGGTTGGCACCGGCAGTAGGCATCGTGGAGGGGTCCGCTACCGGTAACTCCTTTTTCTTTCCTCTGTGTGACTCTAGATCTGGTAGAAAAGGCTGGTATCCTTCAAGGAGAAGAACACCGCTGCGATTGATGAACCCCCCGCCCACCTTCGACACAGACCATTCCCCCCCCCCCCCCCCAGCCAACCCACCCCCCCGTCCCCCCACTCACCTTCCCTTCCGCGGCCCTTGGGCCCCCCCTTAATTCCCTTTTTTTCCCCCAAGAAGAATTCCCTGGTGCCTTTCCCCAGCACATAGCCATTCTTCGGCCCATTTGTTCTCGATGATCTTGGTTTCCCACGATTTTATGTCAGGAGCTGGGACCAGATTTGTGTAAAGTGCCTGTCGTCTCCCGGAAGCTGCTAGGTGGTCGGCCGCTTCATTTCTCGGAATTCCGGAATGACCCGGAATCCATATAAACGTTGTATTCGGTGCTGCCTTCCACTGAATCTTTTGGATCTAAGGATGTCTGGTGTTGTCCGACTCTAGTGCGGCCACTACGCTGGCTGAATCCGTAAAAATCTGAAAACGTTGCACTGATTTGGGAGGCGATGACAGGTGACCAGATCAGGCCCAGAGGCACCCACACCAACTCTCCCTAGCGCTCGTGATCCGTCTGAAAAACGGGCAGTGTGATTTGCATAGCGGGTTGATTGCAGCTCAGCTACTTCTGATGGCAACCGTGTTGGAACCTGCTTTAAATTGGTTTTTGATTGACGGGTCAGTTCTTGTTTTTAGCATGTTCCAGCCCCTGGCTCCACACCATAAAGGGTGATACGGTCAAAATTTGGTCAAGGGAAAACGCGTGTAAATCGGTGAAATCGTTTATTTAAAAAATCAAATTAAATTTCTTTTCAAGTTCAATTAGTATAAAAATTCAGGAAAAATATTCAGTTAGGCTTCCGCTTTTCCAAATCCGAATTGCCGGGCCTTACGCTTGACCCCTGCCATCAGATTTTGTACAGCCACCTTGTCCACCTTCTTCGCCGCAGAAAGCCAGTTTGCCTTGAACTGCTGCTCGTCCTTAGCAGTTTTTTTGGTCTTCTTTAGGTTCCGCTTGACAATAAAGGGTGTCCACGATGAAATTGCCACACTATGAAATTGCTCTAACTTTTTAACCGTTGGGTAGAATTTAATGAAAATTTGGGTGGATTTAGTTCATAGTGCATTATTTACATCCTGCAAAGTCCTTAAAGTCCTGTGATCAAAACTCGCGGAAATGGAGTCGAAAGAACAGCTCGTGCGTGATAAAATCTTGCGCATTCATCACGAGAACAAGGATCTCTCGCATCGTTCCATCGCGCAAACGTTGGGAATCGCGAGTTCCACGGTGTCGCGAGTGATTAAGCGGTTCGAGGAACGGTTGACCACCGATCGGAAGCCCAGAAGAGAAGGAAAAAGTATTCCGTACAACACCAAAGTCACAACCGCGTAGTTGGGGCCTTCAACCGAAATCCGAACGCCTCCGTTCGGGATGTGGCTTCTCCAAGAAGCTGCACCTAAGCCGAAGTTTCGTCCAGAAGGCCAAAACTAAGGCTGGGCTTCGAACGTTCAAGGTACAAAAGGCCCCTAATCGCGACGAGAAGCAGAACCAGTCCGCCAAAACCCGTGCCAGGAAGTTGTACCTCCAACATGCTGACGAAAGTTGAATGCTGCATCATGGACGACGAAACATATGTGAAGGCCGACTTCCAACAGATCCCCGGCAACCTGTTTTTCACGGCCAAGGATAAGTTCAGCGTTCCGGAGCATGTCCGCACTCAGAAGATGTCCAAATTTGCGAAGAAATTCCTGGTTTCGGCAAGCCATCTGCACGTGCGGGAAGCGGAGTGCACCTTTCGTGACCCAGGACACGATGAACGGACAGGTGTACAGAGAAAGAGGTGCCTCCAGAAGTGGCTGCTTCCTCTCCTGAAGGCCCACAACGTCTTAACAATCTTCTGGCGCCCCACCCCCCCCCCTCCACACCAATCTCACAACGTCCCCTCCCTCTCCCCCCCAAACAAAATATTATTTCTCATCCCTAAAATTTGATGCAATCGGTGAACTCGAATTTTCATCAATTTTGTTTGCTTCCGCCCTTTCCCATTTTCTCAATTGGTGCTCTCTTGGGTCTTCCGCCACCTCACTTTTGCGCTCCACTCCATGGCCTTTTTACCGTAATGGCAAGATGCCAAATCCGGCCAAAACAGTACGGAACAACCGTGTTTCTTCAGGAAAGGCAGCAGACGTTTATTCAAACACTCTTTCACGTAAATTTCTTGGTTGACAGTCCCGGAAGCCATGAAAATGCTGCTTTTCAAAGCCACAGGTACAGATGGCTTGCCAAACCAGATATTTCTTTGCGAACTTTGACAGTTTCGTGTGCTTGAAAATATCTGCTACCTTTCCCCCTTCCTTTGCCGTATAAAACTCCTGTCCCGGAAGCTGCTTGTAGTCGGCTTTGACGTAGGTTTCGTCGTCCATTACCACGCAGTCAAACTTCGTCAGCATCGTCGTGTACAGCCTCCGGGATCGCGCTTTGGCCGTCGTATTTTGTTTATCATCGCGATTTGGAGTCACTACCTTCTTGTAAGTCGATAGTCCGGCTCGTTTTTTGGCTCGATGCACGGTTGTAGACGATACACCCAGCTTATTTGTGCATCTTTCAACGCCTGTCGCATGACTCCGAAATAAGTATTTGTTCCACGTCCAGCGCGGAATGCATGTTTTCTCTTATCCAAAAGGCGTTCTTCGTTAAGAAATCCCATCAGCCTCCTGTTGGCCATTCTCTCCAGGACTTTTGAGATGCAGCAGGTCAGGGATATTGACCGGTAATGGGATGCTTCGTGTCCAGGAGTGTCTGGCTTTGATATTGGCACTACGAGACTGTGTCTCCGTCCTTTGGGCAACGATTCACTCATCCGCTCTTGGATAAGGAAAAATGAAGCTCGTGGATATTGAATGGTTGATTTATGTCCATCGCAACTTCGTCATCTGAGATGGTGACGTTAACGATAGAATCTGCTGCTACTGAGTTCTTTCGAATGAATTCAGATCTGTAGCCCCCTAACCCACTGAGGGCAGCGAAGTATCTTCCTAGCAGATTAGCAACTACTACCGGGTCCCTTGTGGTGGAATCACCGTCATTTAAAGCCATTTCTCGGGCTCTCCGCTTACCACGCATGGCGTTGACCTTAGACCATAGGTCGCTTGTGCTCTGTTCGGGATCTATTTCATTAATGAAGCTTTCCCAGCTGTTCTGCTTGGCTGCTTTTACAACATCTCTGCATGTATTTCGTTGCTCTCGGTAGATTCTGGCCGCGGTTTCTCGGTCTGGATGACCAAATGGAAGGCGCTTCATTACCCGGAGTGCTTTTCGTCGGGCTTATACCGCGATCTTGGTATCCGCAGACCACCAATGAAGTGCCTTCTTGCCTGGGTTAGGGCTGGTTCTTGGTATTGCTTCCACAGCGGCGGAGAAAATGAGTTCCGTAAATTCTTCGATATTGTTGGGTTGTTTTTCGTCGCATAAAGTGTTTAACACTCGGTGGTTGGACGCCCAGTCTGTTTCCTTATATAGCCACCTTGGCCTATGAGAAAGCTCAATTGGGGCCTCGTTGAGCTGTATTCCGATTGGATGAGAATAGTCTTGGGACTAGGCTCGCGCTGGCAAACGACACGTCGATGGATGATTCTTGTTCACCGCGAGTGAAAGTCGTCAATTTGTCATTTAGAAGAGTCATATTCCGGTTTTCAGCTAAATCTTTAACGTCGATACCCCGCCGGTTTGAGGGATGTTTCCCCCAGTGGAGGTTGTGTCCAGTGACATCTCCCATAAGAAGAATTCGCTCTTCCAGGGACTCGAGAAACTTATCCAGATGGTTTCTGAAATCAGGCTCCTTTCTGCAGGGGATGTAGATGGAGACGATGGTGACTACAATTGGTGACTTTAATCGTATGGCCACTGCTGGAAGATCTGTATTTGCTCCTACTCGAACGAATGGCAGGTGGGCGAGCACATCAATTCCCGCAAAATGGTATATGTTATCTCTTTTTTTGACAGTCCTCCTATATGTCTCAGAAAGAGTCCGATTCATTCGTGTGGTTTCCACTCTGTGGACTTCCTTTAGAGCCACGATACTTGGATTGTAATCACGTACCAGGATCTCTAGGTCCGGAAGGTTATTCATGTAACCGTTTATATTCCACTGGATCGCCAACCAGTTGGTGTTGGCTGGTAGTGTTCTGGGGCTACTTGTGGTCTGAGGTCTCCGTGGACTTGTTGTGATGTGGTTGCTGTAGTTGGAATCATCGGATGAGATGCTGGATGTCAGTGTCGGTCGTGAGGCGGACCCCACCCGAGCAGAAGCGAATAACTTGATAACTGGCCTTGGTATTTATGAGCTCAGATTAAGAGGTAAAATACCTGAGGATAATACCATCAAATTGTTCCCACAATGTCAGGCGAATACCGAATTGAGGTAAGACAACACCAAAATAATACCTCCAAGGTGACCAGATGCTTACCCAGGTATCCGGAATATCAAATTTAGTTATTCTAGAGACATTTTGCTTGCAATTCTTAGGTATTTTGCTTAGGTATTTTACCTCTTAATCTGAGATCTTTAATACCAAGGCCAGTTATCAAGATCAAAATTAGGTATTCATATGCTTTTGTGTTCTGCTCGGGCAGCAGAGCTCCACCGGAAGAAGCAGTCCGCGAGGACCCGGCTACCGGCAGAGGTGATGGAGCCGCGGAAAAATAGGACGATACCAGCCCCCTTCCTCCGCCCTTCCCCCCCCCCGGCGCTTTCTCCCCCCCCTCCCACCGGGTTTTATTTTTTTCCCCTTGACTCCGACCGCTGCCTGCTGCCTTCCTTCCTTCCGGTTCTGTTCGCTGGCTGGTTTCTGACACGCTCCCGCCCGGTCGCTCCCCCCGTTTGGTCGTGTTTTTGTTTGATTTTTATCTCTAGATACTAACAAAACGCGACGCGAGACAAGACACAACGCTTATCGTTCTTACAATTAAAAAAAAAACCTTTTGGTCGACCGGTTTCGGTCGCATGTCTGGCATCCCGGGATTATGTTCGACTGATTACACAAATCTTCGTACGCTGTTGCGTAGTTGTCAGAAGAGAAGAGATAGTTACTGAATTCTCAGCTTTGTCATGTTAAACAGACATGATGTGATGGGAGGATCGTCTTCATTCATGAGCGGTTCGGATGAATTGGAGATAAACATCGATTCCCATGCGTTTAGGTCAGACGGTTTCCTTACTGTTTAAATTAATTTTGCATTTTTCCAGTCAATATGATGTTCAAAACCCGTCGCATGTACCGCTGCTGCTGATTCATTCAGTTTCCGTTTATCAACAGCGTTTTTGTGTTCTTTTAAGCGAACCTTTACTTTGCGGTGGGTTTGGCCGATGTACACAGAGGAGCAGTCCTGGCAGGGAATTTGGTAAATCCCCGAATTTTCGTCCAGTGGAACCTTGTCCTTCAAATTGCATAGGACGTCGCGTAAAGTGTTTTCGCTTTTGTAAACTATGTGTAATCCTTTTTTTTTTTTTTTTTTCTTTTTTTTTTTTTTTCTTTTTTTTTTTTTTTATTTTCGTGACTTTAGGATATAGCGGTCGGCTGATTCTTGTATTTTTTTTTTTCTCTGGTTGAAGTTGGTATGTTTTTTTTTTTTGGGTTTCTTTTTTTTTTTTTTTGGTTTTTTTCCCTGAACTCTTTTTCGTAGCCATGCATCTCAGCTGCCTGGTGGATACGTTCTTTTTCTTCTGTGAATTCTTGTTCCTCCATAGGTACATTATATAGACGGTGTGCCATGGAGTGAAATGCTGCTTGCTTTTGGGATCCAAAGTGATTAGAGTCGGATGTAATGTACCGATCAGTCGATGTCGGTTTACGGTAAACTCCGAATTTCAATGTGTTGTCCTCTTTTCTGGTGATCATTAAAACCAGGAAAGGTATTTTTCCGTGTATTTCTTTTTCTACCATGAACTTGATTGAGCTGTGTCGTGAGTTAAGCATCCTGATCGTTTGTTGGTCTTTTCACCGGTGTTGATCCCCCCCCCCCGGGAAAATAGTTCCTTCTCACTCACCTCAAGTCGCTCAAAAAATGCTTAGACCAAACGATTGCTTGTATAATTTTCCTCTAAATGTGAAAACATTCTGGTTCATGCAAACCTCAGCCACAAGAAGATACGCCTCAATGCGAAAGTGAGGCGCTACTGCATTCTAAATGTCGACTGGCCTCGGCAATTCCTGAATAGTGCCGCAACATCAAACGATACCAAAATTTCACCTCTTCTTACCTCAAGCCCTTGTAGCTGCGGCGCTGTGGGTAGTACTCGCTTGTCCGTTTCGCTAAACTAGATCTTGGCCTTGACTCCCTCGGTGTCCTGCGAGGGATACGGGGGTGAAACCCGCTTGTCCGTCTCGCTATTAGCCGTCAGGTGCCGAGGGTGGACTGCCAGTTTCGGTCCTCCAGAGACTTTTGCACTGACAGGGCTTCGGCTAGCCAAGGTAGTTTCTTCCGTTCTTGGTTTTGGTGTTGTCCTTGTGTTATTGTAGTCATTATCAGTGTATTTGATTTGTGTGTTGTCTTCTCTAACTCGTTGAATGTAGCTGTCCTCGTTGGCTGCTGGGGGAGCCATTAATGGTGGTTTGGTTGACATTTGTGTTATGGTGGTTTGACGAGAGAGGACTTCGCTAATCGGAGTACAGGAGTTCATCCATCGAATCAGAGCCTGCTAGCTCATCCGATGAAATATTTAGGTAAGCGTTTTCAGGGTTGCTTGCATTTTTATTGGAGATGACATATGTTGCTGTTCCCTGAGCCTGATTGTTTTGTTTTCCCTTTATCTTTTTGGGCAGGATTTCTCCGCTGTCTTTTTTGATCAATGTTTTTATCTCTTCCGCGGAATGCGAGGGAGTCCCATTATTCCGGATTCTGCTGCTTTCCCTTCGGTCTTGACTGGACTTAAGCTCAGAATGTCTGTCTTGCCTAGAGTTCACACGGCTTCGATGTCCATCTTTGCTATGATCATTTGTGCTTGCCTTTCGGGGGGATCGAGATCGGGATCTTCGGTTTTGTTTTTGAGTTTCACTGTTGTCATTTTTTACCTTTTTTATGGCACAGGTTGACTTGGAGACTTTCGTTGTGACTGTCTCCATTTCTACGTTGTCCTGGGTTTTTGTACTGTTGCTAGTGGTCGGTTGTATTGAAAAATTCGCGGCTAAGGCGGCTTTCAGTGTGGCGATCTCAAAGTCCTTTTGAGTGAGTTCCTGATCCTTACTTCTGATTGCGTTGACGAGCTCGTCAACCTTGCTCTCCATGTATTCTAGCTTCTGGTCCTTTTTACCAGTTTCGACAACAAGCTTGTCGAATTGGGCATTAATTTCTGCGAATCGTGCGTCGTTCCCTTCGGCGACTACGATGGCAGCGTCGTTGGGTTTGTGACCTTAGAATAGAACGGTAGGCTGATCCTTCCTTCATTTCATGTGGTGGTTAGCGTCGTATATCCTTCGAGCAGCTGGGTATCCAATGCCCTGATTGACCATGATATGTTGAATATCCACCTCTTTCAGGTAGTTCGGAAATTTTTTGCTTGCAACCGGATGGGTATCACTTTTGCAGTTCTTGCAGTAGGGTCGCTCTTGGCACGGCATTTCGGGAGTGTTTGTGTGGTTCCCACTGCAGACACCACACACCAGATTTTTTGCAGAGCATCGTTTCTTGGGGTGTCCATAGTCAAAACACCCGTAGCAAAGCATTGGCGTAGGGTAGTAGGGACGAGTTCGCGCTCTAATTCACCCAAAACTAACGCTCTGTGGCACTACGGTTCCGTCGATTGTTAAGATGATTGTTGGAGTGGGTACAGCATCTTTACCTTCCTTTTTCGTTATCCTTCTGAGATCCTTTACACCTTGGTTTTCCAATTCTTTGAGTAGTTCCTCATTTGTGTATTCAACGGATTCTGGACAGTACACTACACATCGGCATTGGTTTCTGGTTGAGTGCTCCGCAATTTCGATTTTTGTCCCGTGAAGCAGTTTGTTCATTTGCTCCAGTTTGTCAATTTGTCCTTGGTTCCTCAGTTTGATTATATACAAAATCCCTTTTGCTTCCGGATACGCATCCTTATTCCGGACGCCAAGGAAGGTTTCGAAGGCTTTTCGTATTTCGAACGGTCGTTTTGGTAAACTGTCGTTTAGCCCCTCGAGGCGAAGCACTCTCATTTGTCCGTAGTCCCCGCGGGAATCTCCCCATTCTGGGAAGCTCCGTCCCGTGTAGATTTCATCAACTAAATTTCAATTTAGGGGGGGGGGGGGACGCCATGCCGGGAGGCTTGCTAGTTTCTGTTAGTTTGCTCTCGAATCACAAAACAAAAGTCACCCGAGCACGTGACTTGTTTTTTTTCCCGCACTGCACTGAACGACACTATTTACTCTGGTCTCAGCGGTCACCCGCCACACTACGACTAACGTACTTGCTCGCTCTTCTCTCTTCTGAACTGCTGCTTCGTATCAATTGTACGCTCTCGTCTCCCCCACCCCTCCTTGGGTGAAATTGGAAGAACGGTGGAAATCACTCACTCACACTATACAGTCCTATATAAAATGGCGTATATTTCATAGAGCTCTGTGGCACAAATCACCTAATTAATTGCTCTAATTTGTGGTCATCTTCGTGGGGAAATGAATGTATTCCACTTTTTGAAGACAGAATGTCGTCGCGCAAAAAACCACCGATGTCAATATTTGTCAATGCACTCCGAAATCACTCGATATTCTGTGAAAAAACTCTTCCCTATAAGCAACGCGTGTTGTCGCGGTGAATCCGAACTCACGAGTGCCATATAATGTAAAGATATATTTCCACAATAATTTCATCGTATTGCAATTCATTCTACAGGACTTTTGCTTTATTTGCTGTACCAACCTTATGGACATTTAATCTCTTGATGTAGCGTAGGATGAATATTGGAATAATGAGATTAATATTGGAAAAGTCACGTTATCTGTTTCGTGCTACACCAACCAACGATGCCTGTTACCGCTTAGGGTGTCTCTCTTCGAACCGCATTTTACTGACCAGAATCGGGGCAATCAGTCATTGATTAAATAGATCGGTAGCGAAGTTGAATCAGCTGAATTAAATAAGTTTCAATTGAATACTTTCTCTATTACCACGCTGAACTGCAGCAAAGTGAGCTTGGCCTGAGTTTATATGCTACAGGTCACTCCATCTTCTTTTCGGTTTGAATTTGCAGTAAAACAAATGACATATTGATAGATTGAATGAGTTTAAGAAACGTGCAGCACTGCAGATGAATCAGGCATAAGTAAGGAAAAAGCCAATAGGTTGGTGTAGGAGAAAGATTGAGATCGATAGTTAGACATTTATTTGCCAATTTAAGTTTCGTTGGATATTCTAATGAAGCTGTTAAAGAGAATTGTTTTGGTATTGCTTTTATTTGCGGAAATGTAAATGTGGTTTTGGTTATCTACTATAAAGCATTCGAACGTACAATACGCAAAAACATACACGGTAGTCAAATCAGCATTTGACTTGGTAAAAGAGCTTTGCTGATTCCCCTCTAAAAGCAACATCACTGTTAAGTGCCTACTACCCCGACAAATGAAATTAGAGTGAAATAATCCGAACTAGTTAAGCTCTACTCAAAGTTATGATAGTGAAAACAGAGACGAGGTGAAAGTTTATAAAGACTCTATGAAGTTCAAAAACCTTAGTATTACGTTCAAATTCTTTATAAGAATCTCGCAGATCTGTCTTCTACACGCAACTAGTGAAAAATGCAACACAAGTTGTTGCGCCTCTTTTTCCCGAGTTGAATGATTTATGTTTCATTCAAACCCAACCCTGTGATACCACACTATTGGTAGTGAAAGATAGACTATGGATGAAAAAAAAAGTGTGGGATGGGACAAAGTTTCCCGGATGTAAAAATCGGAAAACTTTTCCGATCCAAAGAATCCACTGAACGACACTATTTACTCTGGTCTCAGCGGTCACCCGCCACACTACGACTAACGTACTTGCTCGCTCTTCTCTCTTCTGAACTGCTGCTTCGTATCAATTGTACGCTCTCGTCTCCCCCACCCCTCCGTGGGTGAAATTGGAAGAACGGTGGAAATCACTCACTCACACTATACAGTCCTATATGAAATGGCGTATATTTCATAGAGCTCTGTTGCACAAATCACCTAATTAGTTGCTCTAATTTGTGGTCATCTTCGTGGGGAAATGAATAGATTCCACTTTTTGAAGACAGAATGTCGTCGCGCAAAAACCACCGATGTCAATATTTGTCAGTGCACTCCGAAATCACTCGATATTCTGTGAAAAAACTCTTCCCTATAAGCAACGCGTGTTGTCGCGGTGAATCCGAACTCACGAGTGCCATATAATGTAGAGATATATTTCCATAATAATTTCTTCGTATTGCAATTCATTCTACAGGACTTTTGCTTTATTTGCTGTACCAACCTTATGGACATTTAATCTCTTGATGTAGCGTAGGATGAATATTGGAATAATGAGATTAATATCGGAAAAGTCACGTTATCTGTTTTGTGCTACACCAACCAACGATGCCTGTTACCGCTTAGGGTGTCTCTCTTCGAACCGCATTTTACTGACCAGAATCGGGGCAATCAGTCATTGATTAAATAGATCGGTAGCGAAGTTGAATCAGCTAAATTAAATAAGTTTCGATTGAAAACTTTCTCTATTACCACGCTGAACTGCAGCAAAGTGAGCTTGGCCTGAGTTTATATGCTACAGGTCACTCCATCTTCTTTTCGGTTTGAATTTGCAGTAAAACAAATGACATATTGATAGATTGAATGAGTTTAAGAAACGTGCAGCACTGCAGATGAATCAGGCATAAGTAAGGAAAAAGCCAATAGGTTGGTGTAGGAGAAAGATTGAGATCGATAGTTAGACATTTATTTGCCAATTTAAGTTTCGTTGGATATTCTAATGAAGCTGTTAAAGAGAATATTTTTGGTATTGCTTTTATTTGCGGAAATGTAAATGTGGTTTTGGTTATCTACTATAAAGCATTCGAACGTACAATACGCAAAAACATACACGGTAGTCAAATCAGCATTTGACTTGGTAAAAGAGCTTTGCTGATTCCCCTCTAAAAGCAACATCACTGTTAAGTGCCTACTACCCCGACAAATGAAATTAGAGTGAAATAATCGAACTAGTTAAGCTCTACTCAAAGTTATGATAGTGAAAACAGAGACGAGGTGAAAGTTTAAAAAGACTCTATGAAGTTCAAAAACCTTAGTATTACGTTCAAATTCTTTATAAGAATCTCGCAGATCTGTCTTCTACACGCAACTAGTGAAAAATGCAACACAAGTTGTTGCGCCTCTTTTTCCCGAGTTGAATGATTTATGTTTCATTCAAACCCAACCCCTGTGATACCACACTATTGGTAGTGAAAGATAGACTATGGATGAAAAAAAAAGTGTGGGATGGGACAAAGTTTCCCGGATGTAAAAATCGGAAAACTTTTCCGATCCAAAGACACAAATTACCCAAGACAGAGAGGCGAAACACAAACAAACACTTTACTACCGCTGCCGTCCCATCTGGGAGGCAGCCAACTAGGAACAAAAAAAAAACAAAACTATCGAAATCTATCCTAAAGTTTAAAAGATTCAGAAAGCAGAAAACTAGATGTATTTTTTATAAGTCAACTTCTTTTTTTTTTTTTCGCTACGGCAAAAAGTAGAGCGTATTTTCAAAGCTTGAATTCTTGGTTCTCTAGGAGAAAATGATGGAACTACACTTACGCGGCAGCGGAAACGGCAGCCAGTTTTTCGGCTGCTTCCAGTTTGGATCTAGGTAGTTCACATATTCGGTCGACGGGTGGTGACGGTGGTCGGAAAAACATTTGAAGAAGTAGGAGAAGTAGAAGCACATCAAGTAACATCGAAGAGGTCACCCCCATTTGCACGCACGCACACACACGTATAGAGATACAGATTGCGGGGGGTCGGTTCAGTGATGTGGTGGTGGTGGGTTCGTGATCGGGGCCGTTGATGTTTTTAAGGTTGGTTGAGTTGGACGGTTGATTGGTTGATTGGTTGGTTGGTGATGATAGACGTAAAGAAAGGAAATACAACAACAACAACAGCTAATGTTAGTAAATGTACGACATATATTTGTGGTAAAATTAAGGTTCATTTTATGATCTGTAGCTTCCAGTCAGATGGCGCAAAAAAACTGTATTCTGTTTTGGTAAGTTTAAATGATTTTGTGATCATTCAAATAGCTCGCTGCCAGAAGGAGGACTTTGTTTGAAATTTGGTGTATCAAAATATTTACTTCACATTCAGGAAGTCACAATCAGTGATTTTTTTTTATTGTTTATCTACGAATTATAGTTATTAACAAACAAAGCTCGGTGACGGTTCATTATACATAATCTTTTATTTTTTAAACTAAGAGAGTAGAAGAAATACAGATGCTGAAAAACAATGAAACAAATTTCAACTTGCTTAAAGAACCTAATTTTAACTTAATTTTAACATTGAGACTAAAAACATACGATTCATTGCATTCATAGAGAAACAGTGTGTGCATTGTTTCCTTGCTCGAAGAGTTGACAGACGATTATTATTTAAAGATTCTAATGCGATTTAAAAAAGAAATAACAAACAGAATATTGAAAATAGAATATTCATACTTTTCAAAGAATGAAAGTCAAACGTAGCAATTAAGCAGTTTAATACGAAATCTCTAAAAATCCACTAAAACCAATATCAATCATTATTTTTGCTGTTATATCAATGGCTACTCTATCTTCTCAACGTTGATGTTTTCACAACATCTTATGCCCTGTGACTGGCTCATGAAGTAAGAATAAGATAAAAGAGACGATAAAATAAATTCGATGCATCATACCTTATATCGCGTAGCGTTTCTAAGTTCTAGAAATTTGTAAGTGTGATGGTCTGTTTTTTTCACAACAAGGTTCAAATCACATTTTATTTCATATTAAATATCAGCTTAATAATCTACCCGTTGTGTACTCTGTAATGTAACGTTATGTTAAAGTAAATTGAATTCAAAATTGCTTCCACTTGTGGTAGCACGCAGTTAAAATGTCGACGATTTTTAACGAAAATCATGTCGGCGGATGAACAAACACTGCACAATATTATGCCTGCTCTGTGTAAGCCACTGTGTGTACTTTTAATATTAACGACGTGCGATTTAAAAATACCTACACATAGGTTCGCGAAACCTTGAACCATTCTAAGAATAATCCCTCCTGAGCGGGAAATGTTCCTTTGCTTTCTGGGCACGAATAATCGTTAGCAAATATTTTACAAGGCTGCTTAACGCTATGCTAAAATATTATTTCATCTACAAATTCCGACGACAAACGAGACCTGATTGTGTTAACATAAATTATGAACTTCAGAATGAGCCAAAGCTCTATTTTTTTTCCCCAATTAAGACCATCAAGTGCAATCATCATCAGGAAAGCCATTCCTTTGGTCCCCTCTTCACCGAACTATCCATTCCTACGCCTCACAGTTGTGGCCCCGCTAAACTGACAAAAGTTTCCTTCTTCGGAACATAATGAAGGAAGTGGCTTTTTATTTGTCCCACTTCTTTACAGCCAAGACAAGTCGTCTGTCAATATTTTCCGCTGCCTTCATCGTACCAAGGCCGTCAGAGAGTTAGCGGTAGAAGCGAGCTGGGGACAAAATAGTGCTTCCTTAAAATGTCGTTCCCTTTCATCGCTTCCGCCTTCGTCGGCGTCGTTGGTCGTGGCTAAGTGCATCTCATTATGATGCAATTACTTACAGCCAGAGAAAGCCACAGAGCATAGGCAGTCAGGCCGCTTGTGTGCAGCTGACTCTCGGTTTACCAGTGTTGGCGCCTAATGAATCACTTTGGGAAATTCACGGTGAAAAAGTGCAGCTCACTGTGCCCCTAGGGAATTGTCAGGATAAGCCAAATGCAATGGGTAAAATTAATTATGACACTGCATTTTGGTTTTTGCCTCACCAACAGGGAAGAATAAGAAGCTGGGTAAGCGGTTTGAAGCTGTGGTTAGGGAAAATTACTAGGAAACAATGAGGAAAATTTTAGAATAAATTATGCACGGTAGGTTTCTTTGCGGCGAGCATGGTGAGTGTCGCGCAAGATTGCGAAATTATTTTTCGTGGTTTGGCAGAAACTTTTTTGAGGCAAACAAAAATGCCATCACTTCGAAAATTAAATCAGTGCAACAAGAATAACTAAAAATAATTAGATACACGTTAGATTAGAATCTGATTGAAATTTTGATTACTTGGCTTCTCAATTAACGAAAAGATTGATTCAGGTTTGTAGGTTTCTTTTTCTTTTAAAAAATATTATAAAAAATTACGAATACTGGATTTTTCTCATTACTCTTGGCTCATTGCCTGAATAATATCGCATTTCTAAAATTGTGTCGCAGATCGTTTGGACACGATTCAAACTGAACCAAAGTGATTTAGTCTTTGCGACCGTATGTATCCCAAGCAAGACAAAATGGACATAAATGGTTGACGTAAAATAATGGTGACTGAAATGAGTTACAAAGAAGTTATCTCAACTTCAATAAATTGTTAAATTAGAGTGCTGCTAGGGATTTATCGTTAAAGTACGCAAAAATTTACGCTTGCAGACCATAGCAACTCAACTCCAGGATGTCCTGGAGCATTGAATGTCTGAGAAAACATTTTTAACTCAACATTTTTTTTTGAATCATATATCTGAATCTATTGGAATACGAATCAGATTCTGTAATTTCTAACATACTACCTTGATCAAGAAGTTCTTGGAAATTAAAAATACAAGATTATACATCAAAGTAGAAATTCTCCCCTTCAAAGTATTCCCTATTGACTACAACGCACTTATGCCAGGCTTGGTCCAATCCTCGAAACATTTTTTGTATTCGGTTTGCGGTATGGCCTTCAGAGAAATCTTCGATGTTTCCGTGGAGTGGTTTTTTGAGTCAACCGAATAGAAAAAAGCCACAGCGAGCCAAACCAGGTGAATTTGATCAATATATTTGATGTTTTTTATTTCGTTTTTGATAGAAACTCGTTGTAGCGAATTCAATTCCATTTTGGAAATTGTAGAAAATCGAGTACACACACAATCGCAAATGTACTCAAGATGGTCTAAATCTTACCAATGTCAAGCTATCAAGCTATCAAACTAAAAATTTCGTAAAATTTCAATGACAGATGTGGCAACCTATATAAAAGGCAACTCAAATCGGGTGACTGAGAGTGCCACGCGGTGGTGATTCCGGTAACTTTTTGATCAAGGTATTATTTGAAAATTTTATTTGAATTTTATCTCTCAACCTCTGATTACGCTTGTGGATCTTAAAATCTTGAATCCAGGTAGTTCTCGGATGTCAAATAACACACATTGAAACCAAAATATTATTTCATTCACATCTTAGAACCTCTCATAATTTGCCCCATTTTTGGATGATCCAGATCATCTTATTAACCAAAAATATTATTTGAATCATATCTCTGAATCTCTTGGAATATGAACCAGATCCTACAACTTTCAACATACGTCCGCTTGTTGTTTTTAAGACCTTAGCTCCGGGGACTTCCTGGTTGACAAATAACACACATTGTACGCAAAATGTTACACTTATATCTCAGAACCCCTTGGAATATGCACCGCGTCCATATATAAAAAAACATTTCTCTGACTACCCTTTTTAAAAAGACCGTGCAATTTCGTACACTCCGTTACTGAACAGAACTAGTGTAATTGCACAGAAAACCCACATATATGGAGCTTGGGAGTAGCTTTTGCATCTTCAAAGTTCAAGTTCACGAATTCTCTTTATAGAACAGTACCGGTGTCGGCCTAGTCCTCACGGTCTTTTGGAGAGGGGGGGGGGGGGGGGATGATTAGTTTGACAATCGTTGTTGTTAGAGACCGTGATCACCACAGTGTATCTACAATTGCCAAGGGAAGAATAGCTGAGTTAGTGAGGTAGTTTATTTTTTGATCATGGATGCACTGTGGTAAGTGATGCGATCAATGAAAGAAAGCGCAGTAGATTGCTTTTTATTTTAAATCTAGTGGTGATATAAATAGGCAATTGACAAATGTCTGGGATTGAACTCCCGACCATATGCTCAACAAGCAAAACGGGTAACCACTGAGCTACTCAGCCGCGTAGAAACATTTCTCTGATTACCCTTGTCGATTTTAAGACCTTTACTCCTGGGAGAACTTGGATGATAGATTTCAGAACCCCTCAAAATGTGCATCGCAATTTATGGAAATTATATCTTTAATTACGCGTGTAGATCTCACAACCATAGCTCCCTGGAGTTTTGGATGACGAATAACACACATTAAACCTAAAATATTATTCCATTTTTATCTCAGTACCGCTCAAAATTTGCTCCTGATTCATAAATAAGAAACATATCCCTGAATACGCTTGAATATCTTAAGATCTTAACTACAAAGACTTCTTGCATCACGAATAACACACTTTGATCACATAATATTATTTCATATAGATCTTAGATTCCCTCGAAATATTCACCGGATTCATTAATCACAAACAAATCTCTGATTACGTTTGTAGATTTCAAGACCTTAACTCCAGGAAGTTCTGCAATGATCAAAAACACCTTTTTTTTCAAAATATTATTTGAATCATATCTTTGAAGTTCTTGGAAAGTCCTTAAATTTCCAAAATATCTCTGATTACGATAGTAGATCTTAAAATCTTAAAACTCCAACTCCAGGAAGTTTTTAGATGATCTAGAACACCTATTTAATCCAATATACAGGGTGTCTCACAATAGGTGTCACTAAACAAAATGGGATTACAGCAAAACAAATCAACCAAATCATAGCATTTATTTTTCATTTCAAAGATACATGTTATAGAAATAAACCATTAATTCAATTCGAATCTCTCCCTCTTTTCCTCTATAATTTTGCGCAAACGCTTTGTAAACCCGTCGCAGCTGGCACGCACGATTTCCTGAGGAATTTGGTCCAAAATATCAACCAAATGTTTCTTGAATCGGTCTAAAATAAGCCCTTTCGTACGGCCTATATGTTGAAGCATATAACCCCAAACAAAATAGTCAAGTGGGTTGAAATCCGGTGAAAATGCAGGCCATTCTTCGCTTGTGATGAAATCGGGCAAATTTTCTACGCACCACGCTTGTGTCTTCTTTGCCTTGTGAGCTGGAGCTGAGTCCTATTGGAAACAATATGGTGTATTCCCATACAGCGTTGAAGCATGAGGAAGCAGATTATTCTTCAAAACCTGCTCGATGTAATATTCAGTGTTGATTTTTACGTTAGGTTCTATGAAAAGAAGAGGAAGTTTTTCTTTTCGTGAAACGGCACCCCATACCACGATTTTCTATACATTCTACAACTAGTGTATCTCTTGGAATGTTGGCAAGATTCTTGCATTAAACACGGTCATTTCGTTGATTATGACTGTCCTGAAGGAGGAAAAGCTATTCATCCGAAAATAAAATCTTGCAGTCACCGTGCCGAACCAAAAAATTTCTGCTTCTTTGGGCCCTGGCTTGCTTTTGATGCTCCGTCAATCCGTGAATCCGTTGTTTCTTGTACGGCTTGCATTCTAGATCATATCGGAGGAGCCTGTTCATTGTAGCAGGGGACATTTGAAATTGTTTGCTCAATTTACGGCCAGATACGGCCGAATTACGTCTTATTTGCTCCCTCACACCTTTGATCTTTTTCTTCGTTTTGGCAGTTCGTCTGGCACTTGCTTTGTGTTGTATATGGACATTTCCAGTTTCCTTGAACCATTTCAAGATACGAAAAACAAAACGCTTACTCACTCCGAACTGCTTATGGCTATTAAAAATCTGACACGGTCTAAGGTTTTGCAAATGTCATTTTAAAACTTGCTCCCGTATGGCTTCCATGGTAGTTGATAAATATAAACAAACGGAATCGTTAATTTATCCTCAGCAATAAGCTGTCAAAAGAATACACTCAAAACGGGTATAATCAAATCCACTGTTTAAATTACCCAGCTGAAATAAACCTGAGACTGAAAAAATGTGACACCTATTGTGTGACACACACTGTATTACTTGAATTGGATCTCTGAAAATTCCTACATAATGCTTATGCTAAAATTCCTACATATATCTGAATACACTTGTAGATCTTAACTCTTAGGTGTTCTGCGTTTCTAAATGTCAAAGAAGTATTTTTTAAACCAAAAAAATAATTGAATTAAAATAATGAATTTCTTCCCAAAAAAAACAAAAAAAAAACCCAACCCCCCAGAGATTTATGAAGGCAAAAAACCCCACTCAAAACAAAAAAATATTTCCACTTAGATATCAAAACCACTCGCAATATTCACTGGATCCATAACGGGATGTAATGAACGGGGTAACGGGATGTAATGTTAGCCTAGCTCCTTCATTCGGCCTATGTATCAAAAATGTCATAAATCCATTGATAATCGGCAAATTCATGTTGGCATCATGATGATCGATTTATTTTGAAGCACTTGAGACTTTGTTCATCAATTTATAGTTATATACCTGAGTGATATTTTCGATTTCCTTAACTTTCTAGCCACCATGGTTTCATTTCAAATTATCATCATGATCTTCAAATGACCTAAATTTGGCTAAATTGAACCGATATGCTTAGTGATACATTCTGGATGTAGAGAAAATAGTCACACTTTATAAATTAACCATTCACATAGAAACATGAACAATGATTTCACAAGAAAATCGGAGACCCAATTTTAGGGACACATTTTTTTCTATGTTCCCAACTATGGCCTAGTGTAGTTATTGCATAGTAAAATGTTTATAATGATAATGTTTTCAATGAAAATGTTTGTATTTGTGGTTGTAAATTTTTCAGAGGGCTTATCCAAACCAAAACTTTTGTAACAAAATCTTTATGGTAGGAATTTTAATGTTTTGAAATGAAACGGCCAATTGATCATATGTGAAAATAATTTAGGTTTTATATAGTAATTTTACTTAAATTAGTTTCGTTAATTTGTTTTTCTGTATACCAATATATTCCAAATAAAATGCCTAGTAAAATAATAAAAATAAACTTCACACCATTTTTTTGAACAAGAATTATTAATGATGAGACGAAGTTACACTCACAAATAGACTCAATATGGTGCTCATAAACTGACATTACATCCATTCTCGTCGAAACTTTGCGACCTTATAAAATTTAAACAAAACCTTTAACCCCACACCCCCCCCTGCGCTTAACAACTAAGTGTTTAACTTTCCATGGTTCAGAACAGCAAACGCCTTTTTAAACATGTAAGCAAAGGTATAAATAGTTGAATTTCGTTTGTAGCTCGATTACTTTATGATTTATAATTATAATTGTAATCGACCACTGCATATTAGGCTGATTCAAGGGACATGTACCCTATCTCTGAATTTGCTCAAAGATCTTTAGACCTTAGCTTCTTGGATGACAAAGAACACGCATTGATCACAAAATATTATTCCACTTAGATCTCAAAGCCCATCGGCGTACGCACTTGATCAATAAATTAGAAACATATCTCTAATTACGCTTCTATTTCTCAAGACCTCAAACCCCTGAAGTTGTTGAATCATCAAGAATACCTTTGCTTTTCAATATTTTATTTGAATCACATCTCAAAACCCATAGAAATATGAACCGTTTCCAAAAACTGTCAACATATCCCTGATTACGCTCAAAAATGTTAATACTTTAATTTTAGAGAGACCGGATGTCAAAGAAGATCTTTTCAACCAAAGATATTATTTAAATCATACCACTGAACCTCTTGCAATATGGACCAGATCCCTCAACTTCCAAAATATCTCGGATTCCGTTTGTAGATCTGAACTCCAAGAAGCTCTTGGATGATCTAAAATATCTATTTTACTCAATATATCACATGCATTAGACATCTGAAACTCTAGAAGTATAATGCGTATCAATTAACTTCCTACATACCTCTCAATATGCTTATAGATCTAGGGACGTCAACTCCTCATGACCTCTTGGATGAAAAAGAACATTTTTTCATCTCAAAATAATACTCAGACATCTGAACCTCCAAGATAATGCACCGAATTCCTAAACAACCAACATGTTTTTGATTACGCTTGTAGATCGTGAGACCTTAGCTCCAGGGAGTTTTGGATGTCCTAGAACATCTGTTTGAAACGGTTTATTTATTTGATTCAAAGAAATCTTCAGGGAGATGAAGCATGTAATACCTTTTAGAGATCTTTGGTAAAACGTGCAGATCTTGAGACTTTTACTCGAAGGATTTCTTGGATGATCTAGAATATTGGTTTTAATCGACCATAACATCCATTTAAGGATGAATAGTCCCATCCATCTTTCACAAACATGAACGGTATCCATCAAATACCAGCTGCATTACAATAATCTTCGTACTAAAGTGTGTATTCGATAAAAATGGCACGCCGAAAATCTTCTGTAACTTTTGAACCGTATTAAAAAAAACCTGAAAATTTGGGCAAATTTTATTCACAGTGTACTTTTGCAGCACATTTTGCAGCACAATCAGTTGAAGTTACTTGAAGACAACTCAATTAAGTCACAATCAAGTGACTGCAACCAATTATGTCACTTTTGTGTTGCAAGTTTTATAGTTATTCATACAGTAGTTCCAATCATGTCGACAAAACAAGAAATTGATCGTGAAAAAATCTTGTGCACTTACAATCAGAATCCAGAGGCGTTCCACCGATGGATCGCTATAAAACTTGGAATAGCTAATACAACTGTGTCTCGTGTGATAAGAACCTTCAAGGAGCGTCTGAGTGCCCGAAGGACGGAAGGCAGTGGTCGTAAAAGTAGTCTAATGGACAGTAAAATGGCTAGGAAAGTGGTGCAACAGTTCAAGAACCGTCAAATCATGTCAATTCGAGATGTTGCTAAAAAGTCCAAGGTGTCAGTCGGTTTTGTGCAGAAAACCATGGAGCGTGCTGGGTTACATGTTTACAAATTGCAAAAAGCCACAAATCGGAAGATAAAGCATAACATCACTGCGAAAACACGCGCCCGGAAACTTAACTCGAAGTTGTTCACCATGTCGTGTTGCATCGTGATGAAAAACGAAACTTCCGTCAAGGCCGACTTCCGTCAACTTCCTGGGCAAGAATATTTCGTTACCGAAGTCCAATGTTCCGGAGGATGTTCGAAAGAAGAAATTTGCAAAGAAGTAAAGAAGATTTGCGGATGTGGTGAAATAAGCGCTCCCTTCATCACTTCCGGAACAATCAACAGTGCGATTGACACGGAAGAGTGCCTTTAGAAGCGTCTCTTGCCATTCATAAGGAGGCATAAATGATCAACTCTGTTTTGGCCTGATCTAGCCTCCTGGCACTATGCTTGAAACGTGTTGCGGTGGTACCGCGTCAACGGAGTCAATGTTATGCCAAAAGATATGAACCCAAGAAATTCGCCAGAACTTCCCCCAATAAAAAAAAAATATGGGCAATTATTAACACGAAACTTCGCAAACATCCCAAAACTTTAAAAACAGAGCTGGAGTTGAAGAAAATTGGGGTAAAAACAACAATACCGCTGAAATTGAATAAAACAAATTTTGAAAATCACAACTCATTTTTCATTCCCTGAAAACTTTAAGAGAGTCTGACAAACGGCTGATGTTGGTGAGTAAATATGTGTGTGCCATTTTTACCCAATACACCCTATAAAAGGTTCTAACTTTTTTTGTACGATATAGGTTCCTTAAAAACTCTTGCTAATTCGAATTTAGTTCGAAAAAAAATCTAATTATTTCGAGTTAAGTTCATGTAAAATATCCTCGTTTTGGGCTTGGTTCGTCAAAAAATTCGGTAAATTTACCAAATCAAAATAAAAAAAAATCTGAAAACAGGTCAGAGTGTATTTTTGCAATAAAATCTTATTTTTTATCATCAGAAAAACGTTTATTTTCCTTCGTTTATTTTCCGTCGGCATATTTCCTCACAACGTGGTGGCGACCACCGACGCCAGGAAAACGACTTCTCCACCTGGACCCTACATATCGCACTCAACAACATATGAGCCGGGATCAATGGCTTTACTTCCTTTCCGAAGGAAGCCGTGACCTGATTTTTTCGCCTCAGAAAAACCACCGACCTCGACTGGGATTGAACCCAGACCCACTGGGGTGCCAAGTAGCAGTCACGCTTACCACTACACCACCGGTAGAAAAAAAAGTTATCTAATTCAATAGTGTATCTGTGTAGCATAACAAGATCAAATTCCTTCAAGGTTATTGTTATTCTCTTTGACAAGTTCTATGGATCAACTCAATTTGCAATCCAATACAATCATCCCGCAGATTAATGTTACCCAGTTTTACGGTTCTTAAGAATAACGTTTTTCCCACAAATCATAGACATAATATAGAAAGACACGCAGGGAGTAAAGCTAAAAAAAAAACAAATTGACCGTTAAATGCCGAACCAAACGAGAAAAGTTAATTAAAGTTATTATTCACTCCATAGATTAAAAGGCAGTATTGTGTTCTTGAAAAAATGTTCAATAAACATCGAAGTCATTTGAAGCCATCACAAGTAAGTGGCTGATAATTAAATAACAATGAAATCACTCAAAATCCGTGTCGCTGGTTCAACATAAATTTTCGTTGCGCATCTCTGCAGAGACGATCTCTGCCACAAATGAGTTTAATGATTATCAAAGTGAACGTTAAAATACCTGATTTACTTTTAACAAGTACCAGTTAATTTACTGTCAGAGACTTAGATGGCAATTAAGGAACTTTAACAATGGATCTCCGAAAACTTAATTGTTTTTGCCTCAACGGAATTCTCTCGCAGTTGCCCCAACTATTTTTCACCGAATGTGCATTCCAAGCAGCATAAAATCAGGTTCCATTCAGGTTGAATTATTAATACAGCATCAAATTGCCGGAAACCCTGCGCTAGGTACCAAAAACTGCTATTTCGAAATAAATTTCTACGAAAACATCTGCTACAAGTTTTATAGCTTCCTTCTCCTCTATTCTCATCCATGGAAGCTCATTGCATGCAGGCACTGCGCTTTTATAAATCAATGGAGGGCTGAATACTTGCTTTGCCTGATACTTGTTTTCATGTTAAATAAATATAGAAAATTTGATTCCATGCTCCACATGTGTTTGATCACGTAGCATTTATCAGCGAATGATTATTATATCAAATGGAAATGTTACACCAAGCTCGTCTGACAGAGGAACAATATGTTTCGTGTTCACGTTTTTCATTCCAGATCTAAGCCTTTTTGTAAAACATATTTACGGTTTGAATTACTTGTAAAAGTTGCTGTCGTTTACAAGTTTGAAACCTATCCTGCTTTCAGTGAGAGTAAACTTAGAAATCAGTTCACTGTTCATATTTTCCCGTTGATAGCAATGTGAGCAAAATTCATATTCTTTCAAAGCAGAAAAAACCAAAAAAAAGTGAAGGTAATATTACAGCAAGCTACATAAAACTAACTTTGATATCCAATTTACAATTGATAGATGAAATCAAATTTTGACTTAAATTTGTTGTTCACATCAAAATGAGTTTTGCATTGCTATTTTAATGAGTAGAGGGTGAAGTGTTTTATGCTGAGAAGAAATTAAGCCCACTGTTTTCCGCGGTTGACTCGGATATATAATCAGGAGAAATTGTAAGCGCCTTTGCTTGAATCGCTCCATTCACTTTGCCTTAATCTTCTCGTCGAGTTGGTCCTGAGCATAAATCTGAATTACGTGTCCATAGGCAGGGAATTTTTCCTTTGAAGGACGATCGATATAACCTGTTAACTGTGGAGCGGCTATCCGACTCGATTTTAATTGCATTCTTTGGCAGGTTGAGCATCTGGGGCGAATGAGCCGACAACAGAATGACATAATAATTCTGGCTGCATCCCTACCGCAAGACTTCGAAATGGATGTGAACCTCATGCAATGATGGTCAGGAAGCAGACGATGGACACGGAATGGGAAATAATTCTCCACTAATTGTACATTTCCCAATAAAATTGTTGAATCGGTACCATTTTCTCGTTGCTGACAAGTCGTTGACCTCACGAGTGTTACTCACGTAAGGCTGAAATTCCATTAAGAGGAGGAAGCGGAACAACCAGCGGTCTGCCAGCTGGATTCCATGCTCAATGCTCTTGGATTGCACGCAATGGACGATTGGAACGCCTGATGTGCATTATGTGGAATTTTGCCTGTTAGTTTAGTTTGGGATCGGAAATATACTCTTGTAGTCTCCCATGTTGGAAGGTTGCAATGGAGAACACAGCTTGTTGGTCCGGTAGATTCACATTGTTGGTTGAGCAAAATGCACCTTTCTCAAATATTTTAAAATTACAAAGCTAGGTCTCCTACCACTCGGTGGGTACTGTCTTCATTGGATGCAGGGCATCCGAAAAAATCAGAGTGGTTGAATGGTACCACCCACCGTGTTTAAGGAGACTCGACTGAAAATGTACTAGTCAGATTTTTGCTTCAAAATTTGTATGACTTGTAAAACAAATAGATGAGTTATAGTTTTAATGAAATGCTGACCATGCATTCCAAAATTAATTTGCCGAAGGTCCATCAACCATGACTAATTGTTATCTCATTAACTCAATCAAAACTATCTGTCCATCAGCGCAACGTAAACAGATATTGCCATAGTCTGTACAAAAACAACCAACCTCCAACAATTATTTAAATTCCACATTGTAGCCCTCTGGTTAGGTTACATATGTAAACATGGACTCGTGTAGGTGTGATGATTGGAACATTTATGGATGTAATCTTATCTAATGCAATGCGTTGTGAGTGTGTTGGACGTTCGTTTGAACTCTCTTCTATATTGAAATGATTGCCGATTATGGAAAAACCAAAGACCAACTATTCCTACCAATATCGTTGTGGTTTGACTTGCGGTGTAGGATTGATTGACTGGATTTATAAGTCACT
Organism: Aedes koreicus; assembly: GCA_024533555.2. Taxonomy (NCBI): domain Eukaryota; kingdom Metazoa; phylum Arthropoda; class Insecta; order Diptera; family Culicidae; genus Aedes; species Aedes koreicus. Next base: position 320,326 of record JAHHFK020000921.1, on the reverse strand, counting down.
GTTGACTATCCATGTTTCACAAAATCCTTGTTATTTATATCAAATTAATCTGCCAGTATCTTCTTTTATCAAGGTACCTGTTTGATGTCCTCTTTGTCTGACTGCTGCAGTCAAGATTGTAAATTGTTTACACCATCAAACGTTCATGTTTTCAACAGTCTCTATCAAAACAAGCATGGAACTTTGAGTAAATTTGATGAGCGCTTCTCGTTCTCTGCCAGTATTATTATTTTACACAAACAAGCTTCTCCAATATAGAGCCAGCCTTCGTTGATGATATCATCATTTAATCATAACTACCTCCATCCATCTGGCCCATCTGTGTAGCATAACAGATATAATGGATTTTTCAGAACATTGCTAGGGTAAGGGCCCAGCGCCGAATATTTTCCATTTCACCGGAACCCTTTCTCCCCTGTGAACGTTGAAGGTGTTATTTGTTTGTGTATTATTATCCAAGCCTCCCTTGCCAAAAATAGCTATACTTTATGATCCAATTTGATCCGACCATGCCAGCTCCACCGCCCTATTCCCTATCGCACGCAAATCCTATTGCCCGTCAATAGTGATAAGAAGCTTGGATCAATTTCCCTTGTGAATGGATGGATGACGGGTGAAGTCAGACACGATGCGAAACTCAATCATTTCCTCGACCGTTCTTGTTTTCGCCAATCAACTCTGGCAGAGGGTTCAAATTTCGCCGAATCGTGGTAAAAGTCCACCGGGAAGCTTTCCGATATACCTATAAATGATAGTTTCCGTATCGCGGAATCCAGTGCCAGGTGAGAATGATAGAGGATAAATTCTCCAGAAGGCGAGAGTTGTTTTGATTTTCAAGCGAAACATTTGAGGGAAATGTAGCAAATGTCGATCTCCCATGACAGCCGCGAAGCGTTTCCCTATGAATGTATGGCAGGCATCAGTGGAGAAGGTAAACAACTAGAAAACAGTTCGACATCAAACGGTTTCGTAGTAGGTACAGTCACGGACCTAAAAAGTGCCAAAACTCATACCTAACAGGGCGAACCTCAAAATGACGTTTTGAAAATTACCGTTGAAGGTTGACAGAGAAGTGAAAAGAAGACCTTTCTCATGCCGATGACTGTAGATCTGTTGTTGTCATTTGGGTAATGCGAGAAAGCATTATTCGTTTTGCTTGGTAACAGCCGCAATGACAATGATGGATATGCATGGTAGTGGCAACGGAACCAAAGCACTACTGCCAGCTTTCGGATGCTTTACAACCTTCTACAACAAAGCTATTGTTACCTTTCAAGGTGTCATGAGTCGCATTGAATGGAGCAAACGAGCATGCTTACGTTGATACAGTATACATAAGGGTGGTTCAAAATATCAATTTTGATCTGTCGAATCTAAAAGTGGGACATATGGATGTGAAAAGAGTTTTAGAACGTCGGCTCAGGTGGCAAAATCTACAGCAAAAAGCGAAAAGTCTTCGCAAACAACCAATATCGTGAGATAGGTTATTTTCCCTTGAGTTCCGAGGTTTTTTGTTTTTTTTTTAAATATAATTTTTAATTTAATTTCGAGATTTTTAGCCTCACACTGGTTCATACATTCCTGGCTTGACGTAAAACTTAAACAAAAGAAAAAATAAACAATAAAACAATTGAGAATCATCAACCAATTCGTCTGCTAAACAAACGTTCAAGCAAGTGACACGAAATGAAATCTTATTCATACATTCTCGTTACCCATTACCCACTCAGATGTGTTTCATAATTTTCATTAAAAGTGGATCTACTCAAAAATGGAGTAGATCCTTTTGTTTTCTAATGAAAATTGAGTAACATTATCGTGAGAAAAAAGGGACAGTAATACATTGTACCAATCTACTGGTATACACAAATACTTCTCTTTTGTTCAGCTTTCGAAGAGTGAAATAGAAGTAAAATTTTAGTAAAATGACGAAATACCAAGCATTATTAAGAAGTTATTTACATGAACTATGTATTCAAAAATATGTTTAAATAGAAAAGGAAATGTGAACAAAATGAAAACTACTATTACCCATTTGAAAAAAGCCTATTGTTGTTGAAGAAGAACTGCGAATTATACTCTAAAAGAACGTACTACCTTGATCAAAAAGTTTCCGGATTCACCACCGTGTGGCGCCCTCAGTCACCCGATTCTAATTTTCTTTTTTTTATAGGATCGACATTCTATGAAATTTTGAGCTTGATAGCGTGACATTTGAAAAAGTTACGTCGTATTGAGTACATATGCGATTGTGTGTGTACCAGATTTTGAACATATTTTAAAAGGGAATTGAATTTACAGCAACGAGTTTGTATTAAATTTTGCGTTAAAAACGGTTACAATGGTGCAACGACATTTTAGCTGTTGAAAAAGTGTTTCGACAAAGATACTCTGATGAAAACAGTCGTTTATCAGTGGCACGAACGTTTCAGAAGTGGTCGTGAGTCCGTAAATGATGATGAGCAAGGTGGTAGGCCATAGACATCGAAAACCGACGAAAACATCAACAAAATCAAATAATGGATGACCGTAGACCGCAAATTGACCTTTAGAAAGATGGCAGAGGAGTTGGAAATTGCTTTTGGATCCATTCAAGACATTTTGCTTAATGAACGTGTCGCTGCAAAGCTGGTGCCGAAAGTACTGACTTTAATGCAAAAAAGGGACCGCACAAAAGCGATCGTTGTCCCTGAACATTTGCTAAAACGAAACGAATACCATTCAGCAACCACCAAATTCACCTGATTTGGCTCTCTGCGACTTTTTTCTATTCGGTCGTTCCAAGTAACTCGGAACACGTTTCAGCACCCGAGATGCGATCATGAGAAAATCGGAAATGGCTCTAATGGCCGAATATAAAAAATGTTTCGAGGATTGGATCAAGCGCTGGCATACCTTCTGCTCAAATATGCATGAGACTTTATGAATAAAATGGTCCGCAGATGACATATCGTCAATTTTTTTTTCTTAGATTAGTAGGACTGTTACACGTATACATGTCAAATTTGAGCACGATCTGTCACGAAGCTTTTTTATACGGCACTATAAACAAGTCAACCTCCAGTGTGTTTTTCGAATTTTACTATGGAATCAAACGTTGAGCAAAGAATTAGTTTGAAATTTTGTTATTCCACCGGATGCATTGAAAATGTTGCATCAAGACTAAAAGGAATCTGCTCTATCGCGTGCACGTGTGTTTGATTGGTATAAGTCATTCAAAGAGGGTCGTACATCAGTTGAAAGTCTGCCTCATGATCGTCGTCCAGCAACATCAATAAACGAAGAAAACATCGCAAAAAGTGAAGAAAATTGTGCTGCACAATCGCCGTGTGACCAAGAGAGAAATAGCTGATGAGCTCAACATATCAAATGGATCCGCTTATACCATTATACACGATGTTTTGGGCATGAGACGTGTGTCCACGCGTCTTGTTCCAAAATTGTTGAAGTTTCTTCAAAAAGTGCACTCGAAATTCCTTCCGGAAGGTCAATCGGTCAATGCTGCATATTATTTGGGCGTTATGAAGCGTTTGCGTGAGAATATTCGTCTCAAAAGGAAAGAATTGTGGGACAAAAAGTCATGGTTTTTGCATCGCGATAATGCACCAGCTCACACATCACATTTAGTTCGCGATTATTTGACCAAAAACAACGCTAACATGTTCCTCAAGCGCCGTGTTCGCCTGATATGGCACCATGTGACTTTTTCCTCTTCCCCAAACTCAAATTGTCACTTCGTGGTAAACATTTTCAGACGATTGAAGTCATAAAAGAGACGATTGTAGTCATCAAAGAGGGAGCTTAAGGCGATACCAAAAAAGGCGTATGAAAAGTACTACAAGGAATGGAAAAAAAAACGTTGGCATATGTGTATCGCCTACGATGGTGATTATTTTGAAGGAGACAAAATAAATATTGAATTGAATAATTTAACCCGTTTGTGTTTTATTTAACCACTTTCGTTCATATTTTAGCAGAAGGTTAGTGCGTTGCAGTGGAAAATTTCGATTATTATGTATAATCTTGTATTTTGATTTTTCCTGAATAAATTCCGGGAACTTTTTGATCAAGGTAGTATTTTCGTAAATTTATCGAGTTAAACTAAAATTTGAAATATATGGAAAACAGATGCTTGTAGATACGGAGATTAGACAAAAGAAAACAATAAATAAATTATTTGAAATGACTTTTGAAACCATTCTCACGAATCACGAATGTTCATAGAAATATCTTTGTTTAGAAAATACCATCTGATCAAAATTGACCCGGACTGGTGGATTTAAGCTGTTTTCGTATTCGGGAATTGTTGTTTTACTTGTAATGCCAGACAAGCATCCCATTTTTAGTAAATATAATATGTCCCAGTTATTAGTTTTTTAATTTATTTCCTTCTGTGGAATTCGGTAGCTTTAAGTTTCAATGCTACTGTCGCTATTGCCCAGATATCTACAATTTCAAGTTGTCTTTATAGAAAAAATGTTAGAAACACTTCACGTGTTAAAAATGGATTGATGATTATTTAAGTCCGTAGTGTTTTGGTTTTGTTTGTATGCAAAAATTATGCAATACAAAATGGGATTTTAAAATTTTACTCATTCCTTCACAGTTTGAACCTAACATGAGCCTGTAACGATTTATGATTCTTTAAATCAATCAGAAATATGATTTTTGCTAATGTTAATATAATTATACACACATTTTTCTATCTGAAAATTTATTTATATTTATCTTAGTAGAACAGAATATTGATCCATAAATTTGAAAGTGTTTTAAAAATAAACTTATTGCTACACGATATTGAGATCATTTTACTTCTCTCTATTTTGACGACTTACGTTTGGTTGATAACGATGTTCATTAAAAAAAAAGTTATCCTTGCAATCTTTTGAACAATAGTAACATGTTTATAATTTTTATGTTTGAAGAAGAATATAATTCCAGCTTTTTAATTTACATGGTCAATGCATGCCAAAAATAACGCAAAATTGACTTGTCGGTACCTAAGCAACACATGAGGGTTAAAATTAGTTGCAGCAACTTGATTGTAACTTATTCAAATCATATTGAAGTTGCTTCAACTTTATTGCAACAAGTGTGCTACTGGGGTATCATTTAGCCTTTTTGTAACGTGATTTACAAAATTTGAAAGTTTTACAAAAGGCTATTGCAACTTTGTAGGAACAATGTCAAGTTCCAAACCGGCTGCAACTCTTGAGCTTTTTCCGTTGCTATTGTGTATGATTTTGAGGTACGTGCCAAACAAAACTATCCCTAATTGTTTTTCAAAATATCCCTGACTTAAGGTCGTAAGATGTTTGAGCGTAATCAGTGATCTGTTATAAGTTCATGGATATGATATTTATTTTGTAGAAGTATTGGGTTTACTCTGTTGAATAGAACATAAATCATGGCTTAGCCGAGAATTTTCTAGAACAAAAGTCTAACGATCTATAATCGTGGCTAGAAATAGATTAGTAGGCTTCACTTTAATCTTCCTAAGGTATTGGGACCCATGGCGCAACTTTAATGTACGCTATCGTTTTTATTTTTAAACCAATTGGGCTGAAATTTTCTGACTTTTAATATATTACGAAATTCTTCATTGTTGCATAACAATATTTTTTTTTTTAAATCAGTTTAAGGTGGTTGTACAAAAAATGTGACACATACGACATTAGGGTATATATTGACCCGGGTCTCAACCCTTCGTAGAATTTCGAAATTCTAACTTAGAGTCAATGTTGATGCACCATTTGAAATGTTCTGGTCCCTCTAAATGCATCGGATAAAAAAAACAAAAACTGGTTCCGGTAACACTGTCCCGGGGAATCTGCTACAAAGGGAAGGAAGTTTTAGTTTGGCTGTGTTAACAGAAATGCATATAAAAAATTTCAGACTCATTGATGAGAATTGACGTCTTGAGAAAAGTTTCTCAATGCGGAACGAACCGTCTTTCGACATTATCTTGTTAGTTCCAAATCGTGCTGTAGAGATGGCGCTGCAGCCTTTCTTTGCCAAATGAGGCTCTAAAAAGTTGTCGTCTTCAGCAAAGTTGTTGAGAAGGTAAAAATGAAGACATTTGAAATATCACGTTTGTTCCAGATCATACCATATAGATGGCGCTGCAGCCTTTCTTGTTTCTTTTTAGCATTTCAAGCTAATTGCTTTCACAATTTGTTTATTGTTTGCTTTCAATTTAGTGTTCCAAATGCACTTCGACAGTTATTAATTGAGAGATTTCGATGCCAGGTACCATTTTTGCATTAGTATGCTTGTGTGGCAAGTACAATCATATTCTATGCCGGGGGAGTCGAGAAATTTTCCTTAAAAAAAAATTCCTAGACCAGACCGGGAATCGAACCCAGTCACCTTCAGCATGGTATTGCTTTGTAACTGCGCTTTTATCGACTGAGCTAAGGGAGAAGCCTATCTTTGCCAATCCGCCACCTCTGAGGCCAGCTCTGGAACTAATGTGATAATCTCACAAGATGAAAAATGGCATACTTAGAAACTTTGCCGAAGACGACAACTCTCTAGAGTTTCATTTGGCGACAGCCATGAAAGCTGGATCGGGGGGAAATCGAAAGCCGAAGGCCACAGCGACGACAAAAAAAGTTGTCAGCTGTTTCGAGTGGAACCTCAACTTCTCCGTCCGAGATGTCAAAAGAAGCTGGGAGTGGCGTCTTCAACCGTGGATAGAGCTTAAAAACGAGCTGGGATGTCGACTTACAAGAAAGTGGTTACTCCAAATTGCGACGATAAACAAAACACGTCGGCCAAAGCACGACCGCGAAAGCTGTACACGACGATGCTGACGAAGTTTGATTGCGTGGTACAGAACGATGAAACTTACGTCAAGGCAGACTTTAAACAGCTTCCTGGACAGGAATTTTATTCGGCAACTGGACGGGGAAAGGCGGCAGATATTCTCAAGCACATTAAACTGTCAAAGTTCGCGAAGAAATATCTGGTGTGGCAGGCCATCTGTACCTGTGACTTGAAGAGCAACGTTTACATTGCGACCGGAACCGTCAACCAGGAAATTTATCTGACCGAGTGCCTACAAAAACGTCTACTGCCTTTCCTGAAGCGACACAATTATTCCGTTCTATTTTGGCCAGATTTGTTATCTTGCCATTACGGAAAAAAGGCCAAGGGGTGGTATGCTGCCAACAACGTTCAAGTGGTATTCTCCCAACAAGAACCCTCCCAATAAGCCGGAGCCCCGCCCAATCGAACAATATTGGGCCATCGTCAAGCGGAACCTTAAGAAGACTCAAAAAGCTGTTGTGAGCGAGAAACAGTTCAAGGCAAACTGGCGTTCTGCGGTGAATAAAGTGGTCAAGGAGACTGTACAAAATCTTATGGCAGGTCATTAAACGAAATACCCGGCAATTCGCATTCGGTAAAAAGGAAGCTTAGCAGAATATTTTTCCTGTATTTTGTATTAACTGAACTTGAAAAAGAAAACGAATTTGACTCATTAATAAAATCTTTGATCGACTCACACACATTACTGTTAGACCAAATTTTGATCGGAACACCCTTTAGAGCACCATACAGAATTTGATGACTTCATTGCAATTTGATGACGGGGATCCAATAGGACACATTTACTTGTTTTTCAGAATGCAAACTAAGACACACAGTGAAAATTAGCTGTCTTACGTCAACCGGTTTTGTGAAGTTTCGTGTAGAAATCGTGCTTAGAATCAAGCATGGGAAAACTCATTCACTCGCATGAGCACCGCCGATATAAAATAGCAATCCTCGGTTGCAAACAGAATAGTGAACGTGTGTGATGTTTCCTATCGAATAATTCTACACGAATCCTCGAAAACGGACACTGTAGAAAGAATAAACGAGGAAAACAGAATCATGCGAAACAAATTTTCAGCTAGACGTTATATTGAATGAATGCGGTGCCACTGAACGCAAGCGATTTGAACCCACCGAATGAAATTATTTTGACTCAGTGAATGCAATCAGCTGGAAGGATCAGAGCAGAAATACGGTTTAAAATGACGCTTTATGTTTATTTTTATGTTGCATTAGATTGCTTAACATCATGTTAGATCATCAATTGAAATGTTACATTATGTTTAAGGTATGATTGGAAGAAGTGAGTGTGATTCAATCAATCTCGCTCAGCTGAATCAAACTGAATGCAATCGTTAATGGTTCAGCGGGTAAAAAATGGGCAATGAGAAATGGCAGCAGGGTAAATGCACCCTTCTTTTGAGGAAATGCTCCTTAAACTTTGGAAAAATGCTCCTTAGATGCGTTTGCCCGGTATAATGCAATCGGAGGTATTTACCTTCTGGTTAGCGCTTGCCGGTTGTTTTGACGGGTCTTAAGTTTCTTCAAGATTGTAAACACGGACTTGAATCCTCCCGGCACATCCCCACGTCCAGTCGCGATGTAATACATTTGGCCGGGAAGCTGCTTAAAATCGAGTTTGACGTATGTTTCGTCATTGATCAAAGTGCAACCCTTGTGTTTTATCAAAACACGGTCGTACAAGAGCCTTGAACGCTTTTTGGCCACGGAATTCTGCTTAGTGTGCCGATTCGGATGTTTACTGGCTTTGTGTACAATTTGTATCCTTCCCTGGCAAGAATGTTCCGCGCCGTTTGAAAGTTTGCGTTGTACCTTCTGGCCACATCCCGGATCGAAAGATCGGGGTTGGCTTTAACGCACCTCAACACCTTGCTGCGCAGCTGACGATCCCTGGTTCCATTTCGTGTTTATTTCGTAGGTCCGGTGAGCACTCGACAAACTGTTGTTTTCGGCATCATCACCACTTTAGCCAGCTTGGACCACTCGTGATTTTCCAGGTGTTTGTGCACAATATATTTTTTTCTTTTGAGTTCCATTTTACGTTATTTCTGAACGCGATCGACTACTTTGATCAAACTTGCACCAATTGTTCTCTACACGGTTACTGGCTAAAACTTTTCGACTTTTTACGACTATTTTTATTTCCAACGGATAATTTTTTGAAAGCACACGATTTCATTATCAATTTATCTATTCATGATTCAAAAATGGGTGTTTTTTTACCCATTTTGTAAAAAAAAATTTTACCCTGATGGGTAAAAAAATACCCATTTTTTAACGGAAGTGGCCCGTACTCATTAATGGGTTATTCGCGTTTACCCATTAAATGAGGAGTGGCGATTATAGCGAAAGTGAGTTTTATAGTACCCATTAATGGGTTTTAGCCAGTAACCGTGTATAGAAATTTAAACAAACCACTGTTAAAGATTTTAGATTCCCAACACTAGAAGCGTGATAGCAGGGCGCGAGGAGCGTACTGATTTAATTCTAGTCAGCCTTTACGTAGTTATGTACTTTGTTTGTAAGGTTTATTGATATATTCTATCAGTTACGTCTATATTTACAATGCTGTATATAAAAAGAAGTCTTAAAATGAGGCCGAGGCTTTTCCACAAATGAATGATTAAATATTAGTAGTACAAAAAGAATGACCTTTCTCAATACTTTCTTAGAAACCACAGTAGCCACATGGTAAAGTAGGCCAAACATCAATTTTTTTCTACCCTACCTATTCGATTTCAAAGGTTTTTATGGAATTAGTTACCTGAAGAAAACCTTACTTTTTACTCTCGCTTTCGCTCTTTGACATAATGAAAAAGATTGCTATATGTGCTTACGAGATTTAAGAGGATATATTTCCCATGATCATCTTTTCTTCATACAAATTTGTAATTGAACTTCGGCCTGATTACGTGAACCAGGCAACATTTGTGTGTCTGCACGAAAAATATAGCCAAAAACTAAGCCTACTTTGCAAAACAGTAGGCGAGCAGTATTGTCTTGACATATTGTGGAGCATTAATTCCAAATTATTGGCTTTGAAATAAATTTAAAATTATTTACTTTTCGACAACTTGTTCAAACAGACGCATCTGATTTTGTAAACGAAGAGGGGAAGAAAGATTCAAACGTTAATTTCTCAAAACTCTCAGCACCTTCACCGAAACTAGCATCACCTTGTGTTGGGGGTCCCAGTTTGCATGAAAGTGCTTAGGGTTTCAAGAATTCAACTTTTGAAACTTTCTTCCCCTTTGTTTACAAATACAGAAACGTTTGTTTGAATAAGTTGTTGAGAATTGAAGAGAGAGAGTACATATTTTCGTATGTCATTTTCTCAAGGCTAGGTGAATTAAAACAAACAGTTTGATTTTCCATAGTAATTCCAATGTAAACTTCGAAGGGCCAGTGTAATCTGAGTTGCATCTGATTTAAAATCAATTGAGTTTGTCGGAGTTGAATCGACATTTTTAACCACCCTAATATCTATGGATATCTGATCGAGTACTGAACATTATAAATGGCGTTTTGCAACTCTTTTACACTCTACTCAATTTTCCTCCTTGCATAGATACGATGAAATATATGCTTATGAATAATGGAAGATTGTTAAATTGAGCACATTGCAAAAGTGATTCAAAAAGTCATCAATGAAGTGTACTGAATTGATTAGCCTACTACGATAATACTAGTATAACTTTCGGCATATGTTTCAACATAACACTTTGTAGTGTGGTTTAATCCACAATCGAATTCTATACATGAGAATAATGCACGGGATGCCATTCCTATGTCGAGACAGGATGCGTCACATACACACACACATACACACACAACATCGACATGAGCAGAAGCGAAACAGAGAGACTCAAAGCGTTGAACTGAGGAGATGTACATTTCATCGCTTGCCGTTTGCAGAGTAACTACAAAGATACAAAGGACCTTAGAATTGAGATGCAACCATATGCATGATTCAATTGAAATAAAGAAAAGAAAGGAAAAGAAGAGATGCATATAAACTTATGCAAACTGTGCTCAGAGGAATGTAATCGAAAAGTCAAAAATAACCAGTTGAAATTGATAGCATGGCAAGAGGACGTATAAGCGTAACACATCGATAACGATAGTTGATGATGCAGTTGGACAAAAGAGCAATATTTTTTTTTATCGAGCATCACATGACAGTGCATTCGCAATCAGGTTGTTCTAGATATTATTTTTTCTTAGTATGGTTTGTTGAGTAGAAGTTAAAGAAGGAGAGGGAGAGAAAAAGAGGATGTTTTTTATGATGACGCAACACCAACCTTTCCGTGGCACTTGGGCATCGTTTGGCCAGGAGGTAAATTTTTTGACCACGAAAGCTTTTACAACGACAAAGATACGATTGTTGGTATGAATTGACGGTCATTGAGAGAGAATGGGGGGGATTTACAAGTGGTACTTTTTCTTATCAATGGTTGTTTGAGAGATGAGTTGCATTCATATTAAAAGTAGGATTGAAGTGCTTCGGTTGTACATTTTAATGTTTTTTTTTGGCAACAGTATAGAAAGCAGCAGTGTGTAAAAATAAAAGGATGTTGTTGAGTGTGCTGGTGCATGTGATCTGTGGTGGTGATGGTGGTGATGGTGGTGGCTGGTCAGATCGTAGATGTTGTACTCCTTCGCTGCACACGATAAGGTCCTCTTAACCAAGAAAAGAGAACATTTCGACCAACAAAGCACAACAATATAGTAACAGAGCGAAGGACAAAATGAAAATGTCAATAGGTCCAGAGACTTGATTTCACATAAAATTGCTGACAACGTGAAACGAGAACGACCATAAGCATAGTATGGAAGAAAGTGCTATGTTTACGGGAATTTTCAACGGTTATTTTCCTCAACGGATGGGTGGCAATCCTGGGAAATATCGTGACACCAGCTAAACATCAGACTACAACAAGCAGCAGTGATGATGTCAGGAAGAAGGAAGGGAACAAATCCGAGAAAAATGAAAGTCACACTGAATTCAATTTTTTTTTTCGATTTTAGAGTTTTGAAGCCATGTTCTATTCTGCAATCTTGTGTGCAAATGCTCAATAAAACAGTTTACTATTGTTTGATTATAAAAACGAAAATTCATAACATGTCAATTTCCATCAATGGAATTTTAACCAATCCCGCATAAACACAGCATTCCTTACCATATTGAATCAAACGCAAACTGCTGACTGTTTACCCTGCATGGTCTGCATGATTTGAATTATACCCCATAGAGGGAGACTCCATTCGCTACTATATTTGTCTAACGCTTCCAACGTACCATAACTGTAGGAACATTTACCCTATACTCTCCTCCGAAAGAAGGGCACAAACTTTACAACTCAAACGTCAACAGGAAAAAGAAAGCATTCCGGTGTTTACTTTCCTGTTTCGCTGAGGGCAGCTCGGACAAACAACAGAAATCAACGCCCCAGAACGAACTCCTTCAGTTTTGCTTGTTCCCTCTACCAACAACCATTCGCACAAGACTTCCTCCCGCACAGCGGCTAAAAGAAGTTAAAATTATTTGAATTGTATTCTCCATCCTTCGAAACAGTGATGGTAGGTCAGTCCTGTCATCATAATGCTTTTCTTTCGATGATAAAGTCACCGAAAAAGGCTACTCAATCCTTCCCCGGAAGGCCACCGACCGCAGCGCAGTAATGGAATTTACTTGTCAAGCAGCCGAAGAAATTGGTGAATCATTGTGACTTACAGCATGTACGTGGCGTGACGACAGGCGTCTGCCTGGAAGAATATTCGTTCCGTGCTCCAAATTAAGTTACCTGCTGCCTTCCTGGAAAGCAGCCAACCGTCCCCGGGAGGCCAAAAATCACGCTGCCGGATACGGTTCGATCTGATTTAACATGAATTACTGTGTTGACAAGGTGGAATAATTCGTTGGTTCGATTGTGGTTCATTATATTGCGTATGAGTCCTCTAATGCCGATATTTATTCGTGAAGTTTTAGGCAGTATGACGATTGAATCTTACAGAAAACTAACTCAAGTTCTAGTTTAATACTTTTAAAAACCGTTGTAAAGTTTGTTCGCTACAAAATCGTGACACCCGTATGCACATATATCTCCTGAAATATCTCATCAACGAGTGAAATATTTCGTTGAGTGGAAAACGTATGCCTGTTCTCTTTGAACATACAAATTTTGATTATATTACAAGGGCTTGGTCGAAGATGGCGTCGAAGAGCAAGTGCGGCCGGTCGCAATAAAAATCCGGATCACTCAATCAGGAAAATTGCTTAAATGATGAGTTTTCCTGGAGGCACTCTTCCCAGAGTTTTAAAATCTAGCGATACTTGGTTAACAATAGCTAGGAAGACGGAAAATGGGACAAAAACGGATTTGAGGATCCACCAGAAGGATTCGAAAATGGTGCGCACAGATATAATTGAAATGTCGCCAACTTTCGTACATACTTCGAAGCATCGACAAGGAATGAAGTCATTCAAGGTGAAGACTGTGTCGATCCACAATGATAAGCAGAATATGAAGGCCAAAGCACGTGCTCTTAAGTTGTATCTTGAATATCTGAAAATTGAAATTTTCCTGAGTGGTAATAAACAGTGAAACGTCTGTCCTAGAATAATTTCAACAGTTCCTGGCATGTCATTTAACAATGTAAGGCCAACGACTGACGTAACAGAGCTTTTCAGGACGAGAAAATGCCATGATTCAGAAAAATATGTAGTTTGGTAGGCTACAGCTCGAGTAACACATCTTCATGATTTTATTTTGAGTAAGCTTCTTTATAACCAAATCTGGTCATATAGAAGTATTTTCAACCGTTATAAAACTTGTGTGTTGCTGGCGATGTATCTCTCATTTGTTTGGTTCAAATTAAAGTAAACACACTGTAGTCTTTTTTGACATCTTATTTTTCATATTCTCTTCAAGTTTCACTTATGTAATAGTAATGAAAAAAGAGTTCAACTTAAAGAAAAAAAATCAATTCGCGTTGAAAAAAAAAACGGTGAAAAAAAAATTCCTACCTCATTTTTGCTTTCGGGAAAATAAATTTAAGTTAAAAAAAAAGCATTTTAATAATTTATGTGTCCTCCTTTGGCCTTCCGGCCTAGCTGCAGGCGCTTCGGCATGCTCTCCACCAGGTTCCTTAGGTGCTGTGGATCAAGCTCTTCCCAGGCGCGCTTCGGGGCTTCAAAATAGTTGAATTTATTTGGCATCTAGAATCGCTCACAAATTCTCGATGGGGTTGAGGTCCGGGCTTTGTGGAGGTCATTCCTGTGGTATGATCCAACAAGACCAAAAGAAAGACTTGGTCTTCTTGGCAGCATGCTTCGGGTCGGGCCGTCTGGATCAGCGAAACCTCCAGATTGTCTTGCAGGATGTTGATGTAGGAATCTGCCGTCATTATCCCGTCGATTTTCTCGAGACTACCTACTCCAGTCCACGAAAAACATCCCTAGACCATCATATTTCCTCCTCTATGCTTCACCGTGCCTTGGATGAGGCGGTCCTGAAGCTCCTCACCTGATCTGCACCACACACGAACCCGCCGCTTTCGATTAAAAAGTTCGAATTTTGATTCGTCCGTCCAGAGAACCTAGGTTTAAAAGGCACCCGTAGGGTGAAACAGCCTCTCCGATATTTCGTGTTAGGTGTTATTTTAAAGAAGTTTTTACTATGTTAGCAGAAAGTATTTACGGTTCCTATTCAAAACAATTCCCTGTTTATTTTTACTGTGAACAAAGTAGTCCGCTCTCATACGCCAGCTTATACTATGCATTCAGTAGAATACATGTTTGTTTGCATTATGATACAGAAAACATGAAATAATTCATTGAGTTCCTTCGACCCAAATTGCAGCAGGATGTACTATATAAAAAAACGTTACTCATGGTATTGCTGTGATGCGAATAACTCCCATTCCTCCATACAAACGAATCTGTTGCAACTTTTGCAATGGGTTTTTCGATTCTTTACAGCCTTGAAATGATCATACAGGGTGCTGCAGAAAATAATGCGAAAATGTTCAAACTTGAGTATTGGGTTAATTCGTGTAGCTAGTGACTAATTTCTGTCGAAAGTGTATTTGTTTATATTTACTTTCAAGTGCTGCATCCAAACATTCTATTTGTTTTATTGCAAATTCGTCAAAATGTTCGCGAAAGAAGTCATCACTTGTTTGTTGCTCGCCCAGAAGAAGCCGAAAGAGATTGCCAAGGTGGTAGGGTGCCATTTGGCAATAGTTTACCGCGTAAAAAAGTCCCTGCAGCCGGGAAACGGACGTTCGTGCTTTGCACGCACGCCGAACGTGATCAAATCGGTCCGTGCAAAAATTGCTCGCAGCCCGGTGCGTTCCATAAGAAAACTTGCAAAGGAAGCCAATATTTCGGAGAAATCCATGCGGAGAATCATCAAAGAAGACCTGCATGCATCTTCCAGAGCCAGAGTGAAACGCCACTTGATTACGGACCGGGTCAAGGAACTACGAGTGACTCGTTCCACGAGATTGCTTTCCTTGTTAAAGAAGAAGAAAATGATAATCCTGTTCTCCGACGAAAAGCCTTTCAGCATCGATGCTGTGGCCAACAGCCGCATGGACCGGTTCATTTCACCGCAGAAAAAAAGAGAACGTTCCGGAAAAAATGAAATTCAAATTTCAAACCAAACATCTGGCTGGTGTCATGATGTTTGGCTTGGTGGCGTCCAATGGTTTGAAAATGCCGCCTGTTTTCATTGATGCTGGAGTTAAAATCAATACCGAAATTTAATAGCGGTATTTTAAAGAACGAAGTGCTACCCTGGGTGAAGGCCAACTTCTCCGAGGACCAAAACGTTGTCCTACAGCAGGATAGAGCGCCGTGTCACACGTCCAATCGAACACAATGGTTGAACGGTAACATGAAGATTTTGCCGGATTTGGATTTGTGGTCCAGATCTTAATCCGTTGGATTATTCGATTTGGGCATATGTTGAAGCGCGAGCCTGAAAAACATCACACCCAAGTGTGAAAACCCTGAAGTCAACCATAGCACGCACATGGCAATCAATGTCGGAGGACTACGTCCGAAAGGCATGCTCTGGCTTCCGGCGTCGGCTCGAGGATGTTATTAATAAAAATGGAGGACACTTTAAATAAATTTGTTGAAAAGGACTTTATAAAGATAACTGCACTCAAAAGTGTTCATATTATTGCTTGAATTAGTTGAAAATGGGATTTGAAAGAAATAGAACAAGATTTCGCATTATTTTCTACCGCACCCTGTATAATGAAAAAACCAAAACTGCACTGAACCGCTTGTGGGGGCGTTCCATTCTATATTCTATATAGATAAATTGAAAAATGTTCGATCAGATTCTGTTCAACATTTTAATAAAAACTAACCGATTCTCATACATTTCACGTACCCGACCTGACTCGTTCCGGCTTCATGGCTTATCCTGTACAACACGCTTAATTACAGGATGTTGATTCAATGCACGCTTCTTAGAAAAATACGCATCATCGTTTAATGAATAATTAAATAATAGTCGAATCCAATTTCCAATCACTATAATCAAAGCCTTCATTATGTCCACCACTAATATCCTATCCCTCCCGGGTAGCAAATCAATCGAATCCACAACATCTATTGATTAGTTCAAACAAAACCGAAATCACCTACGGCTCTATCTCTTGACCGAGCCCACTTCTTCCACCCTAGTGCCATGTAATGTATTTCGTTTCCCCATCGAAGTGGATTTCCTTTACGTTACCTTCCTTTCTTCCTTCCGTCCACTTTCAGTCTAATCGTGCTTAGTTTACATCAAAAGATAAGTTTCTCGATAAAGGGATTATGTTTTGCTTTCATGTGTATCACTACGCGAGTCCTATATCTTTCGTTTGTTTTGGATTTCTTTTGTTTGGGGGAGAGAAAGTGTCTCTAGCGGTGTGTTTCGTGGAAAGGGTCAAGCAATATAAGCACTCTAAGACTACATAGACTTAATCAAACTGAACGATTTCGGATGGCAAAGGACTAGGGTTGGCATTTATGTGCAGATCGATCCTATTTGGTTGATTATGTTAATCGGAAACTGGAAGAAGCCTTTTGTATTAGAAAGATTATCTTACTTAATGCGAATAGCATCTTGTTCACGTTTTGAATAAGTAGTTAAATATTGTTCAGCAAAACATCTTGCATGGTATCCCTTGTGACCCAATTTCAACAATGAAAATGACAACCCCAATTTAGGGTACTACTAGACAGTGATTCAATTAACTCGTTTAATCCTCATCCCAACAGACTGCTTCCTTTAAATTGTTGAAACCCTCGTCAGCGGTACCAAGACAAACAACATACATATACATATGAGCTTTAATGTAATGGCAATGTTCAAATCGAAAAACATACGAAAATCTCACTTCAAAACGAGAAAGAAAAGGATTAAAATTAGTACACAACTTGAGCTTCGGGGTAGTTAAAATACATACAACGAACGAGAGGTCAAAATCTCTATCGTTTCGTTTTTGTTCTGGATTGATGATGAACTCGAATGTTGTAAGATAGTCTGAAATGTTGGAATCAATTGCCTTAGATCCTGGAAAGGAATGTGGATGAAATGCGGTAGCAAATCCCGCCCTTCGTTAGGCTCTGTGTTAGCTACATGAAAGACGATGGAACCCGAAACCCGAAACTCATGCTGATTCGGTTCTCTACCGGAGGGTGCGGGTATAATGGTAAATATGATGTTCTTGTGACTGGACGCTCGAAACAAAAAGTCTTAGAAACCACCACACAGCCAAAACAAAGATAAGTTGACCATTTCAGCACAGCAAAAAAAGGGGGAAAGGCAGGGTCCATTTTGTTTTTTACTTCCAAGAATGATGGTAGCGCCATCCTTTGCAGAGAGACGAACAGATCAACAGTGTCAGTAATGAAGCCGGTAGGTGAGGATGACGGTTGTGAATTCGAATAAATCCGGACTGATTCGTGATTTCGGTGTCATTGTGCTTACATATAAAGCAACACGTCAATCTTCAAAACTAACACAATATTCTAGTTGAGTATTAGTTTTAGAGTTTTTTTTGTGCCAACATTTTTTAACAATAAAATCAGCTAACGCTCTCGGATCATTCCGGAAATCGAAACCAGTTAACCAAAACAACAAAAACTGGTGTAGGGTGAAAGCGACGGGGAGAAAAAAAAATACAACCCACACGGATAATATTACCACCTATGAATGTTGAGACTTTCGAGCAGCAGGTCCCAGTAATCGTTTCTGGAAAATATAAAGGTTTCGGAGCAATGGAGTGGAAGGGTTGGAATGATAAGAAAAAGAAATGAATGAAAAACATAAATAAAAACAGATACAACACGAACAAAGGCGGTGTCAGACTTGTGAAGGATCTCAGAAACACGTATTGAACGATGGATTTAATTCGATGAACAGTTGAAATTTTGTACTGCAAGGTCGAATCAAGCCCTTTGGCTCCGTAAGAAAAAGAAACAACTGTAACAAAGATTTTAACGTGATATCTTCATAAATTTTGAATATTGCATTTTGATTGGGGAAATTGTAAATACAACGCTCTTAGATTGGCGACTTCGGTCAATTTACTAAACAGATGAGCTCTTTGGAAAGGAATTGGCATCCCCGTTTAGTAATTCTAGAGAAAAAGATACTTTCTGGCCACGACTTTAAAGTTTGATAATTTTGATTAGGTTGAATGTGGTTTTAATTAAATTAAGAGCAAAATGACTTTCGAAATCAAGTTCAAAGTTTTACCACACAGTTCAGCTGTTCAGATGTCGGTCAATATAATCTGAGTCGGGAAAAAAATCCAAGTATGAAAAACCCTCTTTGCTTCACTATAATGAGGGCTCATGTATAATCGCTTTTGAACTTTATGTACAGATAGTGATATATGTAAAATTTCATATCAAACTTTTTTATGCTGTTTTAAGGTGATTTTTATTCTTGGGCTTATTCGTTACGCTACACGAAAAAAAAATCTGTGCCTGGATCCGTGAACGGCAGTCATGAACTCGAGAATAAGCAAAAATACACCGTGAACTGAATCACACAATCGAAAAAATAGTACACGTTTTAAGGTAAAAATCCTGAAAACGTGCACTTGTTCACGGTCCCTGTGTAGGGTGAAGACCTAGGCTATACAATCTGAAAAATTATTAAAATTCCATTACTGCCGGGATCGATGATATATCTAAATCTCGTATCATGTAATTCTTTAAACGACAGACTTTTGTGTATAAATAGATGCAAGTATAAAACTAATTCTTATCATTGGGAAAACAAGTAATGTAATATAAATTTATGTGCCCTAAAACATAAAATTACTCGAATATAAACTGAAAGCAAACTTCCGACTCATTATAATAGCGTTTGGTCATGCTTTGCATGGCATTAATAATACGTTCTTTATTGATCGCTCTTTTCCTTTGTTGATTGTTTTCGATATCCAATTTTATTTTTGAGAACTGAAATATGGATCTATTTTAATTAATTATTTTAATTAAGTACTGTGCCCACGATATTTCAGCGACACTTCGAAAGGACTCTGACTGTTTAGATTTTCAGAAAGAAATTGGAGAAAAATGAGAAAAATCTTCCACTCTTAGAAGTCTGACAGCACCAGCTGACAGCAACTGCACTTTTCTATGTGTGCTGATGCAATGGATGATTTACAATGCTGACTGGAGATGTCAAGTGCATTTGAAACACGCAAATGACTCCGACAAGGCGATTTTTTTTCCTACATCTAGTTTAACATCAGGTGCATCTATTTTAAAGGGTGTTTCGATCAAAATTTGGTCGACTTAAACTTGACGCATTTCCTTTCATCGTGCATTAAAACATTTTGCACACCCATTTTGAAGATGTGTGCATGTAGCATCATGCCTCTATTTTGATTTTGAGATTAGCACTTCAGTTATCAAAATGTCGTCGAAGGAAGAGAAGCAACTCATCAAAATTTTGCACGTGCATGGCGAAAATCCAAACTACTCTCACGCCAAGTTGGCGATATTGTTATATGTGGCTAAATTAACTATTACCAACGTATTAAAAGTGTTTGGTAAACGTTTGTCGACAGCTAGGAAAGGTGGATCGGGAAGAAATCCAAAGCCGGAGGCCACAGCGACGACAAAAAGAGTTGCCCGCTGTTTTGAGCGGAGCCCCAACCTCTCCGTTCGAGATTTCGCAAATAAGCTGCAACCGTGGATAGAGATAAAAAACCAGCTGGACTGTCGACTTACAAGAAAGTGGTGACTCCAAATTGCGACGATAAACAAAACACGTCGGCCAAAGCACGATCGCGAAAGTTGTACACGACGATGCTGACGAAGTTTGATTGCGTGGTACAGGACGATGAAACTTACGTCAAGGCAGACTTTAAACAGCTTCCTGGACAGGAATTTTACACGGCAAACGGACGAAGAAAGGTGGCAGCACATTAAACTATCAAAGTTCGCGAAGAAATATCTGGTGTGGCAGGCCATCTGTACTTGTGGCTTGAAGAGCATCGTTTACATTGCAACCGGAACCGTCAACCAGGAAATTTATCTAAGCGAGTGCCTACAAAAACGTCAACTGCCTTTTATGAAGCGGCACAATTGTTCCGTTTTATTTTGGCTTGATTTGGCATCTTACCATTACGGAAAAAAGGCCATGGAGTGGTATGCTGCCAACAACGTTCAAGTGGTGCCCAAGGGCAAGAACCCTACCAACACGCCAGAGCTCCGCCCAATCGAACAATATTGGGCCATCGTCAAGCGGAACCTTACGACGACTCAAAAGGTGTTGTGAGCGAGAAAAAGTTCGAGGCAAACTGGCGTTTTGCAGCGAATAAAGTGGACAAAGAGACTGTACAAAATCTTATGGCAGGTGTTAAACGAAATACCCAGCAATTTGCATTCGGTGAAAAGGAAGCTTAGCTGAATATTTCTCCTGTATTCTGTATTAACTGAACTTGAAAAAGAAAAATAATTTGACTCATTAATAAAAACTTTGAGCGACTCACACACATTACTGTTTATCCCAATTTTGATCGGAACACCCTTTAGAAAGTGCTGCGGAACGTGCAGACATTGTCTTGCTGGGAACGATTTTCTCATAAATCCAGCTGTGTCATCTGCTTCGCCTATGATGTGGACCTTGTTGAAAAATGGTTCAAGCAGTTGCTGAACAGTACATCAAGCTGAACCGTGAAGCATAATTGCAAGGATTGAGGTGCATACCTTCAAAAATAAGTATCTGTTGGCTAAATAAACCGAGCGTCATCTTCTTTTCTCTTGGTGTTTCATGCTTCATTCTTAGTATTTTAAATGAATTTTTACAGTGATTAAGAGCATTTTACGCCAGATACAAATTTTGCATTTATATGATTGTGAGGCAAGTTCAATCATTCCTAATTGCAGAGAGTGGAGGAATTTTTCTTAGAGAAAAACTCCTAGACCAGACCGGGAATCGAACTCAGCCATCTCTAGCATGGTGCTGTTTTGTACGTAGCTGCGCCTATACCGACTGAGCTAATAGACGTCATAAACATATTTTGACGGTTGACAATTACAATTTTGAAACCGCCCCGAGCTCAGAGAGAAATGAGAGCGTGTATGTGTTAGCTCTTTCTCTCTTCTTTGTAGTAGTAGTTTGTGTTTTGCAGTTCTACGAACTGCACAGAAATCCCAGCAAAAAGTATACGATACAACATTTTAGAAGCGAAACTGTTGCAGCTTCGACTGTTTACCATATCCTAAGATCCCCAACAACTACACGCAAGCAAGGTAGTTATGGACGAAAGAGGAAGCAAGCCAAAAACTTCGTTCTCTTTCTCGTGCCTTCAGGAACAAGGATTCAATGAGCCAACGGGATGCCACCAAAAAATTCAACTGTTCTCACCAGTACACCTTCAAAACATTGAAAAGAGTCGGAATAAATTCAAGAAAGAAGAAAAGAGCCCCAGAATGCACTGAGAAACAGATTTCCACTGAAATCCCAATGCCGCTGATTGATAAAAACATATTCCGGAAAATGTTTTGTTTTGGAGGACGACTGTTACTTCCCTCTTTCGAAGACGCATATATCCGGAAACGATCGATACTATTCCCTGGATAGTTTTACTGCATCTCCGAACATAAAATATAAGTTTAAACATAAGTTTGAACAGAAAGTGATGCTGTATATTCATGGTTCAAGCCCTTTGGTTTGATTATCAATCAAGAGTGTGAGTGTACTAGAATGAATGTTTGAAGGCAATATTGATCCCGTTTCTACAAAAAACATCATGCAGATGGACAATACGTGTTTTGACCGAATAAAGCGGTATCGCACACAATCGCTCCTGAATACCCATTCGATTCCATTTATACCCAAAAAACACAATCCGACAAGTCTGTCTTATTGTCGCCCGATCGAAGATTTCTTCTGGATTTTGAGTTCCTTGGTGTACAAAAACAACTGAAGACCTACGAATTGCAAACAGTTGATTGGTAGAATCAAGAAATGCATTCGCAAAGTTGACATGAAGGCCGTACAACGTACAACTTGTTCCGACATGAAACGGAATCATCGTCGAACAGCCGATTACGGACCGTATTTAATTTTAACTAATTTTTGTTCAACAATGGAAAGTGTATCTTTAATTTCAATAAATCAGACCTTCTTCAAGTATGTTTATCTTTTTTTACAGCTTGAGAAAGAAATTACAAAATTCAAGTTTCCACCCGTTAACATATAACTGGAGAAAGGTGTGTTGTTTTTACTTGTTAATAGATTTGAGATGTAAAAGAGGGTGAACAACTATTTAACAAAAATGTACACTGA
This sequence comes from Aedes koreicus, assembly GCA_024533555.2. Lineage (NCBI taxonomy): Eukaryota > Metazoa > Arthropoda > Insecta > Diptera > Culicidae > Aedes > Aedes koreicus. Next base: position 297,665 of record JAHHFK020000921.1, on the reverse strand, counting down.
TCCACAATGCAAGCATATATGTATGAAAAATAATTCAAAGATATTTTGAATTTTAAGGCAAAATTATGTTCAGTCAACTTATTTCTAATAGTGAAACCCTTCTTCGGAAATTATTTAAAACATGGGTAGCACTAAAGTTTTGTCATTTACTGATTTGGCGTGGAACCGTTTTTTTTAAGTACATTGTTTTTAAATGCTTCCTACTCAAATATTATAGAATAGTTCATCCTACGTTTTGAAATATAAGATTAAAAATTGCTTGAATGTTTGACTTAACTTATTACAAAATATATTTCAAGATTAGTAATTAAGTGGAAAAGGTCTGACCAAAATGCAATTTCATTAAAAATTATAGCAATGACTTTTGCATAAAAATCTAAGATATTTGTCAATCATGTACTCGGTAACCTTATAGTTAATAGTAAATAAAAATTTTATCAGAAAAAAACCATTCCTCCATGTGACAACTGTCTGAAATAAACGCTGCTATAATTTTGCCAAAAAAAAAAATGGAAAGTTTCTTAATAATTCTTTCATTGGTATTTCTTATATATGACTTGATTAGAATTCACTATGTTTCCGAATTAAGATGTGAGTAATTAGATTACTCATCTTTCATAAACATCGAAATTGAGTTTAAATTCCAACCTGATAGCAAGCTACATTCACAGTTGAATTAAAATGCCTTGACTTGTGATCGCTTGAGGTGTGTCGTATTGCTTTTGATTGAAAATATCATTACAGTTTCTGGCTTCCTTCACGTTCCAACACCGTCTTCAGTCTCTAACGTGAGATTATCTCCAATCAAAACAATACAGAAACAAAAAAGGAAACCTCCTTAGTTTTCTGGGACAACACTGAGTGAGGAGCTTTCCTTTATACAAACAACAAATACACGATTGGGAATATGCCAGAGGGGGTTCGTTGTCGTTCTTCGGGATATCTCTGGAAGGATGAAAGTAGTCCCAACTGCTCATCCCGGAGATTTCTGTTACATATATGTTCGTGTGCCAGTGAATTGTTTTGTGAAATTGTGTCATGAATTGGGCGAAGGATTGGTGGAGAGAGAGAGAGTGTATGAACAAAACGTAAAAGTATGGAACATGTGTGTTTGCTGTTTTCCTTTCGGGTTTGTTACAAAGTGGTGGAAAGAGTATGCTGTTTTCTTTCTATCCTGGTGGTGCCAATCAATAGTTTAGAAAGAGTACATGTAATGAGCGATATTTATTTTTGCTTTGGTGGAACAAAAAGAATCAGTGTACAACAAAAATAGTCACATAACATGTAACATATGGAACGGTTAAACTTGACTGTAATAACGGCATCGGTTGTATCTAATTAATAAGTATGTAAGATTATACAACGCGATAGAAAACATAACAAAACACAAAAGATGAAGAACAAGATTTAGGTTCAGAACACGAGAATAGACATGCAAAACTGGGAAGCGCACTACTTACGATGGCGGCGGACTGGGAAGAGGTACTTGGTGAATTTTCCACGTCGCTTCCGAGAGCGAGTGTTCGTCCGCTGCGTAGCATCTCCAGAGCGATTGGATCAGCGTGGCAGCTGGCTGACGGCGTCGGATCATGTGCTTCTGTCGTTGCTGTTGTTGTACTTTCAAGGCAAAACCGCTACCGAGAATGCCCTACAGGAGAAAATAGGAAAAGAAACATGAACAACGTTACACAAGGCTTTAGATAAAAAGAACCTGCTTGACAATTGTTGCACCGAAAAGAGTGAACCAAGAGATATAATCATGGCAACAACCGGCATGGTAGAGGTCAGTTTGCTGAGGGCGGTATTTAGTGACAATATTTCCTTTTATCGTGGGAATATGTTCAGAAATGTACATGTCTAGAAGTGAACCTATAGAATAATGGTTCATTGAAATAATAATAGAACAGTTCAGCTCTGGATCAGCTTTCTGTGAACACTCGCTGATATGCTTGGAATCTACAAGTACCCTTCTCGGAGTGCAACACAGAACACCATAATGAAAATCGTGAAAAGCTCTTTAAAAGAATAATTTTATGATATGAACGTGCTTCCTCGCAGCTCTTTTTTACTGCCTGGCAACTGCTGCTGACAGGGGAGAGTGTGAAAAAATAGCTTAAATTTTACAACCAACCCTGGAGCAAGGGTGCGAGTTAAGGGCCACTCGCTATCGGATAAGAAGTAAGCTCCCGAGTGTATAATCTGTTCTTAGTCTACGACTATGATGCAACGGGACTTGCCTTGTTGGAGTAGACTCATGCATCCAAGCTCAACTTTGGCTTAGTCTTGGCTGTCGTCGTTTGCAAGAGAGCAGAAAAACACTTTAACAATCAGCTAACTGTATGAAAGTTTGAATCTTTCCATCCGCTGCATGCCAGAGAGAACATGCGAGATGTTGCATTTTATTGTTGATCACAGCAAGAAGCTGACGATAAACACACTACAACAGCATCTGCTATGTGAGCTTGGAACGTAAGGGCTCTAGAAATTAGAAGTTTAGGCAACTTTCAACTTGTGCCATAAAGTTTGAATTGCTTAGCTGGAATTTCACACTTTCAAGTTGTTCTTATCAAACGGCTGGTTTTTGGAAAATCTCAAGAGTTGGGTTGTTCAAAGTTTTACATTTTTGTTGTATGTAACGGGGCTTGGTTTGCTTGTACAACATGCATGTTTCGGAAGAAAAAAAGTGCATCGGTGCAACGGTTGAAAGAGCGTTTATATATTTTATAAATAAAAGGGGAAAAATCACATTGAACATCGTAAAAGTTCGCATGACATTAACTGGTTTGCATGAGCCTGTTCGTGTTCTTAATTATGGACCATAGTATTTGGATCATGTATTTTGTTAATTGGATTCAATTGAAGAAATTTATCAGAAGCAGATAATTTCTTATCAACATGAGAGGCTCTAGGAGTGGACAGTAATTTATTGCTAGAACTAAGAGAATTGAAGAGAAAATATTGATAGTTCCGTTTAGCGTAACGGCAGGCTGTGAAAATTGAAAGATACAAGTTGAAAACGAGTGGCATATGAATAATAATATGTGTGAAATAGTCGGTGCATGCCAAAAATAAACCCAACAGCAAGAGATAATTTCTCACCCATATTGAGCATTGGGAAAGGGAAACAAAAAAATCGCTAGAACCAGAACAAAGCAATAGGTAGTATAAGAGCACGATCGGTCTCATATTCTTTTATCAGTCCTCTCCTTTGCCTACCCTGCATCTGGTTTAGCTTGGTAAAAGATTATGGGCCCGATCCGTATACTACCTTCATATGCCCCTCCGCTCGTTTTCAATTTGTATCTTTCAATTCTCAAAGCCTGCCGTTACGCTAAACGGAACTATCAATACTTTCTCTTCAATTCTCTTAGTTTTAGCAATAAATTACTGTCCACTCCTAGAGCCTCTCATGTCGATGGGAAATTATCTGCTTCTGATAAATTTCGTCATAGATCGTTACTCCGCGCATTGGGAGAATACAACAAACAACAATCAAAGTGTACCTTATGATCAAAAAAGTTCAGGTAATTTTCAATTTAAAAAGGCCGCCTTTATTTTTTCAGTAAAATCTTTTTAGTGTAAGATGGCAACACTAGTTCTGATATTCTGTCAAAGTGTGAGAGCAAATTATCCATTAGTTTTGTTTTGACAACTGCTTTTGTTAGTCGAAAAATAGACGCTCGGCGATTTTTACCATGGATAAAAAGTTGGAACAAGGCGTTTGTGTGAAATTTTGTGTTGCAAACGGATTTTCTGCAGCAGAGAAGCATTCAGAATGTTGCAAACCGCCCCTGGTGAGGACTCTATATCCGCAAAATCGTACATTTGTTTGGCACAAAAGACTTTAAAGAAGGCCGTGAAAGCGTGAGTGACATGTGCCACGTTCTGGACGACCATCGACCTCAACTACCGATGAAAACATCGCTTCCGTGAAGAATTTAGTTATGGAAAACCGCTCAATTAGCATTCGGGAGATAGCTGCACTCTATGATATGGGATTTGGATCGACCGAACACATTTTGACGGAAATTCTGGGCATGAAACGCATTGAAGCACGACTTGTTCCAAAAGAGCTGAATTTTTTGCAAAAACAGCATCGAGTTGAGGTCGCTAAACAGATGATTGCGAACGCAGATAGCGATCCCACATTCATGGAACGCATCATAACTGGTGATGAGAAACGTGCGGGTATATGAATTTGATATGCTCACAAGTCAACAATCGTCCGAATGGCGCGCCGAAGATGAGCCGAAACCAAAAAAATCACGACAAAGTCGTTCCAAAATTAAAGTTTTACTGACCGTTTTCTTTGATTTTCGCGGTGTCGTCCATTCTGAATACCTTCCAGAAGGTCGAACGGTTAACAAAGAGTATTATTTACAGTTATGAGACGTTTGCGTGAGGCAATTCGAAAGAAGAAGGCCAGCGGTGTGGCGCAATAATTCGTGGATTTTTTACCACGATAACGCTCCATCACACACCGCGCTCACTATTTGTGAATTTTTGGCCAAGAACTCCACCAATACCATCAAACAAGCACCATATTCACCAGACCTTGCCCCGTGCGACTTCTTTCTCTTCCCAAAACTGAAAATTCCGCTCAGAGGTAGGCGTTTTGAATCGATTGATGCGATAAAAAAGAATTCGCTGGAAGAACTGAAAGCCATACATTCATCGGCCTATAAAAGAGATATGGATGAGTTGGATCAAAAGCGCTAGCGTAACTGTATGTTGTTCCTCCAATAGCGAGTACTTGCAGGAAGAAACGGTAATAAAGATATCAATAATTAAAAATTGAAATAAATGCGTTTTTTTTCAAATTACCGGAACTTTTTGATCACAAGATGTGGTACCTAGGTCGGCGAACCCGCCCAACGTCACTCAGCTGCGTCCCATCGAGAATGTTTGGGCCAATCTGAAGCGTAAGATCTATTCCAACAATTTTGTCGCTAGGAGGAATTTATAAATAAAACGAAGAAAGAACTCAAAAACATTCCTACACGCATGTTTTCGTCTGCCATGGCGAATGTTCCAGTTAACTGCCGGAAGGCCGCTCGCAAGGGCGTAGAATATTTTTGCAAGTAAGCTTAAATAATTACCTTCCATGGGAAATTTATCAAAAGCAATTATCTGTCTTAGCTTTTTTTTATCACCATCCGAAAAAAGTCCATTTTTTTAATGTAAACGTTACTTCTTGTATCATTCAAAAGGTGTCGGAGAAATCTTGGTTTGAGTGAATGGATGAGGGTCGAGACTTTATTCGTGTGATGTCTCGCGTCATATCCACCCTTATTTTTTGAACGCTCATTTATACCGTGTTTTTGCTGAGCAACAGCACTCTCTGTGAATGTGGATGAGGGTACCAAAATGCAGATCGTGTAATTTGGTCATGTGCTGAGTATCTTAGAGTCAGATCTGAGCTATATGATTCCCTAGGCTTGAAATAGACAACCCAGACAACCAGAAGTCGTATAACATTGTTCAGATAGTTTCGTATGTTCCTATATTTTATGTCAAAATCGCATATAATTGTTGCTTTTATCGTATTGTATTTTGACAATTTGGGCAAATTTTTGAATTAATTACGATGTGTCATTTATTCATCGTATTGCGTCATAATTTAAATCGGATTTACGTTGCATAACTTTTTCAATAGAATTTGTTTATTTATTACAGAGTGAAGCGCAAACGTTGTCAAATCAACTCGTTCAAGAAAATAATGTAATTTGCACGTAGCCTCCACTTTTGCAAGTATCAGCCATATTTTGGCATTATATTCGATTTATTTGCTTACATTTGCATGCGTTTGTATATCATGAAAAGAACTTTCAATATGCGTGCATTTTGGTTGTCTGGGAACCAAATGTACCAATTCGAAATTCTTTTGGCTGTACGCGATCAGGAGTTCATGAAACTAACTTATGTGTTTTGGCTTAGTATAAGATTGTAGTTTGAACCGTTATGATAAGTCTTAGTTATTTTTGTTTGTTTGTTCACACATATTCAAATTAAAAGTTACATAGTTATATTCGATTTAGAATTCAAAAAAAGTATGTAGATCATCCCTTAAATTTCCTTCCCTTTTTCCCATCCTTTAAATTTTTATTTCTATTAACCTCGAGACGACCGTGAGTAATCGGTTCTACCCCTCTAACTTAGTTTTAAGATAACTGATGTATAATGAAAACTTGGCTCTGTATTATTGATTCTATTGACCCTGTACAAATAAACGAACTTTTCAAAAAAAAAAAAAAAAAAAGAAAGAAAGCTGGACAAATGCTACTTTCCAAGATATTGCACTTTTCCATTCAACGCCAGTTGCCCACATTGTTCCAAATTGTTTTACAGTTTTCCGTGCCTCAGCTGATATTCCGCCTAAAAACGCTCCCGTCGTTGTAAAAAATCAATAACATTCCAAACTATATTATCCACTTACCGCCGGCAGGGCAAAGAACGAGATTCCGAGTAAGGCGCAGAATGATGCAATGATTTTTCCTTGCCACGTTTCCGGTACCATATCGCCGTATCCGACCGTGCACAGCGTTATCTACTCGAGCAGCCGATTCATTCCATTGGTGACGACAGAGATCATTTGGTTGCACAGTACACGTGAACCGAGGTGTCGATTTCCCGGAAGCGTTTCCAGCAATCGGTAGCGTTGATTCCGACAGGCATAAGGTTGTTTTTCGTTGTTGAAAAAGGAGAGAGAGAGAAAAGACGCATACAAACTCGATCAAATATTGAAATACTAATCTTCTACGTTTCGGATGTTTTCGGAATCTGGGGGAGACGTAAGGTTTGCGAAAATCCCATCACGATTATCCATAGCTGCTTCCGCACTTTGGCAGCTTGGGTTTTTTTTTCGATCCGATTAGTGAATCCTAACTTCCGACCGGATTGGATTATACAATTAATCTTTGCAACGCACTGCAATCTTACAGTAGTACTCTAAAAGCATCCGAAAAGTTTGTTGATTGACTAACGGTACTTACCACACCCCACCACAAGGCTTGAGCAAAGTTATTGAATTTGGTTTCCTTCACATCCTTCTCCATTAGATACACTAAAAACGAGGCAAAAATAAGGCCCAGGAATCCTATGTACAACGTAGTAATTAATTCCTGCAACACAAAAAGCAAATAAATTTGTTAGTAAATGCATTTCGTTAGTTCTGTTGAGTGTGAACATAAAGGTTGACCATGAACAAATCATGACGCATTTAATAACTTTCAGGTATTTTTTGAGTATTTTTTATTTTTCAAAACTGTACTAAGGCAGTGTCCCAATGCGCGAATTAATTTTAATTTTCACTTAAATTTGACGGATGGAAAATAATCGATTAAGTCTGCTACTGGAGGTGACCTATTTCTAGCAGACGGGAATACAATTTTGACCGACACCTTATCGAAAGTTTGTTGATCAATAACAAAGGGATTTTAATCGATTATTTACCACCTGTCAAGTTTGAGTAAAATTAAAATTAATTCACTAAGAATTATTGGTACACAGCATAAATCCAACTAAAAGTGAACATAATCGCAGTAGGTATTGGATTTCAGGATAAGTTCATTTGTTTGCATCATGGCTTCACCGAAGCATGCGCGTCGCGAAAAGAAAATTCCGGTCTCTCCAGTCGTGAGTAAACAAAACTTTTGATTTATTTGAATATCACGGCGTTCTGAAACGTTTCGGGGAATCACTGACCATTGCTCAGAAACCTGAAAGTGGCAGACCGGTAAAGTCACCGGATCCTTAAACACATGCGATAGTGGGTAGTCTTTTCAAGTGAAGTTCGAAGTTGTCCTTGAGCAGAAGCAAAGAAGAGGGCTGGGTTAAGAAGTTTTAAGGCCCTTTTTGTGCCGGAAAAGAATGCAAAGCATTATTTGGGGGCAAAAACACGCTCGAAGAAACTGTACGAAATTTCGTTAACAATATACGATTGCGTACTTATGGACGACCAAATGCACTGTCTGGCAGTTTTCTATAAAAGTCTTGGACAGGAATCTTATTCCTCGGTTGACCGGTTGAATGTAAAATAAGAAAGTCTGGCAAGCACTCAGCAGTTATGTGCTGAGAAGCAAAACTTTCGTTGATGCTGGGACTATAAACTAGCAAATTAACCTAGAGGAGTACCTTCGGGAGAAACAACTACATGTTCTCCAGCAGCATGAGGTAGATTGCCTATATTGGCAAAAATTGGCAAGCTATTAATAATAAACTTTCCAGAAAAAAGTACAGGATATGTCTGATTTTGCCATTTTTCTCCTATAAATTAGACATAATTCAATACATCAGACCTTACACAAACACGACCAATATGAAAACACTCAAAAACAACGTTATTTTACTTAAAAAAGGCCACGAAATCGAATGCCACTATCGCCTTTGCTGTTAAAAATCGAGAAATGATCAAAATTTTCCCCTTAAAGTTTATTTATGTGAAAATATCAAACTAGAGACAGCGAAGAAGAAGAAGAATGATGTGTCAAAAAATCGAATCTTTGTTTAATGTTGCACTGTTTGATTTGATGCTTAAAATGCCTGTACGTCATAACATACAAAAAAAAAAACTTAGTTTCTGGTTGACTTTCAAAAAGCGTGGCCTTACTCCGGAGCAGAGAAAAAGTATCGTGCATAAATGGTACACTGTGAGTGGGTTCTCTTTAAGAAAATTGGCCAAGGAAGAGGTTGTGGCGTCGGAGCGGTATGAACTGTAGTTAGAATATATGGGGAGCAGTGTACTTTTGAAGATGCACAGAAAGAAACTTTTCAGACGCATATGGGGTACTTCCTAGTAGTTTGAGCAAGAATTTCTCAGAAATTCAGGAACAAACTTAACCGAAGTTCAGGAGAAAAATTTCCAATATTTCAGAAGTCCCCTCAGATGTTTAGGAGGAAACTTCCAAAAATTTAAGAGGATTTTTTTTAGAAATTCTGGTAACATTCCCAAAGTTTCGGTTAAATTTTTCCTCGGAGTTCAGGATGGGGCTTATCAGAAAATTAGAATAAATAAGCCCATGAAAAAAATTACCAGCGAGGGCACTACCTATAAGTTCAAGGAGGATTTTTTTCTCAAATTACACAAATGAACTTCTCTGAAGTTCAGGAGAGGTCTTTCCAGAAGTTCCGAAGGAAACATTCCAATGGAACTACCCAGAAGTGCTAGAGAGCTTTTCCTGAAGTTTAAAATCGAACATTCCAGAGTTTCAGAATGACTGAGAATGAATGAATTTTTAACCACCAATAAAAAGTTATACACAAAAGAAGGTGTTTCATATTTTTCGAGTACAATCTTTAGTAATGTAAAATCAATGTTTAGACTTTTTTCTGCCTTCTGGAATGGAATCACTGTTCGGTGAGAGGGGCCATAAATGATCCAAAGCTGGCCGAACGTATCTTTTTCGGAAAACGTTGTCAGAGAACAACTTGTAACAACTTGAGCATCTCTTATTGACTTGATCAGACCCGAAACACACAAATCAAGATGTGCGAGCAGAACGCTCAAAGAAAGGAGCAAAATATGATTTGTTTGAGCGATAAATGGCGTTCTACTATTCCGTGCTAGATGATTGAAATAAGGGCGATGAAGACAATACAAAGTGATGCCAAGAGTATACGATGCGCGATGATGTTTATGAAAGTGAAAAAGAGAGCAATGAGAATTATGCTGCATTATTTTGCTTAAAATGCTTCTAATGTTTTTTTTTTTTTAATAAAAATGTCTTGGGTGGGCACTACTTGATTCAATTTTTTGATCTTTGACAGAATAGAGGATGCCAAAATTTGGTTCCGTGGGCTTTTTGACATGAAGTAAGGTATGCGCACAGCAAAATCTAGCCAAAGAAAAACTCGCAGCATAACATTATTTCTATCTATTTCTAGATCCGAAAAAGAAATCATCGTAACAAAGGGTTAATGTATAACTCATTAACATCAAAATATTCTTATTCGGACTTGTTATATCCGTATGCTCTAACTTTACGTTTGGACCATCCATTAAGTTCTGCACAGTGTCCTCAGTCACCTCTCTGGATTTCTCACTTTTTAGCAAAATCTTTCTCATTATTTGCCTCTCCTTTCGATTCCCCGGGGTTTAGCTTCACAATGGCCCAATATCTTTCAATTGGACAAAGTTCTGGGGTGTTTCGAAGATTACAGTCCTTTGGTACAATGTTGTCGTTGTTTCCTGCATACCACTCCTGAGCAGCTTTACCATAATGGCAAGACGGCAAATCAGTCCAAATCAACACAGAACTCGTGCGCTTTTGGATGAATGGTAGTAGCCGTTTTTGCAGACACTCTTTGACGTAAATTTGTTGGTTAATCGTACCTGAAGTTATGAAGATTTTGCTCTGCAAACCACAACTACAAATATCCTGCCAAACCGTGTAATTCTTCACGTTGTAATGTGGTAGAAAAACTCAAGACCAGGAAGCTGCTTGAAGTCTGCTTTGACGTTTGTTTCATGATTCATAACCACTTAGTCAAATTTTGTCAGCAATTAGTCATACAGCTTACGCGCTCTTGTTTTTGAGCTGGTTCCTGCTTCTCGTTCCGGTTTGGGGTTTTCATTACCTTGAACGACCTATATCCTGCCACTTTCTTCACTTATTGAGCTAACGAATACGATGTTTTGACCTTTTTAGCCACATCTCGGATGCAAAGGTTCGGGTTTTGCTTAATCAGCCCAAACACTGCATCTCGCTGGGATTTGAAGTTGTCGTTCTACTTGCCGTCAGGTTTCCGATCGATAGTCAACCGATCCCGAAAGCGTTTGAAAACGCTGCTTACTATTGATCGAGGAACTCCGAGTGATTTTGCTTTGTCATGATGCGACATAGTCGGGTTTTCCACACTTTTGTGCTATAATTTTTTACGCACTTGTTGTTCTATCGACTCAATTTCCAATGAAATGCTTTTGTGACAGCAAACCATGTGTCAAAACGTTTACACACACCTTGACATTGCGTTATTGATGACATCTTTATATTGACAAATAAAAAAAGATGTGGCTAATAAACCATGACTAGATTTTGCCGTACGCATACCTTATCGTGGCTTTTGAATGCCTTTACTAAAGTTGTGGATTGTAGTAGATCGATATTTTCAAATATTTCAACTTACATGGCAAAACGGGTGAATTGGTCAACTTATAGGTCTTTGACAGTAAATATGATATTGTCATTCTGATATTTGTGTACAAATCGAAATATGCAACATAGAATTTAAATACTATTCCTTAACTATTCCTGTCACTTACATTCATGAAAATAATCAGGTTTCACTACGACCAAACCCTGCATGAAAACAAGCAAGTAACTACGATGAATCACTCTATGCCATAAGCAAAATGCACAAAACTGTTATAACGATAATACCACAGGAACGTTTCACTGCAGATTTCATGTTCCGTTCCAAGTATAATTTCAAATAATATTTTAACACATCATGGCATTTGTGTGTTACCTTCTAAACCGCTAGACCACCCATTTAGAAAACAATATTCAATTCTAATTAATACCTACAAACCATGGCATCTGCGTATTCTTGGAAATGAATGCTTTGAATCAAGCCTTTTTTCCCAACAGAATAATTACAGGAAAAGTCCACTATCAAAATAGTCCCTATCATGGCGTCTAATGAATACTTCCACGCGAGCAATAATCGCTTTGCTAGTCGTCGTCGTCGTCGTCGTCATTGGGTCAGAGTAAAGCGAGCACGATTAATGCGATAATTAGTGGCCATCACTTCCAGGAAAGGGGTATAAACATACACACCAAAGAAGTAGGTAACGTGCGGTCTGCTCATGGACGAGCTAACCGCGAACATCGAGGGCAATTAATCATTTCACCCATTTCAAGGAACGAAAGCGCCATAGTCCGGATGGGTTGACCCAGCAAAACGCCATCTCATCGAGCTGGACCGAGCGCTGGCTGACATCCATGATATCGCAAATTAAAAGAATCATAATTTTTGTCATACAAAAACTACCGATGGCAATTTAGATAATGAACTTGGTTGCTACCAGCCAGGGCCTAGGTTTCTTTACTTTTTTCACTGTTGACCCCAGAGTGCCATTTTCTGTCGTTGGATATTTATGATTTCTTGAGATGGTGGTACTTCGTCACGTTAAGGCAGTTAAGAAACTAGGCGGCAAGGAGATTCCAATCTGTTGTCGGCGATTCACACTTCTGTTCACTTGAGATAATGGCCCCGGTGGTCAATTGATTTATGACTGATGATGGGATCTTTAACTTGAATATAGAAATAAAACAGACTTGTCATCGAATTGATTAGTATTTTTTTTATAGACAAAGGAACGTTGATGAGTTGAGTTGAGTTTGACAAATTTATCTTCAAAACTTTCATTTAAATCATTGCTCGATTGCACAACTCTTCTATCGAGGGTCTGATTGCATGATTTTGTTTGGTTTGTGACATTAGACTGTTGTTTCAATAATTTTTGTTCAATATCGATTCAATACTCAATTAACAATCAATCTTCTACAATGAACTATAATTGTTATTGATTTATTCACAATGTCCAATAAAATATATAATATGTAGACAGGGATATGCGTCATTTTGCCAAATACAATTAGGAAAAATGCCATTAGGCTAAATTCCATTGGGCCGAATGCCATTAGACCGAATGCCATTAAGCCAAACGGGTCATAAGCTCGAACCGGTCGTCAAAGCTGACAGAATGACTGATAATTCTTTAGTTTTTTTTTTATATTTGCTTGGAATCCCTTAACGTTCTAAACTTCAACGAGGCTTGTTAGCGGATTTAAAGTTTTGAAATTATAAAAAAAGCTGCTTAAGATTGAAATGATGAAAAATCGTAGCTGATTATCGACTGTGACTTAGTAATAATGAGATGATTTCTCATACTTTTTCAATTTACCGACTTTCAATTTGTTTGCATGTCTAGAAGATTTGAAGAAGTAAGAAATCATATTTTTCACATGAAATGATAGCAGATTGAAAGTTTTTTTAATAGGAAATAATAGGAATAGACTCATAGTTTGAAGAAGGAGTAATCTCCCATGAAGCGGCATTAGAAAAGATTTCTTGAAATATTGAGTACAATTTTTTTATTTTCCTAAATTTGGCCTGATGATCATTTTGGGCTAATGGCTTTCGGCCTTCTGACCCAGTTCGACTTAATAGCCTTTGAGCTTATGGCGTTCAGTCTAATAGAATTTAGACATATTTTTTTGTTGCAGCAGAGTTTATTATTATCATATTATTTATTTTGTAGCTATTGAAATAAAAAGTCTTACGAATGCTTTGTCAACAAAATTGAGATTATTGAGGCCCTCCAGTCGATGAAAACAGTTAAGCACTCATCTTACTTTCTTTCAAAAATAAGGGAGCAGATGTGTGCGTTGGTCGAAAGATCATTTAGGATTACCTTTGTATGGGTCCTCTTACATTGCTCAATTCCAGGCAATGAGAAGGCTGACTCTCTAGCAAAGGTGGGCACACAAGAAGGCGAGATTTTTTAAAGAAGAATTTCACATGATGAATTTTTCCCATTAGTACGTCAGAGTTCTCTTCAAAGTTGGCAAAACGCTTGGACAAGTAATTCTCTTGCGCGGTGGTTACATTCCATTATTCCAAATGTTTCGTCGAGATCGTGGTTCAAAGGTCTGGATGTAAGTCGCGGTTTCATTCGTGTGATGTCAAGACTTATTTCCAACCACTACTCGCAAGACGCACATCTCTACAGAATTTACCTCGTCGATAGCAACATATGTAGGTGCGGAACCGGTTATGATGACATCGCTCACGCAGTTTGGCATTGCCCGAATAATGATGCCTCCAGAGCACGACTATTGGATACCCTTGTGGCCCGAGGTAGACAATCCTTCCGCGAAGTAAGAGATGTTTTGGGAATGCGTGATCTTCCCTACATGCAAGCGATCTACGAATTCCTTTATTTGTCTGATCTAAGAGTGTAATGTCATCACCCCCTCCCTTTCACTCTGGTAAATTCCCTGCCATTGTATCCCAGTTATATTATCCTTTTGTTTCCGTGCTACTTGTACCTGCCCAGCAAGCTGTAGTCACCCATCTGCAGCTTAGTTCCTGTAAGGGACTACAGGGACCCATGGATTTGGTAGATGTCGCAACTATGAGCAGCAACAAATATCTGAAATAAGTTACCTGCCTAGCCCCTTCCAAACAATAATGTGACCCATTAACCTCGAGCTAATTGGCACCCCACTTTACTAAAATTGAAAAAGAAAAATTGTTAATTACAATATTGAATATCGGCTCCGCAAAGTGTTACACACGCCTGAGCCTAATAAATAAACGAACTGATTAAAAAAAAAAGCAAAACTGAGATTCATTTTCAGTAAAGTGTAATTAAACATGGGAATTTTATATGTTGCATACATGTAACTGTTCAACAGGTAGAGTAGATCTGAGAGTAATGTAGAATTAGGGTTCACCTTAGCTGAATGGTGGTGGTCTGGTTTTAAGAAACTTATGACGAAACTTTATAAGCAATAAATTCTTTTCTGGACAAGAGATATGCTATCGTTGTGCAAGTATATATTCTAGTTTATGAAACTCATTTATGTGTTTTTGACCAACATTAGCCTTAGATTGTAGTTAGTTTAACCTGTATGTTTACTTTAAGTTTTTTTTATCTGTGTTTGAGTTTTTTTTTTCTTTGTAAAAAATGTTCATGTCAAAGTCAAAAGAAGCCAAAAGTTGTATAGTTTTAAGTTTTTTGACAATTTAGAATTTAAAATAAAAGTGTTATGTTAAACATACTTCAAATTCCCGCCCATCTTCTACGTGTTACAGCAAAATCTAAGTCCTCAGAATGATACAATCTATGCAGCGTCTTTCCAGGAGATCCCTTCATCAGTGCGAGCAGTTGCAATTTCAAAATCACACATCAGTGATGATTTGGGGGGAAATTTTCTCGAAAAGTCGACTTTTTATAGAATAGTGTGTTGAAATCAATGCCAATTACTACCTCAACAATGATTTGAAAGGAAATTTGATGAAACATTCTTCAAACATTTTTGGAAGCCGCAAATGGGTTTTCCAACACGGCCTGCGTAATTTTTCCTTCACATTCAGGAAAAATTACGCAGGCCTGGTGCAGCACAATTTGCCGGCCATTATCGCTAAAGAATTATGGCCGGCCTCTTTGCCAGACGTAAAATCATTGGAATTTTCCATTTGGGGCATTATCAATGGGCATTGAGAAATTCAAAGCAACTTTGCAGAAAATATGGAATGAGATTCCTGAACACGGGATGCGTGTCGCTTGCAATACTTTCCCGGCGCGGTATAAGGCAATTATTAAAACAAATTGTGACCGAATTGCACTCTTAGTTCATCCTGTTATACTTTTAGATGTTGATTAAAAAACCCAAAAAGAATCAGTACTAATTTTCATTTCAAATTAGAGCAATGATGAATAATTTTTGCTTCACTTTATTGGTACTCTATATTTCGTTGAGAAAAACGTCAATGCGTCAAAATTCCCTCAGCTTAGGCTCATCGTACGTCATAGGGAATTATGAAAACGACTTCAAAAATTTAATATAATATCCAGGAGTTCAAAACCTTTTGAACTAAAGCGTCCAAAGAAAGTGATGAATCTCTTGGACATGCCGGATCGTAATAAGAGGTGTTCGATCAAAAATTAATAAAATTGTGACAGGACGGTCTCGCTTCAAACATCCATGCAACGATAAGCACAATAAACATAAGGTAGCATCCTTTTTTATTTAAAAAAAAATGTAGTTCTTTGTATGTTGTTTGTCTTTTCGTGATCAAAAAGTACCGGAAATTTGAAAATAAAACTATTATTTTTTCAATTTTCTTGCAATTTGTCTCCATTTGAAGCGACGCACATGTGCCAACGCCTGATTCTGATACTTTAGTCTGCTTTACCATTTTTCTCATGCTCGTTGCTCGTATCAACGCTGGTGTTCTCACAGATTGCTGCCGACCACTTCCAGGTTTTCTTGGCACTGTTAGGAGTCTTATTGATGTCTTGACACGAAAGTAGCTCTTGAAAATTCTACTAGGGCCATGATATCCAAAACTGACTTCTGGGCGTGAGGTAATATGAGGAAATCATTCTTGATGTACATTTTTCTCAAAATCTTACTTAATCCCAAAAACTCAAGTACACCAATCTGGTTGTAAACAATAACTACCATACTTTACATGCCTTCGGGGGTAAATCGGGACTGACGCCAATATTGCCGTAGTTTGGAATCAGTAGTTAAGGATGTATGTTAGTCCCAACCAACAGCTTTAGGTTCTCTGTTTAGTTACAGTTGATCTGACAATAACGCAGTACCATCCTCGGGGCGTCAATCATGCTCATGTCAATGCTCATGTTTGATTTTCCTTATCACGCATCGTAAAATGCACCGCCTGGTTAGTTGCTAATAGAAGGGACATCATCCATAATTGAACGGTCTTCTGGATAAGTCAGAACAACACGTAAATGAAGAGCCACTTTGTGAAAATCCTCATTAAATATTGTTCCTGTGTTGGCCTTCGGTCACTTTTATTTCTAAATCCTCTTAGTCCTCCGGCATCTCGAGCAATGTAAACCGGAACTTAATAGTCCCATAAATCATGGCGGGATATAAAACTTAATGAAATTTTTGAAATTGTGTGCTCTTGGGGTTCCAAGCTTATCGCAAGACTCTCCTCCACCAAGAGCCCAGGATTGTTAACTCAGTTGAAACCCACAATCGAAAAGAGGTAAGGTAGAAAACTTTTTAGTAGCATCCTTTACAGCAGGGGAAACAGGATGCCTATAAAGTGAAACAGAAAACGAGTGAATTATTATCCCAACTATCATTATGGGCTCAACAGATGCCGACCGTCGACGAGACCAAGAACCACGACGATGGTGACAATGGTGATGATGATATCTTGGGTAGGATGGTAGGCATCCACACCAACGGATAAATGCGAGAGAATATGGCCAGTGTGGCTCCACTGCTGTTGTTACCGGAATCCAGGATGGGCAAAAACTCTACTAGATGAGATGTTAATTGTTATGATCGCATATAAAATGAATAAAGTTTGCACCGGGTGCAGCATCACGGAGTGAATGCCGCAAAGGCAAAAACGCTTCTTCAACCTTTGCAGATTGAAATCCAATAGACGGCAAATGCATTGGCGTCTTCAGGTTGATGGTTAAGGGGATTTGAGTACTGGTAAATTATGTGGGGCAGGGTTGAAAAATGGAGAAATATTTGACCAGGAGAAGATTGAGACCCTGACTGAGGATACGCTCACCTTGCCGCCCCTTTAACCTGCCAGTGCTGATAATAACGAGGAAGTTGGTGAATAGGAGGAAAATGGTAATATGGTTCCTTGTGCTGGCATGTATTCATTGTTCTTGCTACCCGGAACGGTTTTTCATTTGCAGTTCCCGTTTCTGTGGAAGATGAAATTGTTCTAGATAGGATGACGCGCAAAACAAAGGCCATGTTTCTGTTTGGAACGAATCTTTTTTTGAATACTGGATTGATTTTCTGTCGGAAAACTGGTTTTTCATGAAAAGCTTTTCGATGAAACTTGATAAGTTAATTGTAGGAAATATTAAAAAATTAACAAGATTTTTACAGTGCTTGAGTAGATCAACCTATCAATTCAAAAAATGTTGAGTTAGACCTTTTGTAGTTTTCGAAAAGAGGTGTTGAAGTTTGCCTATGTTAGCTTTCTATTGTTTTTATTTTGTTGGGTGTATTATCACTGCGGCCATTATATTGATCTATTGTGATACACAACACATATAGCATGATTTAGGGTATTATACCAGTAAGCAATAATGTGTCGTACAAAACGCACTACCTTACGTGGGCATAGAGATCATATTTCAAAGGGCTCTTCATAGCCTCTTAACTTAAAATTTTGCTAAAAAATCCAGCACAGTTACACAATAAATGTTCACAGGTTTTGCCTTCCTCATTAAAAAAGTGACAAATATCATCTTCGACTTTACCCATTAGTCTTAGATGATATTTAACCATACAATGTCCTGTAATTAGGCCTGTGTATTTGCTTGTTATTTTTGACAAAACGAGAAGCTTTTGTGTATTTGATATGTTAGGCCTAATGGAACTTTTTATACTGCCGGGCTGTGTTGGTTATATTCCAGTTTGTAATCACAATCTTCTTTTCCCAGTTCCTGGGTTCCATTATGATTGCGCATGCAGAGACTGTGCAAAATGGCTCTGGGCCTAGAAATAGCTTAGAAGATCCAGCCCTAGCTAGTTCAGCTCTTTTATTGCCATCGGTTCCACAATGTCAAGGAACCCTGTAAAGAATAACTGTATTATTAATACATAGCCGTTGAAGTAAAAGGAGACATTTCCATACTAGTTTTGATGTAAATGTAAATATTTCAAAGCAGATAAAGCTGCTGGACTATCAGTGAAAATACATAAATTTGAATTTTGCCGGTTCATAAACCACGTAGAATCATTTTTGAAAATCTCAGACCCCCCCTCCCCCCTCGTAGACTTTTCCTCATACATTTTTTTAAATTTTGTAAGGAGCGTAGACTTTGGTCAACCCCCTTCCCCCCAAAAAAGTTTATGTAGTTTATGCATAGCCCCTTTTTATAATTTCTATTTATGCAAAGGGAAGCACATTCCACAATTGCTTGAATTTCACCCTGGAAGACGGGTGGCCATCTACCCATAGAAACTGATAAATTAACTCCAGGACCAGTCGCCCCAGCTCCTTTTTGATCATTTTGTTTTGACCCATCAGTATAGAATACGATTGATCCAGGACGTATTTGTGGTCCTCCTTTCACCCAAACAATGCGGTCTGATTCTATAACATTGATCATACGAGTTAAGTTGAATTGCGTTTCCATCCAGTCGGTTTTGACAGTTAGTTAGGGGTTTATTTGAATGTCATTTAAAATGGCAAAGGGTAAATTCATCCTTCTTTTTGCGGAAAGTCTCCTTAAACTTTGGAAAACGCTCCTTAGATGCAATCAGAGGTATTAACCTTCTGGTTAGCGCTTGCAGGATGGTTTGACGGGTCTTAAGTTTCTTCAAGATTGTATAGTTTTGACGGGTCTTAAGTTTCTGAATTTAAGAGTCGTCAAAACGAAATTAAGACCCGTCAAAACGAAATTAAGACTCTTCAAAATGAAATTAAGACTCGTCAAAATGAAATTTAAACCCGTCAAAACTACCTAGAAGATTGCGGAGCGAAGCTCTGCTATACAATCTTGAAGAAACTTAAGACCCGTCAAAACAACCGGCAAGCGCTAACCAGAAGGTTGATACCTCCGATTGCATTATACCGGGTAAACGCATCTAAGGAGCATTTTTCCAAAGTTTAAGGAGCATTTCCCCAAAAAGAAGGGTGCATGTGCCCTGCTGCCAATTTAAATTACTAAAATGTCTTCTGATGTCGCCATCAAGGAATAATTTAGTCCGTTTGAGACGAAGAAGGTTTTTTTTCGGCTTACAATTGAATGGACTGGTGCAGAATTGCATCTAAAGCTTTCGTAGGTATGCTACGCATCGCACCAGGTGTGGGCAAATTACCCATGCTTTGTAATTTTTCTAGCTTATTATCTAGCACATTTTTCTTGTATTTTTGGCCACCATACTAAAAAAGCCAAGGTAATTCTGGGTCTTACCCATTGCCCTGTATATCTAGTGGATCATTGCTGGTCGTAGTCCCCATTTATTACCAAAACTTCTTTTACTTAATTATAGTGCATTTCTGGCTTTATCTTTGATCAGTATTAAGTGTGAATTTAGCTTGCAATCCAAAATAATACCCAAATACTTAACCTCAGATCAAAGCGTCATTAAAGTTCCTTTCATGTGAAGGCCATGTATTATGAATTTTCTTCTTTTGGTAAATGGAACTAGGTATGTTTTCTGGGGGTTTGTACCCAGCCCTTCATCCTTGCACCATTAAATCGCATAATTTAAACCATATTGCATTCTTTTAGTAATGACACTATCATATTTTCCTCTAACAATAATAACGATGTCATCAGCAAACCCTATAACTTCAAATCCGAGTGATTCTGGATTTATCAGTAGTTCATCTACCACTAATGACCAGACAAGAGGCGATAGAACGCCTCTTTGTGGACACCCTTTTACTACCTTCACAGATATAGACGTACTAGCGAGCTCTGCTGATACTTCACGTTGCGATACCATTTTATTAATCCATTTTACGATACATTAGTCAAAATCATGTTTTAACATTGTTCTCGTCATAGATTTGTGCGACGCGTTGTCAAATGCTCCTTCTATATCAAGAAAAGTTACAAGCAAAATCTCTTTGCTTCATATGTTTTTTTTTTCTATTTTAGAAACAAGTGTATGTAGGGTAGGGAATAGCTTAATCAGGGGTCACTATTTTAATCAGTTGATAGGAAATAGGTCTATAACTCCTACATTTTCGAAATTATTGCATTTTTAATTATACGATCATAAGCTTTATCTATTGGGCCAATGATTTGATGTATGAATTATGATTGATTACCAATTTATTACTGTCATTTTGAAGATTTAAAATACATCATCTAGAAACCATCAGTTTCTGACCTGCTGAAGAAGTTCGCTCAAATGTTGCCTTTGTGTATTTTGCATTTGAATCGCGTGTACCGGAGAGCATGTCTTCATTAACTCTCTCCCACAACTAGGCTTGTTGCCAGAATGTGATGTTGAACATTGAGTTAAATTTATTACATATTTAGATAATCTGAAATCGCTATTTATTTCATGTTTCTTCCAGTCATTGGAGGTTGATCTATGCTTATGATTATATTGTACATCATCTGGCACTATCATTTGCAATAAAAACATATGTTTTGGAGCTGTCCAATAGTACCCAACGATAAATATTGCTTCGCTGTTGAGCTGCAGCTATGGCATCACTGTTGATTTTGAGAGAGCCCATGTTTCCTCTCTTATTTGTTAACCATGGATATAGCGCACCGGTAATGTAACGTGAAGCCTGCTGTCTCTTGCATATGTTTGTTTTTAAACGAAGCTTCCCGTTTGTCGTCACAGTCGCTTTGGCTAACATTTGCGTGAGAGTAAATGAAATAAGAAATACACATTGCCAATCTAAAGATCAATGACAAACTAAAAGTTTGGTCGTGTACGTCTGTCTCATAACCTGCTAGGAGACGAGTTTGTGGTCGTAGCAATCGACATGTTTTGGTTGATTGTTTTCGAGAGCGGATGGGTAAAACGAAGGAACGGGTTGAGGAAAATGACGTTTGCAGCAAATCGTCAACTACCCTTTTTCATTTCGCCTTCGCACACATGTACAGAATCGCACTCATACAATATTGTTAGTTTATGTACAGATTTAAGGAGCTGAAGAAAACCAAAAACCAGCCCCCCCCCTCTCTATTTTCCTTTACTACCCCTGTTAGGCCTTTTTTCAAATAAATTGCTTATAACATATTCGTAAGACATGATGTGAATAATTACTGCTGAACAAGGAAAATGTGTCTGCATCAAGACCTTCAAAGTTTCAAATCCGTTAGAAGTAAGACAGTCATTTTCTTTTTTAACAGTGCCTAAGCCATTTGTATGATCTCTCAAGAGTCCTTTTTGCTGTCTTGAAACCACACGAGTGTTTTCAATGTTTTTACATGTACGCCTCCAGTCCAATCGTTAAGATTTTCGTATTTTGTTGTTGTATTAATTTACGAACTGTCAGTTTGAATGCCGCTTCATTTTGCCTATTTTTGTTTAGGAACATCATCATGTTATCAGATGGGCCGAAAATATTCTGGCTTATGAGCAATGAGCATCTTCCAAAACATACAGTTTTATTTTTTTGGTACTGTCTACAGAACCAAATCCTATAGTCCAATGAGCAGCACGTTGAATGGCTTCTATGCGTTGAGCTTCGTTCTGATAATATGGAAACCATACGATGGAGAGTATTCAAGGATAGGGTGCACAATTGCGCTGTACATAGCCTTCAGGCAATAAACATCCTTGAACTTTTTGCCAAAGCGTTTGCACAGATGTTTCTTATGACCAAGCGAGTTTTGGAAAAGAAATAAACGGAAATTAACCATAAAATCGCTCTCCGAAAACCGCACGCGTTGATGCAGCTGAAGCTTTCCTGGAAGGATATGACAGCATAAGGACAACTTTAAGACATATCGAAGCTGCAAATGATCATTTCCTACAACAAGATATGAAGCGTGTTCTCCAGCTGATTCTACCTTGAATTTGTTCAGGAAATTTTAGAAATACTAGATTATACATCAAAATTGATATTTTCCCCTTCAATGTACTCCCCATCGACTGCAACGCACTTATGCCAGTGCTTGATCCAATCCTCGAAATATTTTTTCTATATTCCGTTTGCCATCAGAGCCATCTTCGATTTCTCCTTGATCTCATCTCGGGAGCTGAAGCGCGTTCAGCGGAGCGGTTTCTTGAGTCGACCGAATAGGAAAAAGTAGCAGAAAGCCAAATCAGGTGAATTCGGTGGTTGCTGCAAGCAGGGATAAGGTGCGGCTCAAATCTCTTTGAGTGCAGCACGCACTGCTACGAGACAGCACATTTCATTTAAGAAAGACGTGAAAGAGCAGTCTGTACTCCCATGCACCCTTGTTTTGCCGTGCGCTCAAAGCCGCACATCTCATTTCGAATTTGCTCTCGCCTCTTTGGGCATTAACTATTGCACTATCCTTGTCTCTATGCAAACACAAATGCGAAAAACAGACACGGCGGCACTCTAGGTTAGACCTGCACAAATTTGTGTTTACTTCACATGTTTTTATAATGTTTTGTGCAATAAACTACAGGGATGAAGTTTGTCAGAAGCAGATAATTTCTCATCTCCATGCGAAGTGCTAGGAGTGGACGGTAATTTATTGCTAGAACGAAATAGACATGAAGAGAAAGTGTATTGATAGTTCCGTATAGGGTAACGGCAGGCATTGAAAATTGAAAGATCAAGTTTGAAAATGAACGGGGGGCATTATTGAACGGCAGTATCCGATCAGGCACATAACCCTTTACCATACTACCCCATGCAGGATAAGCAAGGGGAGGAAATCCCCTTGACTGGCAAAAGGTTATGCAACCTATCGGGCTCTTATACTACCTATTGCTTTTTTCTAGTTCTAGCGATTTGTCCCTCGCCCAATACTGCCTAACACGGGTGACTACAGGGCCCAATTATGTACGTAAAATCGACCATTTTATTAGACAACTGACAAACTGATAATTTCATGTACCATCCATGACTAACAATGAAAATATTCATCCATGAGTAATGTAACGATATGCGAAGCAGGGTCTGGCAGAGCAAAAGGGTGTATACATAAGTATTAGAGTTTCCTTACAAAAACCTTTTGAAGTGCTAAAAAGTATTACGTAATTTTTAAACGGCTCGACTTATTTGTGAAATAAGATTTTAATAAAATTTTCCCTCTATGAACCCCTACAATTCCTTTTTGTTACTAGAATCGAAAATTGTCATTTTGATACCATTAACCAAAGCATGAGCCAAAGCACAGAGTAAAGCACAGTGCATTATTCTTTATCTCTGAAAGAGAGGAGCATGTGCGGCTTTCTGTCTCTTGTGCTGCTACGAAATTTTTCGCACGTTCGTTTTGTGCGCTCTTCTAAAACAGGAGACGCACACTTGAAACTGGGTGAAGCACTAGTCTATTTTGCACTGGGCTGTGTATTTCGACAATCCCTGGCTGAATGGTATTCGTTTCGTTTTTAGCCAATTGTTCACGGATAACGATGGCATTGTTTGACGGTGCGTTATTGTGATGCAACCCAAGCAACACACAAGTTCTATAACGGGTGAAAATACTTTTATATGAGTATGTTTGGTTATTTGGAAGCTTACTCAACATAAAATCATGAAGATGTGTTACTCGGGAAAATGCCCACAAATCCGGTTGCCCACAAATCCGCTCTTTTTGGCGAATTGCTTCATGCAAACGTCTCATAACGCCCAAATAATACTTCTTATTGACGGTCTGGCCTTGTGGAAGGAATTCATGATACACAACACCCTTGTAATCCAAGGTAGTGAGTCGGACGCGACTCATTTGGTACACGCCATTCACTCGCTTGATGTCTGGATAGCATGTCCTACTCATAAATCCACGTTTCATCTTCAGTAATAATCTGTTTGATGAATGTTGAGTCAGAGTCAGTCTTGGAATGACGTCAACGAGGGACTTTTTGTATGAAATTCAGGTCTTTCGGAACCATCTTTGCAGCGGCTCGTCTGAGGCCCAAAGCATTAACCAAAATGTCTTGAACGTATCCAAAAAAGATTTTCAACTCCTCTGTCATCTCTCTTATGGTCAATTTGCGGTCTACGGTCATCCATTATTTGATTTTGTTCATGTTTTCGTCGGTCTTCGATGTCGAGGACATACCACTTCTCTCATCATCGCTCACGGACTCACGGCCATTTCTGGAACTTTCGTGCCACTGATAAACGACTGTTTTCTCTAAAATATCATTACCGAAACATTTTAGGCTGTCATTTTCTTCCGTTAGCTTCAGGAAAAGTTGGGTGAAATCAATAAGTGATGTAAACTGTATCATCGAAAAAAGCCGCTGTGCGTCGTGGAGAACAGGATAGTGATAAAACCGCATTCTTTGATGAGCTTTGTGTGTCATTACGTATACTGCCGTTTGTTTAGATTTTGTGGCGTTACGCCACCCGGAAGAAGACAATCCGGTAGCTAGCTAGGAGAAGTTACGAAATTGTGAAAAGCCTATCGTAGGCAGGTGGAAGTGTGCACGCATGTCGCCAACCGCCTGAAAGACTATCCGGTTTTCATCGTTGAACGGAAGTGTAAGTGCTGCTACCGGATCAGCAGAGAAGAAGACGGATCTGAGTGTCATTTGACAGTAGGACTACATTTTCTAACCATTTTCGGCCACATGGACAGGTCGGAATTTGCAGCTGGAAAGAAACATCGCCTGTAGTCATACCGACATGACAAGCTCAAAAAATGATCTACTTCTTCGAGGATCGATATGACGTCCTGGAATTTGATGCTGACTGGGTGATATCGTTTCTATATACCCGCGACACCCAAACCCCCCCCCCCCCCCCCACATGACAGACTAACTCAGTTTCGTGTAACCACTTGCAAATCGTAGAGGTCGCCCCGCAACGTAAACATTGGGGTCGTCCTTGGCACCGATTTTGCTATTCGAAGCAGCATGTTTGCGTCATTAGTGGTTGCAAACAACAAACGTTCACCGAACACTTTTAATACGTTGGTAACAGTTGATTCAGCCACATTCAACAATTTCGCCAACTTGGCGTGAGAGTAGTTTTGATTTTCGCCATGCACGTGCAAAATGTTGATGCGTTGCTTCTCTTCCTTCGACGACATTTTGATAACTGAAGTGCTAATCTCAAGATCAAAATTAAGGCATGATGCTACACACACACATCTTCAAAATGAGGGGTGTGCAAAATTTTTTAATGCACGATAAAATAAAATGCGTCAAGTTTAAGTCGACCAAATTTTGATCGAAACACCCTTTATGTATTTACTATCTTGTTACGTGAGGGAGAGAGGGAGTTGAAAATTGTCGAAAATTGCGTAATATTAGAACGAATTCTTGAGACTTCTGATGAATTGTCACTGTACTCGTCTCATTCTCTACGAGTAGCTGCTGGTTTCTGGATTCGTTTGCAGAGTTTTTTTTTGATGTTTTTTTTTTTGCATTTTTTGCTGCTATCCGGGCAAAAGGGGGGCAACAACAACAATCCAACCACTTTGCAGTTTAAGGCAGCATACAAAAGGTTGATTGTGAATAACAATGTCACTTTATCGGCTTATGCTTATTTCCGAAACTTGGATGAAGTGAAAACGCTTCGTGCTGAAGAAAAAATCTGCGTTCTATCTTTAATCAGTGAAGAACTCATTGAACATTAGATACGATGACGACAATGCAGGTGAGAGTGAAAATCCTGCTCCAATTGATATGGTCGCAAATCCTCAAATGGATAATGAGTTTTTCACCCAATCGCTGCAAGATTCCGCTCCCCATCCGCTACTGCAATCACCGCTACTTCAGAAACGGCTAACAAACAAATATTCAAAAATACTGGACTTCATGTTTGAACGATCCCTTGAAACTCTTGCGAAATTGTTTATTGACCGCTTTCCTTAGGAGTCTGAATCGGCTCCCTCTTCCCCTTTGAAACACGTTTTATATGGAGCAATTCAAAATTTTGTACCGATTGTCACACATTATATCCCTCCCTCCCTTCAGTGCGTTATATAATTTATGTAACAAACTTTGAATTGATATTTTTTATCGCAAACAATATCGCATGTCATATCCGTATTGCGACCTTTTTAGTAGATACACTAGATTTTTTTTGCGGTTTGACACGTTTGACAACACCACCGGACCAAATATTTGAGTTTCAGTGACAATGTACTAGAAGTGTCAAGTTGTTCCCGGGTAGGTGTCACCCGTAATAAAGAAAGTGATACCCATTTGATTCGCACGGCAGGCTCTTTTATACATTTACACTTAATACTCTAAGGAGCGTATGGTACGGTTTACCAAAATTTAGACACCTAAATAGGATAAACTCTAGGATTTATCCAGGGCACAAGGAAGTTACACGCATCCCAGGTAATTCAGGACCTATGTTTTGACTTTAATCTTCTCAACTACGTCACTCAAAACGGTCTATATTAAAATATCTGGGTGTAATCAGCTAATCCCTTTTAATCATTTCGGATAGCGAAAAGACTCAAGGTCGATATACCTTTGTCTTTCTCAAAGAAGACAGGACAATTGGAGTGACATTAACCTTCTTAGCCACGTCACTCCCAATAATTCACCTTAAGCTACAAAATCGAGACGGAAGGACGGTTGTCCCCGTTTCCTCTTTCTTAGGCCGTTTTCAGCGGTCGCGGTCTATTCTAAATTTTGACATTTAAATAGACCAAACCAAATTTTCCATTTTCACCGGTACGTTCTAATTTTCATTTTCGAACAGTTTTGGTTTAAAAAAAGTAAAACTGTCATACGCTTTGTTTTATTTTGTGCCGAATTTGGAACGGAATCCAGCGCGTTCTAAATGTGTTAAAACAGCTGGAAAAACGGCGTAAAACAACAACAAGGGCAAGGTGCACAAACGCGTCGATGGCTCGCTCGTTTTTCGGTAACTCTGTTTTCAGCGGTGTACGTTGTGTCAAACTATTGTTGTGAATGCGATAATTAGCCATTAATTTGATAAAATAATTTCTCGATCAATTAAATCCGAAAGTTACGTGCCGTTATAAATAGTAGGGGAAAGTGCTCTAATGTGGGTCTATAGAGCTAGAATTTGGCACATAGTGGCACTGATATAAAAGGTTGTTTAAACAAGCCTAAAATGCTTTTACAGCTTTGTTTATTTTTATCATGCATGATTTTTGTAACAAATATTGTTTACACTATACTTGAGTCTTCCCCAAAAAGATGTATTTCCCATATATTGAGTTCTGTGCACTAGGGAAGCATATGAAGGCTAGTAAGAGAGATGCTTTAGAAAATTCCAATCACAAATATGATTTTTCGAAGTATTTGAAGCATTTCAAATAGCAACACAAGTTTGCACTCCTGGAAGTAAGTACACAAAAGGAAGAGTGACACAAGTTTTTCCAAGCTGAAAATCCCAAACATCTCGCACCTTGCGCAATCAGCTAATAAGCCTAAAAAAGGCTTTTGAAATGTATGCGACCTTTAAGGGGTTGAGCGAACCCAGATGCGGTATATTTGGAATTTTTCAGCTCCGCAAAACGTGTATCACTTCCTCTGCTGAGAAATTACTTCCAGAACCGGGTGTTGATTCACGAGACAGTTATGGGTCAAACAACGTTGAAGATCAAGACGGAAGTTTTGCAAGGTTCCATCCTCTGGATCGGAATGTTCAATAGTGCTATTGTTGGCGTAGTGATCGTTAGTTTTGCGGATGACATCGTATTGTCGATAACAGGCTAGTGGAAAACGGAGGTACTGTTGGTCGGCAAATGAAAAGTGACATTGCTCCGAAAGGATTGATGACGAACTGAACTTCAATAGCTATGTGAGCTATGCCCAGGAGAAGGCGGCGAAGGCAATCAACGGAATGGGTAAGACCATGCCAAACAACGGTGGACAAGTTCGTTTCCGTTTAATACTTTCTTCCAGGACAAATGTAGTGCTCGATGACGCGATGCTCAACTGACTGAGAAACGCGAACCTTTTGTAGAGGGGCTTGTAGAAAGTCCTGTCGTAGGAGATCTGTGGGTGTTCGAAATTTAGGCACACCTAAAAGTCGGAACTAACGGCGATCCCGGAAGAGGTACTGGCAATGGAGTTTCAACTCAGGGTTTTCAACCGCTCGGAATGCTTTATTCAGGCCTGAAATCGTTGTCAAAACAGCGTTGAACTGAGGTCGCAGATTACCCAGCACATTACCGATGGTTGGTCAACTAGTGTCATACTCTCATCCAGTCAAACATAATAGTTACGCATATGAAAGCTTCCTCCGTGTAAATTAATTTTTATTTTCAGCATTTTCAACAAGAAGGAAATCCTTCACATCGTTTACCATAAAACGGCACTTAACAGCCGCTCATTTTAATATTCGCCCAGCACCAACAAGTATTGGGAGGAATAGATCGCGATAAACTGGCACCTTTTGACTTGGAAAACTCGGAAACTTTGTAGAATCATTTTGAAAAGTCGAACGCCCCCCCACAACACCCCGACCGCCAAACAAAACCAACCAACGCACCCCAAAAATTTAAAACAATGGCGGTGAAAATGGAAAAAGAGTTAATTTTTTTTTTTTTTTATATTTTTTAAAAATTTTTATAAAAATAAACCAAAATAATAGAACACCGCTGAAAACGGCCTTACGATCCGAAAATATTCGTTGATTAACTTATTCATCAAGTGATGATTGAATTGCCGTTTATTTTTTAACCTTCTCTTTACTCCTTTACTCTCAACGCTATACAGTGGGCCTGGCCGTTTTAATATTTTTGTCATATTACAAATATAGCACAAATATGAATGTTGCAAAGGAAAATACAGTGTTAGAATAGAATAGAATACAAATAGATGTTTCTTATGACCAAGCAGGTAGATTCGCATCATCACTTTGCAATACGCCAGTTCGCCTATCCAATTGCTGAGTTGTAAAGCAATGGTTTGTTTGATCGATTTGGCGGCTTCAGCAGAGTTATCGATGCTAAAAAAGAACAACTCAGAAAAAAATACAATTAAACAAAACAATTTTGTTCAAAAATATTAAAAAAAATAAATTTTCAAATTTTCACTTAAGACAGCAATTAAAAAAAACTTATTTTTGATTTATTAAAGAACGTTATATTAACCAACTTTTAATTCAATTATATAACGGAGAGAAAATTATTATAGAAGTTATGATTTTTCACAAATAGGATTTTTTTTTGCAAAATATTTAAAATTTGCATAACTTTATCATATGATCATTATTTTTGAAAGAACATTTAATTTGCAATAAAAAATACTTCGACAAAAATTTTCTTTGTGTCATTAAGTTTCTGAGTTTCAGTGGATATAAAGTTGCATTACATGCACTTTTTAATTTTTTTTTTTGGCCTATTTGGAATGTTATTTGCGATTTGCCATTCTTGCAAAAAGTTTGACAAATTTCCTATAAAAAACATGTCTTAGCATCAAGGCAAATCCTATGTAAATTCTCAGTTTCTTCTTGTTGTTTTACAGTTCAAATTGGTTAGGACTAGGGTTCGGATGCATGTTCAGAATCCGTGTCATTGTTTGTTTTCTTTGCAATGAATCTGGTTCTGATTGATAAAGTAGCGCGCCTTTTAAGAGTACTTTCACTCTTCAAAGGGTTTCAATAGCGGAAACTTTCAATAGAACTCGATTCATTGCCAACAAAACAAACAGTGACAACTGCAACAATACCGAATACTTCATCATTTATCAATGAAGATGAAGAAACTCGCCGTGCACTAAACAAAGGATACGAGATTCACTGCAAGAGACCAAATCCCGAACTGAGGAAAAAAAAACTTTTTTACTGCCTTACGACGATAAACTAATTTGCAATTGCTGCAACCTAGTCGTTGTGGTGATCTTTCACATGGCTGTCAAAATATTAAAAAAAAAACCTCGGATACCATTATAAATTACACCTTGTACTATTGCAAGTACTTCAAAATAATAGATTCTCAACTTTCTGTGAACATACGTGATAACTTCTGATTAGCTTCAAGAAATGCTGACTCCTCAAAAATATATCACCTTGCACAAGGACGTGAACGTACAGCTCTCTCGGATCCATCGAAAGTTTCTTATTTTCTTTTTTTTCTTCCCCATAAAGATGACATAGTGATGACCCCACGCTTGTATTGAATGTATCTGCTTCTGATTATCACAGATAAACTACACCATAGGAAATAATGTTTATTGTTGTCGGAGACACGAAAATCAATACGGAGGCCCAGTGGGTCATCTTGGAAATTATTTTTTTACTTCTAATTGTCCGACGTGTTCCATTATTTCTTACTTACTTGTCTATGAGCATAAACGACGCTCCCTAGCAGTTTCCACGTGCCACCACGTCGGTCCATCCGCACCATGCGCAGAATCTGGAAGAACCTTAGGCCACGCAATGCACTCGTAGCAAAGACTTGGCCGGATGTTCCCATCACAAGGACCACTATCGATGCTATTATCGTAACTATATCTGCAAGGCGGGTTAGCAAGAACAAGGCAATAATAATTCAGTAAATTGGTTTGGTCGGCTCCACGTGGGAAAAATGGTAACGAAGGGGTCTTACCTATAATACAAAAAGGCCGTTTTAAAAATTTCAGCCTTCCTACGGCTCCTTGATATCGTGACCGGCATCCTGATGACCACAACCTGGGGAAAAAAATGGAGGCAATGGATTAGTAAGTGGTAGGTAGCATGGCGGTTTATTGTTGTCGTTATAGGAGCAGAGTGGTCGGCTACACTTGGATTATCCAAACTTAAAATCTTTTTTCTTTCTTATTTACTGGAGGTTGAAATTTGAAATAATGGCTTTGGGTAGAGATGTATAGGTGTTGAGGTGCAAATAGACGTCAATATTTTTGAAGGATCATCATCATCACCATCATATTTTGATGGCAGTTTTTTCGCTTAAAATATAGCACTGGTAACGAAAATTTATTCACTACAGTGACCGAAAAAAATAAAGATCCACCTCTAATCAATGTATTATATTTTAGGAAAAAGGCATATTTCTGAAAGAGTTAGTATTCCAATACATGTTTCTGAAAAATAAACATAACCGAACAATTTCAGTTAAAAAATAAAGATAACTTTTTTCTTTATATGAAATAAATAACAAAATCAATTTAGTATGGAAAAGTCAACTCTTCAATATTTAATATGACCTCACTTCGCTCTAATGATGGACTGTAAATGTTTCGGAATACTTTCTATCAGGTTTCTGAGGTGCAGTGGATCCGACTCATTTCAGGCCTGCTCCAGTGCTCCGCAAAATATGTTTGTTTTTTTTGGTAACGCGGGTTTTTCAACTCTTGTCGAGAGTTCCTCAGAGATTTTCAATTGGGTTTAAATCAGGGCTCTGGGGAAGCCATTTCAAGGGTTTAATCTAACAGGCACGAAAAAATGCTTGCGTTTTCTTAGCCAAATGTTTTTGGGTCGTTGCGTCTTGCTGGAAAATGTAATTATCTTCCAAATCCATTTTCAGCAAAGATTCTTCCATATTCTCGTTCAGAATATCTCTATACCCTTCTGCCGTCATAATACCGTTGATAAGTACCAGATTCTCCAATCCAAACCACGAAAAACAGTGGATCTCTTGAATATGTTTACCCAAGTAACAATTTTAGTTTTATTCCAGCCGTATAGCACTCCTCCCGGCTTTGTTGATAAAACCAAGTTCAAAACTGTCTTGTCTACCAATATTGGCTGCCATGAAAACCATTAAGACATACAAATTTTGAAAGTCGTAAAAATGTTTGGCCACCCTTCATAAAAGCTATTCAACCATCGCTTATGCCACGCTATCAACCTTTACTGTTATATCGTGGTTGGTTGTTGTTCTGCTTTGTTCGATTTTCCGGTCTTTTTTTTGTTTTTTCACGATAGGCGAGCCCCCGATAAGCGCCCCCCGGGAATTCTCCGGGTTTAAATCAAGAAAAACAAACTTATTCGATAAATTAATCATAATTTGCCTGAAAATTAAGGGAATACAATAAGGTCATCTTGAAGAATCCCAAAATTGGTCTCCAATTTACAGTTTATTTGCATTACATTTAAAATTTGTTGCATTTATTTTTTCACATTTCAATTATTTCATATATTACAATAGTGCGATTGGAAAAAATCACAGTTTTGACAAAAAGCCAATTAAACTTCGCAGTGACTACTATTAAACTATTTGGTCATGTTTTTTGCCTTTGTAAAGCACATAACTTCCCTCAATGCCTTGTTTGATAAATCTACTGAAAGCAAAATGTTTTTAAAATGCTTTTTTAACTAACCATAGAGCGATTCCACGCAAAACCACACGGATTCGTCTACCGCTTCGATTTCATATCTGAGCCTCTTCCCCACATGTGTTTTGTCTTTCATGCATTAATGACAAGCGCAGTTGTTTGCGTTGCGTGTTATAATATCAACGTTGTCGGCGAAGCCAAAAGTTGAACGGAGTTCCTAATGTTCATACCACTCATATCTATCCTATTTCGAACCACACCCTCATCTAGCTGAAGGAGGTCTGAGATTCGGACGACACACATCACTCGATCCATCGATGCCTTGATCAACCGCGTCAGTTTTTCTAGAAATACAAAGTCGTGCATAATCTGCCATAGCTCGTCTCCATCTATTGTGTCGTCGGCTGATTTGAAATCGCTGAATAGATGAAGTGGAGGCACGTTATATTCGGGACGTTTGTACACCTCTTGCCGAAACGTGAAAATATGATCCGTGTTAGCGCTGGCACCAATGCTCCTGCTTTATTCTGCCCCACAAACTCCTTCGCAATTGGTGACAGTCAGCGGCATAGAATTTGGGAGAGCAACTACTACAGTCAGTATCGTGATAATTGCATCAGTCTACCTTGTCACGATACCGTTCATCCAATCCTCCGGTGTATACTCTTATCGTGAAGCGAAATATTGGAAAATCGGAGCAAAATGCCAAAAATAAGAAAGATTTAACTAAGAAGTGGGAAATTTTTTCCAATCGAGTGGTCTAGGGCACTGTGCACTTCCTCATGAATGGAAATAAATGAAAAGTTTGAGCATTTGGATATAACAAGTTAGAATAATAACTTTTTTATGTGTATGTATTGTCAATTCACCCCTTGTTATGATTAATCACCTCTGGTTTGAAAATACATTGAAACTAATTTGAGCTGTGAGTTTTTTCTTTTGCTGTAAGCACACCTTAACTGCTTGTTTTCGACGATAAAGCAGTAATTTTTCGAATCGATGCAGACGTTTCTTGAACCATCTTTGCAGTGCTACCAATGGCGGATCTTCCGTTGGTAAAGCTGCTCCAGCTCTTGCCCGTATTCCTGGGTAAACCCGTAGTGGCTCAATGTTTGGTCGCGGCGTCCAAATTCAACGCAAGTTGTACAACATCGAAAATTTTGAGCGTCATCCAAGCACGCGTTGATGCATTTTTTGTTTGTGATGTCACTGCTTTGGTAGAAAGTCGCCACTCAATACCCGCTTTTCTATACCTTCTGTCCTGTGCAGAAAAGTTCTTGTAGAAGTTGCGATCAGAGTGACTTTCTGTTCCATTTACCAAATTTGCAATCGTAGTCCATATTTCGTCGCCTGGTTCTTTGCCGATTGTTCCTGTTTGTATTTACTTCTGTAGTATTTGCACCTCTTTTAAGGGCGGCTTGTTGGGCCTTCCCAACCCCTCGTCTCTCCGGAGGAGCATCGTACACTGTACTGTGTAGAGTTCCACGCACACACGAGGACGATGATCAGCCGCTTTGAACATGTAGCACAAATGCTGTTTTGAGTGGCCTCTGAAATGGATAACACACCTTCAGATAGGTATCAGGCCCCACCGGAGTAGGTTTTTTCCTACGGTTACTCATACCGCAGTCAACACAATGGGAAGGTAGAGATAGGAGTTACTGGACAATACACTAGGGATCATAGTGGGATCTTAATTGATCCTGATATCAGTTAGATCACAATGAAAGTACATTTATCTTTTGCTCAGCAACATGTGTATTTGTTTCAAAGTTTTTTCTAAAGAAAAGTAAATACTGAACAACTTGAGCAAAGCTTGACTTTACACACAATTTTTCTCTGATGTGAAAATTTCACAGCCTACTGTTTTCGAGTTATTAAGGAAAACAAGTAAAATTGAGGAAATATTTTTTCAATTCGTTTCAAATTTATGAGTCATTTAAGAAATTCTAGTTGGAAAATTGTTTCTTCTAACAACTAGAAATTTGCGAGAGTAAAGGCGAGAGTAGAGCGAGATGAGATTTGTGCTCCCGAAGTTTCACGATAGAGCTTAGTTAAATCTTCATCTTAAAAAAAAAATTCCCTGAAAGAAATCAGTGCCTGGTGTTATGACACTGAGAATTATAAAAAGAAGCTTTCAATGCAACGTACGTCACAAATTCTTAATAAGTAATTCTATGGAACCGGTAGGTTCATCCCTATAAGGCTGTCTCATAAAGTTTGTGGCTTTGTTGTAGATGACAGGGGTAATGAGGGTAAGACAAACCACAGAGCTTCAATTTTTGGTTCATGTTTCCTCAAACTTATAAGCAGTATGGTGCAGTCTCAAGTCCTGTTCTCATCTGACATTTTGTAGACACAACCAACTTCTGTTTGGATGAAATTTTTCAGATTTACCCAGTATGGAAAAAGATGTATTTCCAATGATCAAGAGATCCTTGGGACTAATGGCTTTCTTTTTTAAAGGGTATATGTGCTTAACACAAAAAAAATATATTTTAAAATTATTAATTAAAAAATGTAGATAAAACCTTCTGGGAGGAACGATTCTTTCAAAAAAAATCCTGGAAAATCTTGATGTCATTAGAAAACAAACGATTTGTTTTCAAATCCTACAATTGTAAATGTTTTTAGAATCCATCTTTTCAAAGATTTTCATAATTTATTTATAGTTGATTTGTTTTTTCAAGTGAACACAAAGTGAAATAAAAAAAAACTTTATAAAATAACAATTATGCGCCTGTGGATACCACAAAATACTCATCCGAAAGCTTCTGATTTTTTTTGTTACTTGAAGCTTCTTTATTTTTGAAACGTTTTTCTTTTCACTTCAAGATTTCAACATTTACCATTAAAAAATAACAAAAATCGTACGTTGAAGAGTAGACAATTAAATTTTATGTTAGATTTTATAAAAAAAATGTACATATTTTTTTTCTCTCTGTATATTGAGACGTTTTAATTTCCCTTCTCCATTTTCATGTCTCATGAAATAATGTGATTGTTGTGATTTTTAACTTAAATAGTTAATAACTTAAATGTTGAAAGTGCAATCCAAGTGTGAAGAAGAAAAAAATCGAATAGAAAACCCTGCGATTTTCGGTGCAACCTTCATTTTGAAACATCTGACAAGAGAGGAACACTGCATTGCAGCAGTTTCTGGAGATCGCAAAAACGGTTTACAGTCATACAGAATCTATTTGGGTGAAGCCGTTTCATTTTATAAATCTGGATAAAGTATTTTTTCTAATAAGCACATTTTCTTTGGTTGTTATGACATTGATTGCACTCACACCAGTGTTGCGAGGTATATTTAGATCATGTTTCTTAAATTTATATGGGTTACATTTTGTCTTCTAGGATCATTTGAAGCCATGTTTGGATTTCGCTTCTATTTAGTATCTGTATTGTAGACCCAGCAGTACTCAAATTAAATAACTTCAGTGTACTGGAGAGAAATCCTTGAGGGCTGCGATCTGCATTTACTGAGCCTAAATTTACAAACTGTTTGCCTCAATCGATCGGAAATATTTCTACGCGTCAATTCCAATATTGAAAACTATTGAAAATAACGCAAATATAAGGTGATGCCTTATAATTTCGTTTTTCAGAGTAAATTTAAAAAATGCCAAGTACTTTCCTATCACAGACTTCAAACGTGTAAGTAAGGGAGATCTTATATGCAGCAGTGAACGGTATAAAAAGGGTCGCAAAATGCTTCATTCGCTCATCATTCATACCAGTTCGATCAGTCGACACGTTCAGACGTGTTTGGCTCGCTCTCGTGATAAAAAAAGCGCTTTTCCGAGTTTTACGCCCACTGCTCTCTCCACGAGGATGGAGACCGACGCGACGCCGCCAGAAGTGGCTGGCACGACCGCAAGAAAAGGCAAGCGGAAGAAATCCCGACGTCGACGCCGACGTGAACCAGCAGCTGCTGAGTAGCAACGCCTTTAGCGCGCTTGCTAACGAATCCCAACCGATTGTCTCCACACCGGAAAGTAATCGGACACCCAAGCAACCACCTCTGGTGGTGAAAAACGTCGATTTCGCGACGCTGGCCCTGCAAGGCTCGATTAACGTATAAAATCACCAGGTTTGGCACAAGGATCCACTGCACCACCACCGACGACTACATTAAAGTACGCAAGTATCTCGAAGATCTGGGATTCGAGTACTACACGCATGACAAGCCATCCGATCGACCCTACCGGGTGGTTTTACGAGGTCTCCCACTGGTGGCACCCAAAATTCTCATCAATCGTCTGAAGGAGGAACACGACCTGGATGCTAAAGCGGTGCATGTCATCCGACGGAAGGCTGAATTCGCAACCCTAGATGAGGCATTCTATTTGGTACACTTCGCCAAAGCATACACGAACCTTACTCAACCGCGCCAGGTCAGGCAGGTTGGACAGATCCTGTTACGTTGGGAGGCGTACCAAAATAAGCGCGTGGATGTTACGCAGTGTATGCGTTGCCTGTACCGCGGTCACGGCACCCGGAACGGCACCCCTTAGGACAAGGTGCAACAACTGCGGCGGAACCCACGACACTGAAGAGTGCCCGTCGAAAGATTCTCCAGCCAAACGGTACGCCAACTATGGTGGTGCCCACCCAGCTACGGACCGTAGCTGCCCGAAACGAGCCGAGTTTCTTCGAATTCGACAACAATCTTCGTCCAACCAGAAGGGCCGAAAGCAAACCAACAAGACCCCACCAGCTCCTGTCCTGAGTGATGAAAACTACCCTGCGCTGCCGAACAGTTCGGTACCTGTCGGATTTCCAAGGTTCGTGGCTCCACAGTTCACCCCCGGGATAAATCAACACAGACGCACTGACCCTCGAATCAGAGCTGGTGTGGCCGCTGCTCCAACCGACTCCCCTTCCGAGGTAAATAATGATGCGCTCTATAGCTCAGCCGAGCTGTGGACTATCTTTACGGAATTTCGTGGAAGACTTCTGCGGTGCAGGACAAAATTGGATCAGGAGGAGGTCCTAGGATATATGGTATGCAAGTATGGGGTCAACTGAGCCCCGCACCATCCGTGTATCCAACTGGAATGCTCACTCTGTAAGGGCAAATAGATTGAGCTGGAAAACTTCCTTTCCGAGGAAAACGTCGGCGTGGGAGTGATTTCGGAGACCCGGCTGAACCCGAAAACCAATTTCTCGCTCCCGGAACACAGCATCGTCCGGCTGGATCGTCCCAACGCAAGTGGGGGGTCCACGAAAAGGCATCCACAACACTACCCACCCGAAGACCAACGTCATTGCAGCCATCGGCGTGAAAATCATCGCCCACCTTGAAGACATCACGATCTTCGCCGTTTACATGCCTCGGCAGTGTGTGGACAGCGATGGCACCTCACAATTCTTCGTGGAAGACCTCGAGTAGCTTACCATCAACCGATCTCGCTTCATAGTGGC
Organism: Aedes koreicus; assembly: GCA_024533555.2. NCBI lineage: Eukaryota > Metazoa > Arthropoda > Insecta > Diptera > Culicidae > Aedes > Aedes koreicus. Next base: position 259,704 of record JAHHFK020000921.1, on the reverse strand, counting down.
TGGTGATCTCAATGCTCGCCACACACTGTGGAGAAAACATTCGGCTAACAGGAACGGAAACCTTCTGGCTGACCACCTTAGCTCAGGTACGCGTGCTATCCACTTCCCAGACTATCCAACATTTCTATCCCCAGCTGGGAGAACATCCACCTTAGATGTGTTTCTGTTCGACTTGGCACTGTCAAAGCCGGCCACACATCACAAGCTAAGCTCCGACCACTACCCGGTGGTGTGCGAACTGAGCTGTAGCTCAACGGAAGTTCCACTATCGATGAGACGGGATTACCACCGAGTCAACTGGGTGGATTTCAGTCCCCGGGTGGATTCTCGTCTTCCTGATGACCCTGACGTATCGTTAGTTGATGCCATTGACAACCAACTCGGTCTATTCGAGGAAGCCGTCCACGCCGCAGACGAAGCCTGCAACCGATGGGTACCAGTGAGGAAACAATACACGAAGATCGATCGCTACACTCGACAACTCATCCAGCAACGGAACACAGCTCGTCGACAGTTTCAACGTACCGGATTGTAGATTCATAAAATACGTTGTCGTTCAAATTTATTCATTTGAATCCAAGTCATTTTACAGAATCATCTTTGAGATTGATGCATCTCAGTCGGACTGTCCGCTTTGACGCTTGTATCATGGCTTTGATATGCTGCAAGCATCAATATTGACACAAAAAAATTGGACCTTATATAATCCAACTATTTCCAGGATCCTTCCTCGTATTGGCTGCGTTTGTATTAGATTAGATTAGATTAGATATGATGAATGTTTGTTTTTTAGAACAGTTTAATTTATTCTCAATAACTTTTTTCTAAGCACAATTTCAGAACTACTGGTGGATTTTGATTGCCTTTTCTCATTGTTTGTGTTATAAAAATTATATGTCGTTTTCAATAGTTGGTCTTGTGTCACAATGGATCTCTAGATCGATTAAAAATACATCTTTTCCCATACCAAAGAAGTGTGCGAAATTTCATCGAAATCGAAGATGAAGTCAACATGGGCCGCGTGGTGATTCGCATAGTAGGAGTAACATAGTAAACTCGCGAGAAATGCATTATTCATTCATCCACACTCACCTTTACCATCTAAATAATTCACTGAAATCAAATGACTTCATCAACAAGAAAGTTCTGTTTTCCTTCCGTAGCAGTGATGAAATTTATTAACACTGTGTAAACACGGGGAATGCTCGCATGACGTGGATTATGGCTGTTTGTCTACACTACGTGGTAGAGTATACACGAACCCCGCTCATAGTGTCGTCGCGGTCGGTTGGTCATGTTTGTCATGCACAAACCTTCACATGACCTATTAACAGTTTCAGCACACGGTCATTCGTTCTGTTCGGTGTCGGCTGGGGCGTGGCATACCAGTTAGATGTTTATATCTCCGGCCTGACCGCAGGTGAACCTTAATTGATTGTTTCATATCCACCGCATGACCCCCAGTCATGCGATGATTCCAGAGGGTTGTTCGTTGGAAAATGAAAACCGTATGCCTCTGGAAGAAAACCGGCTGCCTTCATGATGTCGTAGTTGAGGTGTTGACATTCAGATTCGCAGGACCCGGGTCAAGGGATTGCATTAGAAGGTGTAACAGAATTAAGTAGTGTTAGTTAGTTTTCTTGAATATTGTTGCGCAATTCGAAGGATATATTTGTTTAGTCAGAAATTTACTTTGCGTTGATCACCAAAATTTACATTACGTGCGTTATACATATAACTTTAACCATTGAGAATTCACCAGCCGACCAAAAACACTCTACCATTCATCTATAGACACGCCTTGACCTGGGTTTTATTGAAACTAGAATGATCTATTGACTGCACGCGGAATTTATCCTTGAAAGGCACTAAATTTAACCTGTTGACATCAACGTTTGGCTCTCATCAAGCATATCAATTAAACCGCCATGGTTGGCAAAACTGTTTTACGCATCTTCGAAGACGTCTTACGATACAATTCATTTCTTACAATTTGCCAATCACCAATCAATCAACTTGATATGTTGATTCTCACGTCTCCGGTGGTTTGTCATTTTGTGACAGCACGGCTTGGTGCGCTGGTGCTTCTGGATTTGACAGAACGTTATTATTTTGGTTTAACTTTACGACTTTTCACCTGCTTCTACTTATTGTTTGTTTCACTACAAAAAATAGAAAGCAAAAAACAAAACTTCGTAATGCTTTGTAATTGTAGTCAACCCTCTAGTTTAACAGTTTACAAGATAAACATCATAATCTACTTGTCCGGCATGTACAATAAAAGTACCTGCCGATTATTGCATTGTTTGATCCGTTATAAGTTATTGATTGAAGCTCAAACGATTTATGATTCGCCCATCTGTCGCCCGGTCGGCTGACGGGAACCGAAGCTATAAATGACGACAATTTTCTAGCTCAATTACAATAGACTCGGCTCTACCCCTATTGACTTGTATGCCTTCATTGGTAGGACATGCTTGTATGCACAAACATATAGGTGTGTGGTAAAGATACTCACCGCAGGAAGAACTCGATCGAAAACCATATAACTACGATAATTTCCATGACGAATAAGATGGCGATTGCTTGTTCCTCGTATTCCTGAATAGTTGAGAAGACACTTAAGGCCAAACATGTGAACACCATGAAGAATCTGTTGAATAGAACGAGAATGAAGTTAAAGAAGACGCTTTAGAGTAGTGCTGATAATACAGGAAATTAGTATACATCCTATGCTCCATGGTAAGTTCCTTCTGCTTCCTGTATTAGCGCAAGGATTGCCACTGGAAGCGAACAAGGAGCTACGTGAGTTTGCGACCTTGACCATACCAATTAGCGAGCTGTTCGTCGTGACAGTGTGCTTAAAACTCGGTGTACTAAACTGTCATCATTGCCGTCGTCATCGTCATCGACATTGTGGTCAGCGGTAATGGCGCGGCAAGTGCGATGTCAGCTATTTGTTGAAGTGAGTTGGTTCTTTGTGATGTGGGGATAGGCAGGATATTTATTTCCCTTTGTTCTGTTTGCGAAAAGCAAACCAAAGCCCTGATAAAGGAAATTACTGCGAGTCTTTATTGTGTAAGGAAGTTGATTGTCCCACCCGGAATCGATAAGAAGATTATTTATTTAGGAGGGTTGAACGGTACAATGCTGGATATGATACCATTTGGAGTTTAGTGTTGGTTGTATTTCGTAGAAAATCAGGGTGCTTCAGGGCCTGTTACTGTTTAATATACGTTTGGTGTAACGGTGTCAAAATCTCGTTGGTTATAAATCTTTAACGTGCTCGGATTTTTTTTAGGAGGGATTAGAAAAGTAGTTCGAGAAGCTAAACAATTGGCTTCGTTGCGGAAAAATGTTATTCAGTTTTCCAAACAAACAGCCGTACCACTATTGTTATGCAAAAAACAGCCGTACCACTATTGTTATGCAATGAAGTCTTGTTTATTGTAAAATTATGTAAATTCGAGTTGATATTTACTAAGCTCAGTTAACAACCATTCAGACAGAAGTCGTTGGCTGTGATGGCAAGCTTCGTTTTTGTCCAATGGTCTATGGAACGAAGGGAAGTATGTAAGGAGGAGCATCCACTATACCAGTGCCACCAATGAAAATTAGGGCCGTCCTTATATTCAAAAATTTTACATGTTGAAATATCGATAAACCTCTTTCTGAACAGTTGTAGGTTAGCAACTTTGGCCTTGACATTTTTGCTGTAGCTTCTCAAATGGCCGATTTAGATTTTTAAGAATTAAGTTAAGATATACCTATATAAAACAGATATTGTACTCTGACATTTTAAGTTCAGATTTTTCATCAAAGCAGTCTTTCCATGGTGAGAATACAAAAAAAAACCTTAAAAGGCTTATCATAAAGCTGAACTTGTCCTTATCCATAACGAAACAAAAGATATGATTTTTTTTTAATAATAGGGTCTTTTCAGGTTGGTCTCTCTGGTTAGGGCAGATAGAAGAAAATAATTTCAGAACGGAATAAGACTTTTTTTAAGGAAAGATGGATGCCACGTTGGCATATGGATCCAATCAAATGGGCCTATTGACAAAAATCTCTTTATGTCTCTTTTCAAACTTTTAGGTTCAAAAATGTTTTCGTTGGATATCGTTCTATCTATCTATACAGCAAAAAAAGATACACGATCTCTTAGAATTTCATAATAATGGGTAGTTTTGTTCTTTATATAAAAATATTCGACCCATATTTTTTTATTTCGTTATGAGGGTGGCCGTTTCTGCGTTAGGGTGGTCAAAAAAATTGTTTTTTTTTTCAAAAATGCTTTTTAAAAAAATCATAACTTTTGAACCACAAGATGCACAATGCATTAATGTAAGCAAAAATTTATCTAGTCATTGTGTATAATGAAAACAAATTAGGAAATAAATGCATTATGTTGACTTCCATTACATGATGTAAAACAGCTAAATGAACTTAAAAAATTACTTCTGATTGATGGGGACGCATGGTTGGCATGGTTCCTTCAAGTAATGAAAACGTGTAGTAGGATAGTCATCGAAACCTTTTTTTTCTTCTTCTTTATTTTCCGTCGGCCTATTTCCTCACATGGTGACAATCACCGACGCCAGGAAGACGACTCCACCACCTGGACCCTACCTAACGACTCATGAATATGAGCCGGGACCAACGGCTTTACTTCCCTTCAGAAGGAAGACGTGACAAGATTGTTTCGCCTCAGAAAAACCACCGACGCCAGCAGTCAGCAAACTTGTCGCAAAAACTAAAATATACACATCAAATGAAATATAAATTTCAACTTAACTATTATCCAACTATCCAGACTCGCACACTACTGAACCGATCGGCTTTAAAATTTGTATGCAGGGGTTTTTGGGGCCGGAGAAGGTTCTCAAGAGGGTTCGAGACCCCTGCTTTTTTCTGAAAAGGGGGGGTTTCCATACAAAAGAAACACAAATGTCTGCATTACTCGAAAACTAATCAAGCGAATGTTACCAATTTTGACATGTGGGTTTTTGGAGGCAGGATTTTTTCTATGGTGGTTCGAGACTCTTCCCCCATCTGAAAGGGGGGCTTTCATACAAATGAAACTGAAATTTCTGCATAACTCGAGAACTAATCAAGCAAATGGAACTATATTTGGCATGTGGGAGTTTCGGGAGGCAAGATTTTTTTCCATGATAGTTTGAGACCCCTCCTCTTCTCAGGAAGGAGAGGCTCTCATACAAATGAAACACAAATTTCAACTTAACATGAGACTTATCCAGACTCGGAAACTACTGAACCGATCGGCTTGAATATTTGTATGCAGGGGTTTTTGGGACCGGAGAAGGTTCTCATGATGGCTCGAGACCCCTTCTCCCTTTTGAAAGGGGGGTTCTCATACAAATGAAACACAAATTTATGCATAATCTGAGAACTAATCAAGCAAATGGAACCAAATTTGACATGTGGGGGTTTTTGGATGCAAGAAATGGAACACAAATTTCAATCAAACATGAGAATTATCCAGGTAACTAGAACACAAAATGAGAATACTGTAATGTGACTATAATTGTGCAATGATGTCCCATGGAGCTTACTCAATTCATAAGTACGATTGGGACCTCGTAAATCGCCTTGTTGATCATCGAAAATAACAAGATCGGAACTCAAGAATAGTTTGCGGTGCCGTAGATATTCTGAGTATACTGTAATATGTCTGCAATAGGGATAAGATTTTTGTTTGTAGCTTTTACAGCTAAGAAGTACGGTCAAAAATCTCTAAACCTCCTTGTCGATCATGTACAACATCAAGATCTGAACTCAAGGATAGTTTGAATGATCTAGATCATCATTGTGTCCATAACCATACCTTTTCCATATTTTTTTTCTAGTTAACAGAGTTATTATTTAACAAGTTTGCAGGACAAAGTTCCTCTGTAACTCAAAAAGCCGAATTTCGAAAGCAATTTTAATTTTGGGTCATACTCACAACAACGATTCATACTCATCCGTATGAATCGTTGTTTTGTGTAATTTTCAACATTTTAAAGCAGAAATTGCTAATTGAACGAACGAGAATGTGTTAAATCTTGAAACTACATAAAAATATATGTAAGCCGTATAAGCTATTTATCGAACACACACTCAACGTTCAATCTAAATGGTTGACAGTTGTTAGTTGTCACGCAAAAGGACACAAGTTTGCAGTAAAGCAATTCCAATGTTCTGATGCAGCTGTTGAAAGTCAACATAAACAAGTATACACTGTCAACAGATATAAGTCGTTAGTTTAATGCATTAACCCAATATAAAAGTTTAAATATTTTCGCATGTTATCCTGTTACACCCTGTAATTGATCGTTATGTACATTTTCCTTATTTTTCTAGCCAAAATGATTTCACTGAAAAAGTTGACAATATCCTTAGGCTTCATATGTCCGAGATTTGAATTAATTTGATTGATATCCATTGTAATGCACCCTTGATCATCAAAAAATAGTCACCAGTTCCAAATGAGGTATTCCAACGGACAAATCAAAAGTGATTTTGCATGAAAACGGTATATCCAATATAAGGGACAAATTATTTTATGAGCCTAATTTTATTAAGTTTAATGTTAGAATCGGTGGATATGCAATAGAATTTTATGAGATTATGTTAGTTAGCTTATAGCCAATTGAATGTAGTTTGTAGCTAAATTATTGAATGAGTTACAATAGAAATATTAGCATATTAGGTAGAGCTATGGGACATACCCTATGAAGACAAATTCCAAATATATATGGAAGCAAGATGATAGGAATAAACCGTTTTCATATTTGCTCGAAGTTTCGGCACCATGTGACAAGGTTTAAATATTTTAAGAACCGTTCCCAAAGATCTGGGTGGGGGAAGGTGGAGGTTTTGAAAATAATACACGAACTTGATAATTTGAATTTCACAACGGTTCACAGCATGGAAAATTGCTTTTGATTTGGCTGAACATACATTGCTATAAAACATCTGCCTAGCTCATCCCTCCGTAGACTGCGTGGCAGCCATGAACACGGTCCAGCTATTTGAGGAGCACTTTTGTGTACAGCAGAAGCCACCTGACTGGTTAGGTATGCAAGCTCACCTTAAATATTTTGCTCAGAATCAACATCGTTGAAGAGAAGAATGGATTGTATGGTTCTAGAAGTCACAAGAAAAATATCAACCTTGAATCTCAACCCGAACCTTGCGTTCCCTTAGATAGGATTTCAGACTATTGCGAAGTAGATCCAATGAAAAAAAATAATGCAGAAGTGTTCAAATTGTACTCCCATTAAACTCCAGAGAATGAGTATGAGCTCGCACGAGTGACCACCCGATAGCTGCTATTCCGTTATTGCCAGATCAGCTGTAATTAAACAGAGAACCAACAGATGATGTTTGGGACTTACATACATCTTCAATGTATAAAAACAGGTGATCTCAATGTTGTGATAGGTAATACCGGCGTCGGCAACGTCCGAATGCGGGTCAAATAGGGAATGGGTAGGAATGTGTTGACGTATTACTCGCTTTAAAAAAAAACCGCGGAGTCCACTGCTCTTCCATGAGCAATCACTGGGATGTTGGATGATATGGTTGAGTTTGAAGCAGGATGCGCTTTGGTTGACGGTGTGCTGAATTCAACTGACGTCGGCAGCGAATAAGATATTTTATTATGTTCCCGGTTTATTTTCTGCACATAGATGCACAGTAAAAAATTATTCAAATTTTGGCACCGATTTAAATCAACAGTAAGGATGCTGTCGAGGCCACTCGAAAGTGTGGGTGGTTTATTTAAATGAACTACAAGAATTGAAATATCGGCTTTAGGAACTGACTTAAGCCAACAGTAGTGATGTTGTTGGCCACTCACAAGATTGGGTGGTTTATTTCCGGAGAATAGAAAAAAAAGTTAAAACATCGTGTCCTCAAGACCAATTCAAACTCACAAATGTGTTCTAAACCGACTATAATACTCACAATTATGACACCGTACACCACAACACCTTTTTTTTATTATTTTCTGTCGGCCTATTTCCTCACAACGTGGTAACAACCACCGATGCCAGGAAGACGACTCAACCACCTGGACCCTACATATCGCACTCATCAACACATGAGCTGGGACCAACGGCCTTACTTCCCTTCCGAAGAAAGACGTGACCAGATTTTTTCGCCTCAGAAAAATCACCGACCTCGACTGGGATTGAACCCAGACCCACCGGGGTTCCACGGCGCCAGCTACCACATCACCTATGGTATGACGGATTTGACCCTTAACAAACTAAACCACGCCCGAATAAGAATGCCCAACCCACGACAACCACTACGAACCTGGAGTCCTTGGGTCCTTGGGCTTGGAAATCATTCATGACCCTACTGAACACTAGTGTGTCAGACTGCCACCCGTTCGTGAACATAGAATCGCAAATTCGTTCAGATTCAGTAACCGTAACAGAACCTGAATATTCGGTGGTTGTTGCACTGTCTGAATGCTCGAAGCAATGATCCATACTTGTCCATTGTACACACTGATCGATCATGATCGCTGAGCACCGGCTGCAATGATTATACACAGCTTTGAATCGCCCGTGCCTTTGTTCTACCAAGAGAGGAACGGAGCACACAACGGAGCAAGCAAAGAACGGGTCACAATTTACGACCGATGCGGCATACTGAGATTAATTTATGGTCAAAACATTTTTTTTTTTTTGAGAATGTTTTTGGGATTTACTGTAGGATTGAAGCCAATTAAGTTACGTATTTAGCGAACAGGGGATTATGAAAAGTGTGGCAAGCAATACAAAATAATAAGAACTAAAATACGCGTCAAGGGAGAAGGGAGGTTTTTCAGCATTTCCTAAAGTTGTTGGGATGTGATGTGCTATTCAATTAAGAGACTATTCTACAATGATCAAAAAATGATTGATCTAATTGGATGAATGTATATACATGCTCGCTTGAATCTATTTTACCATACATATTACTGTAGCATATTTTGACCATTTTTAGTGCCATTGTGCGGAGAATAAGGGAGAGATGTAAGGAATATGAGACAGGCTTTCCCCATACATCGTGAGTACAGGACGGTTGAAAAAAATTCTCGATCGGTGATATTTCCGCAGCTTATAGTACAATAATTTTAAAATGAAAACATATTGGTTACAGGCAGAATGACACCTGACAAACACTTAGTCATTAACAAATACTGTACTGCAAGTTTAAGTACCATCAATGTCCATAAATACGTAACAGTCCCATTATCATAGGGAATAACGCAATTTTGTTAGTTTATGCTTTTGTTGGTAGTTAAGGATACATTTCGATGATATTTCTTATATTTTTAGAAGCGTAGAAATTTATGCTTTTTTATTACGTATTCAGTAAAATCCTATATTAATTTTGAATCGACTTAAGTACATTAAATACAATAGTCGAATTACCATTTGGATGAGAAAATCTTCAACAGTAATTCAGTGGAATTTATTAGTTACTTGTTTTATTTACTTTTACGCGTTTCAACTGAAGGACTACTTTGATGAAGTCTCAAAATATATAAATAAAAATCTTTAACAACAATAGTCAGCCTGACATAAGAAAAGGCCCCAACAACTTCTGTGAAGACATTGCTAAGGAGGATTTGCGGTAATTACTAATATCGTTTTATACAGGCAAGTTCGTCTTTCTACTATGCCTCAATTTTTTTTCACTTTATTTCATATATAGTGGAAAACCAAAAACAGGTTAAATGGATCAACATAATGTTAATCAACTTGTTGACTACACAGCTTTTTCGGTTCTATGTAACCTTATTTTATAATCTAAATTTAAATATTAAAGAGTGTAATTGAAATGAATAAAAAAGGCGATGTAGCGAAATATCGTCAGATGGGCCGTAATTACGAAAAACAGGATCGCCCTTAGGTCGTGCGCATTTATTTCCCTATCGGTGCAAAAACGGACGGTCTTGCCGTCGTCGATCGATTAAGTCTGGACTACTACTGCGGTCCATCCCAATCTTGTGTCGACTCGGCTCACCAACCAACTGTAGCACCAGAATCATTGGACTTCGTCGACAGGAATGCTATGAAAGCTGAACGTCTAGTTAATTAATTTGAATTTTTGATCGCTCACCTAGAATCCACGTAACCCAAACAAGACAAACCTTTTAATGTCTCATATTAACCATTTAATGCTGTTAAATAAGTTACCTGCTTAGCCCCTTCCAAACGATGATGTGACCCATTAACCTCGAGTTAACCACGAGTAATCGGAACCCCACTTTTACTAAAATCAATAATAAAACATTGTTAATAACAATATTGAATATCGGCTCCACCCCCCCCCCCCCCACAAAAAAAACAAAAAAATAAAACAAATAATATTATGCTCCGCCCCGAAAAGCCCTCGACCCCACCACCCCTGCACAAATTTTTTAAAATTTTTTTTTTTCGCCTTTTTCCACCACACCCCCAGAAAAAACCCCCTTTACAAGGGGGACTCCTTCTGAATCCCCATCAACTTTTCCAGAGAACCCCGCCTGGGTCTTCAAATACGCAACTCTGTCATTTGGAGGGTAACCTTCTGAAACTCTCTGTCGAAGATTAGGGGCCACCCTTCTGGTAGAAGAACCAGCCTGAGGCTGAAAGCCACCTTAATAAAGACAAAAAAAAAAAACGTGACTTTTGGATCAAAATAGTGATTTTTGTGTTAAATGAATATGGTAATACAGTCACTAAAAGGTCACCTGCTTCAAGGTTTGCATACACATTGTCTTAGAAGACTTCAACAGAATCTTTTCCGTTTTCTAGTCCGACTGTACTCACCACAAACTAGCCAACGCCAGAGATCTTCAAAGTTTAACATTGAACCATAAAATAGACTTAGGGGAAACGCGCGGGTATTGGTCAAGTTTTGTTATTATTTCACGTTTTTTGATGGTTCGAGATATAAAAATGTGTTGCGTTCATAAATGGAAATAAACTTTAGAATATGTAAGTAATCAGAAACTGATAAAAATAGCATTTCCTGATATTCCCTGATTTATCAAGTTGTCAACACCTGGACAACAGTTACAACTTGTTTTGATGTTAAAAGAACGAATTCTGGATTGAAGACACTGCCATCTCCAAACAGGATAAAGTTATAAACCAATCCAGTCCTACTGTAAACCGTAGTTCAACCACCTAAAAATAAACAAATCAGCATTACGGAACGATTCGCTAGCCATGACACGTAGAAAAAAAACCTTTACTACCTTATAATGTTTGCTCGAAACAATAAAAAAAAATGAAATTTAAAGAACATTCCACTTACGTGGCAAGAAAAACCTACGGTGCTGCCGATTCCATTGCACCGGCCAGCTCCATCCTCGTCAAGGTAGTCCCGAACTTGGCTTTGAATAGCATTCCCCAGTTGCTCATTGCCAGTTTATTCACACGCGATTCATTCCGATACCACTTAACGAACCTTTTCCGACAGCACGGACAGTTGAGATTGTTTTTCTCGATCGTTCCGCTCAAACAGTTTCGGCCGAACCGATGCTGACACGGCAGGAACACCGGTTCCCCTAGGATCGACTGACAAACTGTCCACAGGATGTCATCTACTTGTAGGTTTTCAAAGTTAAGCTGCGCCGAGCTGAGCGAAGCTGTGGCTGGAAGTACCGTTTCTTGTCCCAGCTGTCGAGGAAAACGCACCGGCACTCAGATCGGGATTGGAACTGGCCACTGCGTAGTTTAAAATTTTCGAAGACCTTTCCAGAACACCCCAACCCCCACACCCCCCTTCTCCTCGTTTTTCTTCTGCCAACTTATTCATAGTTGCGTTTCACTGGAAAATTATAATTTCAGCTATATAATGCACTTGTTTACCGAGCACTCCCATAAGGCTCAAAAGAATATAGAAAATGTCACTACACACCTAGAAAATTTTACAGTATTCGGTAATTTTTTACCGAACTTTCAACAGCTGAACGTTCGGTAATCCGATTTACCGGATTTCGGTGAAATTTTACAGTATTCCGGTAAAAAAATTACCGGAATTTGTAAAATTTTACCGAAATCCGTCAAATCGGATTACCGAACGTTCAGCTTTTGAAAGTTTGGTAAAAAATACTGAATACTGTAAAATTTTCTAAGTGTGTAGAAATACACAATTATCAAATAAAAAGTTAAGGGGTTCGCAATCTTAAAATTTGAAGAGTTATTTACATATTAATAATTTCAAAATTATCGATTCGTCATTCTATAGAAATCTTCACATTATTCATATTCGCCAAACACAAAAATGTACCGAATCAAAGTATTTACTGTTAGTAATTCTATGTGTGTATTGTGGAACGTGTGATGTTTTTTTTTATATGACACCACTACTACTGCCTATTGATGACCATAACTATTACGACAAACAGATTAAAATATTTCTGACTCAAAACTCGAAGGTCATTAATTAAGATATTGATGGTTTGTTTTCAGCTAGCAAGATATTTTCTCATGGTTTCAGATGGGTCTCATGGATGCCTCATTCTTTCCAAGTGCGGAATGGATTTACTCTTTTTAAGAGGGCCTATATTTGTTGAACGATTCTCTTCATTGACTTTCTTTTTTGGCTCTGCTATCAGCTTAGACCTTGTAAGCTACAGTATATGGAACATGCTTTTGCAGTCGCGTTATTCACAGAAAAGACAGTCGGAGACGAAAATCGATCAACGAAGATAGGCCCTTTTCAAATATTAGGTAGGTGAGATTTATGGTGGTTTGAACTTTTTCGATTGAAAAATTTCACAAGCGACGATCGATCACAGCAAATTTAAAATGATTCATCACTTCTTTTCTCGAGAGCTCCCGTATGGTTTTCTCGTAGCTCGTATACTGAATACATTAGACCAACAACGGGCGAAAGTCATAAATAACTCGGGAAAGTGCACATCAGCACGCCGATACCGGCGCTTCTATTGACCAGGACAAATAGTTGGATTTTCGATCGATGAAATGGAGGAGGTAGTACTCTTTTCTTTTCTCTTCCCGGTGCCTTGGGCTTAATCCAGTTCGAAAGTTGGGTGTGATTTCGACCGATTATGGTGAAAGTGTCTGATCATTTGTCTTCGTCTTTTTACTGATGCAAACCCTTTTGCCGATGACGGTGCCGTTGAGATGCTACAACGGGTCGATATTTAGAACGAGTGAGTATTACCGATACATGCGATGGAGGTTACTCCTTTCAACCTGTTATTTGCATTTGATAGGTTTCGAATAAGAAACAAAAATTTGGCCACTTTGTAACTTAACCCCTTAACATCTGAGCTCTTCATATTAGTTTTGCTTGGATTACTAAACACTCATCTAGCAATGAACTAACATTCTTTAGTTGTTGAAATTAAAATAAGTTAATTCATGCTTTAAAATGGTTATAGATAGCCTAGTCAGTAAAGGTATGGTATTACCAGTACAGCAAGTGTTCACTAATTGGGTGCTCTCTGACTCCTAACAATCAATCAAAATGCTTAGCGGATTTATTCTTGCTTTATCATGGTTTTATTATGACATTAACTGATGCTTACACTGAAAATTAATTTAACTTTATATTACGAAATCTGAAGCAGGATTTACGAATCTATTCTTTGTTTTCTGCAACGAAACGGATTTGTACTTTTTATGAAGCACCTTCGTAATTAATGCAACACTTGCAACTATCAAAAGCATGAAGCATTTATTGACACAGAAAGAACATTCGTGCATTTTACGAAAACAATACAAAGAGCAACGAATATTTTGATACAAATGAAAAAGAAACGTCTCTCTGGTGGTGGCATGAATGACTGACAGATCAACTATATTCACTCGAAATATAATTGAAAAAGGCACAACCAGATGGAGTTGTCCAGCGTTTTTTTTTTATGTTTCTGACATGGAATTCAATCCTCAATTTTGGGAAACAGCTGTTATTGACTAATCAGTATGAAGTTATAAGCCTTAATTTTTTATTTTGGGATGAATAAATGATTTTCGCTCATCCCAGCAGCAATACCTACAAGCATGAAAACGAAAAAACGGAAGCAATGATTGGCTGGTCTTCACGACATCCATCTCGTGCATTAAACAAAAAAGTGTTATGATAGCATTTCACCAGATAAAAAACAATATGAATGTTTCATACAATTTACGAAATATTTGTTCTTTAAGAGGGAGGTAGCTTATCAAATCTTCCGGTCCGCCTCTAGGCATTTTGCTATGAGATACCAGGTGGGTCTCCACCAATTGCCTGTTGATCTGCCAAATTTGGAAGACGTCTGCATTGAGTTATCTTAAATTATAATAATCCGTCCACTATATCATAAAACATTGCGATTGGTTGAGCGGATTGGAGATAATGAAATCATTGGGTATAGGACCAAGTCTCAACCGGGTGGTGCCAAATCGATGAGCTTGAACATCAATAGAAGCAAAGTTGCCAGAAGGCACGAAATGCATCTACGGACTTTTATTTTTACCAGGTCCCTGAATCCTAGTTTTGGATGGATTAGCGTGGATTGTTCTTTGTATTCTATTATTAAACTATTATATATCATACAACTAGATGTATTGTTTTTGAAATTTTAAATTTCAATCTCAGTTTCAGTGAGCGAGATAAGGCGCTATAACCTTGGAAAATTATTGCCTGACTTTTTGTTCAAATGCCAAAAGTCCACCCACAGGCAAAAGGAGCATAAACTAATATTTCTAGCATGTATGCTCCCAACGATAAAATTCAAACTTTCATATTAATCAACTCTATATGGAAGCGTTTGGTACGGGAGGTCCACGCTTTCTTCCTTCCTTTAATTCTAAGTAGTAGAGCGATTGCAGACACTCTTTCTGGAATCGCTCTATTTCTTGGAGTCTTCTCTGCGGCACATGCTACGCAGTTGGCCTGGCCGAAGATAAGAAAAATGATGCATTCAAGAAGTCGTCATTTTCCACAATGCTTTCAAGAACTGGCTGCATTAGTGTGAGATTTGAAAAGATGTACGAGATATTTGTTCTTTGTACAAAATCCATGTTTTCGAAACTAGTGAAAGCTAATTAACGAAAATAAATTTTCAGTGTTGTATAACCTAAAAAAAATATAAAATTCCCCCACAATCACCCCCTCCCACCCCCAACACATCAAATTTTTTTTTTTATTTTTTTATTATTTTATTTTTTCTCACCTCCCCTTCTCTCCGTCCGTTTCCCCCCCCCTCCAATTTCGAACACCCTTTCCCCTGATTTTGTGTTTTTCCCCTTGGGGGGTTCATACCCTTTGGCACAAAATTGACTCCGTTGGCTCGGTACCACTCCAATACGTTTCGAGCGTAGTGGCAGGATGCTAGATCAGGCCAAAACAGAGTTGATCCTTTGTGCTTCTTAATGAATGGCAAGAGACGCTTCTTAAGGCACTCTTCCGTGTAAATCGCACCGTTTATTGTTCCGGAAGTGATGAAGGGAGCACTTATTTCACCACATCCGCAAATCGCCTGCCAGATTAGAAACTTCTTTGCAAATTTCGATAGTTTCTTCTTTCGAACATCCTCCGGAACATCGAGCTTCGACTTGGCAATGAAATATTCTTGCCCAGGAAGTTGACGGAAGTCGGCCTTGACGTATGTTTCGTCATCCATCACGATGCAACCGGATTTGGTGAGCAGCTTCGTGTAAAGTTTCCGGGCGCGGGTTTTCGCAGTGATGTTTTGTTTTTCATTCCGGTTTGGGGCTTTTTGCACTTTGTAAACATGTAACCCAGCACGCTTCATGGTTTTCTGCACAAAACCGACTGACACCTTAGACTTTTTAGCGACATCTCGAATGGACATGTTTGGACGGTTCTTGAATTGTTGTACGACTTTCCTTTTACTGTCCATTGGACCACTTTTACGACCACTCCCTTCCTTCCTTTGGACACCCAGACGCTCCTTGAAGGTTTTTATTACACGAGACACAGTTGTATTTGCATTTCCAAGCCTTTTAGCAATCGACCGGTGGGACGCCCCTGGATTTTGATTGTGAGTGCACAAAATTTTCTCACGGACAATTTCTTGTTTCGACGACATGACTGGAACTACTGAATGTATAACTATGAAACTTGGCAGATGTAAATAATATACTGTGGATAAGATCTACTCAAATTTCTAGGTTTTTTACTCATACGATTCAAAAGTTACAGAAGATTTTCTGTGTGCCATTTTTATCGAATACACCCTTTAGTTGTATGAAGAGGTTTTTTGTTGAAGCTGGAGCCATTTATTACTCATGAAATCTCGCAGTTTTCTTCGAATACAACTTATCATATTTTGGACACTTTGTTGGCTAACATGAAAATACATTTTTTTCCACCATCTTTTCATCTCATTGTATCCCGAGTCATCTTTCCACTCTTCTTCAACTTCTGTTTGACAACTGCCCAATATTTCTCAATTGGGCGGAATTGAGGGCAGTTGGGTGGATTGATGTCTCTGTCAAAGAAGTCCACCCGTTGTATCGATACCAGTAGTAGTACTATTCCGATGTAGTAGCAGCTTGCCAAATCAGGCAAAAATTTAACAGGTTCATTGTGAGCTTTAATGTACGGAAGAATACGTTCTTTCAGGCACTCCTTATGGTACATTTTGAAGTCCATAGTCTTGTTTGTCACGAAAACCTGGGTATTTTGTTCGCAGGTGCAAATATCTCAAATATGCCAGATCATAAGCATTCTTGCAAATTTATTAGCAAAAACGAATTTGAACTTGCTAGGAACAGCACCACGATTAGTGGCTTTATAGAACTTTTGTCCGGGAAGCCGCCCATAATCCATCATCACGTGCTTTTCATCGCCCATGAGGTTGCATTCTTCGTACTTCCTTAGAAACTGATTGTACAATTTCCGGGTACGTTTTTTTACCACTAGATTTTGCTTCACTGTCCTGTTTTGTTACTGGACCAAAAAGATTGAAATCCTTTTCGCAGACGCATTTTTCTGACGGTGCTTTGGTTGGCATTGACTTTCTTGCCAATTCCACAATCCGACAGAACTGGGTTTGTCCTTATCGTTTTCAACACATTCAAATGCAATCTTTGATCCTTAGTTCCACTACGACCTTTGATTTGATCCTGCCGATCGATAATATGCCATTCACGGAAATGTTGGAGAACGCTGCGAATGGGGTGTCCAAAATTAATTTTCGGTTTGCGGCTTCCATCAGATATAACTTTTTGGAAACAAAATGAATCCTGAAGAACTTTTCAGCACTAAAAGAAAAAGCATTTCCAAACGAGTTGCTGTCAAACATTCCAGAATCAACCACTAGGAGAGCTGCAGTAAAATAAACAGTACGCGCAGATATTAAATGACTCAAGCTTTATATACAGGGTTGAGAACGAACATCAGGGTAGCATTTGAGCTTAATCTGGACAATGGAGTGGTGTAACAGCCAGAGTCTAGGAGGGAATGTACAATATCATTTTCTCTATCATATCGATTCGATTGTGGTGCTGTGTATTCTACTCCAACAATTTCCGTGAGAGTGACACATCCTTCTTATCAAATCATCCTGTCGAAAGCTTGATAAGTATTGCGAATTGATTTATTTGATTTGGATCGAATCGTTGGAAGGAGATTCTTATGTTCCCGCGGGTTTCACGTAAGTGTATCTGCTTATGGGTCTGCTTCACAGTTTTCGGCCCTGCGTACAATGTTACTATTTCTTGTAACCTTGATTACCTGCAAAGTTTGTTCTGGAAGTGTGGATGCCCTTCATGTATCCAATTGATGTGTACATGCGGAGCTTATTGTATATGAAGATGATCTCAGAATGTACGTGTATGAACAGGCATTTTTAAAATGGGTTGTTGGATGTACAATAGAGCTATCACTTTTCATATTCAGGGCTAAAATTGTCTGCATCTATAAATAAATACAAATAGGTGCAGACAGGTTTCTTTCATAAAAACACAACCGGCCCGTGCAATATGGATCCGATAATGGAAACTGGGTTACAGGTAGAGTGGCGATACAAGTGATGGGCAGATTCCCCATCCAGGAAGTAGTGTCCAGTTCATGCGAAACGTTTGTGATCGCAATGGACCATGGAGCAGTTCCACCAGATACTGGATTCACTGACCGCGAAGCTCATCGGAAGAAAACCGGACGTTATCGGAGGAGACTTCAATGCTTGGGCTGTGGACTGGGGCAGCATATGTTCCAACGCTATAGGGTTCAGCATGCTAGAAGCTCTGGTAAAGCTGGAAGTCACACTATCGAACATAGGTTCCGCCAGACTGTCGTGAATCCGTCATCGATGTTACCTTCTGTAGTCCGTCGCTGATGACAAATATGAACTGGAGAGTGTGTGAGAAGTATACCCATAGCAACCATCTGGCGATATAGCATCGGCCAGCAAAATCCTATCACAATACGAAAGACTAATAGTTTCGAGTGGAAGTGTAAGACGAGGGTCTTTGACAAGGAACTCTCTGTTGAGGCACTTCGGTTCAATAACGAACTCTTGAACCGAAACGCGGACGAGCTGACGAATACGTTAGTAAGGGCATGCGACGCTACGATGCCAACTCAGCATCTCTCGCGCTAGTTGTCTCAGAGCCTGAAGACGTGTCCAGAGAGCTAGGACTACAGCAGACAGAGAGGGTTGAGAGATAAGACTGAGCAAGACAAACTGCTACAAGGAACTATGCCGAGCCGCTGATGTTAACCCCTGAGGCAACGCGTACCGTATTGTCATGGCGCAGATCAAAAACCATCTATGGACAAAAGCTGCAGAGCTATGTTCAGCAAAACTGAAGGTTATCGTTGATGGACTTTTCCCGACGCGCGATCCAATGACATGGCCACGTACACCGTACGGCGAAGAGCAGAGGCTGGAGGGCTTAAGGGTAAGAAGACACATGTACCGGATGGAATCTATATCGTGGCTCTGAAAATGGCGATCCAGGAATTTCCGGACGTGTTCAGGGATGTGCTGCAGAAATGTCTGGAAGAAGGCCTTTTACCGGACAGGTGGAAAATACATAAGCTAGTGTTGCTGCGGAAGCCCAGAAAGCCTCCGGAGGATCCAGCATCGTCTAGGCCAATATGCCTGTTGGATACGCTCGGGAAACTCTTGGAGAGGATCATCCTTAACAGGCTGACGAAATTTACCGAAAGCGAGCGCGGACTATCGAGGAAGCAATTCAGTTCCCGGAAAGGGAATTCTATGGTGGATGCCATTTGGACAGTGGTCGAGACAGCCGTAAAGACGTCCAAACAGAAGGAAAGAGGCGATCGATATTGCGCTGTTTTAACGAGTGACGTTAAGAACGTCTTCAATAGCGCCAGCCTCTGGGAGGCTATTGCCGAGTCACTGCACAGAATGAGGGTCCCTGATTTCGTATGCAGAATTCTGAAGAGTAACTTTCAGAACCGGGTGCTGATCTACGAGACCTCCGTGGGCGGAAACGGGTGAACATTAAAGCAGGAGCTTCGAAAGGTTCCACTTTGGAACGGGATGTACAACGGGGTGCTGACGCTGAAACTACCCAAAGGCGTAGTGATCGTTGGCTTTGCAGATGAAATCGTATTATCAGTGACAGGCGAAACACTGTAAGAAGTGGAAATGCTGGTGACCGAAGCAATCGGCAAAATTGAAAACTAAATGCAAAGGCTAAGGCGCAAATGCAAAAGCTAAAACTAAATGCAAAGGCGAAGCTGCAGATAGCCCACCACAAAGCAGATGTGTTGAAGGTCAGCAACTGCAAAGCGGGACAGCGAGCAGAAATCGTCATCGGAGTGCTTGCCATAGCCTCGAAGCGCGTGCTGAAGTATCTGGGTATGATGATCGACGACCGGCTAAATTCCAACAGCCACGTAGATTATGCCAGTGGGAAGGCGGCAACGGCCATCAATGCGGTAGCCAGAATCATGCCGAATAGCTACGGGCCTAGTAGTAGCAAGCGGCGTCTACTGGCTAGTGTATCATATTCGATACTAAAATACGGATGTCCAGCCTGGATCGCAGCGCTGGAAACCAAGCAAAACCGCGCGAAGTTGAACAATACGTTCTGGCTCATGGCCATGCGAGTCGTGAGTGCGTACCGAACTATTTCGTCGGAGGCAGTATGCGTCATTGCCGGAATGATCTCGATTGGCATCACTCTCGCGGAGGACAGTGAATGTTATCAGCGGAAAAAATATCAAAGCAGTTCGAAAGCTGGTGAGAACGGATTCGATGGCTAAATGGCAACGAGAATGGGACACGGGGAAAATGGTCGATGGACGCACCTGCTCATACCGGATCTGTCGATCTGGATGAAGAGGAAACACGGAGAGGTAAACTTCTACCTTACGCTGTTCCTGTCTGGCCCTGGTTGCTTCATACAAAACTTGCATCGATTCGGCCACGGAGCGTCACCCTTTTGTCCGGAGTGCACAGCCGCCGTCCAAGAGACACCGGTTAACGTCGTCTTTAGAATGTGTCGTGACGAAAGTGCGTGGAATGCGATTAATGGAGCCATTACGCAAATCATGTCGGCTCCACCCGAGGAGCAGAAAATAACATATGAATTTCTAATTTTGATTTTGATAACCGGCCTTGGTATATAAGAGCACAGCAAAAGAGGTAAAATACCTAAGAATGGCAAGCAAAATATCTCTCCAATAACAAAACTTGTTATGCTTGGAGGATACTTGGGAATACCTGAGAGGTACTATTTTGGCATTGTATAACCTCAATTTGGTATTCGCATAACATTGTGGGGACATTTTTATGGTATTATTTATCCTCAGGTATTTTAACTCTTATGCAGCGCTCTTAAATACCAAGGCCAGATATCAAGTTATTCGTTCCTGCTCGGGTACAGCGAAAATGACGGGAGAATCAAGAAGCGAGTGGTTGAGTTTAGTAGCGGGCTGTTGTTCTCGGGTGATGTTCCAACGTCGGGCATCTCTCCGTCATAGTATGGTAGATCTGTAGTCGTGACTACTCGAGTTGACTGCGTCCAGTATGTGAGAGATAAATGGCTCATCGTGGTTTGGTTTCAAGATCCACAGCCGGGTAATCCTCCGCGGGAGTAGGATAGATCCGCTGTCGGGGACTACTCAATTAGATTACGTTGATGGCAGGAGCTGAATGGCTCAACCAACACACTTAGATTTTTTTACAGAAATTTGAAAATTTTCACCAAATTCTCAACAGCTGAACGTTCGGTAATCCGATTTAACGGATTTCGGTGAAATTATGTTATATGTAAAAAAATTTCCGGATTTCTTTAAAATTAAACCGAAATCCTTTAAATTGAATTATCGCACGTTCAGCTGTTGAGAATTCGGTAAAATTTTACAGATTTCTGTAAAAAAATCTGAGTGTAGGTGCGAGCTAAAGGGCTCAGGCAAGGAATAGGAACTAAACGGTTTTATTGTGGCCAAATAGCCAAGACCCTCCACGAAGTAATATCATAGGGCAGTTCCGTGGGGGGAGGGGGATGGTTTCCAATGGTGCAACAAGGAAGCGGGTTTCAGTGGGATCAGAAGTTGGACTGTTGTCAAAAGTTGACCCTGACCACACTCTGACATAGTGCACGATAACCAAGTGCAGGCCTATGTGTTTCGTCAGTCCATAAGAATTTCCCGAACCATCTTAATAATAAACAAACACACATCAACGATTTTTCTTCTGACAAGGAAAAATGCTGTGCATGTTCGACATGGTAAATATACATTCACTACGATGTAATATAAATTTATGCTGTTTGATTGTAGGTTTCGTACGGTTGCTGGTATTCATCTATCATCTGAAAGTGGAAAGTTTTTTTCCTTATGGATTGTGGTCTGCTAATACTCTTTCGCCCCCTGCCACACTGCACTTTTTCAATTTTCCTTTTTTTAAATCCGATTTCATCGTTTACTCATTTGTCATTTCATAGTGCTTTTGCTGTAACTCCCTGCCGATTAAACCCGAGAAAAAAGAACATTCACAGCAGCTATTCATGTTCCGCCAGTTAATTCGATTTCCTCAACCCCAACCGTACGGCACGTCGCGTCGTAGTATTTAACAACTACGAAAAACGCTTATCGGCAATAGGAAACGGTCGAATATAGCCCAAGCAGATAATTTTGCATCGTTTCCCCTGTTACCCACAAAGCACCAAAAGGTGCAAAATTACTATTCATCGACAGATAGCAAAAAAAAAACACAAACAAGAATGTCCTTTCACTCAATGTGCTCATATACCGACTAGCGATCTGGATTCGGAGCCATTGCCAAAGCCAGGTAGACTCTCAGTCAGTGGTTTAGTCTTTTACCCGTCGTGCCTTAGCATAAATCATACTGGCACTCGCACAGCAGCCAGGCGTGCAATTTTCAACACCTGTCCTGGTGGGAAAGCGCCAAGTTTTTTTTTGTTTTCACTCTCTTTTTGTTCTACGGTTCACGTTCGGAAAATGGTCGGTCTCACAGTCGTGGCCGTCGTCCGGTTGATGACTTTTTGCCACCCATCTCGGGCGAGAATCAAGTAGGAGTGGGGCGGGGCGATCAATCGATAGCGTGGTTTGCTGATTTATGGGATGATTTACGAGCATTCGCTCGGACCTAATTGTGCTGCTGGATGAGGAATCGGGAAGGCGGACTTCAGTCAGCGTGCGGGGCATGGGTTTATTTCCTTTGTGAGAAATGGCAGGACGTTAGCGTGAAATGGGAAATCAATTTTTTCATCAAGTTGAGTTACCTCATTAAGCTGATTGGATTTTCATGATTACATAATTAGTATTTGTTGAACAGTATGTCACTCGAGCGGTGCCTTTAAAATTGATCCGATGTAGCTGCTGGTTAATTATTTTCATATTTTGCTATAAATATATTTACAGGTGCTGCGAACGTAATCAAAATCAAACCATTTTGCGCAAATGGATACTCAGTGTGCTTCATGGAAAACGTGCATAATTTTAATGTCCGTGGACAACCTGCTACGTGGCCAAATATGAAACCAATCTGACCTTAGCAGAACCATAAGCTGATTTGAAGAGTCGGCAAAAATGGTTGCTTCGATTGAACAATCTTAATATTTGGGGACCTAAAATGTGATCAAATCCTCACAATGAATAGATGCAGATTCTTTTCTAAATTGTTTGCTGGATTCTTTTTTCGATTTATTGCTGGTTTTGAGAGTCCTTGAAGAGTCCTCAACTCTTATTCACGTAATTTGTATGACTTTTGAAACTGCTACGAAGCGCTGTAGAGGATTATTAGATTCTAAGTTTTTTTTTAATTAGTTCGTTTCGGCTCAGACGTGCTTTTCTTTGTGGGGCCAATAATCAATATTGTTATTTAAAATGCATAGCTTTTTGGTTTAAGTAAGTTAACCGCAGATGATTGACCAATAGCTTGCTGGACAGGTACAAGTAGCACGGAAACAAAAGGATAGTATAACTGGCACACAATGGCTGGGAATTTACTAGAGTGGAGGGGAGGATGGTGATGACATTACACTCTTAGATCAGGAATTCGTAAATCGCTTGCATTTAGGGAAGATCACGCATTCCCAAAACATCTCTTACCTCGCGGAAGGGTTATCTACCTCGGGTCACTAGGGTATCCTATAGTCGTGCTCTGGAGGCATCATTACTCGGGCAAAGCCAAACTGTATATTCTATGATAGGAGCACATTCGACTATCAATTCACCCAATTCAAACCAAGATCATTTTGCATCCTTGAAAAAAAAAATCGAAAAACAATACCGTCACATCGTCAACAATGCTCTTCAAACAAAGTTCCCGCATCAAAAACAAACAGAAATCGAATCCCAGCAAACGATTCAACTTGCAAAACAAGTCTCCCTTCATTACGCGACAGTTTCAGTCTCTTGGGGGATATCGAAAAAGTTTGCCTTCGACAAATTCACGGCTCGATGATTTGCCAACGATAACGACTTGGCAAAACGAATTGTGTCCTCCGAAAATAAAAAAAAAAAAAAAGGCAGAGAAGAAACAACCCACCATTTGGATAGGCTCGGTCGAATGTCAAATCACGCGGAAAGAGAGTTTTGTGCAGCTTTTTCCGAAACATGTCTGTCTCTGTTGTTACTTCATGGAGTAGCCATTATTTCACTTTGGTGAAGCCACTTTGTGTCAGGGTGATGGGAATTTAATTAGAACTTTACTAGCCGTTACCAGGGTAATTGATTTATCCGGAGGCAAAAGTTTCTAGATTCCTGCACAGCCGTGGCTGGTGTTGATTAAGAGGGAACTTAGTTGATATCGATAATGATAGTTTCTGGAGTTTGAGGAGCGACAGACGGTGGAAAAAGTTCGGTGAGGGTAATTTATTTACCATTTATGATTTGTTGCCTGCTGGAATGGGGTCTGACTGGTTCTCGCTAGAAAAATGGTTCAAAACAATGCATAAGAAGAAAAATAGAAAAAAAAGAAGGAAAAAACGAACACGCTGACAGCTGTTGTCATCATTAATACAGTATCCTTCTCTGCCAACTTATGGATAAACATTGTTTTTTTGATTTATGACAAACACTGGATATGAGTGAGCTGCCTGACGTCAAATATTTACGGATGCGTTCCTCTGATTTATCCAAGTTCGTTTTCTCCACTCTTTGAGTGGATCTGATGAAGGTGAAGGTCGCAAACAAGGTAGGATACTTATCTATATCGTTGCAGACTCCGTTCGATCAATGAAGGATAATTTCAGCAATACTTACACAAGTACATGGTAGAAAATCGCTCTGAAGCCCCGCGGTCGTTCCAGAAAGTTGTAGACCCTGCTCTGTAGCCGCCTATAACGGGCATCACGTCGTGAGCCGCGGTTATAGTTGAGCGGCTTCCCCAGCAGTGACATTCGTGGACGCGCAAGCCGGTCGGCCCTATTTTTGTCCGATAGTTTGCACGCGCTGGAAAGAGTGAGAGAAGAGGAAATGCATGAAGATTGATTTAACCGAGGATCATAAGTATTTTAATTGTTCGTTTTCTGAAATCAAAGCAAGCTGCTCCTGTTCTTTATGCATCCTTCCAACCATTTATGTTTTGATTTATATCTTAATGCAAGATCATTTAGAAATGGGGTACTTCATTTAAGAGACAGCGGCAATCCAAGTGGTCGAATATGCAAGTTATCACAGCGTTTTGCTGTTTGTTAACAGTTTTGCTCGGTCTATTTTTTCACAGTTTAAAACTTCCGTTCATCACGCAGAAAGAGAAAAGAAAAATAATTGTACACAGTTACCTGCAAAATCTATCTGCGTCAACTATGGAGCTGGCGAAACGGATTGATTATCCTAGAAGTACTGTGGCGCGAGTGATTAAAAAGTAGGCAAACAAACTTTTGCATTTAAAAATTTTGCATTTCTGACCCATTAAACTCTGGTCAATATCTATAAAAAAATGGAAATGATCCGTAAAATTTATCGATGTGATCCATAATGCACATAAATTTAGCAATAAAATGAAAAACATGTACCTTTATATATATCGAGAATGATCTATAAGATAGTAGAGATTACTAGTTACAAGTGATCCAATAGAGGTTCAATGGCGTTCCTTAAAGTTCCAAAATTGATCTACTGAATGCAATTGTGCAATGAAATATTTGCATTTAATCCATATATTATTCGAAATGCTTCATAAATAAATTGTCAATGATTCATGAAATGATGAATAATGAACTATGAACTTATAATAATGGTCTACAGAAAATCAACTCTGTGCACTTAAACATATAGGTATGATCCATAAATTATGGCTGCATTTTGAATTTTGGGCACTATTTTTTAAATTTTATCCATAGAGATTTGGGAATTGAACCTTAACATGCCATGAGGCTGATGCAAATTTTGAAGTGTTTGCTCTCCTATGCTTAAACGATTTCAAATCATGTCCTGAACAACATCTTGACATTTGAGCAAATTTGATAAGAAACTAACTCTATACACGCTATGGAGAAAAAAAACTTTCCGGAAACTGTCTACTAGCCTTTTCCTCAATTTCTCTGACAAAATTTGATAAATCTGACCAAGAGAATTTTCTCGGCTACAATTTTGCGAAATACTGATTATTAGCCAAACGTCCAGTAAAAACGTTCTCAATCAATTCACACAAGATTGATAATCTTTTGGCATGATCAAACAGCTGCTTAATCAAAAATTTATTTGAAATTGTTTTAGCTTAGGGAAGCAAAATTTTTGAAATTTGCATCAGCTTGATGCCCGTTCCTTAAGGTATCTGGTTAAAAGTTTACTGCCAAAGATGCCCAATAAAGATAATGCAGACAGAGGATGTTTTTTTAGTTAAATGGACGGCAAGCGTCTGCCAAAATTAATTTTATTAAAAAAAATTAAAATGACAGTTTGATCAAGTCTTCAATTTGACCTGTAGTTCTTTACGTTCAGGAGCTCTTTACCAAATTTCTTGGGAAACATCCCAAATAGCACAACTTGTTTCAATAGAGCATAAAAATCTCTCTGGAAACAAATTAGGGATAATTTTGTTTGGCTATGTACCGCAAAATCATACACAACAGCAACGCAAAAAGCGCAAGGGTGAAGCCTATTTGCAACTTGACGCTGGTTCTACAGAGTTGCAATAGCATTTTGTAAAACTAACAAATATTTTAAATCGCGTTGCAGGAAACTGAAATGATGCTCATGTTTAAATGAACCTGAGGATTAATGGATATCGTTATCAACCAAACATTCTTGATCAAAATATTGAGAAGTAAAATTATCTGAAAATTTTGTTGGAATAAATTTATTTCTTAAACGCTTTCGGATTTATGGATCAATATTCTGTTCTGCTACGAATAATATAAACGCCTTAGAATAAATCCTCGAGAATAGAGCATTGCTTCAGAACTTGAAAAAGAAAAATTTGTGTAAAATTATGTTATCAGATTTCTGATTCATTTGAAGAATTATAAATCGTTACAGATTCATGTAAGGTTCAAACTGTGGAGGAATGAGTGAAATTAAAAAATCTGGCATATGGTGACTGCGAACAAATCAAATACACTACCGGCTCAAATAATCATGAATCCATTCTTAACACGTTAAGTACTTCTATGATATTTATTTATGCAGACATCTTAAAATTATAGCTATCGGGTTGCGACAGTCGTAGTTTGATAATGAGTTTTCTTTGTTTGTGTATACCTGGTTTACTTAGAATAAAAAACTGCTGTACTATTAATAAATTTAATATTACACTAAACTAATAGATGATTATTTATTCAAAGGATATCCATAACGTACTGAAAAGATGATGTTTGACTGACATTACAATTAAAACAATATTGTCCTATACGCCTTCAACAAAAGTGTTCAATCCACTGGCACAAAGAATTAGAATAATTCAGATGCTAGATCATGCTTTTTTACTTAAAGAACTAAAGAGCAATTGAGTGGGGATTTCGTTAGGGGTTTCAATCGGAATAGTTAAATAAAATCCTAATATTATTAATTCTTCCATGAACTCGAAGTCTGAATTGCTCGCAATTTGATAATCCGTAATTTTGGTCTTGGTAACAAAAAAAAAAAATTCGAATGGTATTATAACATGAAATAAAATGTTTTATTTCAATTACTTTAGACACAACTGTTTCTATGTGAAGTTATCCTTAGAGAAATAATTGTAATAGAGAGCTCACTTCGCAGCAAACCATGCATCACTAATACAGCTCCTCTTGTTTTTATGATGGCCGAAGGGTGAACTCATTCACAACCATCGTGCGCATTTCAGATGATCACTCACTTTGGACTATCAGCTGTCAAACGGACAAAACCGATTTAGTACACAACATTAACGGATGTTATGGTAAGAAAGGAATCGTTGAAATATCGGGAAGGGTATAGACTCACGACGCCGCGACCGCCGTGATGCCGTCAGCTCATTGCACTTCTAATGTTGTTGCTGTTACTTTCCAAGGCACTGAAATGTTCAATTGCATTAAAAAAAAGTATACCTTTAGTATACTACTAGTGTTGAAACTGGGAACACTGTATGTGACGGTACAGTAGGGGCGGACGCAAGTTGTCAACGAAGCTGTCAACAAGACTGTCAAGGTGACAGACACGAAAGAGCAGAAGGAAGATAGAGGAAAAAAGAAGAAAGGTCATTATACTGTGAAGAGTGAATTATGATTGAAAAAAAGGTGGAATTGAAAATTCTAATTATTTGATTTGCTTAAAATAACTAAAAATTATATTTTCTAGCTAAAATTATAAATCTAAACGTTTAATTAAAGTTAGTTGCTTACGAATACATTTTGTGCATTCAAGAAATTGTAAGTTCCTGTTCTTGTAATTATGAAACCTTAACCTAACTTACATACTACAATACAATACTACAGGAAAGAACAAAACCTATTGTCTGGAAAGGAATTGTCCTTAAGTTATAGCCACAAACCGATTTTTGTAAGTAAACTGAAACCTATGAACTATATTTGTAAACCTAATACTGAATAAAACTTACAGCTAAAGCTACTCTACTACAAAACACAGCCGTTGTAAGATTGCTCGAAGAAAATCGATCCGTGGACACTTCTACCGACAACAAACTTTAGAAAAATCGTTAGCTAATCGATTTACATATTCGCCATGCAATCGCTTTCCGACATGCACGAAGACCAAACACCCCACAATGCTCAAACGCTCGACGAGGATCGGTCAGATTGCGTGAGCTGTAACCGCCCCAACAGTGCGGAAAATATGGTGCAGTGTGACAATTGTCAAACTTGGTGGCACTTTTCGTGTGCTAGTGTATCGAATTCGATTGAGCACCGTTCGTGGTCTTGCCCACAGTGCCAAGTGGATGACTTGACTAGTAATGTGTCAGCATCTCGTGCATCTCGTTTATCCGGCAGATCAGCGAAGTCCGCCAGGTTGAATTTGGAACTGGAAAAGTTGGAAGAGCTGCAGGCCATCCAGAAGAAGTTTGTCGAAGACAAATACAAGCTGCTTGAGTCCCAGATAGAGTTGGGCGATGACAGTGATAGTATCCGGAGTAAGCGCAGTATAAATAGTAGGAAGTCAAGCCATGCCAAGGTGATGAAATGGGTTAGTAAATGTGCAGAGCAGATAGACGCCACCAGTACCCGTCAACCGTTGCCGCCAGTGCCCATCAACAAGGAAGAGCCGAACCCTACCACAGCTAGCGGAAATGTTGCATCCCAAGGACAACAGGAGCGAAGACAGAGTCCCCTCAAACATCCTTCTTTGGCGAATCAACGCTCTACACCGAAGCCGACGGACGCCAATCGAAAGACAGATGGAATAATTAGAATGGATCCGAAACGAGATGGTGCTTCAGCCGGCCATATCGTATTCAACAGGATTACAGGTACGGCACCTTTAGCACAGTCAACGCCAACGCAGATACTAGCTGCAACGACAGGACCACTTCCAGCGCTGGCACCCCCGCTAGCTTCAGCACAGCTACTTGCACCAGCAGTGTCGTTCCCAGGACTGGTAGCCCAGTCTTCGTCGGTACCGCATTCCGGGTTGGCACCCCCAACAAAATCAGCACCACTGTCGGAGCCAGTATTTCTTGCCTGTACCATCATCAGTATCGGATCCTCCGCAGATATCCCGGCCACCAGTACCGATATCCCAGTCTGAGGCAACATTGGATCCATCATCTAGACCGTACTCCGTACCGATTCCACCACTGGAGCGCACGCTGGCATCAACACACGAGCGAGCGCCGATTGTTACGCCACTTCCGTTTTCAACAGCCCCGCTTCCAGCAGGATGGCCACCCGCATCTTCTTTGCAACCAACATCATGTTTTAAACCACCAGGTAGGCCAGATAATCAACCTCTACCTATAAGTATTCCACCAGATGATGATGCTAGCTTGCAACATCTGTTCAAGCAATTTGGTAGCATTGCTCTATCGCCGTCACATATTCCAATGCTCAATGCAAATGTATCGAATTTTGCCCCCTCCCCCTCGCAGTTAGCCGCCAGGCAAGTCATGCCTCGCGATTTACCCCCTTTTCGGGCAACCCCGCTGATTGGCCCGTATTCATAAGCAGTTTTATGAACTCAACACTTGCTTGTGGGTATTCTAGTGCCGAAAATTTATGTCGTCTTCAACGATGCCTAAGAGGAGCAGCGTACGAAGCTGTACAAAGCCGACTACTCCTCCCTGAGTCGGTGCCTCATGTATTGGAAACACTACATATGCTTTACGGAAGACCAGAACTACTTATTTCTGCCCTCCTAGACAAGGTGCGTTTAGCTCCAGCACCGAAAGTTGACAAATTCCAAACTATCATCGATTTTGGAATGGCTATTCAAAGCCTTTGTGACCATTTGGAAGCCGCAGGACAAACCGCACATTTGTCAAATCCGTCATTACTTGTGGAATTGGTTGCAAAACTTCCTCCACATTTACAAATGGAATGGGGGACGTATCTTCAGAGTTTCCAGGAAGTAAATCTTAAAACTTTCGGAAGCTTTATGTCAAGTGTAGTGAGATCAGTGAGTAAAGTAGCAGTATATTCCAGTAACCTCAGTAGCAGTGGAAGATCAAATGTCAGCGAGAAAATCAGACCAAAGGCAAGAGGGAATGTCAACGCTCACCAAAGTGTCCAAGATCCTGGTCCCGGAACGAGTTCGTCTGCAAATCTGGAAGAAGGAAAGTTGTGTCCAGCTTGTAAAAACACCGGTCACCGCATCCAGGAGTGTCGTACGTTCAAAGCGCTTTCTGTAGATGATCGCTGGAAATCTGTTCAGTCAAATGGACTTTGTCGGAACTGCCTCAACTCGCACGGAAGACGAAGCTGCAGGAAGGCAAGTTGCTGTGGAACAAATGGGTGTCAATTCCGCCATCATCCGCTTCTACATTCTTCGCGTAGTCATACTGGTTCGTATTCACGTTCGCCGGTGCACACTGCAGAAAATCACACGCATCGTTTGGTGGAACAATCGCTGCTGTTCAGAATTTTGCCAGTGACTCTCCACGGACCCAAAGGAACAGTGGAGACTTTCGCCTTTCTTGATGACGGCTCATCCTTAACGCTAATTGAACACAGTTTGATCGACCAAGTAGGAGTTGATGGTGACACAAAACCTTTGTGTTTGATGTGGACTGGAAACGTGACGAGGGTGGAGAAAGAATCTAAGCAGATTTCTTTGGTCATCTCAGCCGCTGGCGGAAGACAACATTCGCTAGAACAAGCGTGCACCGTAAAGGAGTTGTCTCTACCCAAACAAACGTTGTCATATGAACAGTTGGTGAAGCAGTACTCATACCTTAAAGGGCTTCCCGTTAAGAGCTACAGGGATGCAGTTCCGAAAATATTGATTGGCGTCAACAACCTTAATTTAATGGTTCCACTGAAAGTAAAGGAAGGAACTGGTCGCCAACCAGTAGCAGCGAAAACTAGATTGGGTTGGTGCATCTACGGCGGTGAGGGATTAAATAAAACGGGAACATCGGTCAACTGCCATTCCTGTGTTTGCACATCAGATCAATCTCTGCACGACCTTGTTAAGGATTTCTTCACCACGGAGGATGTCGGGACGCAACCAGCGATTCAACTGCAATCTGAAGAAGACAAACGAGCTCAACGGATCCTGGACGAAACGACGGTTAGGGTCGGTAACCACTATGAAACCGGTCTACTGTGGAAGCATGACAACATAGAGCTTCCAGATAACTACAACATGGCTGTACGGCGACTCGAATGCTTGGAGCGGAGAATGGATCGGAGCCCAGAACTCAAGCAAGCTTTGCAGAAACAATTAGCAGACTACCAACTCAAAGGCTATACACATCGCGCAACGGAGGAGGAGCTAGCAACTGCTGATCCAAGACGTGTATGGTATTTACCTCTAGGGGCAGTAATAAATCCACGAAAGCCTGGGAAAACTCGCATGATTTGGGACGCTAAAGCGGCAGTTAACGGAATTTCTCTCAACTCAGCGCTGTTAAAAGGACCAGATCAACTGACGTCGCTTCCAGGTGTTCTGTGTCGCTTTCGCCAGTTCAACATCGGCGTCTCGGCAGATTTGAAAGAGATGTTCCACCAAATATTCATGCGCAAACAAGATCGCCACTCGCAACGATTCTTATTCCGCAATGATCGTTCCAGTATTCCGGACATCTATCTCATGGACGTGATGACATTTGGTTCAACGTGCTCCCCAGCTTCAGCCCAATATGTCAAAAATAAAAACGCTGAGGAATTCAAAGAGTTGTACCCTAGAGCCTCGGAAGGAATAGTACAGAACCACTATGTTGACGATTCCCTAGAGAGCTACGACAGCATTGAGGAGGCAATCAAAGTTTCCCAAGAAATGCGTTCAATTCACGAAAATGGTGGTTTCGAACTGAGGAACTGGTTGTCGAACAGCAGTGAAGTGTTGAGTGGACTTGGTGAACCGCTTATCAAAGAAGACAAACAGCTCTCAGCAGACAAGTCAAACGAGTATGAACGTGTTCTTGGACTTCTATGGTTGACACAAGAAGACGCCTTCTGTTTCTCAACCCAAATGAAACAGGAAATCTATGATTTAATTGAAAATAGCACCAGTCCTACAAAGAGACAAATGTTAAAGTGTTTGATGTCGCTTTTTGACCCTCTGGGACTACTATGCCACTTCATAGTGCATGGAAAAATCTTGTTACAAGAAGTGTGGAGAGTAGGAGTTCAGTGGGACGAGAAAGTAAACGATGACTTGAATAGAAGGTGGAGAAATTGGACGAGCCTATTTGAGGAAGTTCACACCCTTAAAATACCTCGCTGCTACTTCCTGGGTGCTACCAGCGAACACTACAGGGATCTCCAACTCCACATCTTTGTTGACGCGAGTGAAGCTGCGTACTGTGCAGCTGCCTACTTTAGAACGTTGAACTCCCAAGGGATCCCGGAGTGTGTGCTGGTTGCGGCGAGGACAAAAGTAGCGCCTTTAAAGACGTTGTCAGTGCCACGACTAGAACTGCAGGCCGCTGTGCTGGGAGCATGTCTGATGCAGTTCGTGGAAGAGAGCCACACACTGGTCATTACGAGGAAGGTGTTATGGAGTGATTCGGCTACGGTCCTTTCCTGGCTTCGAGCGGACCATCGAAGGTATAAACAGTTCGTGGCGTGCAGAATAGGAGAGTTGCTGACAATCACCGATGTAGATAACTGGCGTTGGGTTCCATCTAAGCATAATCCGGCAGATATTGCAACAAAATGGGGAAAAGGCCCCGATTTGGCAGCAGACAGCGTTTGGTTCAAAGGCCCTGGTTTCCTACAGCTACCTGAAATGGAATGGCCAAAGCAGCGAGCTTCATCATCACCAACGGAAGAGGAGTTACGTCCCTGTTACACTCACAAAGAAATGACAATTCCGGTGCAGCTGATACATCTCGAGCGCTTTTCTCAGCTGAGCAGAGTCCATCGCGCAGTAGGTTACGCTTTGCGATTCATCGGTAACCTGAAGCGGCAGTTCAAAGGCAGGCAGCGATCCGTTGGCCCGTTGACGTCAGAAGAGCTGCAGAAAGCGGAAAACCTTCTTATTCGAGAGACGCAGTGGCAGAGTTTTCCAGATGAGATGGTGATGCTAATACAGAATAGGTCGAAACCCAGAGAAGAGCAAATAGCGTTAGCGAAAACCAGCAAAATATATCAGTTGTGCCCAATCTTGGATGAAGAAGGTATTCTTCGTGTGGATGGCAGAATAGGAGCAGCCCCGAACGTTGATCAAGAGATGAAATTTCCGGTTATTCTGCCTAGGTGCCATAAATTCACAGACCTCGTGCTCAATAGCTACCATCGTAAGTATCTACATGGTAATGCAGAAACGATCGTGAATGAAATTCGTCAACGATATCACATACCACGGATAAGGACGGCGTTGAATAAAGCAATGAAAGCGTGTCAATGGTGTCGGGTTTACAAAGCTTTACCCAAGATTCCCCGTATGGCACCACTACCACTTGCGAGACTGGCATCGTTCGTACGACCATTCACGTATGTAGGAATAGATTTTTTTGGCCCGTTGACTGTGAAAATTGGGAGAAGTAACGCAAAACGATGGATAGCACTATTCACATGTCTGACTATACGCGCAGTACATGTTGAAGTGGCATACAATCTCACTACCGACTCATGTATGAAGTGCATACGGCGGTTCATCTGCCGTCGGGGATCTCCGTCCGAAATTTATTCGGACAACGGAACCAATTTTCAAGGCGCAGAGAGATTATTGAGGGAGCAGATCGAGAAATTAGCTGTTACATTCACGGGCACAAACACCAGGTGGATTTTCAACCCTCCGGGGACTCCGCACATGGGCGGTGCGTGGGAACGGATGGTGCGCTCTATAAAAACTGCAGTGGACACGGCATACAACAACTGCCGCAAGCTAGATGACGAGGCGTTGGAAACGTTTATGGTAGAAGCTGAAATGATTGTGAACAGTCGTCCACTGACATATCTTCCACTTACATCGGAGGAATACGAATCCCTCACACCGAATCATTTTCTGCTGGGGAACTCATCTGGTGTACGGCTACCGGCAGTGGAGGCAACAAATCCAGCGGACGCTCTAAGATCTTCTTGGGGCCAGATTCAACAACAACTCGACATATTTTGGCGAAGATGGATACGGGAGTACCTCCCAACGTTGACTAAACGTCCGAAGTGGTGCGGCGAGGTGAAACCGATCTCTGAAGGTGAACTGGTCTTTGTGGTTGGTGATGGCAGAAGGAATGAATGGACAAGGGGTCGTATTATCCAAGTAATAAAGGGGGTCGACGGTAGAATTCGGCAAGCTATAGTTCAAACTGCGAGGGGGCTAGTGCGTAGGCCGGTGGCTAGGTTGGCGGTTTTAGAAGTTGACGAGAATGGTAAAACTGGACCTGGTGGCCAGTGTTACGGGGGAGAGAGTGTTGAAACTGGGAACACTGTATGTGACGGTACAGTAGGGGCGGACGCAAGTTGTCAACGAAGCTGTCAACAAGACTGTCAAGGTGACAGACACGAAAGAGCAGAAGGAAGATAGAGGAAAAAAGAAGAAAGGTCATTATACTGTGAAGAGTGAATTACGATTGAAAAAAAAGGTGGAATTGAAAATTCTAATTATTTGATTTGCTTAAAATAACTAAAAATTATATTTTGTAGCTAAAATTATAAATCTAAACGTTTAATTAAAGTTAGTTGCTTACGAATACATTTTGTGCATTCAAGAAATTGTAAGTTCCTGTTCTTGTAATTATGAAACCTTAACCTAACTTACATACTACAATACAATACTACAGGAAAGAACAAAACCTATTGTCTGGAAAGGAATTGTCCTTAAGTTATAGCCACAAACCGATTTTTGTAAGTAAACTGAAACCTATGAACTATATTTGTAAACCTAATACTGAATAAAACTTACAGCTAAAGCTACTCTACTACAAAACACAGCCGTTGTAAGATTGCTCGAAGAAAATCGATCCGTGGACACTTCTACCGACAACAATAAGTTATTGCTTACATTTGGCACATATACTTTTTTCACATGGTATTCTAGTAATGCGCACGCGTTATCAACAATATGCTTCACCCATTTATCGAAAGGTAGCGCTCAAGACTGTGTCTCAATATTTTGTTCGGGAAATGATTAAGTAAGCTCTCTATTATAATTGTTTCTCTAAGAGTTATCTTAGCATAGCTGGAATATATCAAACCGTTCTTAACATGTAGGACATGTAGTGCAATTAATTGCAATTATATGATTGAATTGTTTGTGACGAGAAACCACTAGCCTTACAAATTCTATCATATGATTGCTTAAAGGAGCTTAATAAGTCGTCTCCTGTTCTGAACCACGAGAAGTTAAATAACTTACTTTTAAAAGACGAACACTGTTTTAGACCTATATGTTATTGTACAACCTCTAGAAATCAACCCTTACCTAATTTGATCAGATTATGAATTGATTATTTTTTCATTCAAGTCAAAACACATGTGGTCGGAAGTATGCATTTCATTCGGATTTATTTCAATCGTCATGACTGTTATGTGAACGTTGCACATTATTCATTGACTTTATATTGCGTTCTCATTGCGCATGTGGCTAAAAAACGCATTTTGAAAACATTAAGCATCAGAACGCTTCATTGGAACACGAGTGTAAATTATTTGTTATGTTGCACTGTAGGTGAAAATTACTGCATAACAAACATCACATACACTGGAAAATGTTAAAAATGCAACGTCATGATTAAGTTTACTTAGCTGCAAGTTTACAAAGCCAAACAGGTCTCGACTAACTCCAATGTTTGTTTTGAATGGTTTTGGCAAACCCTTTGAGCAACACCAATGAAATATCTAGTATATCGTATACGTGAAATAAACTCTGATGTAACAAAAACTGCAGATTTGCAAAAATGAAACTTGAAAACAAAGTGTTGAATATTAAAGATGTTTTGTGTGCTACTTGGGATGTGTCGCAATTGCTGTGTTAAAGAAACGTGAGATTGCAAAAGTAAAAAAGCTATGTAAACAATTGCAAAATCTTCTTCGACCAACGCGATTCTTCTTTAACAGCAATAGCATAGCTTAAGAAACGGGCATGTCAATAAATCTGAGTAGTAGCGCATTAAGGGATCGATTTTTCAGTTCACAAATGCTACTTTCTGTGGCTGAATTGTACAAGTTTATGGAATATTATTGAACCTTTTACGGACCATTTTAAATATGTTCATGGGTAATCCGTACAATTTTATCGATCATTCCATAAATATATAACGGTTTATTCTTGACATTTTATTGCTTAATTGTATTTATTTATGTTATGGATCACATTTATAAATTGTATGGAAAATTTCCAATTTTTTTTTTAGATTTACATCAGAGCTTGAGGGGTTATATATATATGTTTTATATGGAACGAATTTCAGTTTGTTGTGAATCATTTCTTCAATTTTAAAGGTGCAAACTTAGGGCTGCCTTAAAAAGTACTAGGGAACTTTAACAACTGCCCGCAAAGTTCAAATCAAGCATCGGAGTGAAACCATTGATCGTCAGCTGTGGGTGAAGAGCATACGGTAAATCAAGGCTGATCCCAACATCTCGGATTATGATTTGGCGAAACAACTGAATGCCGGTTTTGAATGGTACCGAGTAAGTTAACAACCCAACCGAAGCCTCAAACAATGAACTTGCAAGTGTACAAAAGGGAGTTCCTCAACAATTTGATTTTATCCTTCGTTCAGTCCTATGATGGTCCAGTAGCAGTTTGGCCAGATCCATTACAGCATAAGCAGCCATTACAGCAAGGAAGTGCTACAATAGTTCAGCGATGATAGGGTACAGTTCATTCCAAAATAGCTGAATCCACCAAATTGTCCTCAGTTCCGTTCATAGAGAAGTATTAGTCAATAATTAAGCGGAAACTGAAGATGAAGAGAGCAGTCACCAGTGAAATTGAACAAATGAAGAATTGGTGGAATC
The DNA here is from genome assembly GCA_024533555.2 of Aedes koreicus. Classification (NCBI taxonomy): domain Eukaryota; kingdom Metazoa; phylum Arthropoda; class Insecta; order Diptera; family Culicidae; genus Aedes; species Aedes koreicus. The sequence goes on along the minus strand of JAHHFK020000921.1, from coordinate 222,292 downwards.
AGAATGCCAAAACCATGACTGAAGAAGGTGTGCACCGCACCGGCTGTTGAGTGGCATCAACAGAAATTGTTTTGAAATAACTGAATCTGACGTCTAACTGCCTGCGTTGTATGGATTCTGGAGGGTAGGTTGATGCTGCCTCAGTATTTCATAAGCAGCTTCGTGTTGAGTTTCCGGGCTGGCATTCGTTGCGATTTGGGAAGTTTTGCACCTTATACGTTCTCAATCCTGATCGTTTCTTGGCCCTTTGGACGAAACTTTGCGAAGCATCAAGTTTTTTTACTAAGTCGAGCGTCGAAATGTAGAAAGTGCTATTTTTTCTTCCAACTTCTGGCTCACTATCATTCGTTCCTGAAACCTTTGAAAAATCCTTGAGACTGTCGAATGATGTTTGTTCATCAATTTTGTCAAGACTCGATGCGTCAGCTCTGGATTTTGCGTGCGGGTGAACGAAATACGTTAGCTGGTTTTCTTCTTTCTCGAGCACAATCTCTCTCTGACAATTGTACAACAATTTGAAGTTTGTATGGAAATGACTATGGGAAAACCATCTTGTTGTTGTTATACCTCTAGCTCTGTGTGCATATGTGTATTATAATACCTGGATTCGATGGATCATAAAACCTGTATTCGTTTTATGCGATTTACTTATGATACCTCTATAGTTTGTCCTTTTAAAGTCAAAATCGGTTAGTATCGGATCTCAAGTGTTATATTTTTTGCTTGTTTTCTCAACCACTTTTACGTTTTGTGAGTGGCCCCAGTGGGCGTTAGGCGAACCAAGGTATTGTTAAGCACTACACCAACCGTTAGGCGTTTTTAAGCACTGTTTGTTTTCCCAATGAATAAACCAGCTGCATATTTTGTGAGTGGCCTTAAGAGTATCCGTACTGAAGGCTTAAATCGCTTTAAATTTTGAGTAGCTTAAAAAATTGTTTGTATTTCCAATAAAGTAAATTCCCATCACCCAGCACCCTAGAGCGGCCCCAACGGCTTGCTTACTGTTTGTTTAAATCAGCCAGTGCTGGTATTGCCTTGTATGAAGATTGGGATACTCTGTTTTTACGGATTGAGGATGAAGGTTAGTATCAAATATCATCTGTTGTTCTGATACATCTGTTACAGCTCGTCTGGCAATACCATAGTAGTTATCTCGATTAGTTAATCATATTCATGCTCATGTTTATGATTTTAATGAGAGTTAAAAAAAACAATTTGATTAATATAAAACAAAAATCATATTTTATGTTTCAGATAGGCGGACTTGTTTGTAGAACAAGATGTTTTTTTATTTAAATTAATAGATTTCAAACTTCTCTAGGAAGTCTAACATTTTGATGTAAACAAATATTGACAATCCAAGTTGCATAAGCAAAGCCAGCCAAACACCAACGAACGGTGGTAAGTTGTTACATGCTGGATCGATCAAGAATTTCCATCTTCGAACCTTTTCCCTTTTGCTTTTTCCATACAGATGCACAAGATGATGAAATTCCTGCATCGATTATGTGGTTTGCATTTTCTAGATAGTCATCCGTTGGAGTTTGCGAAGATCTTGGTTGCCTTACAAAACCCGTTTTATCTCTGCCAGGCTCAGTTTTGGATCAAGAGAAACAAGCACCGGCACCAACTTTGCATGCATGGATCGTAATTTGCTTTCGGGGTTGTAATGCATCAAACTTCCTTCCCACACTGTGGTGGTCGGAGAACATGTGTGTAAAGTAAGTAGTGGGAGGTAAAGTTCTTCTCTCTCTTATGGAGTTCGATGTTTATTCAAACGATAAGAAATGTCCCAGATAGTGGTAAAAGGAAGAGAAAGTTTTTACGATGACTAATTTTACTGTTAAACGAAGTAATTAATTGACTTGCAAAGTTTGAAAGGATAGCATAAAATGTAAAGATTAACGAACAATTTCCGTGGGATGCTTACCAAACGAAAATCCAATCATTGAACCTGAACGCTCTTCCTGCTCTTGAAATTCCAGCGAGTAGTGGTGCAGGCAAAAGTTTTGCTGAGTTGAAACTTTCCCCTCAAAGCAAACAATCTCACCGATTTTCCGTGAAATCGCGATAAAATTCAATTTTAAGTGCACCAGAAAATTCTTAGTTTGCTTTTCCGTAACTTTGACCTGAAGAACAGAGAAGCGGTAACTCCGTGTCAATTTTCATTACAAGCTACCTACCAACCACTTCTGCTCAGTGGAGAGGTTATGCTTATTCTGACCCTTTCAGGGTGCTTTTTGTGTGCTCACCGTCGCCGGAGAAAAATTGAATAAAATTTCAGTGGAAAGGCACGGGATTGTTTTTTCTTCTTCTCGTTTGCAATGTCATCAACAACACGAATAAAAAGTTTTCTGGCTGTAAAGTCGAGAGAAAAATGAACATAGGTTACTGCGGATACCATTCTCCAGTCTTTAAGCAATAAAAATGTCCAGGAATAGGACATTGTTCTTCTTCACAAGAATAGCATCATAAGTATTCATTACCTATCTACCGAGAAAGTTCACAAATCGCTATCTATTCACCATTCTAACTAAGAAGGAAATGCACACCGTTTAACAACCTGATTCTTGCTGAAACGCCAGAGATCAATGAAATCGGGATGAGGGCTCTTGCGCGTCGAAAACAAATTTGGAACAATCGAGCCCTGGGCTATTTGGACTGGAACTGGGCTAGAAATTGGAAGCGTAGACAGATTGAGATATGGAAGATAGAAATTTAGATAAATGATTAACTTTGGAAGAAGCAATATGGTTTTTAGATTTTGTTAGATGATATGGTCAATTATGTGCATGTTTAATATGATGCGACCAAAAACATTAAGTTTGAGGGTAAGGGAAACCAATTCTCCAGAAAACAAATGGTCTCTATCGAAGGCATACCAAGTGTAAAATTAGCAACAAAGGAAAGTGTCTTAAGCTACTTGAACAACCTAATTTAGTTCCACCTACCCTCTTTTCTTATCCAACCCAATTTTGATAATAGTCCAATTTATTCTATGGGAAATCCCACAACCCATATTATCTTACCAATCAATTTCATTGGAAGTATTTGCATTTTTCCTTTCCCGATCCACACTGGCAAAGGCATGAAAGTACAATCTGTTGATTCCCTCCAACTAATGCAGATAAACTAGAGCAAAATACAGCAAAACTTCAGCTGGCAGCACACTCCGGATCCACCTGTTGGCAGATCGGCAGTCGATTCTCCGTTCGCAGTAAAGGAAATGAGAAAATTCCACTTTTACTATATCGTTGTTCCTGGGGATTCTTATAGAGCACAGTATAGTTTTTTTTTTCTCAGACCTTCCACAGTGCAGCTTGAATCCAATTTTTATCCCACACCCAAATAAATTAACCCACACCCTCGTGTGGCAAGAGAATCGGTTTTCTCAGAAAGCATAGCATATCTTTCCAATGAACACAAGCTTGGGTTTGGAGCTTTTCTTCTGAGTCACTTGTTGATCCTAGAGCAGTGTGTGCGTGTGTATGTGTGTATAAGCACAGCTGAACAACTTAGTAGGAAAAGCCAGACTGCTTCTTAGGATGATCTGCTGCTCCATACTATATGCAGACACACATTTTTTTTTCCTTTTTTTCGTTGTTTGTGCCATTTTCTCCACATTGATTATTTTTCTATGAGCACAATAGAGCCATGATAGTGCAAATTTGATGGGCGTCTATGAGGAAGTCTATGATACTGTATAGATTTGCAACGGTTAGCAAAGATTAGGATTGGCTGTCAGAAGTGTTGTGCTGAAGTGTGATTTGCAAGATGAGCTTCGAAAATGTGTCGAGTCGTGTAAAAATCTCAACAATTATCGTCAAAATTGCAGTCAATATTCTACAACTTTGCAATGTCAAGCCAAATATGTAACTTTAGCTGAGTAGCCATGTCTTCTTCTTTTAATTTTTAACGCTTCTGCATCAAGCGTATAACCGGCTCACAATTTAGTAATTGACTTAGATCTTGGCAGATGACAACACCACTGCATGAATTTGTATATTTTGTGGGAAACAAATTGATACTCCGTACACACGTATTTGCCTAAAATTCCTTGACGGATCCAGGAAAAAAACCCACCACTTTCAGTAAATGCAACACTTTAACTGGTTTTTGGATTTATTCGAATTGGGAGGGTTCAAATGCGTCAGTAAGGTGGAACGAGTCACCGCGATATTTCTGATTAGAAAATATTGAGTGGTTTTTGAGTACGAGTTACTGTGCTTGTGCTTTTCTAGGTGGCAGCACATTTCGCTTTCAAATATTTGTTGCATGTGGTCTCACTGAAAATTGATACTTAAAATCTTACCGGATTATTATAGCTCACGTGAGAGCAGCTTTGCCTGTTTCCAAACGACCGATTTTCCCCATGGCACAACCTGGGTAAGCTGCGTAATCAGCGAAAAAAATGGATCACTGACGAAACCCGGACCAAAGATTTAGGAGCGTAGGAAAGCAAAAGCGAGAACCAGATCAACCTAATAGGGTACATGATCTTGGTTCGAGCTATACCAAAATTGCTCGTGGTTCGAACTTGTTTTGAAAAACCTTTTTAAACATTCAATGTTTAGAAATTTAAAATAAATATGATTTTAAACGGAACCTTAAATTCCCTTCATCATTCAAAATAATGCTTCCTGAAACTTGTTGAGAAAGTTAGTTCAATTGTGGCTATCCACAGTATCTGAGTATTTCAATTTCCGAGTGAGGATTAAAACACGGTTTGAACATTAAAACATCACTAGTCTTTCACTGTCAAAGAATTTCCTTGATAATACTAATTTGAAAAAAAAAACACAAACATGATTATAATATTTTGATCTTGGTTCGAACTACAAATAATCTTGGTGCGAACATACAGTGTCCTCAAATCACCGCTAGAGGCGTTACACTTGTTTACATTCTAGACACCGCCGATTCACGAAAATTTCATCAGAGGTTCGACGGAAAACTCGTGATCATTCTAGAACGGATCAGAATTTCGTACTAAGCCAGTCAACAAGAATGGTAGGTCGAGACTATTTTTTATTTACAATACGTTATTTTGTTTTTCAGCCATAGGCCAATAAAATGAGACCAACAAAATTTTCCCCTGAAATACTGGGAAGATGAAGTACGAAGTGCGTCATTATCAGCTTGTACGGCCCGCAAAAAGTATGACAATCCCAAGTCCACGTTAAGTGATAAACTGAAATTGATTCACTTCCAATGGGTTGGAAATGATAAAGTTTTAAGCGCTTCACGTGAACAATAACTGGCCGATTGCATTCTTCCAGTGGATGGCAACTAGGAATGGGTGATGTCGATGCGATTTTTACAGAATCGATATTTTGACCTCGATAAATCGATTTTTTTCATCTGATCTTTTCTGTTCGATGTTTGACAACATCGATCTTTTTAAAGATTAAGTCGATGTTTGAATAATTTGAAATTTTTCCATATTACTGAGTGCAAGAAGTTGATGGATAATGATCAAACATTTGGAAGCATTTGGTTATGAGATTTTCGTGCAGGAATCAAAGTGGATTGATTCATATTTTCTGCAGTTGTTGCTATGTATATAAAGACGTGACGTTAACTTGCAAAAACTCGTCAATATATTTGAAAGATTAGTTGCAGAATGGGATGACTCTGCTGAAAACTGTGGTAATTAATCAAATTACCAAAAATCAAAAATAATGTTGTTTTAATATTGTTTTTCAGCTAATTGTCTTATGTTTACTTTTGCTAAATGTTTTGTCTTACGCTAGTTTGTTGATCCTTTTGTTTTTGCATTCACAGGCCATTCAATAAGTCCATAGGATAGTTTGAAAAAAATATTGTGGCATTGTTCTGGAAATAAGTTTTGCTCGAGTATAACGGGTTTTAATTTTCCTATCGATTGCTTGATATAATGATTCTTATAATATAAAACGTTCATGTGCTGGGTTATGCGATGACCTTGTAAACTTGCTCTTCAATAATTCTTTGCACACTAAGAAAATAACACGGAACTCGTTTCAATTTTCTACCGAACTACATCGGTTACCATCAAGAAACCGAATTAATCGTTTATATACAGAGGATAGGCAAAATGATTGAGATAGGCAAAATTTTGCCCAAATTCAATTCCTTATAACTTTTTGAAAAATTGTTGAATTTGGACAAAGCATTCGACGGCAAATTAAATCAAGATTTAGGAACATTCATGATCACAAATATTGGCCACCGGACACCGGAGATGTTCCGGATTTTCAGAGGGCATGTCAAAAAGAAATTTTTTTTGCTGCTCGTATTTTTGTTTTGTGTGTTAATACATAGACTCCCTTTTTTTATAAAAAAAAACACACAAAAAAAAAAAAACCCCCGGGTGCCCAAAAACCCCCGAAAAAAAACCCCCAAAAAGGCCCTTTCCCCAAAAACGGGTCCAGAAAACAAGGGCAACAAGGAAATCCCCCCAACCAAGTAAAATCCCCCCAAACACCAAGATTTTTCATGGAGGTGCTTCAGGGAGCATATTCAGGACGATCAGTTGCCCTCAACACTCTGTAGTAGGTACCAGGTGCCCCGGGGGAAGTGGCCAATTTGGAAAATGTCCGGAAGCATATCAATATGGGTATCAAACTTCAAGATTTTTCGAGGTGATACTTTTAAATGCATTTTAGAACCAGCAGCTGCCATGACCACTCTGTAGTAGGTTCCAGGGGCTCCAGGGGAAGTGGCCAATTTGGTTTTGCACGGCCATCCCAAATCGAATCAGCGTCTTCAAGTCGTCTGCTCTAGGTGAAGGTACGCTGCGAAGTTGCTTCAACAAAGCATTGATGATCACTTCAGGTCGACCGTATAAGCGTTGCAACGTGGCGATAACATGTGGAACTGTCTCAGGAATTAGAAGCCGACTGCGCACGGCTTCCAATGCATGTCCTCGCAGACACCGCTGCAAAGGTGCTAAATTCTCGGCGTCACTGTATCCACAAACGTCAGTGGAATTGCGGAAGGCACTGTAGAAAAGCGGCCATTGTTGGGGATCTCCGGAAAAGGCTGGTAGCTCTCTTGGAATCACTTGCCGTGCTGTAATTTGAGTTTAATTTGGCCCAGATTGAAATGTTGTTGGATTTGGCGCCAAACCGTACGGAACTGACACAGGTGGAACATTTGAAGTGGCTGCTGCGTTAGATTCTCCAAACATCGCCCTTTCTGGTGGATTATGGTGAAGCCCTATGATCGGTTGCAAAACCGACGATGTGACTAATCGATGGGTATTTCGATTCTCTTCATACCCAACTGACAAATTTGGCAAATTTTGCCCCAACCGGTGGGACATCGATATTGGTTGCCAACGCTGGTAAAAAGGCTGAACGGCTTCTGAAGAAATCTGGCATCCGGAACATGTCACGTGCATGGTAGAAGTGCATACAGGAAATCGGTTTGCAGCTTTGTCCAAATCGAATTGCGGGACTACTTGTGACCAATTTATGACCGATTGCCCCAATGGCGCGTTTGTGTATATACCACTTGGAGGCAAGGCAGCGAACGGTGTTGTGTGCGGGCTTTGACTGCAACCGTCTGGAATGAGTGGTGCAACTGCCGACGGTCCACGGCTTGTATCAATATTAACCTTTTCCATCTGCGGTAGCCATGTTTTCGGGTTACTCTTCGATGCGTTTCGCGTTAATTGATCCATGACGACAGCTCCAGGAGGGAGAGCAGCTAATGCTGCAGTATTTAACGAATTGGTGACAAGGCTACTCTCTATTGAAGGTACCTCACCTTGACCAAAACCCTCTGATATGGGTGGATAAGTCGCACACGGTTCCTTGGACGTAGTTGGTATTGGTGGTACAGGCGTGATATTCTTGGGCGTGCTCGCAGATGTTGCCGGAGGAATTGAATCTTCAATTATCTGGTTTACTATTGGTGATTCGGGAACGACACTCTGAGCACTGGGACCAGTTTTGCTCGTTGAACACTGTGGCGAGTCTTTGCTGGACGACGTGGCAGCAATTCGGTTCGCTCCATCTGTCTGACCTTCCTTATTGACCCACTTCTCAGTATTCTTCCGAACTATTCGTTTGCTCATCCTGCTCTTTCTGCTAGCACCTTCATCATCTTCGCTGTCCAGCTCGTGTTGAAGCAATTCGTACCGCTTCCGTAGTATCTCTTGCTCTGCCTCGAGCCGTAGCTGCTTGATTTTTTCTGCCTCGTCTATTTGCTTCATGCGGATCCGGTTTTTTTCTTCCAACTGCTGCAAACCTAATGAGAGCCTTGCTGACCTGCGACCACTGCGATCACTCTTACTTGTTTGTTTTGATGATATCGATGCAAGTTCATCATTCGTCGTACAGCGCTCACACACAAAACTTCGGTTTGGATCAGATATGGAAGAATGTTGCCGCTGACTATGGCAACGTTAAATAAACACACTGATTTTTGAGAGTTGTACAACGACAGCTTCAAAACTGCAATTTATTGGGGCTCATTAGATTGGGATGGAAATTATAATAAAATAATACTCACATTTCAGTGTTCACGTGAGAATCGGTAGGAATTTTGCAAGTGAACGTATTATTCGTAGTTCAATGGAGACCTAATAGGTTGTACATAGGTTATTATAATTATTTACAATCGATTTCCGGGTTACACCAAACCTACCAAACTAAGGCAATAGAATTAACACGCACTTTGCACCTTGGGTCAATTCAAATGGTAATTTTAATAATTCACAACGATTTAGCTTATTAATTCTCATAATTTAAGTCAAGAGTATTGAGTATTGAGAAACTTATGACGCTATAGCTCGCAACCAATTCATTTTAACCTTAAAAACAACATCGTCAGTCATGACAGTTGACGTTTTGTTTTGAAGTGATATGGTTGAGGGAGTGCCCGGTCGCACCTTCACAGTTGACCCAATGGTTGTCGTAATACAAGGATTGTGGGTGGGTGTAAGGGTCACGGTGAGCCGGCTGGCTACTGATGCTGCTACTGAAGAGCTTCGGAAACTGTCCGGGAATCTAGGGCTGTTCACGCGAACGGTTAACCTCCCGATCGGCTGCTTACGTTGATTTACAGTCCTGGCACAATGGCGGCAGAACCGTTGATCTAACCTCGTTGCCCAGGGTACACGTGGGACGGGGGTTTATATTCCGGAATGGGGCTTCAACGGTGTTTTGATGTGTTCGGCGGGAAGGCGTTGGTACAGTACGTGCACGGGAATCACAATTCTCCTTCAGGTCCTTCGATCACAATGTAGTGGCACGAGTGGTCTAGGCAGACGGCTGGTATATACTCCGCAATGCGCTAACACTGGCTTCGCCTAAGCTGACGACCGAATAGGTTCTCGGTAAGGAGATGGACTTTCGCGATAAAAAGTTGTCCAATTACAGTTTAGGCCCTTCTCTTCTTCAATAAATCGCACTAATAAAACGTCCTGTGCTGAGATGCTTCTCCGCTGAGGTGTAACGTTGAATAGCCTCTCGTCAATATCGAAAAATCCATAAAACCTCGAATAGCCTCTCCTTTTCTAATACTTCCGTTTCAACAGTACATTTTCTCATGTGTGGTAATCCACTTTGCTCTTCAGTAGCGTTTTCGCAGAGGTAGGTTTTCGTGTAGTGTGAATTAACAATCTTTGTTCTTAGTTTTATAATTTGGATAATTTTTATGAGTGTGCATGCGTTTATTTTAAATTCTAGCTAGACTACTATTTATTATTTTATTTATAATTCTTCTTTTAAACAAACAAAAAAGCAATAGAATTTTCCAACAATAATGTGGGTCACTAATTATACCTTTTACTCTGACAAACAAGGGATATTGTGTCGCAACGGTAACAGCCGGGATCATGGAGAAATGTAGATGAAACCAACTTCGCTATGAATCCAGTGTCAAAGAAAGTCTATGCACGAAAAGGGGCGAAGCATCCCAACGACTTAGATTTGGCTGATAATGCTGCCCTATACATAAGCTCAACGGCGCTTTGATATGCAGAGTAAGCTCAACGACCTAGACGATTGCTTCTTTTCGATCCAGATTTGACAGATAGACCTATTTTGTCTGCAACTTTCAACCTTTTTCAGTTTTGAGTGCTCGAATGAAAAAGTCTGTTAGTTCTTTCCATTGAAATTGATGGGCAGAGTCCCCATAGTTTTTATCAAGCCTAGCCTTTGTTTGAGTGATGATCTGCAATAAATAATGCTTAAGAAGCACCCACATTTTTTATGACATATTCATTTCCAAACACGTCGTAAACTGCTATAATTGACTGTCAAACACAAACTAGTTTAGCGGTGGGAAATTTAAAAAATTACGGAATTATCGAGCCGCCCTCGTATCAGAATCCTTAAAAAGATTGCCTATGAAATCTGACATAAGAAATCTATCTGAAAAGATATGCATGGTTCTCCATCAATTCTATGAAAATATGTTGGGGTGATAATTTGGACAGTCAGTCAACAGCAATGCAATTTTTATCAGGGTCAGGTTATCCCTTTTAAGGATCAGATGTCTGCTTTTTTTCAGCGGCCTATATATTCAAACCCAAAACATTCCATTGCCGTCACAAGAGTGAAAAAAGCAGCCACTCAGTCACTGACAATCACGACAACTTAAAATTCACTGTACCGTATAATTTTCCTTGCTTCAACACCTCTTTTCAGATCCAGACACCACTCAAAAACTCTTGCCAAAAACTCCCAGAAACATTTGTTTGTTCCTCACCATACAACATAACAACCAACTATTCTATCGCAGAATTTTATACATCTCACACTTTGAAGCTATTCCCTTCCCTCCGCAGCTAGCAGCAGAAGCTGTATTTCATGTTTATGATGCGGATTATAATGCCAAAAGTTTCCCTCTTCTAAAACAATTATTAAACATTCCCAGATCGTCGTTCTCATCTTTCAGTTTCACAATGACATACTCTACAATCACCCAGTTTTCAGAGCTCGCATGTCAGTTTCAGAAGGTTCTGCCCGACGTTACCCAACGCGATGTTATCATTCACCAGCATTCTTTCAAGTATTATAAATTCTCACGGCTTTTTCTACATTTATAGAAAGCTTATTCGCTGGCTGAGTAGATTGTGGTGGTTAAGAGGGTCAAATGGGCGCCACTTTTCGAGACCTTATCTTCGGGAAGGGCAACAACGGCCATGGTTGAAAGATCAAACCAGTCTGGACATTTAGCCCATTTTAAATATATCTGCTGGAATTATTTGCTACGATTTTGCCATCCATACGGTTGTTTATGGCCACTGAGGGTACTAAAAACTGAATTAAACTGGTTAAATAAATTTTTGTCGTTTGCCAGTTGTTGTACTTTCGCGTCTCAATCGACAAAAACCGGGTTCCGAATAAATAACCTTCGATTCATTCCACGGAGCAAGTCAGTTTTCAACCTTCTTCATTTTTCAGAAAATTGCCACACCTGTTTCCAACGATTTAAAATTTACTGCTCTTCGCAACGTAGGTGAACGTAAAGCATCAAACACCCAACAACCATCCTTTTATATAGTGTGCTACTTAAAAAGTACTACTCTGCCGGAATAACACCGGTGCACAGTGGAACGAACCTATCACAAGCATGTGTTTTTTTGATTCCTTGAAATGGGTCATTTGGGAATGGGTAGTGGGTATTTTTCGAGAAGTTTTCCAAAACTAAATATTTAATCTTTGAGTAATTTTAGGGGGATTATGTACCAAAAAAATTAAAAAAATTATTTAGTTAACTACGCACAAAAAAACTCAAAATCATAAGACGAATTCAGGAACCGAAACAATATTTTTTTTTGTAAAATAAAATAATTCTCTACAGGGAAAAATGCGAAAACGTATAAACTTTAATAATGGGTTAATTTGTGTTACTAATGTGTAACTAGATCCGCTGGCAGTGTATTTGGTTTTGTTTATTTTTAAAAGCAGCATATCTATTTATTTATTATCACCGTCTTCCACAACAAGATCGTACATACTGTATTTATTTTAACAATTCGTGTAATTCGGCTTTTAAAAATACTCCTGGACATGTTAAAATCAAACTCGTCAGAAATGTCATTGAATGACCGAATACAAGCGTCAAGAGGGTTGTTGTAGCCGTAATTGGTTCGGTGATACGGAACAGCAAGCAAGTTCCGAAAGCGTCGTGGAGGAATGTTCAGCGGTATTTGCTCAAGAAGCGCAGGACAGTCGATGACACCGTTAATGACGTCGAATATAAATAAACGCTGCATTTTCACGCGTCTGGCAGACAGCAATTCCAAGCCTATCAATTGGCATAGCTCGGGATAGGGAGGGAGATTGTTTGGATCGTTCCAGTGAAGTAGCCGCAATGAAAATCTTACGAACTTTTTCTGTTCCCGTTCAATTGAAAGAATATGCGTACAGTGCAGTACAGTGTTTTCAAAGCATGTATGTCAGTGAATTTGGAAGCATGTCGACGAATGAACCCAAGAACAAAATGCTTTGGAAGTCGTAAACCCAACATGTTCATTGAACCTAAGCTTTTCATCGATAGTTAAGCCCAGATCGCAGATAGAAGTAACACGCTCCAGTGTTTCAATATCCATACTGTACTGGTGATGTACGGGATTATTAGAGCGGGTAAAGGATATGATCTTGCATTTTTTGCTGTTGACGCGCATGCCATTATCGCCACACCAGATCAATATGGTGTTGATGTCCGTCTGTAGAATGGTGCAATCATCCGGGGACAGTATAGCGCGAAAAAATTTCAAGTCGTCGGCAAACGAAAGCTTAAACGAGGAAAGAAGCAGGCACAGATCCTTTACAAAAATGTTGAATATCAGTAGACCAAGGACACTGCCCTGAGGTACACCGGACGTCATGCTAAATAAAGTGGATCGTGCTGAGTTAACCATTACATACGCAGTACGGTCAGATAGATACGAAAATATCCACTGCGTTATCCAATTCGGAAAACCAATATGCTTTAGTTTATCGACGACTAGGTTGTGCGGCACGGTGTCAAATGCTTTTGCAAAATCAACATACACCGCGTCAATTGGCCTTCTCTTTTCTATTTTCAGTGACACCGTAGTAATGTAGCACATCAAATTTGTTGTTGTAGAGCGGTGTTACATGAATCCATGCTGGCTATCGGAAATTAAGGGTGATGCAACAGTATACAGCACCTTAAGCATCAGCTTCTCAAATAATCTGCATAGTATAGAAACACCACGATAATTTGACACTTGGTTGACGTTGCTAGACTTGTGAATGTGAACGACAGAGGCAGTTTTCCGAACCCCGGGAATGTTCCTTCACGTTCCTTCGGTTGAACAAACACGCAACAGGTGCTTCTAGTTCCGTGGAGCAGTTTTACAGAAACACTGGTGGAATTCCGTCTGTCCCGGATCCTTTCTTGGCGTCGAGGTCTTCGATGGCTTGCGAGATTTCATTTGGGGAAAATTGGATGATGGGAAGGTTGATGGAATGCGAGGGAATATGGGCGAAGCAGTCTTGACGTTGTACAGGTGACACTTTGCTGAACACACCCTCGAAGAATATGGCGAAGAGATTAGCGGCTTCTGAATTTGAGCTAGCATGAGCATCGTTGTAGTTGACGTTGCAAGGAATTCGGGAAGATAATTTCTGTTTCTTCACAAAATCCCAGAAGCGTGTTGGGTTCTGTTTGACACTGGCCTGGATTCTTGATACGTAATTCTCTTATGTGGTTAGCATTACTGATCTGTACGATGTTTCAGCATTACGTAAGATGATTCGGTAACTCTCGGACTTTGTGAGAAAGGAGCGGTGTCGTGCTTTCCTTAGCATGTTTCTGAGATGGCGTAGCTCGGAGGTCCACCACGGTTGGTTAAACGTTGATTTCAATGATTGTCTTTTTCGAGGCACAAAATCATTGCAGACTTCATACAGTTTTTCATAAAAGGCTGACAGTGAATCGTCAATTGTTCCGATCCGCAAGTTGGCATTCCAATCGGTTTCGGCAAATGCTGATTTCAGCTGGCTGTAGTCACACGCGTGACTCACACGCGTTGAAATCAAATATAAAATTGTCGAGATTATCATCTATCGTAACAAAATTATTGTCGCACACGTCAAAAAGTAAAACAAAAGGCATGTGATGGTTGTCAATCTGTAACAGTGGAGTGGGTGGTTCGACCAGATCCAGTTGTTCCGGTAAACTTACGAATGCAAGATCAAGGAGTCTTCCATTGGTGTTCAAGAAACTGTTAACTTGCCGTAAGCCCGCAGCGAACACGGTTTCCATTAGGGATTATTCTTGTTCGGAAACAACGTTCGACGGAATATATCCGTTAACCTCGTCGTCCAAATGCCATCGCATGCTCGGGAGGTTGAAGTCACCCAATGACAAAACGATATCGGTTTCGCTAGCGCTGTTTGTGAGATGCTGAACTGCTTTTGTATGGGCAGAATAAAGATCCGCGTGTGAGTTCGGGGGAAGATAAACAGCAATTATGTAGAGCGAACCTAGTGTCGATCTTACGCAAACTGCGACTTGCTCAAGTCGTTCACAATCCATCAAAGGAATCACCTCGCAAGGAAGGTGGTTTTTTACTGCAATCAATACGCCCCCACCACGGGTATGTTGGCTTGTTGATGCATTACGGTCACAACGGAACAACGCAAAGTCAGATGATATTTCAGCACTATTGATATCCTCTCGCAGCCAAGTTTCCGTGAAAACAATAACGTCATAGTCGCAGCTGGTAAGCAGTAAGCGTAGCTGAACGATTTTTGTACGTAAGCCTCTCACGTCCCGACAGTAGACTGAAATATTGGATTTTTGCCCAACTTCAAACTTCGAAGGAGGAACCTCGAGATATCCACGTTGAGTCGAGATAGAGTTTGTGGCGAAAGAAGCACTTTCTACTGCTCTTGATGCGTTCGTTGTGCATCGACAATACTGGATTGATGCTGAGATGCTGGAATCGACAAATGCTTTCGGAAGGGATTAGCTCAAATTGCATGCATACCAGCTTAAGTTTATGTCAGAAAGATTTCTCCGGATTTTGGCAAGAGGTAACAAAAATGCCGAAGTAGAAGCACCTTAGATGGGAAAAAAAGATAGGTTCCAACACGTTTTGAGGCAAACGATCAACCACAGACTACTCGTTCGATCATAAATCTCAATATGTGGACATCATCGAAAAAAATCTAAAATCTCTTGACTTTCAAATTGACACTGAGAGAAAGGAGAAAATAAAAAAAGAGATAAGCTTTCATGAACGTGGAATCGCTTGAAGGTACAACGAGATATGTTTTTGCAGTTGCTGAAAGAAGGTCACAAATCCATCGAAAGTGTCTCTGATGAGAATTTGTTAAATTTTTAAAGGTCTTCTGCTGAGCGATCGTTTTTTGGGCTCCGAAGGTTATAAACCTATTTGAAATCCAGTATGGGAAAACAGCGACTGCATTCCATATATCTACTGCACTTTCACAGGAACATGGCGAATGATTTGGATGTGGATGAAGTCGTAAATGAATATACACATTTCGAAAAAGTAGTGTGAATTTTGGTTCAATATCATGCACATAAATGGAGCGTCACAAAACATCCACATTTTAATTAAATGTGTTAAATGTTAATAAATCGTGTTAATTTCTGGGACATTCCATACATTTTCGATAATGCTGTATGCAAGAGCTCGACTTTGTCAGAACTATTTCATATAAGTTGCTGCTTCATGAGGAATGAAATACACTTTCACAGGCTCTGATATTTACATCACAATTAAGATTCAGATTTTTTGCCTGTGTATCTCCAGAAATAGTCAGAGAAGAACCACGTTTTATTTGTAAGCCGGACTTCAGGCTTTGTGAAATCTTATGCATAAATATTATAACTGATCAAATGTTTTTGATTTCATTTGATTGAATCTGAATTGAAAAAATTTATTTCTCGTTTTCTTTTGATAATTTTGCCCTGGAAACCAATATTTCTGAACATCCATGCGAAAAATCGTCAAAGAAGACTTTCACGCATCTTTCAGAGCTAACGTAAAATGCCACTTGGTTTCGGAGCGGGTAAAGGAATTCACAGAAAAAAATAAGGAATTTTAATAGGGGCGTAAAATTTTCCCTCGTCTAGTTCCAAACCAAAGGAGGCGTAATCAACGAAATTGTTTGCAATCTTTCATGCGCCTCACAACAATGTCTGCAATCTTTCATTCTAAAGGCTGTATTCAGGCGTTCTCTGGCTTAAATTTACATGAAATATCCCATTACTTTTTGTCAAATGTGCATTAGATAACACAGAAAATTCAATGTTTCTTTTTATCTGTGAACTACGAGTGACTCGTTAAAAGCGATTGCTTTCTTTCTTAAAGAGGAAAAAATGATAATCCTATTCTCTGACAAAAAACTGTTCCAACATTCGAAAATACCGGTTCATTTCACCAAAGAAACATGTAGATGCTCCGGAGAAAGTGAAGTTTAAGTTCTAAACCAAACATCCGGCTGGTGTCATGGTGTTAAACTTGGTTACCTCCAACGGTTTGAAAATGGCGCCTGTTTGCATTGATGCTGTTAAAATGTGTTTAAATCAATACCCAAAGGTGTATCGGTATTTTGAATTACCATGTGCTTTTTTGGGTGAAGGCCAACTTCTCTGAAGATCAATACGTTGTTCTACAACAGGATGGAACGCCATGTCACACGTTAAATCAGACCCAACGAAAATGGAAACTTCCGCTCTTTTAGCCACATCCACGGATCGAAAGGTTCGAGCTTCCAAGCTTTTCTTGCCTTCACCGAATCAGTTGTCTTCGGTTTTCTTTCACTTTACCACCCGAGACACCGTCCCGGGACGCTAAAACGTTACAAGCTTATCATTGTGTATCATTTTTTTCGAGTACAGTCTTCATACTGCAGTTGTCTTCTGTGAAGCTTTTTTGTTTCGAACATATAATCTATAATTTGGGTCAAGTTTGGTGATAAGTGGAATACGAGAAGAGTTACCAGTGTGAGTGATCTGGGTGTTCAACTAAATTCAAAAATAACATTTGAACTTCACCGTTCCACAACCATATCAAAAGCAACTCGACATTAGGCTTTATTTCCAAGGTGGCGAAGGGTTTTTCGGCCGAAACTGCTGGAAGTCATTGCACTGCGTGCTTGTCTGTCCAATTTTGGAAAACGCGTCTGTGGTATGGTATCCTTGCCAGGTCACGTGGTGCCTCAGAAACGAACGAGTTCAGAAGCGGTTTATTTGTTTGGCTCTGAAAAATTTGCTGTGGCGAGATCCTAATAACTTGCTACCGCATCCCGGTATTACTAGGATTGGACACGCTGAAACGACGTCGAAAAGTACAGCAGTCGTTGTTTCTTGCTAAACTGTTGAATGGAGAAACAGAGGGCCCCCCAATTACTTTCTATGTTTGACCAGCGTGCCGAGGGGGATCATCTTGGCTCGATTCAAACGCCGTTCGCTAGTAGCCTCCGAAACGTCAGGGACCTTACGTTTTTTTGTAATGCTTATAACCTTGCCGAATATGCTATGAGCGGTCCCGATGGAATTTTTGAGATCAGCAGCCTTTTTCCGGATTGAGCGGTTCTTTTGCACCGAATCCGCCCTCACGACCTTGATGGCCCATGGCGTCCTCGCCGAATGCGATCGGCCAGATTTTGCACCGCCATCGGTCGAGGACGTCTCCTGGTATAGCCTGATGGTCGTGAAGCTAAAGTTCTGCTTGACCTCATTCAATTTCAGCAGCCGAAATACATCGCCGGGTTGCTCACCGTTCCAACCGATGTACCGATACTCTTTCATCGCGCGTAACAAACGGACAACCACTGACAGAATGTCAACACCAGGCACATTCGTTAGCGTATATATGCAGCTAAATCTGACACCAATATCAGAACAGAATACATACCTACACAATGATGAAAATTTGTATTCGAACGAATTGAACAGCGTGTAAAGTGCAATATGTAAAAAAGTATATCCACTTCATATATTCCCTTGTTTCAGACGATTCGTCCTCCTGCATATGAGACACTCATGCTTCGCCAAAATACAGCCTTTCGCATTATTTATAGGAATAGAAAAGAATAGAAAATAGGGGAATTGACAATATATTGTAATACTTACACGAGTGTCACAACGTAAACGGGCCTAATGTTTTTTTTTTATGTTTTAGACATATTGGATCACATAAGATCCCCAAAAATAAGTTAAAACCTACTGAAAGAAGTATGCAAATGCACCGTTATCGTCCCATTGCAGGATATTTTGATTTTAAGTTTAACCTAGCGATCACTGGAAATGTCCGCAATGCCTCATTTGCCCTTTAAAAAACTGGGAAGCCGCAATCATCTGCAACCATTTTTTTAATCCTTATAAATTTAAACGGACAGTTCAAGGTGTTTCCGTTGAATCCAATCGATTTTTTTATTTTTTTTTCAAATTTATTATGAAAGTTTTCAAGAAACTACTACCGGTGCCGTTCCCACCCTATGTATAGTATTGAGCGTAAAAATAGTTTTCAAAAAATAACTTACATACAGAGAGGGCATTTTGGAAATTTCAATTTTATTTAAAGATCTCAATTTATTTCGTATCGAGCGCATGCAACAAACAACGAATCAAAATCCAACAATTATATTTGGTAATATTTCAGAGGCGTAATTTGGTGAGATCTATCCGATTTTAAAACCAATATTTAAATAATAATAAATACGTGAGTGATTTGAAAACTTTAAATTTCCAAACCTGGAAGTTAGTTGCAGTGCCCTTTTCCAAATTTTATCGCCAATGTTTACATGCAGGGCTGTGAAAGCAACCTCAGAATGAACGTGACTCTTCAGTTCAGTGCTGTTAATAATCATTTCGGTTCATTTGGATAAATTTATTGATAACTTGATTCAGAAGCTGAATTTTTGAATATCGTGTATGAAATAAATTTAGCTCTTGGCTTATTCTACATTTTTGTCGAACAATGCATTGCCCCAACTGGTATGCAGAAAGTGTTATATTCACTGTCATATTCAATTGATGCTCAGTGATGATTATCATTTGAATACATCGATGTTTGCTCTCCCGTCTTTTGTTTTAAAGTAAGAGCAATGCATTGAAACACATTTATGAAAATAATCGGGCACAACAATTTCACCGTACGTATTATTTTGAAATTCAGATCCTGGAACGAGTTATCAGCAAATGAATCACATTGATACAATTAACCAATCTCAGCACGTATTCGTGCATTTACTGCAGTCGAAAAGCTATTTGAGGGCTATTGCCTAATTCCCGGCAATGAGAAAGCGGACTCTCTAGCAATGGTGGGCGCACAAGAAGGCGAAATTTTTTTAAGGAGAATTTCACATGATGATTTTTTCCCATTAGTATGCCAGAGTTCTGTTCAAAGTTGGAAAAATGATTGGACAAATAATTATTTTGGGCGGTGGTTACATCGGACATGATGCGAGCAACTCTGGCGTGGTCCGACCCTAAAATGTGTTTCTGGTGAGTGGCAAGACTAACCTCCGAAAGAACAATGAATCGTTCGAGGCGCATGTCATGTTCGACAAATCGAACAATATGTTGTGCCTGAAGAAGACGAGCCTCAACTGCAGACTCCCTCAGACTTTGGACTTGATTATGCCAAAACTACCAGTGACAATAGTAACGGGGACGATAGTAGGAGCGAATCCTAGGGGGATGAAAACTAACTCATCAATACTCGACTACATGTTTTTTTTTAGTGGTCCGAAAGGGCCCAATTGTTCTGTTTTAATTATACGTTGTTGAATTCCAAAGTCTAATAGTTAAGAATCACTCTACCTATATATAGTGCACTTTATTTCTTTCAGAGTTCACAGTTTCATTAAAAGGGACGGATCGGAACCATTTTTACTTTAAGATAAAATAAGAAATTGGGGCAAAATAAGCCCTTTATCTCAGTGCACAGTTGCGTGTGGTCACTGATTTAGCACCAGTGAGTTGGTGAGAGTTTTTCCATTAAGATCCGGCCATTTTCATTGACCGCATTGAACTCCCATTTGAGAATAGTCGGAAAAACTCTTCGTTTTGCTGCATTATAGGGAATTGGGGCAAAATAAGCCCTATATCTCAGCGCACAGTTGCGTGAATGGCACTATTGCATTTGTGAGAGCTTTTTCATTAAAATCCGGCCATTTTCATAGACCGAATTTAACTCCCATTCGAGAATAGTCGGGAAAACTCTTCGTTTTGCTGCATTATAGGGAATTGGGGCAAAATAAATCCTATATCTCTGATTTTGGCACCAGTGAATTTGTGAGAGTTTTTGCATTAAGATACGGCTATCTTAATTGACCGCATTGAACTCGTAGTCCGCCATTTCAATAGACCGAATTGAACTCCCATTCGAGAATAGTCGGGAAAACTCTTCGTTTTGCTGCATTATAGGGAATTGGGGCAAAATAAGCCCTATATCTCAGCGCACAGTTGCGGGCAGTTGCTGATTTTGGCACCGTTGAATTTGTGAAAGTTTTTCCTTCATGAATCAGGCATATTTGCTCCCTTGCGCTGAACTGGCCGACTTGTCGTGTCGCAAGGGCTCAGTAGAGATTCTTGGTCAAGACCCGAAGCTACGAGTCAGTTCCATTGTGAAAATATCACATCATGTAGTTTTTCCACCTGCTACAAAAGATCGTGTGCCTGGAGGTCACGTTGAGAATTTTATTATTCATATTAATTTCGTAGTTGCAGCGCGCTGAGGGATCATCCTTGCATTGAATCCATCCTAATAACATGGACGTACATTACGGGAAATAACGGGTGTTCAATAAACAATGCGAATTTTTTCAGGCCGATGGTAAAAAAAAAAATTTCAACGAATTCAGTATTTTTTTATTAAAAACATAATATTTCGCATGATGCTCCTTTAAGAACGGCAAAAGAATTTTCTCAAGCCATTCCTCTTGGTACACTTGTTGATTGATGGCCAGACCGCTCGGCTTGAACCACGGCTTTGAAATCCCTCTGTCCGATATGGCGATGTACAGCATAACTTTTTTTTTCAAATTTATGCTTAAACTTATATTTTACTTCGGGGGGTGTAGCTGACTTGTCGCTAGAATAGTAGCTGACATTTCCTGGAATGTAGGTCTTCGATAGCGGAAAGTAACTTTCGTGGTCCAGCTCAAACGACGTCCCGCGGGAGTTCTTCGTCATCCACCGGCACTGCGATTTCACGGTCGCTATCTGCTCGTCCGTTTACTCGGGGGACCGAGTCTTCTTCCGACAGATGATGTCCTCCATCTTGAGGGTTCGGTGAATCAAGGTATGGGAGCAGTGATATTTTCGGCCGGCGTCACGCAAACTCGTTCCGTCCTTGCTGTCGAACAGCTTTTTCAACGCTTCCTTCTTTTTCTTTGTCATTATCTTCGCCCGACGGCCGCTACCGGCCTTCCGCTACACGCTCAGGGATGCCAGGATCCGGTAAACTGTACTCGCGGGCACGTTTTCGAGTAGAAAGTGGTCTACCGTATACTTTTTTCCACGATGACCATGCGTTTCGTAAAACCGTACAACACGCTCGCGGAGTACTTGCTGTTTCGAAGCCATTTTCGATTGAACTGACAGCACCAGAGCAAAAAGAATCATGACACCACCCATTTCTAGGGAGTCCAGAGTGCAATTCTCTTGGAGAGAAAAAAAATTACGCTCTTAACTTTAATTACAGAAAGGTATTGAAATTATTCTCATTTTTCATTGAACACCGGTTGGAGGCAAAATACATTTTATATCTTTTTTGTTGTTATGATGTGATTGTTAATTATTGCATATAAATTGGTTTCAGGTTATCGAAATTTGAGATGTAAATTTTCTGGTTTATAATGGATGCGCAAGTTTGTCTACAATTGTAACAAAACAGCAGTCGGCACACTTGTAATTTTCAGTTCATATTATAATATCCCTTCACTGTATATAATTACGGTGTACACTTTAGAGTTAACCGTTCAATCAGCATAATCAATATCCCATATCCACATAGTAACAGACAACGACAATCACCGACCACATGGAATAATCGACGCATCAGCATTCTTCAACTGGAGCCGCGGATACGACGCGAGCGACACGTTGGAACACAATTCAGACTAGATCAGTGACTTTAATGGTGTGTTAGATGTAATTAATTAGAGCTCTTCTACCCACTCATTGGGAAGTCCTCACGTTTGATGGCTTGTGCGACATTAGGTTGTAGGATTCTAGCATTGGAAGGAGATTCTCATTATCCCGCGGATTACGCGTAAGTGTCTCTGCTTACGAGTCCGCCCATCCGTTTTTGGCCCTTCAGACAGTGTTAAATTGAATACAGGCAGATGTCGAACTTGATCAAATCATTCGTAGAGGACGATCCACTGTCTTATGGCTGTGCCTGCAACGATGAGTGGTATGTTCTACCCACATACAATAGGTTGTATATACTTTTAATTATTATGTCTTATATGTCCAATTATCATTTTGATCGTGTCTTCTCCTTTTATGTTTTGGAAGTATCTAGTGCCTTGAATGCAAGAAGCTGCAACGGAATCTGTGGTAGGTTTTTGCACTTATCACTGAAGGAATTTTTTATTTCTGGTTTGCAAATGGACATTTGACCAAATTTGAGCTGATCTGACTAGTTAATCATAACTCACAATATCATTATATTTGATAATATTGTTTAATTGATTCTACTTCGTAGATGATTTGAACATTATTTATTGTTTAATTGATGTCCATTTGTCTTTAACTCCCTTTCAACTCCCTTTAGCAAAAATATAAGCGGATTGCTGTTATAAAATCAGCATCAAGCAGCAAATAGTGACCATGGAAACAGTTAATTAAAATGTATAAATGTTGGTTTTGTAAAATTTCACTAGATTTATCAAACTTTTTCAGGATACCACAACTCCAGACTTTGGCGAATTGAAGCTATTGCTAAAATCGAACAAAAATGTGCATTAGCGTGGTACCACAGAACTATACACTTTTACACTTAACAACATTTCTGACATTGCAGGATCAACCAAATGAAGAGCATATATAATAGATACGAATGCTTGTAGTATTTTTCATTTACATAAATATATACACTATTATATTAATATTTCATGGGAATGAGAGGGACCATCAGGGCACCCGATTGAAGCAATTTGAATGGGGAGAGTGGGAATGGTTATTGGATACCCTAGTAGCCCGAGGTAGACAACCCTTCCGCGAGGTAAGAGATGTTTTAGGATTGCATGATCTTTCCTACATACAAACGATTTACGAATTCTTTTGTTTGTCTGACCTTAGAGTGTAATGTTATAATCCCCCCCCCCCCCCCCCAACTCCTGTAATTTTTCTAGCATTTTGTCCCAGTTATACTATGCTCTCATTTTCGTGCTACTTGTACCTGCTCAGCAAGCTGTACACTCTAATAAAAAAGTACCCAAAATTAAGTTAAAAAAACTCAACGTTGAGTTCTTTCAAGTGAGGTTACTAGTTGGGTGAATCAAAATATTGATGTCGGTTGAATTCACCCATCTACACACTTAGAAAAGTCCAAAACAACTCAATTTTAAGTTGGAGCTACTCAATCATCCCGTTCTCCTCGCGCAATCAACGGTTGAGAATTTTTAACTTAATTTTGGTTGAAAATCATAGCACCCGTCTGCGCTGTTCACGATTGTCTTATTTTTTGTTCGTCTGGTCGATTGCAGACGCAATTTTGCTCTTGGCGATTTTCTACAGGTATTCATCTAGGCTACCCCAATGGTAAATATAGAGTGTTTCTGTCTTAAGAAAACGATGAATAATATGCTTCGTATTTCTAGTCATATTTCTTCTTTAGTGATGTGGAGGACGAAGCAACGACAGCCACACGGGCCTCATTAAGACGACAGTTGGGATGATTGAAATGATGTTCTCCCTGAAGAAGTCATGAAGTTGCCGGATGTAATCGACAAAATGGCCAACGTATTTGTGAAGGGATGAAAAGCTGTTTAATTGTTTTTTTTTTGTACTGAGGTATGCAATTAAAAATGATCGATGCAACCGTTTGTTCGAGTATTTTAATTTTTTGTACGAAAAAAAAAGGATAATTATGTGTCTACTTAATCCAATTTATTCGATAATTCATTACGTCCATTTTACCCATTGGTGCTTTAAATGTTATAATCATTAAGTAAATTTCACTCATTGGAGCTAGAAATATTATTACCCAAAACTTGAGTTTCCACAGTCAACCCAATTTTAACTTAATGCATAAGACATGCGTGATGGGTGAAAAAAACTTAATTTTGGGTACTTTTTTTTTAGCGTGTAGAAAGGGGCTATCAGGACCGAGGACTTGATGGCAGTTGCAATCATTAACAGCATATTAGCTTTAATAAGTTCCCTGCCTAGCCCCTTCCAAACGATAATGTGACCCATTAACTTCGAGCCAGCCACGAGTAATTGGAACCCAACTTTTACTAACATTGAAAAATAAAGCTTTGTTAATAACAATATTGAATATCAAATAACTAAAAAACGAAGTTATTAAAAAACTACAAGCGACAGCCTAATGAGGTTGTATGCAAAAATGTCCGTAGGACTACGTAGCAACTCTAGCAGTGAACGCGTTAGCGCTCGGATCGATCCCAGTTGTAACTAGTGTTAAGTTTTATAACTGTTTTCAACACGTGATTTGTTTAATTTGTTGACCACTGGTATGTGTATGTGTTTGAGCGAAATTAAACAACTGCTCATTTTTTATGACGAACAACGAATATTTTTTATCTTTAATTGTACGTGCCATGCCATTTGCCGTTTCATCGCTTCTCGATCGCTGCTCTGTCTATTCTCTTCCGGGAAAAATTAAGACCATTGGTATCATTTTGAGCAAATTTCTGTCCCCGTCGTACTGCGATCGTTATTACTGCGTGTGCATACTTGAAGGTGATCTCCAGAATCCACATGTGTGACGATGGGTGAAGAAAACAGGCTTAACATTTATGAACTTTTAAATAGTATGTGGCGCAAAATCAACAATGTCTTCAGTTGGAATCAATGCGTAGAAATATTTCCGATCGATTGGTGCAAAAATGATGAACATCTTGGGGGAAACGACTGAGATATTAACGCTCAAAACCTGACCACTTTTCGTGACGGTCGCAATTCGACTTTTTCAAATTGTACCCTTCGTCAAAAAAAAAAAAACATAATATTTATGTTCATTCCCAATTTAAGGTTGCTTCGAATATCTTCTATTTAAAAGTATTAAAATAAATAGCCTTTTTTTTATTTTGCCACAATTCGCCTCAATTCATTTTTTTCTTAGAAAAAATGGTCATAATTTTTACAAATTTATCCACAATCACTACACATATGCATCATAGTGGTTCAATATCTTGAAAAAGAGTGTTTGTCATGTGGAAAATTAGTTGTACAGTATTTTTTATAAGTGTTATTAGAAGATGGAGTGCTTTGATTGAAGAAAACGCTATTTTTTAACATAGTTCTAGTTTTTGAAGAGTTTAGAAGTTATCGTTTTTTCGACCGAAATTGATATTCAAAATGTACTAAAGTGCTTCTTAATCTGCACATTATCAGTCGAGTTTTGATGGAATTTTCGGATCCGAGAAAAAGGCAGAGTATTATTCGCTTTAGCACAAGTGAATTGATGATTATTATTGCCGTTCAACTTAAAAAAAAACTACAAGGTACAGCCCAATGGGATTGTGCGCAAAGGTGACTTTATGATGACTTAATTATGATACGGCCCCGGTTGTATTTTCTACGATGTTTGAGAGGGCCACTATCTCTAACGCGTAGAAGATAGTTATGGATCTGTTGGTTCATTGGTTCTCCAACGCGCTTTGCCATTTACTCCGGGACGCGGCGTTTAAAGCAATGCCATGTTCAGCCGAGGCGCGGTAATGGAAATTTCAAACAGCACAAGAGAAAAATGTATCCAAACGAACTCTTTAGTTGGCAAATTAATTTGGTCGTCCTGAAAAGGACGGATTTAGTTGACGGGGGAGAAACAGTTCGCAATTGAACTTGGGCTTTCTTTCGTGGTTCATCTCGTGGGATGATTGATTCTTGTCTCGTTGTCACAGGCGGCTTTTTCCCGCCAACTCGTAGGCTTTAGCAGCCATGTTTCTCGCAGCGAGGTTGACGGGAGCATCAGCAACAATAGCCAACTGCACCAACGCCTCTCTGGGCAGCGACTGCTCGCCAGTGCTGCCGCCAACTACGATCCAACTGCAGATCCTAGCCTGCACAGCTCCACGACCGCCGGCAAACTAAATCGAAAGGCGAAGGTGTATCCCTTATATACCATTCATGGCTGCCGGCAAACGTACTTTTGCATATAAAAAGTAATAAACGATCCATAAAAAATTGAAAATCGTGCCACGAAAAACGCATTTTTGACCCATAAGACTCTGGTGAATATCCATGAAAAAAATGAAATGATCCATAAAATACAGCAATGTGATCCATACTTTACATCAAATTTAGCAATAAAATATCAAAAAAGTACCGTTTTATATCTAGGGCATGGTCGTTAAAAGTGTACCGATTACCCATAAACATATTGCAAATTATCCATAAAAGGTTCAATAACTTTCCTCAAACTTTTTAAGTTGATCCATAGAATGTAACCTTTGTGCAATAAAATATATTCGCATGTTCCATAAAATATTTGAAATTCTCCATAAATAAATTGCCAATGATCCATAGAATGATGAATAATGAACCATAAGCTTATAATAATGATACATAGTAAATCAGTTCTGCTCGCTAAACCATATTGTATGATCCATAAATTATGCCTGCATTTTTCCAGGTTGAGGCACTTTTTTTTAAATTTTGATCCTTAAAGATTGTAAAATTGATCTCCAACTGCGTTACTACTCAAATTTAGTTACATGTCCGTTCTTTCAGGTATCCGGATATAGTATTACTGCTAAAGAAGGATTGTGGAGTTTTTGCGTAGCCGTGTTGAGGATTGAAGAACTAAACGGTCGATGTTTCCGAAATCCGAAGTGTTAACATAGCGTAGATTAGATTCCAGGCAAACGGCTGATTCAAGCATTTGCCCGGTATAATGCAAACAGAGGATGTTTTTTTTAGTTTGGTCCGACGAGCGACAGCGAGTTGCACAGCAAGCGTCTGCCCGGCATAATTTATATCAAATTTTCTGAAACAACAGTTTAATCAAGTCATAAATTTGACCTGAAGTTCTTTATGTGCAGGAGAGCTCTTTACTAAATTTCTTGACAAACACGTGTCGCAGTTGCGGGGAGAACAAATAATGTTAAGTTCACAAAGTTGGTTTGTTATGAATCATTTTTTGAAGACTATGATTTGTTATACAAAGTATCAGGGGTCCCTGGCAATTTATTTATGGAAAATTTACAATAATTAATAGATGATACGCACATATGTTCCATTCTGTGGATCAATTTTGCAAGTTTAAGGAAAAATATTGAACCTTTAAAGTATCATTTGCAATGTGTTGATGGGAAATCCGAATTTTTTTATATATTCTTCCCTTGATATAAAACGGTTAATTTTTGATATTTTATTGCTAAATTTTGTTAAAAGTATGGATCAAATTGATGAACTTTACGGATCATTTCTATTTTTTTTTTTTTGTGGGTTTTCACCAGAGTCTTATGGGTCAAGAATGCGTTTTTTATAGAAAGATTTTCAATTTTTCATGGATCATTTCTTCAGTTTTAAAGGTGCAAAAATAGGGCTGCCATAGTTCTCTACGTGCATGAGTGCTCTTTACCAAATTTATTGGACAACAAATGTCACAGTTGCGGTCGTAAAAGAACGTGAGATCGCAAGAGTAAGTCAGCGTTCTGAAAATTAAAAATCTTCTCCAAAGTGATCCTTCTTTTACAGCAATGTTTATGCTGCATTGCTAAAGGAACGGACATGTTAATAAATCTGAGTAGTAGTGCAGTCAAGGATCGATTTTCCTGTAGTTAAAATTTATAAAAAATTATACCCAAAATTGGAAAACTGCGGCATAATTTATGGATCATACATATTAATTTAAGTGCACACAATTTATTTGCTGTGGACCATATTTAGAAGTTTATGGTTCATTTTCAAATTGATCATGTGCATATATTTTAGTTCACAAACGTTAAATTCTAAGGATCAATTTTACAAGTTTAAGGAAGTTATTGAACCTTTTATGGATAATTTGCAATATGTTTATGGGTAATCGGTACAATTTTATGGATCATAGCCTAGATATATAACGGTACATTTTTGACATTTTATTGCTATAACTTACATAAAGTATGGATCACATTGCTGTATTTAATGGATCATTTTAATATTGTTAGGGATTTTCATGAGAGCTTTATGGGTCAGATATACGTTTTTTATGGAACGAATTTCAATTTTTTATGGATCATTCCTTCAGTTTAAAGGTGCAAACATAGGGCTGCCATGGCTGCCTAGGAGACGTTCCTTACTTAAATATGAGGTCTTTGCGTGGAAAGTACTGTGTATTTGGTAAATTTACTTTGAAAAATCGATATTATAAGACATCACTTCATATTTGCGTTAATTTTATTAGTTGCATGTTACAAATCAATAGTTTTAAGTATTGAAATCGAGGCGTAGAAAACGTCCCGATCGATTGGTGCAAACATTTTGGAGATCAATCGTGGAATGACTTAGTTCTTAACGTTCAAAACCTATATATTTTTCGTGACGCTCCAAATTTTCGCAATTCGAACGTGTACCCCAGTATTAAAAACACAGACGTAGTCCTACGTCAAAAACGATTAAGAGTCGCATCTCAGGAGGTGATTTTCATTTTAGGCAAAGTGAGGAGTATAGTGTGAAAAGTGGATCAGTGCAATGAAGAAAACAGCCATTTGCTGGTCAAAAGCATCAAACGAAGCCAACACACGCTTGCTCAAAATTTCAGGTGCACACAAACCACGTGGAAAGTTCCATTTTTGTAATGTTGGTTGCATTACTTACGGCCAGCTTACCAACGTTAATTTTATTCATAGGTTGCAGAAATTTCATCGCAAATGCAAATGAACAACGAGTGAATAATGAAAGTTTTTATTTTTACGAACGAGCAAGGTTATTTTATTTTGGAGGTGACCTTCGGTGATATCTACCTGATTATAAACATATTTGTATAACTAATTTCCTTATTTATTTTTTTTGGGAAACTTATTTCCAAATAATATCGAAGATACTTATATATTACTTATAACTTATTTATTTTTTGGAAAACTTATTTCCAAATAATATCGGTAATGATAACGGTAAAATGATATCGGTAATGTTCACATGTAGGGCTTATTCTTTGTGAAAATGTGACTCTGCAGACGTTCTGAAATGAGTTGTTGGATCTGCAATAGAGCTTTCCCTTTCTAGCTCCCGGAATAAAGCTGCTTTCAACGGTCACTTCAAGGAATATTACAAACAGATTTCTTCCATAATACTATTACCGGCCAATGGGTGTTAGATTGAATACGCAAACCCAGACACAATATTTCAGAGATATATAATAAACGTGTGATTGTATATTGTGTTAAATCTTTTTTAAGGGGTTTGAACATACGAATCATTATGCATCGTTATAGGTAAATTTAGATAAACAGTTGCTTGTTTCGATGTTCTATTAAATTTTTATTATGATTCCTGTTGTTCTTAGTGCAACCAGAAAAAAGTATCACTGAAAAATTGACTATTTTATTTCGACAAACTTCTCCAGTGGCACTTATGTTGTAAAATCACCCATTGCGTAGAAACGCAATCAAATATAAGAGTGATTTTTAAAGGTTCGTTCCACTGTGCGGTGCCGTTGTTGCTCCGGCAAAGAAGTGAATAAACTTTAATTTAACTTTGAAGAAGCAACAGTTGGGGCAAACGCAACCTGAGCGTCCTCCGTCCTATAACTCCGGGCAACTTCTTTGGGGTTGTTTTCCCCGTTTTTTCCCTCACTCACTTTTTATCAATCTTAACGAGTAAAGTTTACATTTACGGAGGTGAATTTGAGTTCGTTTACTTTTTGTTCTGGTGTCGTCGGCCCGGGAGTTAAGCACCAACTTTCTATTCAAATCCGTTTCAGTATTAACGCCACCAACGTGCGTGTTGACTTTTATTTTTGCTGGAAGTAGCTGAGATCATTTTTTTCTTCGCTGAGAAAATGTGAACTTTATTATAGCTGTTTTTCGCTCCATCTTTTAGACCAGGTACGAGAACACTTTTTATTTATCTTATTTTATTCACCAACTTGCTCTTTTTCCTTGTTTTTGTAACGGATTTGATCAAATACAAGAATGATTCCACTGTTAACATTAATTGGCAACCCCATTAGATCCGTTTTAATTGCGGAAGAATTTTATATTATCATGATATTGTTTAGAATCTATCAACTGTCTTTGAACTCAACTTCGTTTGAAAAAAATAATTTCCGTTATAATACAATTAATTTTTAATTTTAGAGATTACAATTTGCCTTTGACAACAGGTTTTAATGGATTCTATCAACTGTCAAGTCACGTGGCTCTCGATCAATCAGAGCTGTGCTGTAAATGGGCATTTCTGCACAGTTGGATTGTTTTTACTATAATTCGTTTCAGAAACAGAATTGGTTCGTGTCTAAATAATCAACACAATTTGCTATCGAATAACTTTAGTTCACCATTACGGGCCCTACTTCTCAGTCTTAAGTAGACTCTCCTAATGCACTTGTTTCCGAAATAAAATAAAAAAAGACATTGATGACTTTATGAATCTTATTTTACCTCCATCAACCTTCACCAAGAAGCACTTTTCCAGTTTCGACTCATTTCCTTCTCCTTTAAAAAAATAAATAATATAGGACGTCTATTCTACATGGAAGTAAAAGGTTCCTCCTCTAAGAGTAGGCTCCGCCCTGCATCTTTACATTGACGAGAAACTTGCATTGAAAGTGTTTCCCATCAAGCTCTACTAATTAGCAGCAATGGAAACCGAGAAAGGATGTTTCAATGAAGCATCCTTTTGATCTTGTCTATCCCACTCAATGTAAGTAGGGCTAGGTTGAGAATTTTCCGTACACTTGAAAAGATTCAATTTCATTGGATGAACCTGGGAACGGATTTGGAAATGGATTAGTTAGGTCTTAACGAAATCACAGTTAAATCTTTTCTTTGTACTGAGACTTATCCTTCGTCAAATAAAACATGATGTTATTCATGTCGCTTTACGAAACAAATTGTGAAATAAGTTATCCCAAGTCAATATCAATCTAATTTCACGACCGAAAAGAGAAAGACAACCAATTAATTAAGTAGGGGATGGTCGTTTTCGAGCGCCATCAATCTCGATTCTTAGTTGTTATAGAAGCCATTTCGACCGGATTCTTTTGTTGTTGTTGAAGCCACGAAAAGCAATAGTGGGAAGGAGCATTAGCATTTGGATGTTTTCGAAGTTTCTTCTCGCCAAAGTTGTTTCGGACTTTTCTCTGTTGATTCCACTTGCTAGCGTATTTCTCTTTGGCCATAAAGGGTGTCCCACATCAAATTGCATCACGAAAAAAACGCGGAAAAACTTTGGGTAGAAGTAGTTTAGAGTGTTTTTGTTGTTGTATTTTTATCGCTGTTAGTTTTTCGAAAATTGGAAAAAAATGGCGTTACCCGAAAAGCAACGTTGCGAATTGATTTTGCGCAAGCACCTGGAAAATCCTCAACTCTCTCAACGGGACATCGGGAAACAACTCGGAATCGTGCAGACAACGATGAGTCGTGTGATTAAACGTTACTACGAAACTTTGAGCATCGAACGGAAGGAGAAATGTGGTCAGAATGGATGTTCTATTGGTTATCAGGATCACAAGCGTGTCGTGAAAGCGTTTGAGCGGAATGCCAAGGCTTCGGTCAGGTATGTGGCCAAAAAGTTGAATCTGTCCAAGTCGAGGAGGTCGAAGTACTGGCCACGGAGGCGATAGACAAGGTGGAAGACTGGATGCGAGAGAAGAAGCTAACGTTAGCCCACTACAAAACCGAAGTGGATATGATTAGCAACCGGAAGGCTGTACAACTGGTGAAAATCACGGTCGGGGAACATACCATTGGCTCAGAGTGAGAGGTAAAATATCTAGGGGTAATGATTGATGACCAGCTGAGCATCAAACGGCACGTCGAGTATGTCTGCAAGAAGGCAGCGAGATCGATCAAAGCGTTGAGCAGAATTATTGCGAACAACTCGGCGATATTCAGCAGAAGCTCCTGGCAAGCGTGTCCAGCGCTCAAAACAAAGATAAACCAGAAACAGCTGAACAGCGCGAATCGCGTGATGGGCATGAGAGTGGCAAGCGCTTGCCGAACCAAATGGTTGGAAACGGTCGTCGTGCCGAAATGACTCCAGTTGGAATGGTAGAAGCGGATTTCGAGTGCTACCAGCAAAGAGGTACGCGGGGCATCCGCAAAACTGTTTAAATCGAGTCGATGATAGAATGGAAACATGAGTGGGACAGTATTAAGAAAGGAAAATGGACATATCGGTTCGTCCCAAACGTATCCATGTGGCTAGAGAGAAAGCATGTAGAGATCAACTTCCACCGGACACAGTTCCTGTCAGGTCAGAAATCTTTCAGGAAGTACTAGCACAGATTTGGATACGCAGAGTCACCGAAGAACATGCCTCCACGCTTGACGGAAGTTGCAAAGAGCGCGTTCCGACGCCGATAGAATCGAGCGTAGAAGGGCACTATTCGCCACGAAGGTCGCGTTAAAGAGGGAGATAAAGGCCAGAAAGTGAGCCTGCTTTGAGGGCCTGTGTCACAACATCAATACGAATCTCTGGGGTGATGCCCATCGGGTAGTAATGGCCAAAAACAGAGGGACGGCGGCTCAAACCGAGCAATCCACAGAGCTGCTGCAGGTGATCGTTGGGGGACTCTTTCCGAACCGCGACCCGAGTCCATGGCCCCCCGCCGCCATAGATTTGTCTCATGACCAGCATTCCAGTATCCCAGACCATAACGCTGTCATAGCGATGGAGGGATGAGTGGCCCAGCCGAACATCCGTAACTACGTGGGCATTGATAACGGCACAACAGGCGCTGGAGATGAGGCGACGATGACGAATGACGAACTCATTGCGATAGCAAAGTCGCTAAAGGTGAACAAAGCGCCAGGACCGGATGGTATTCCGAACCTGGCCATCAAAACGGCTATCTTGCTGGCTCCTGAAATGTTCAGGGCGGTGATGTAAAAGCGTCTGAACGAGGGCGTCTTTCCGGATGCCGTATATGATAGCGGATAAGAGTGAAAAGTGGAGGCGATATACGATATACGTACCTATATTGCTTCCACTTTGTACTTATATCCGCTATCATATACGATTTTGTGTTTGCTGGGTATTGTTGCTACCAAAGACAGGGTGCTCGAGATGGTAATCCTCAACAGACTGACAAAATACACGGCGGGTATAGGCGGTCTGTCTATCAACCAGTTTGGCTTCCGTAGAGGGAAGTCGACGGTGGATGCCATTCTGTCCGTCACCAAGACGGCCGAGGTGGCAATCCAGCGCAAGAGGCGAAGAGTACGATACTGTGCAGTGGTCACCCTTGACGTGAGAAATGCGTGCAATAGCGCCAGTTGGGTGGCTATCGCCAACTCGCACAAACGCCTCCTGGTTCCTGGGTACCTGTACAAGATTCTGGGAAGCTATTTCCATAATCACGTACTGCTGTACAATACTGAGGTAGGCCAGAAACGTGTTCAGATCACCGCAGGAGTCCCACAAGGTTCGATCCTGGGTCCGGTGCAATGGAACAAGATGTACGACGGGGTACTACAGCTCGAATTCACGAACGGGGTGAAGATCGTCAGGTTCGCAGGCGACATTACCCTAGAGATATGTGGTGAATCCATTGAAGAGGTGGAGCTAACGGCCTCGCACTCCATTGGCATTGTGGAGAGATGGAAGAGTTCCAGGAAACTGGAGCTAGCCCATCATAAGACTGAGGTCACGGATGTTAACAACCGAAAATCTGAACAATTGAATCGAAGAGGTCATTTAGGTACTTGGGGTTCATGATCGACGATAAGCTGTCCTTTATCAGCCACATTGATTACGCTTGCAGGAAAGCCTCTATGGCTATATCGGCATTATCTCGCATGATGTCGAATAGCTCGGCGATGCAAGGGAGTAAGCGTAAACTCCTGGCCAAAGTCACCCTGTCCATACTTAGGTACAGCGGGCCGGCATGGATCATCTCCTTGAGTACCAAGAGCTACCTGAATAAGCTAGAGAGTACGCACAGGCTTATGTGCCTAAGAGTGGTTAGTGCATACCGAACGGTATCACGCGACGCGGTCTGCGTCCTAGCGGGGATGATGTCAATTGACATCGTCATGAAATAGGATGAAGAGGGCTTCGAACAACGTGGAACAAGAGGTATTCGAAAGACCATTAGAGCCGCATCTATGGTTAAGTAGCAAAGGGAATGGAATAACTTCACCAAAGGTCGGTGGACCCACCGACTAATCCCGGAACTCTCCGGGTGGGTTGGTAGGCGACACGGTGAAGTGAACTTCCACTTAACGCAGATTTTGTCAGGCCACGGCTGTTTCAGACAATATCTGCACAAATATGGGCATGCACTGAGTGCGCGGGAGTAGAGGAAACTGCGGAACATGTGTTTTTCACATGTCCTCGCTTTGACGGCGCGAGATGCGGCATGATAGCCGTAAGCGGTCACGACACGACTCCGAATAATCTGGTCCAGAGGATGTGCCAATACCGGGTTATTTGGGACGCGGTATGTATAGCAGTCTCCCAGATTGTCTTTGATCTTCAACAAAAATGGCGAAACGACCAACGGCAGGTCACAGGGACCACCTAACTATTAAAGTCCTAAGTAGTTAGACATAGTGGGTTCTTAACAAGCACAATAGCCCCCTCTCCGAAGTAATACCGAAATGTGGTCCAGGCGGGTCTAGGGCTTAAGGCACGGGTGGATTTTTAGTGGGTCGAGGAGTTGGCACCCTCATCCCCACACCCTGAGTTCTTCAGGAATCTGATAGCAGAGTTTCCATCCCGTCTAAAAAAAAGGGTCACCAGTTTGCCCAAGTTGTGCAAACGTCGAAAAGACACCGGAACATGTGGTATTCGACTATCCGCGATTTCCGGTAGAGTGAAACAAAATTCGTGAAGTAGTCGGAGAGGATGTTTGCGTCGATAACACAATGGAACGAATGTGTGGCGACGAAGACACGTGGAAGGTGATCAACAGAGCGGTAACGCAGATAATACCATGGCTGCAGCTGAAATGGCGAAAAGAGCAGCGAAATGGTGAGGATTGAAGAACGACAGTTTCGGGTATGTAGGCCCCGGCAGTGTGGACTTTTCCTCAACCGGAACTGTTGGACTAGCTCTGACGCCGGAGGAAGTCAGGAGAAGTAAGGAAGAACAGCGGATGGATATGGACGAGCACAGATGAAATGTGAGCGAGACGAGAAGAACAAAAAGTGGCCGGTCTAGAAAGACAACAAGGCCCATACAGCCACACAAGAACAGTGTCTTGTGCAAAGTTGTTAAGTATGTCAAGACCTTCCGGTTGGTGGATAGTAGTCCGGAATTGGCTCACTATTGGCCACTATTGTACATATGAATATCTTGTACAAGCTGTATCTCGACATCCTGGGCATCTAGGAAGATGCCGTTTCGACAAAGTTGTACAAGTGGCCACCTGGAGGCCGTTAGTCGATGTCTGACGCCGTTTTGCGATCCAAGATGGCAGCTTCAGCTTATAGAAAAACTGGGAAATACTGTGAAAACCCCTGCAAAATGGTTATTTTTGGATCGGAAACGGCACATTAAGGTGGAAAATCGATGTCTGACGCCATTTTGGAATTCAAGATGGTGGCTTCTGATATCGCAAAAATGTGAAATATCGTCAAATACCCTGCAATATGAATGTTCTTGGAACGCAGACGGAAATCGGAAAATCGATGTCTGACGCCATTTTGGAATTCAAGATGGCGGCTTCTGATATCGCAAAAATGTGAAATATTGTCAAATACCCTGCAATATGAATGTTCTTGGAACGCAGACGTCGTCTTGATGCCGGAAATCGATGTCCGTCGCCATTTAAGCATCCAAACTGGTGGCTTCAGCTTCGTAAACAGTTTTGAGTTACTGTCAAAAAGCCTACAATATGAATACTTTCGGATCCAGTACGGCTTATAAGTACTGTAAATCGATGTTCGACACACACTTCAAATACTTCACCGCTGGTGGATGCCTGTCGACATTTTATACATCTTATCCGTCAAAAAAATATTGTTCTGACTTTATTTATATTTGATTGCTCGAACTTTTCGTTTAATTCCATCCACCACTTGATTGGGAGAATTTTCCCATTTCTTAGCACAAGTTTTTTGCTCATTATTGAAATTTTCTTTTCGATTTTTCAAGATTTTGCTTCACGGTTGCCCAATATCTTTCGATTGTTCGAAGTTCTGGGGTGTTTGAAGAATTATAGGATCCTTAGGCACAATGTTGATGTTGTTTTCCACATACCATTCCTGAGTTACTTTTTCCATAATGACAAGACGTTAGACCAGGCAAAACAACACAGAACATGTGTGCTATTGGATGAAAGGTAGTAGCAGTTTCTGATTTACCGTACAGTAGTTATGAAGACTTTGCTCTTCAATCAACAGCTACATATAGCCCACCACACCATATACTTTTTAGCGAACTTCGATAACTTTTCGGCCTTAAAGTAATCGTCAACGTTACCACGTTGTAATGCGGTGTAAAACTAGGACCAGGCAAGACCAGGAAGCTGTTGAAGCGTCCATTTCCACACAGTCAAATTTTGTCACCATTCTGTCGTACAGTTTACGTGCTCTTGTTTATGCACTGGTTCCCTGCTTCTCGTTCCGGTTCGGGAATTAATTATCTTGAAAGACTGCTCTCGTCATTTTTTTGTACGAAGAAATATTCTATTCTGATTTTTTTGACGACATCGTGAAAAGAACGGTTCGGATTACGCTAAATCATTCTGCACACTGCATTCCACTTCCATTTCGAAGTTGTCGTTTTGCTTACCGCCGGATCCTGGTTTCGATCAACAGTCAGCCGATCCCAGAGGCGTTTCAAAACACTACTTACTATCGATGTGAGACAGGAGGGTTCGCAACACTTTTTCAGGCAATTGTTGTTCTTTCGACTACACTTTCAAAACAAAGATCAAATGTCAACAAATCTTATTTTTACAAATACAATATTTTTATTAATACAATATTTTTATAAACACAATATAAATAAATCTTATTTTTATAAATACACTGAACTTTGGCTAGCTGTAATGGTTTTAACTTATTATTGAGGAATAGATAAGATGTCACCAAATGACACAAGTTTGATTTTACAATTAGCATACCTTATGAGCCTATTGATATTTTAGCTTATTTATTTATATGAATAGTATAAAGAAACCTAACCAAATCTTTAAAAATTGAAATAAAATTCAAAAACTAAATAATTGTTCAAACATCGGTTCCATAATCATCCCGGCCTCATCCAGAAAATCACACCGATTCTGTGTAGTTGTCCTACTAACACACTGGTTCTCTACCATCGCAGATTTCCATTTGCAAATTTTCCCATCAAAACGAATCGTTTCTTTGTGCAGAAGTCGGCAAGTGCCACCATGTCAGTAGGGCGATTGCCTAGCGATTTCTCAATCTTACAACGATCGTTTGCCGGGTTCTGGGAAGGGGGTCATAAAAAAGTGCTATTCCAAAAACACATTAGACAGTTTTAATGAATGTCGATGAGAATTGTCTGCCTGTGTCTCATTATGATGACTCTGGTGTTTGCTGTACCGAGGTGACGATGCTGTGCTAACGATTCTTAAGTTTGTGTAAACAAGCGCTCTAAGTGCGTTTTTCTTTAATTATAATTGGTTAAATTGGATGACATAAATTTTAATATATCCTCTAATTGGAAAATTAGCTCCTTTGGCAAGGATGTGCTTAATTAA
This sequence comes from Aedes koreicus, assembly GCA_024533555.2. NCBI lineage: Eukaryota > Metazoa > Arthropoda > Insecta > Diptera > Culicidae > Aedes > Aedes koreicus. The sequence goes on along the minus strand of JAHHFK020000921.1, from coordinate 184,320 downwards.
TGACTGCATCTCCCTAGCGGGATGTGAACAGTGAAACTTATTAAGCACAAAGTAATTTTGCGATAACGTAGTTCGTTTCATATATGTCTTACATTGTAGATTAGCACAAACACGAAGCCCTCGTCACCATGGCCAATCGCATCGCAGAAAAGCCCAGTTGTATGCAAAATGGGAATTGCAATGACCGCCGTACTCAATAGACCGAGTATCTACAATGCTTGGATTAATTTCCGCTGATCCTGCTCAACATCTAGGTAGGTTATGTTAGGTAAGAGCATCCGGAGCTGGTACTGAGTTTGGATGAACGAACGGTCAGCTACTATGTACCGGAGGTAAACTCAATTTCGCGGCAAATCGATTTCGGTCTACGTGGTTGAATCAGCGATTTAGATTTAGTTTACCTTCTCGGGTTGTGGAACGGGGAATGTGGTTATGTGCATAACTGTGCGGTTCACCGAAAACAGCGTTCAGTTTGATACTGTGTAACCGGTGATGACGGTGAGTGTATCATCAGTCCACCGTATCATGAAAGCTTGCCTGGAAAAACATTGTATCATGGGGTAACAATGACACCACAAGCACATATGGTAGGTGGTACGAAGCGTTGATAGCGGATAACGGCGAGCATCAAGTGAGAATATTTGAAACAAATAATTGAATGCTGTTTATGAAACGTCCGTATGTTGTTATGTCAGTTTGGTTGATTGAATGCATTGCACTCGGGTTTCTTCTGTGTATTCCATATGGATTCTAATTTCGCATAGATTCTCATTGGTTTATCGGTAAGCTATGCGTTTCGGATGTGAAATGTGCTATCAAATATTTAGATATTTTTCGAAAATTTGAATTGATGAAAAACAATCTTTTGAATGCTCCTGCACATGTGCTATACTTTCAACGCCATAGACAGCAACGTTCACCAAATGATTCTCTCTATTCTTCTTCTTTCTTTCGCATATCAAGCTTATTGCTTTCACAATTAACTTATTGCTTGCTCTCAACTTTGTGTTCTAAACAGTGGTGGTAAATGTACTGTATTTTTATATTTACATTTTGACATTTGACATTTTTCATTACGACCAAATTGAAAACACGCAAAAGTGAACCGCCGTGGGAGAAAATCTCATATTACATTTCTGTATCGTTTTCTCCAGGGGCTGAAACATTTTTGCTGCCACCAGCCGATGGTTTCAAACATATTGCGGCATAGATTTATGTCGCTCACAATTTGTCGAGAAATTTGGTGTAATGAAAAACTCCTAGACCAGACCGGGAATTGAACCCAGCCATCTCCAGCATGGTGTTGCTTTGTATCGGCGCCTTTACTGACTGAGCTAAGGGGCTATTCACAAACCTTTGAACAAAGTCTTCGCTCCATACAAAATTTCAAAAATCGTACGGAGAAAAGTCTTCGAAGGGGGAGGGGGGTCTGAGATTTTCAAAAATGAAAAAAAAAAAAAAAAATTCTACGTGGTTTTTGAACAAGCCCTAAGGGATTCTCATGTTCTACTTCAGGAAATAGATTTACTTAATATTTGGACGCAATACAAATTAGCTCAATCTTAGCATTGTTTGAGGAAATAAAACAATTGTGCAGTCAAAATAAAGGTTTTTATCTCACTTTCAGGAAAGAGACAAACAGTCTTATTCCGTTTCGGTTTTGACGAAATGATGATTTTTTCTTGCAACACATCATCTCTTAGACACACAACTCAACACTTGAGCGACCATTTTATTCCACCATCTACTCATCTCTGCAGCATCGTTAGTCACTTTTCCAGTATTTTTCAGCTTCCACTTTACTATTGCCCAATATATCTCGATTGGATAAAATTGAGAGAAATTGGGTGGGTTCAGGTCCTTTTCGATGAAATCCACCCTGTTGTCACGGTACCACTGAAGTGTCTCTCGATTGAGGTGGCTGCAAGTAAAATCCTGCCAAAACTTTGAGCGGTCTTTTTATACTTTGATGAATAGTAGAATGCGTTTTTTAAGGCATTATTCCTTTTAGAGCTTCAGCTTCATAGCATGCATACTGGATACTTCATGATAACCTCTTTATAGAACTTTCATGGCGTGATTTTGGCCATTCGTTTCTGTTTCAGTGTTCGGTTTGGCTGCTTGGTGGCACGATAAGAACGATCACTTTTGCGTAGACGGATTTTCCAAACGGTATTTTTGGAATTGTACTTTATGTCGCCATTCGAAAGTCCTGGGTTTACGCTAATTGTTTCCAATACCTTCCAAAGCAGTTGCCGATCGTAGATTTATCTACGACGCATACTGTTATCGTTCCATAGTTTTCCACTCCAGAAAACGTATGAGGACTTTGCACATGGTAGAAATGATTTCACTATTTTTTAACCTGACCCCGTTGGACTTTCAACGTGGGTGTCAAAATAAATTCCCTTTCGGTTTCTACAGGGTGCGGCAGAAAATAATGCGAAAATTTGTTCTATTTCTTTCGAATCCCATTTTCAACTAATTCAAGCAATAATATCACCATTTTTATCGAATGCAGTTATCTATATAAAGTTCTTTTAAACAAATTTATTCAATGTTTCCTCCATTTTTATTAATAACATCCTCAAGCCGACGCCGGAAGTCAGAGCATGCCTTTCGGACGTAGTCCTCCGACATTGACTGCCATGTGCGTGTTATGGTTGACTTCAGAATTTTCACACTAAGAGGTGATGTTTTGCAGGCTCGTGCTTCAACATAAGCCCAAATCGAATAATCCAACGGATTAAAATCTGGACTGCTAGGGGGCCACAAGTCCTTCGGCCAAAACTTCATGTTATCGTTCAACCATTGTTGGGTTCGATTGGACGTGTGACACGGTGCTCCATCCTGCTGCAGGACAACGTTTTGGTCCTCGGAGAAGTTGGCCTTCACCATTGGTCCTTTAATATACCGATATACACTTCGGTATTGATTTTAACTCCAGCATCAATGAAAACAGGCGGCAATTTCAAACTGTTGGACGCCACCAAGCCAAACATCATGACACCAGCCGGATGTTTGGTTTGAAATTTGAATTTCACTTTTTCCGGAACGTTCTCCATTTTCTGCGGTGAAATGAACCGGTCCGTGCGGCTGTTGGCCACAGCATCGATGCTGAAAAGCTTTTCGTCGGAGAACAGGATTATCATTTTTTCCTTCTTCAACAAGGAAAGCAATCTCTTGGAACGAGTCACTCGTAGTTCCTTGACCCGGTCCATAATCAAGTGGCGTTTCACTCTGGCTCTGGAAGATGCATGCAGGTCTTCTTTGATGATTCTCTCCGCATGGATTTCTCCGAAATATTGGCTTCCTTTGCAAGTTTTCTTATGAAACGAACCGGGTTGCGAGCAATTTTTGCACGGACCGATTTGATCACGTTCAGCGTGCGTGCAAAGCGCGGACGTCCGCTTCCCGGCTTCCGCTGCTTAGGACCATCCTGCAGGGACTTTTTTATGCGGTAAACTGTTGCCAAATGGCACCCTACCACCTTGGCAATCTCTTTCGGTTTCTTCTGGGCGAGCAACAAACTGGTGATCACTTCTTTCGCGGACATTTTGATGAATTTGCTATAAAACAAATAGAATGTTTGGATACAGCACTTGAAAGTCAACATAAACAAATACACTTTCGACAGAAATTAGTCACTAGCTACACGAATTAACCCAATACTCAAGTTTGAACATTTTCGCATTATTTTCTGCCGCACCCTGTATCGGCCTTCTTCTGGTTTCCATCGGTCACATTTTTTCTTAAATCGTTTTAAATGAAACGATGCAGCAATTCTTAAACCACTGAAAGAGGACAGTTTTTTAAACAATCGGCTGTCAAAACATTCTAAAACCGACCACTAGGCGAGGAGTACAAAATAAGCAGTGCGTTGAGATTTCATGTGAATCGAACATTTTTTTTTTTCATCTAGGCTGTTCTAGATTTCTGGCAAAGATGGGCAGATTATCAACAGAATTTTGCAATGAACTTTGCAAGATTTTGCCCGTGCATCTATTTTCCAAGCAGTTATCAATATTGACGTAAGACTTTCGTCTCTCTTTTCTATTCCTGTACAGGGGCGCCGTTCTAAAATTTCTGAAATCGATCGCGTTACGCAGGGTTGGAGATTTTGAACGATAATATTAACTTGCTGGCCCACAGAAATTTTACAATAAGAATTTTATTCCAAAGGTAGAACATCTACGCTAAATTCCTGTTGCTAACTTAATTCATGCCATTTGTTTGAACTAATTAAAAAGTACTTAAAAGAAATAATGTTGAAACGCACAAAGCTATTGGCTGAAAATGACATCATATTTGCGCCACACTCTGATTGGTTCATACTGCCTCAGTTACCGTGCCAGCGATTATAAAACATGTGGTGACGTCCGACAAACCATCATTCTCAATTCGGATTCTGGAAAGGCAAGTTTAAGGGAAAGGAAAAATCCCGCTCGAACTGCGTTGGATTGCAGTTTCCAGTCGGTCGTATTCACCGTCTGCTCCAGAAGGGCAACTACGCCGAGCACGTTGGCTATTGTGCTTATTAAGCACCCACTATGTCTAACTATTTAGGGCTTTAGTAGTTAGGTGGTCCCTGCGACCTGCCGTTGGTCGTTTCGCCATTTTTGTTGGAGATCAAGGACGATCTGGGAGGCTGCTACGCATACCGCGTCCCAGACGTCCCGGTCTTGACACATCCTCTGGATCAAGTTATCCGGAGTCGTGTCTTGACCGCATACGGCCATCATGCCGGATCTCGCGCCGTCGAAGCGAGGACATGCGAAAAACACATAATCCGCAGTTTCTTCGACTCCCGCGCACTCACTGCATGCGGAGGACTGTGCATGCCCATATTTGTGCAGGTATTGTCTAAAACAGCCGTGGCCAGACAATATCTGCGTTAAGTGGAAGTTCACTTCACCGTGTCGCCTACCGACCCACCCGGTTAATTCCGGGATTAGTCGGTGGGTCCACCGACCTTTGGTGGAGTTGTTCCATTCCCTCTGCCACTTAACCATGGATGCGACTCTAGTGGTCTTTCGGATACCTCTTGTTCCACGTTGCTCGAAACACTCTACGTCCTCCTTTATGACAATGCCTATTGGCATCATCCCCGCTAGGACGCAGACCGCGTCGCGTGATACCGTTCGGTATGCACTCACCACTCTTAGGCACATAAGCCTGTGTGTACTCTCTAGCTTATTTGCGTAGCTCTTGGTACTCAAGGCGGTGATCCATGCCGGTCCGCCGTTCCTAAGTATGGACAGGGCGACACTGGCCAGGAGTGTCTCCCTTGCACCGCCGAGCTATTCGACATCATTCTCCGTCTGAAAGGGGGGAGGGGGCGCTCCTATGAAAAACGAAACACAAATTTCTGCACAACTCGAGAGCTAATCAAACAAATGGAATCGAATGGAGGTTTTTGAAGGCAAGAAATGTTTCCACGGTGGTTTGAGACCCCTCTCCTCTTTGTGAAGGAGGGGGGAGGGGCTATCATACAAATGAAACACAAATTTCAACCAAACATGAGAATTCTTCCTACTGTAATGAAAATTCGTACGCAGGGGTTTTTGGGGCCGGAAAAGGTTCTTATGATGGTTTGAGACTCCTTCCTCTACTGGAAGGGGGGTCTCCCATACAAATTAAATACAAATTTGTGAATAGTTCAAGAACTTATCAAACAACTGGAACAAAATTGGGCATGTGGGGGTTTTGGAGGCAGGATTATTTTCTATGGTGGTCCAAGACTCCTCCCCTCTCCGGAGGGGGGAGAGGCTCTCATTAAAATGAAACAGAAATTTCAACCAAACATGAGAATTATCCAGGCAACTTAAACACAAAATGTGTATTTCGTGTGGAAAACAGCATGTTCTGATTGACTGAACCCCTTTTTAGTCAAGAATAAGGGATGCTTGAGTTACTCTCAGTGCTACATATGCACAAGAAGTTAATCTAAGGTTATGCAAGAGAAAATAACTTTAAAATTTAGAGGATACGCCGTAGTTTGAAGATAAAAATGTTTTCAATGATATGCTTCTACACAGAAAGAAAAACCATGGTAGAAACTAAAGATCTGAGAGTAGAATTAAAAATACACACCTACGTTTAATTTTGCAGGAATTATGCACATTTGCAAATGAAAATATTTGAACCAAAGTCAGATACCTGTACTTCTAAATTTGTTTGGGAATGTATACAATTGCTACAGCAGATGGCTAAAAATAGTACAGTGAATTTATTTTGGGTACCTGGGCATTGTGGAGTCGAAGGTAATAATAAAGCCGATTTATTAGCAAGATGTGGTTCATCGAAACCATTTCTATGGCGTTTATCATTTTTGGGGCCTCAGAATGTACCTTCAAAAGGGAATTAAAGAACTGAAAATAAAAACAATGTTAGATGACGTCTGGAAAAATAATACAACTGCTCGACAATCTAAAAGATTTATAACACCTAATAAAAAAGTAACTCAAAGACTTCTAAGTTTATCCAAAAAAGATGTATGTACATTTTTTTTCCTCTTTTCAGGACATAAACCACTGCGACCAGTTATTTGATATATTGTAGTATATCCCGCATCTTTGGTTTAGTGCATGTCGAGTTACTTCATCACTTTTGAGAGATGATGAAGTATTTGGTGTTGTTACAGTTGTCATTGTTTGTGTTGTTGGCAATGCATCGAGTTTTATTGAAAGTTTCCGCTACTTAAACTATTTGAAGAGTGAGAGCACTCTTCAAAGGCGCCCCCCTTTATCAGTCCAAACCGGGTTCATTGAAAAGAAAACAAATAACGAAACCGACACTGACCATGCATAAGAATCCTAGTCATAACCAATTCAAACTATAGATCATCTAATAGAAAATGAGAATTCACATAAATGAATACTAACCATGTTTTCCTTATTCTAAGCTCATCCTCGGTGGTTTAATCCGAGTATTGTCACTTTTCACAAGTTGTTCCGCGAACGGTTACAGTTATAAGAACATTATATTTGCAAATCAAATACATACAGAAATTCTCCAGACAGTATATTTCTAAACAATATCAAGCAGGGTTACTATTTACCGACTTTTAGATAAGCAAACAACATGTATTTTTCAAACCATTGAAATAATCTCGTTATAGGCAGCCCTTTTTAAAATACCTGTAAAGAAAAGAAGGTGTGAAAAGACAATTAGTTTGATATTAATTTGAACTTATTGAATCATTTTTTTAGTTCAATGAAGTTTGTTGCTGAAATGATTTGAGCAATCGATTCTAGTAAAGCATTAGTAAATGGTTCTTGCATGAAACACCACTTTTAATCCCATTTGCTGTTAGTTACCTATAGGAAATCAGCTAATAAGGTTAAAAAGAAAACAATAAATGTTAGTAAACAAACTGTAATGTGTAATATTTAAAATTCAGCAGCTTTATTAAATTCAGTTAGTAGCAATTCTCCGAGGCAAGCATCGCTCAGAGCAAAAGCAGTACAAAATTATTCAGAGCAAACCCAAACCTTCGATAGCCATCTTCGTCTTCATCGTCGTCATCGACATCATTGTCCTCCAGCTCATCATCATGCAAATGGTGATGATGGTGTTGATGATGATGATGATGATGATGGTGCTGATCACCATCCAGCACACTGTCCACCTCGTCATCATTTACCACTGCTATCATTTCATCCAGTTCATATTCCGCCTCATAACTCGCATCATCTTCACTATCATCGTTCTCAGCGTTGTCCCCGTTTCCGAACCCGAAGCCCCACAAAGTGGCCGGAGGACTGCTGGGAGTCAGCAGGCTTGGTGAGGATATAACCCCATCGTCCCATTGTCTTTCCCCGCCATTATCACTACGCCGCCGATCAAGCTCCGTATCATCAATAACGATTTTAATTTGCGGCACAGACTCCATTCTGCCAACCGTTCCGCTGAACAATCGGTGCCTTACACCAGCAGTTGTGGCCGCGGCATGACGATAATTATTGTTTTGATTAGGTTTATGATTGCAATTGTTGCTGGCACTATTATGTTGGCATTGCTGCTGCTCTTCCTGCCATTGTTGTACCGTATGTGGAAGTTTATTTTTATTGTTGCCATTTCGTGTCGCACCAGGGTTGATGATGTTCAAGGATTCACTTCCGGTACCGTTACCTACTGTCAATGTTTGCGAAGGCGGCTGCAAGATTTTATCGAGCGTCATTTGTACCCGATGGTTGGTTGTGTAACCTACTACTTTGCAGGTGAACGAAATGAAACTGGAGCGACGATTGCCCGGCTGAAAATTGCTGCGTAGAAGTGAAACATTTGAGGCGTCGGGTGCGATTGGTTGAAAATATAAGTGTGTTATGAACGGGCGAGGTAGGCAGAGGAAGATTGAGAGTTTTTACGTTTTCAAAAGTTTTATTATGCAGGATTTGTTGTAACCATTTTAACCAGCTTCAAGCATAAGTTCACTAAGAAATTTAAGCCTAAATGTTTTGGACTGTTGTGTCACCCTTACTCAAGGACATTTGTTCATTTACGAAAGAATTTTATTCCGGCGTACACAAATATCAAAATAAAGTAATTTTGAAAATATTCACCTGCGTTACTTTATGTGATAACATATTTAAACAGTGAAACCTCATCATCTCCTATGAAAACCACCTTGAAACTGTGCTCCAGCTGGCCCATGAAAGTACATCTCTGTTTAATTTTATTTGACACGCAATTCCCGACTCATTTGTTCGCCATTATCCAGAAACACAGCTGCGTTAGTTTCGGATAATATGATGATGATGATGATGATGATGACTATTAAAAACATTATAAATCGCATCCGTGCAACAAGTACAATTTACCATACATCGGTGATGACACCGAAGGTACGATGATACACTATCCCCAATATTTATCTTTCCACAATCTGTAATTATGCTTCATTGTTTTTCCCGCTTTTCCATTGTTGATTTTTCCATACGAGAAACCAAGATAGAAGAAGAAAGTGCTCAACGTCTGAACTGAGTTCCGGCGAGAATAAATATATTTCAAACCAGTGCGGCTGGGATGGGTAATGAGAAAGATGATGAAGCCGCATGTTTTTGGTAAAAATTGCAGCATGTGGGGTGAGACTTTGAGCTTCTTTGATGTCTTAAGGCTGGGATTTTTTTCTCTCTACCGCGCTTCGAGTTATTATTTTTTGATGAGAACCATTTGGCTGGATCACTTCTGCTACTCGCTTATCTACTTTCATTGGATTCTTTGTATCCATTCGTTGGTTCGTTTGAGTTTTTTTTTTCGTGTAGATTACTCATCTTACTGAGCAACGAATTAGCGGTGCTAATAGGAATCAATTAATTTGCCATCTCACTTAACATAAAGAGCGTCTACGGAGGAAAATGAGTCAATTAATGAGCAGCGAATTGGGGGCAGACGTTTTAAAACTGCGTTCTTGATCTTTGGCCGAAACGATTTGGATTTTGGATGGATAGGACAAAAAAAAACTTGAAGGGAAGATCTATTTTCGGATTACTGAAGCAATTCACTCATGTTTGAGAGTGGTTTTCCGAGGAAGATAATTCAAATCCTCTTAAGTATTTTTATATCAGGTCTTATCTGAGATCATAAATCGAATTGAACAATTGATCGATTGATGTGATTTGTTACACTCAGTTACTATTTATTAACTAAGTTTATTTGGGGAGGTAGCTCATCACAACTTCTGGTCCGCCTCTGAGCATCTTGCTATGAGGTACCAGGTGGGTCTCCACCGATGGCCTGTCGATCTGCCAGATTTGGAAGACGTCTGCATTGAATTATCTCATATAATAATAATCCGTCCATTATATCACAAAACATTGCAACTAGTTGAGCGGATTGGAGATAATGAAATCATTGCGTATAGGATCAGGTCTCCCCGGGTTGGTACTAAACCGAAGAGACTGGACATCAATAAAGTTGTCAGATTTTTTCCCCTTTTTTTTTTTTTTTTAAAAAAAAAAAAAAAAAAAAAAAATCTCTTTTTTTTTCTTTTTCCCTTTTTTTCCACTTCTTTTCTTTTTCTTTCCCGCGGTTTGTTTGTTTGTTTGTTTGTTTATTTATTGTCCAGTAGCGTAAGATAAACATCTTTTAAAATTACTACCTCCGATTCATGATAAGTACAATACAACAAACTTCACGATTGACATTCTTTACAATTAATACTACTCAATTTTCAATAAAACACTAATCTAGATATTACGGTTCCAAAAATTGATGCAGCCTCTCTTGAAATTTGCTTCCGTTGAAGCACGTTTTACTATGGGTGGCAATGAATTCCAGTTTATCACACCTCGCACGAACAAGGAATTTGCATAGCATGGCGTGTTGTTGGATGGAATCACAAGGTTCTGCAAGCGGCGACCACGAGATTGGATAAGTCTTTCATGAAGCAATGCTGGAGCCTGAGCTATCTGTAGGTTCCTTAGAAAAACACAGGAGCGGTGTGCGTAGAAATTTTTCAATGGGCATCCGATTAAGTTCTGCTGCAGGTGACTAACATGGTCGTAGCGACTAAGCCCATAGACATACCGCACACAGGAGTTTAACGCCACACGAAGTCGATTTAAGGAACTTGCACTGGGACGGACATGCAGAACATCGCCGAACAAAAAATGTGGCAAGATCAACGACTTGAACAGTCTCAGCTTAATAGTAGTTGGAGCGGCTGAAGTACAACAGTATAATGTGCGCAAACTTGCATAGATTTTTCCACATTGTTGAGCTATCAGACCATCCCACTGTAGATCATTTTGGAATACGAATCCTAGGTTGATGGAACTGTCCGACCAATCGATGCTCTGACCGTCCATCACAATTCCTGGAACGGGTGGAGCACTGACATTACGACGGCGATTCGTGATGAACATTGCCTTACTTTTTGCCGGGTTCACGTAAAGATGGTTTCGTCGAGACCAATCAGCAACTCGTTCGAGATCCGCATTCACCAACCGTATCAGCTCCCGTGTACAAGGACCCAACCGACGAATGTACAATTGTACATCATCAGCGTAAATCTGGATAGAGCAATATTTCAGCACCGATGGTAGGTCGTTAATATAGCAGCAAAATAGTAGGGGACCAAGAACTGAGCCCTGGGGGACACCAGATGGCGCCTCAGCACTGTTTGAGCAGCGATCACCGCAATAAACGGTTTGTTTTCTACCACACAGGTACGACCTCATCAAGTTTGTGGCAGCAGGTGAGAAGTTGAACTGGGTTTGAAGCTTTTCCAATAGGTTGCTATGAGGTATGGTATCGAACGCCTTGGAGAAGTCTAACAGTAGCAAAATTCCTATACCCTTTTTGTCGACGGTGGTTGCTAAGTCATCATGTACTCGGAGAACAGCAGTTTTGATACTCTGACCACTGCGAAAACCGGCTTGAAAGTCAGACAATAGCCGGTTAGCTTCGATGTAAGGGTACATTTGGTGTTTGAGTAGTTTCTCAAAAGCTTTAGACAGTGCGCAAAGTATACTAATTGGACGCAGGTTAGAGATGTCATTCAAATGCGCTTTCTTTTTCAATGGCAGGATCTTCGCATGCTTCCAGCATTCAGGAAAGGTTGAGGAGCGGATGAACAGGTTGAATACATGTGTTATGTGCTGAACAACTAACGGAAGGATGATCTTGATGAATTTGATAGGTAAACAGTCCAGCCCAATAGCATACGATTTTATATCCCAGATAGCATTTACGACTTCCCAGTATTGAACAGGTTTAAAAGAAAAACTGTGTGCCGAAGTTGGTCCTGACCGCAAATGTGGTGTCTCTCGAGAGCTACTGTTCGTGAAGTTGGCTAAGAATGTACGATTCACATCATCTGGATCGAATTCACATGGCCGCGTCGATTTTTCCTTGCCAATTCCAAGGCTCTTCACTCGTTGCCATAGGGTTTTTGATGGAGCCCGGTCATCCAAGAATCGGATCAAGTACTGCTGTTTAGCCTGAGATACTTTCGTGTTAGCACGGTTCCTCAGCAATTTGTACCGCAGTCGCTTTTCTTCCTTTAACTGCGGTGAAGCCTGCAACCAATCCTTGTATGCTAAGTCTCGTTCAAGTAGTGACTGACGAACACTATCAGAAAACCACGGGTTGGGACGACGGCGAATGGTACTGGAACGCAGAGGGATGCACGAATCGTGTACTGTTTTAACTTGCGCATTGAAGAATTCCATGGCATCATTTGGATTTTCGCACTCGTAGAATTGCCTCCACGGAATAGACAGCACAGCGTTTTGCAGAGCGCGTGAGTCAAAGTTTGCATAATCGCGGTAGGTGAACCGATTGGAAGGCTGAGAGATGTCATAGTCTACGGATGCAAAAATGAGATCGTGCTGGGATAACCCGGGAAAACTAACCTGGCCAAAGCGCAAAACGTTCTCACTGTCGTTGCTTAGTAAGAGATCGAGCTGCGAGCACCCTCCACCGTGGAAGAATGTTGGTTCCGCACTAACAGATGACAACGAATGACTAACAAGCATCGATTCAAACAGCACTCGCTTGCTACTAGGTCGGAGCATGTCAGTGTTAAAGTCGCCTACCAGAAATACGCTCTCATAGCGACTAGCGTAATCAGCCAGCTTCTCCATCAGAAAAGATGTGCAGTCGTTATCTGGAGGATTGTAGACAACCATGAGCAATATTTTGTGTCCGCCCACCCGAAAATCCAACGCTAAACATTCCGTCAAATCAGTCGATTCTGCTGTTAGCACCGTGCCGAAAACCCTGGAGCAGTTCAGATGTTCTTTATAGTATACAACAATTCCTCCGCCGCGCCTATACGTTCTATCATTCCTTACGGCAGTGTATCCAGAGATGGCAATACTGCGATTGCTATGCCTCGAAGTTAGCCATGATTCGGTAAAGCACGCTATTTCAACTTTGGAGTCAGACAAAACATTCCGAACCTCATCCAGCTTGTTGAAATTACGTGCGCAGAGACTCTGAGCATTTCCGTGACAAATATTTAGTTTCCCAGGGAGCAAAACGGCATTCAATACTGCCCTTGGGATGTTCGTCGAGGTGTGGTTGTGTGATGGGAGCATTATGTATAGTAGGGGAAGCAATTTCGAGAGGGCTGCATTACTAGGGAGGCTTTCAAAACTAATTTCTCTGTCATACAATCTTCAATTCTCTTTACAAAAACTATAGACAATACTACATAAACAATACTTCAAAAGTGAACGATAATTTAAAAGAAAATACATATTTACGAATATTTCTCCAGCTCTTTCTCGGTTTGTATCACAATAGGTGGTGCGGTCGTTGTAGGTTTCACGTGAAGAATTCCCTGTTTAGTGTACACCGATGCCAACTTGCCAGCCTTCTTCAAATGCAAGGCCGCCGACTTCAACTTGCGTGCTTCACTCGTCAAACTTTCATTGATGTACACCCGTCGATCCGAATCCAGTCCGATATGCCTTAGCTTGAGGTCTCGTTTTCGCAGATAAGCGCTGTAGAACTCGTCCCGTGATGTCTTCAACGCAAACTCAGCCACAATGAGTCCGTCCGATGTCGATTTGCTGCCGGATTTCAAACGCCTGGTTTCCACCATTCGAATAGCCGTATCCTTAACTTCCAGATGTTGACCAATTGCCTTGAGTGTGGAGTTTAAATCCTCGCCAGGTTTGGAAGGAACGCCGCGAATGATAAGCTCATTACGATTTTCCAGGGCCCCAAGTTTGTGGGTCACGCTGTCCATCCTCTTGTTCAGTGACTCCAACACAATGTCGTGGTGCTGGAATTTCGATGCACACTCGTCTTTAACAGATTGTATGTCGCTCTTCAGATCAGCTTTTACTGCATCGATTTTGGTGTTCACGTCTTTAATTTCAGTTCGCACTGAATCAATTAGCTTCCGAGTTTCAGCAAATTGGTAGACCATCATCTTCATCATACTGTCCAACGTGATCGGAGAATCATTGGCATCACTACCAGTCATAACCGTGCTCTCAAAACTTTCGTAGTCCATTCGATTTCGCTTGTAGGTCAATGGAGTGTTGTTCTTGTTGCCTCCAACAGCAGGAGGAGTGCGCTGCAGATTGGACATAGTGTGTGAAGAGACACCAGACGATTATAACAGTAGACCAAAATGCGCTCGTGTGCGTGATGATGCGACAAGCAATTCCAATAGCAGCACAACACTATCAATAGAGGCCGCACAATCTGGCTTCAGTCAATAATTTTAACGTAATAAATCCGGCTAATTAGCGCAGATATCAACTGGATAACGCGTACAGGAACTACACGGACACTCCGGAACGCGATGCAATAAGAATCGGTTATGTGAGATCGGTGTAACTTCACTTTTGAAGCAGTTTTATTCGCGACTGTTATCGACACATACTCGCGTCCGTCATATTGTTTACTCAACTTTACATATCACTTTACTAACGATTATGAATCAAAAATATGATCACATCACTTATCAAGGTGAATCCTAATCCATCGAGCCCTACCCTTTTTTCTTAGCGTTTAAAGCTTATTGCTTTCGCAATTAGCTTATTGCTTGCTCTCGACTTAGTGTTCTAAACGCACTTCCACAGTTATTAATTAAGAGTTTCCGATGCCAGGTACCATTTTTGCATTAGTATGATTGTGTGGCAAGTACAATCATACGCTATGCCCAGGGAGTCCAGACCGGGAATCAAACCCAGCCCTCTCCAGCATGGCGTTGCTTTGTAGCCGCGCCTTTACCGACTGAGATAAGGGAGGACCAACCCTGCCCTACCCTGCTAACATAAAAATACCTCCTTCCTGTGACATTTGTGGAGATGCAGAGATAAACCAAGCCTTTAAACAGCAAAGGTCACACTAACATTCCTTTCCTATTCTCACCTAATTGCCAGAACGTGGCCGGCGCCGTTATTGATTACTAAAAAACTTGAATCACTGAAACGTGTAAAGTGAGAATGGTCTGTTGCTCCCAGCCCCATATAGTTGATTCATTATGCAATTCTGGTTCTGATCAATCTCGGATTAGCAACCATTGATACGTGCAGTCAGTCAGCCAAGCTAAGCATAGGCTAAGCGGAGCTTTATATTCATTTGAGATTGATTGCTTAAAGACTGACTAAAAGTTAACTGGTACGCACAAAAAGACCTGTAATTTGTGAATCAATAAGATTAAAAACTCCATTAATGGTTGCTTCACAGTACTTATATTGAAAACTTCAAAGTTACAGCATAAGATGGTTACATTTCTCCAGTTCGAACGAAATCTCGAACCTTCTTCTTGGTGGAGCCCATCAGCGCCCGCATCAGTGGAAACGGACACGGAATCAGCGCATTTCTTCCATTTTGCCCGCATTTGCTGGATGTCCTTGACTGCTTCGTCAAAGTCGCTGCTTTGAAATTTCCCAGTATTTTTCGATTGATTCCGGGCAATTCGGAGGATTCATTAGCTTGGGGACAAAATCAAGCTCGTTGGCAGCACACCACTCCACAACCACCTTGGAGTAGTGGCAGATGGCCAAATTCGGCCAAAAGATGACTTTGCCCCTATGCTTGCGGATGAACGGCAATACACGCCTTTTCAGGCATTCTTCGATGTAAACTTGGGATGTCATCGTCGAGGATGTGACGAATGGTTGCGTTTTCAGGCCACAACTGCAAATCGCTAGCCAAATCGTGGCCTTCTTCGTGAACTTGTCGGCAAACACGAACTTGAATCTTCCCGGTACATACCCACGTCCAGTCGCGATGTAAAACTTTTGACCGAGAAGCTGCTTAAAATCGAGTTTGACGTATGTTTCGCCAACGATCAAAGTGCAATCAAAACACGCTCGTACAAGAGCCTTGCACGCTTTTTGGCCACGGAATTCTGCTTCATGTGCCGGTTCGGATGTTTCCTGGCTTTGTACGACTTGTACCCTTCCCTTGCAAGGATTTTCCACATTTTTGAAAGTGGGCGTTGTACCTTCTGGCCACATCTCGGATCGAAAGACCGGACCTCAGCTCGTTGCTGCGCAGCTGACGATCCCTGGTTCCAGTTTTCCACACTCAGGGTTTCCTTGTAGGTTTTGAGCACTCGACAAACAGTTGTTTTTTGGCTAACTTTAGCCAGCTTGGAACCGGACCACTCCGGATCTTCCAGGTGTTTGTGCACTATATTTATTCTTCTTTCGAGTTCCATTTGACGTTATTTCTGAACACGATCGACTATTTTGATCAAACTTGCACCAGTTGTTCTCTATAGAAGTGTAAACAAAGATTTTCGACTCTAGAGGCGTGCTAGCGGTGCGTGAGGGGCGTACCAATTTACTTCTAGTCAGCCTTTATCACAAAGAGCACAGTCTCTGCTTTCAACTTAGTGGTTTAAATGCACTTCCACAGTTAATAATTGAGAGCTTTCGATGGCATTTCCCATTTTTGCATTAGTATGATTGTGTGGCAAAAAATTCATACTCTATGCTCAGGAAGTTGGTTTTTGACGTAGAGTACGTCTTACGGCAAGGGTAGGGTGTCAATTTAAAATCTAAAAATAAGCGACCGCCACGAAATATCGTTACAAATTAAATGCCTATAATTTGATAAATGCTGAATAGATTTTCAAAATATTTACATCAATCGGTTGGAAATGGAAAAAATCCCGCGTATCAATTCGATTATCAAACATTAAGACTTTTAAACTATTGAAAATAGAGAAAATAAAATGTGATGTATTATAATTTTGTTTTGCCGGCTAATTTTACTAAATGCACATTACTTCCCTTTCACAGATTTCAAATGTAAGCAAGGGAGGGCTCATATGCAGCACTGAACGATATAAAAGGGGTACTCCTTTACAATTGTACTCAACAGGGACGAATGACCCGAAGGGTTAAAGTCCCTCGCAAAAACAATAGAAGAAGAAGAATCTTACTCATTAGTTTCGCAGTACCTGAACTGGGCAGTTCAGCAAACCATCAAGTATCAGCAGCTGGCAATGATATGAACTCTGGAGGAAACCCCAATGGCATGAGCAAAATAAGGTGCTTGAGTATGTGTTTGTGTGTGTGATATGCTTGGTAGCCATCTTTATCTGAAGCGCAACCTGCACGGCAGAAATAACCAGCTTCGTGAAAAGACCGAGAAGGTTTCAATTCTAATGCGAACTGTTTCAAATCCGTCCTTTTCAGGACGAAGAATCCAATTTTGAGAGAGTTTGCTTATTTTGAATTTATCTAATATCTAACCTATTGGTAGACAGTGGTGGCTAAAATAAATTTAATTTTCTCTTCGTTGCGTACCTTGAGCATTGTACATAATTTTAAAATGGCTGCCGCCACAAAAAATTTGAACACCGGCCGTGAGTAATTCGATCGTTTCTAGATTGATTTAATTTTCAGCTGAGATTTTTGCGCTTATCTTGATGTTTTTTACGATTGCCATTTTATTTACTCAAGTATTTAAAAAAATTAAATAAAAGATGTATATATTCGCGTACATATTCATCAATTGATGTTGGATAATTTTAAAGAATGTTGCCTTCCGGCATGTATCAAGAAATTCCAAAATCACAGACAATTATTTTGATCCTGGAACATGATATTCTGAAGTAACATTCTCGGCACATTCTTATTAGTACTGTTATGAATAGTTATTCTGCTGTGTTAACGATTCGCGTTGGATAAGAGTTTTACTTCTAGGAAGAAATAGGTTTTGAGATACTAAAAGTTAGAATAAGTACGATGCCTAATCGATTTGATGCAAACCATATGCGCGAAAACCCTCCGAAACGACCATGTAGCGATCCTCGGAGACAGTACTTACGTTGCAATGTTCCGCTACGAAACTAAAGAAACTAATCAAATGGTTTAACGTAGTCTACGCCAACCGGTCGTGTGTTATAAACAACCCCACTGATTTGTTTTCCTTGCGAGAAATACCAAGATCAGTGTTTGGTCCAAGTCGTCTCGCTGACGTGACGAACGAGTCTCAGGCATAAAGTCACGTAAATATGAAACAACAACAATAATCCTATAATATTCTTTGACAACTAGTGCACATATTCCACGCAATATTTTGCAAATTTAAGCAAGATATCGCCTTTATCATGTCTCTTGTATGCAAAGTTACTAACAATTTTGTTGTTTTTGCCTATTTCGATATAACACGAGGAAAAATTTCATGCGTCTTATGTAACTCAGTATATTTTTTCTGTTCATGCACAGAAAAAAATAATGAATTTTCACAAACGCGTAAAATTTTCCCTCGTTTAATTGTAAGCCAAAGCAATCGTTAACAACGTAATAGTTTGCACTCTTTCATACAACATAAAACATTATTTGCAATCTTTCATACAATATACCTGATTCCAAAGATGTCTGGCTAAAATTTATATGAAAGATCCCATAAATTTATGCCAAATCTAGATAAAGCAGAAAACTAAGTGTTTCTTTCAAACTGTGTACTACAGGGAAGGCAATTGAACTGCTACATTACTTCAACAGTCATTATCACGTACAAGAAACTGTATTGGACGACCAATTGTCACTTTATTAACATTGTGTCTTGGTTGTCAGTCGATGTCTGTGTTAATTTTTTAATCAACTGTTATCCGGAAAAGTGGATCTCGGACAGAAACGTAGTGCTGTGGTTTCCTTGTTTCGAGCTGGAAAACAGCAGTAGGACATAGTTCGAGAGCTGTTCGATTTACGTGCGAGCAGCAGTTTTGTACACCGTACAGTTAAAAGATTCCTGTAGACCGGAAGTAACAAAACACGGTATGGTGAAGAACGTCGAACTACTGTGGTGACACCTCGTCAAGAGGCACATTAAGAGAAATCCTCGAAGTAGTGCCAATAAATTGGCGGAGGATCTCAATGAATCGGATCGAAGTCGCCGTCGATCCTGAAAGATAAACTTCAGACCAAGCCCTACAAAATCCAGACGGTTCAAGACCTTCCGGTGAGGCAGAAACAAAAACGGGTTAAAAGAGTGAAGGCGTTGCTGAAAAGGGCCGTGGATGGAAGGTTGAAGAATACCGTTTACCGATGAGAAAATCTTTTCCGTACGGCAGTTCGTGAATAAGCAGAAGACAGATTTTCGTTGCCTTATGTAAAGATCACGAACCCATGCCGACGTGTTGATGACCACCAGGCGACAGAAACCAGTGTCGGTAATGGTTTGGGCCGGAATCACTCTTATGGCTGGACTCCGCTAGTTTTTTTCCCTGAAGGAGTGAAGATCAACCAAAATACATATCGGGAACTAGTTCTTCAGAACGTCGTTGAACAGTGAGGATTGGGTTTTCCAACAGGACTCGGCGCTGGCTGACAAAGCGAAGAAAACTCAACTCTGGATTGCGGAACATTTTTCAGGGTTCATTTCAAGCTCGGAGTGGCCGTTGAGTTCACCGGACCTGAATCCTGTGGACTTCGCTGTCTGGAGTATGTTGGAGGCCAAAATCTGCTATAAAAAACATGGAGGTGTGGAAATTCTGAAGCGACATCTGGCGGCAACCTGGGATTAAACACCACAAGAGCACGGCAAGTGGTTAAACTTAAGGGCGAACAAGTTGAACTTGAGCACTGAATTTTCAAAAAGTGATTTGTTTTCAAGTGAAGTTGAATGAGTTTGACATAAAATGTTTTTGTTTCGATCAATTTATCTTTTTGTCTCAATGTAGCACTTCAATTGCCGGACCCTGTAATCATAGACCCTAACCGCATCCCCACAATCAGTTTGTGTAAAAACTCTCTCAAACCAAAGAAGCTAACTAGTCTCAAGTAACAAATACCTTTTTTTTTATATAGAATAGCGCAAAAATTCCCTGAGTATTTTCGTTTTGAAATTATCGGTAGACCTTTGTATTAAATCTTTAATTTCATTCATTCAATCGGTGTATTATTATAACTCTAAACTTATTTAACAGTTATGCTTACAACAATAACATCAACTTTCGCTGAACATTAGCTGCTTTTTTCTTCGATTTGACACTTTTTCTCATACAGCTAACACTTTTGGAGCTCTTTTTTCAGCTTCAGCTCCTTAAGTTCTCTTTTTTTTTGTGATCTTCCTCTGAACATTCAAGGCGACTGCCCAAGCATTGTAGTTTTGGATTGTTGGAACTTTGAATCTCTTCTTTGAGCATGACCTTCCTCCTGATTTGGTGCACCTATCGTCTGCTCTCAGCTTCCTTGCACTATTCCGCTCATCAGCATTTGGTGACACATCTTTGAAGTCGTATTGCATATCCGTTCACCACGGTACGCACGACATATTTATTTATTTATTTATTTTATTCATCTGACAATACATTATAGTTCTTATGAATCTGTATTCTAGTTTTTAAAACGTCTAGTTTTAAAAACGTGATTTTAATATTAAAGCAATGTCAGGATACCGGTTGCATCTCTTGCGGTTGGACATGATCTTATGAAGAACTTCATCCGCCATCCCGATACTCATCGCAACCAATTTTTTTTTTTTGTTTAAATAATATATCTCCAATATTAAAGCATAGGGACCCTTTGAAACATCCAGATTGGATGCAGAATTTAAAAAAAAAAGTTGTGCTGGGTTGATGACTTTAACTAACCCTAGTTCCTTCAAATTTGGTATTTTTGGTTTTTTAATTTCACATTCCAAACTGAGCGCTTTACCCTCCTTGAATTCAAAATTCCAAGATTGGTGAAACCACTGCCTCCGAAAAAAAAGCTGAATGCAATTACTTTTAACGTTCATCACAATTGTTTTAGAACTACCAAATATGTAATGAATAAGAAATATCCGTAAACAAAACAATCGAAGTTACCCCATTTCACGGTAACGCTCACACAACGGCCAACCAATCTAAGCCCCATCAGCAAAGGCGCAATCCGAGCCAAAACCTCACGGGCGTCGGTTTCGCACAACTGTCCTTTTAATTAGCTCACGGGCACTATATCACAGTTTATGAGATACCTTTCTGTGCCACCAAGTGATGGGTCACCACGGATATCATCATTTTCATCTTCATCGCTGCCATGCTATACTATAAAGCCAGACTTAATGGCTTGGGATTGAGAAACCGTTGTCGCACAGCACGGCAGCGGCTCTCCATCGAGCAACGTGCAAAACGGAAGTTAAAAATGGTTCAGGAGAGGGTTTTCTTTATTGCCTGTCCCCGGCAATTCAATACAGAGCCGACCGGCAATGAGAGTCTCGGTGTTCTCGGCGAGTATCAAAATAGTATGGGCCAGGTAGAAATAATAAATAGTATCCGTAATGGCACAGGAGAACCGGAAATATGCACTCACGCAGAGGGTGACTCTTATCACCTGCCTTCTACCACAGGCCAAAGGGGTCGAGTCCAGGGTTTATTGCCAGGAAATTGCATATCATAGCGCTATAAATACGCGTGGCAGTGGAAGAAATAAACTGCAGTAACTGGTTTTGTGTTTTACCATACAGTGCCTTATTGTCGGCTGTAAGGACGTTGGTTTTTTTTTCAGATTTGGGTCTTTTAGCTGGCAGAATGCTGCTTTTCATAAAACTTGATACAGGCTTGACGATTGAACTTTTCCGTGCATGGAAAACATTGAAGACCGTATTCGAAAAAATAAAATGAGACTCACAAAAATGGTCGCGGAATTATGGTTATGTTTCAAAATCTTAACTTTTTAGATTCTTTCCCGTTTCAATCGTTCTTTATTCTCATCCAGTTTACTTTCCAACAACCACAACAATTTAATGCCGTCATCTTAGTTGAAAATGTTGAACTTGGTGACACTGTTTTGAAGCGTCAAATCATGGCCAATTGCAACGTGTTTATGAGACTATTGCTCATACGACGCATTGCCATATCTTCTCATGTTCTGCCATAGAGAGGATGGATGTCATTTTCAAATCAGGATGATTGAGTCAGGTAATTCATTAGTTTCGGGTCGAAATTATTTGAATCTTAAATAAAGTTTTGCGGGACGAGGTACGCATGGTCAACTAGTTCTTCTACAGATTAAAGCAAATGAAAGCATGAAAATTGTTTACAAAGCTAATTTTGATTCTTCAAGTAATAATAAGAAGTATTCTTGATAATATTGAATCAATTTTTCACGAGCACTTCACTATCTCTACAATAAAAAGCAGTTGAGAAAAAAATGTCCCAATCTGATAAACAAAACCAAATCGCAGCAACCCGGTTCACATATTTACGAATCATTCGAGAACAAACGATTCAACAAGCCAATAAAAACTCCAACGCAACCCGTTTCATCAGAAGACTCTGGAATTGATTGTATATTTTTGTTAGTATTGCAAAACCGCAACAATTTGCACTTTTTTCGCTCCTCATCAGTGCTCCTTGACTTGCACGTTTGCTTTCTTATCTTTCAAGAATTTGTTGGTATGAGAACAATCGGGCTTATCTTTTCAAGCGGACCTTTCGAGCGAACTTCTTCCAGCAAAAATGCCTCTACACTGGCATCATTGAAGAAAGACGAAGAAGAGAACCAATAAGTTCTCATTAGTCTATTTGAAAAGCTGACCGTGATTCCAAAAGTCAAAGGGGAATAGCAGAGAGCCAAGAATGTCAACTCTTACAGACTTAGGGAGCCCTGCGACTACTGATTGTTTCTTTTTCTACTAGTTGATTCCATACATTCCTGCATGGCGAAGTGTTATTGCTTTGGGTCAGCATCTATGAGGATAGCTTGTTGAAGCTGAGCTCAGAAAACAGGCAAAGTGTTCAATGCTACGTGTCAGCATTTTCGGACAATTCACACTGAAGTCATTCCACTGAAAAGCCGGACAAAATGACACTCTTAAAAATAATGAATATTATGAGTGATGTCATCCTTATTGCACGCAAATACTTTGAGACTCATAGATAGACATGACTCAAATTTATGTTCTATTTAATGTGTTTTAAAACCTTAATTTGAAACCCAAAATAATAAATACTGACACTCTTAAAGTTACGTTCCGGATGCTACATATACAACAGCTCCCAAGGTAACTTCAAATCCAAGTCCGTAGAGCGTAAAAAATAGCCACTTGACTGCCCGAATAAAAATGAATTACAGAATCATGATAGTATGTACAATTGATCGTATTGTTTGCGACGATAAGATAACATTAGAACTTACTGTTTCTACAATAAAATCTATTGTAAATTGAGAACAACAATAAAAAATGTCACTTTTTTCTGAACGAATTTGAGTTAATAACTATTAATTTTATTGTTTCACAATTATTGAAAATTCTAGCATATGGGGTATATTGTAGATCTATTGTAATTACAATGTGCATTTTTGATTTATCAGATACATGAACCGTAAGATTTTTCAAGCGTGGTTTATGAATAGCCCCCAAGATTGAGCTTATGTTTATCACTACAATCCATGACCATGAAGAACTTGTTTTCATTACCACATCTTGATTTTTTCTGACGGTAGTTTCACCTTGAGATCAAAACAAGTATCAAAAAACATTTGCATTAACAGCTGCTAGCATTTGGAAAATGCCGTTTTGTGTACCTAAACTTATTTTTACGTCATGTCATGTGAGCTGTCTTTTCTAGTTGTTATGATCTTGTAAACTGAGGAACAGGCGCATATTTCGATCTAACGAGCCGCTCTTTTTATGTACATCCAATTAGACTTCAATTGACATAATTTTTTCTGAGAGTGTATCGTTAAAATTGGAATCCCTGCCATATAGTTCATGTCAGTACTAAGAAGTGGCCCATTTATTATTGGAACAAACATTTTTGATTCTTACAGCGACCCTGGAGGTCGGAATTGTAAATTATGACATCTTATGTGTTTCCTATAACAATAACAACATCAGATGTTTTTTTTCGCGGTGCAGTTCGAACGTGTTTCAGAGAAATACAAAATGGAAGAAGAAAGAAAAAAAAATAATTGTGCGCAATCATTTGGAAAACCCTTCGTGGTTTGGGCCAAAACTTGCTAAAGTGTTGGGTTTTCCCAGAAATACCGTGTGGCGTGTTTTGAAAAAGTACAGATAATATTTGTCGACGGATCGCAAGCCTCAAAGCCAGCGTTGGGTGGGTACTGTCAACCGTCAACTGCGGAACAAAGTCATCAAGAACATTAAGGCAAACCCCAACATCTCAGACCACGATTTGGCCAAAAAGTTTCGCGCCGCACGCAGTACCGTGCAACGGATTCGTCTTCGGGAAGGCTTCAAGTCATACCGTGCCTGTAGACAACCAAAAAGGGATCAAAAGCTGATCAATGTGGCCAGAATCCGTGCCAGAAAACTGAATGATCAGGTGTTGACAAAATTCAATGGCTGTCTCCTCATGGAACCTGAAAGGCCGATTTAAAACCGCTACCGTGACAAAAATTTTACTTGGCTACGGCTCGGAGAGATGTTCCTGCCAAATTCAAGTTTTTGTTTGCAGATAAATTTGCACGTAAATACATAATTTGGCAAGGCATCTGTAGCTGCGGTAGGAAGACCAAGGTTTTCATCACAGATAAGATAATTAATTCAGAGCTTTACAGAACGGAATGTCTCCGAAACCGAATATTGCCATTCATCTGATACCACAATGAACCTGTCATGTTTTTGCCAGATCTTGCAAGCTGTCATTACAGTAAAACAGTGCTACAGTAGTATGAAACCAACGGGATTCACTTTATACTGAAAGAACTCAACCCACCAAACTGTCCCCAGCTCAGACCGATAGAGAGATTTTGGGCTATTATGAAGAGGAAGCTGAAGGTGAATGGCAGTGTCGTCAAAAGCATCAAAGAATTGAGAACCAAGTGGAATAAGATATCCAAAACGATGGATGAGAATAATCTGCGCCGGTTGATGAAACGTTTTTCGGAAAAAAATGAGCAAATTTCGAGATGTTTTTTTTTGCATTTTCTCTCTAGAGTTCACATAAATTCGAACATTTTATCTAAAACAGAATACCATTTTGTTAATGTATATCCGAAATATGCTCAAAAGTGTATGTTCCAATTCTAACTGGACCACACCTTAGGTGGGGTGAAAAGTAAACTCATTAAGAATGAAATTAAAAAAAAATGAAATGTATTTTATTTTATTCAATGTAGTCCCTTTTTAGTTCGATACACATATTCCAACGATTTTTCAACTTCTTGATCCCGTCCGAAAAGCTATTTTCCGGTAGGTCTGCCAAACACTCCTCCGCGGCGTTGATGATTTCCTCGCGTGAGCTGATTTTTTTATTGATGAGCCATCCTTTGAGGTTTGGGAACAGATAATAGTCCGAAGGAGCCAAATCAGGTGAATACGGCGGATGCAGAAGCAATTGGAGCCGTAAGTCCTTGATTTTAGCCTTGGTTGTGATGCTCTTGTGCGCCGGCGTATTGTTTTGCAAAAACAAAATTGGTTTTATCTTCATGTGAGGCCGTTTTACAGCGATTTCGGCATTCAATCGCTCCAATAAAGCACAGTTATACTCGCTGTTGATGGTTTCATTCTTCTCGAGGCAGTCCACGAAGAGTATGCCAAGACACTCCCAGAAAACTGACGCCAAAAACTTTCCGACTCATTGAGCCTCCCTAGGCCGCTTCGGAGCACTCGTGCCGACTTCAGTCGGTTCGTTTTCGAGAACCATTTTAACAGGGCTGTCGTCCGACATTCTTACGACATGCCCAGCCTACCGAACTCAACCGATTTTATCTGCTAGCTTACGCACCTTCACTCTCCGGTCAGCCAACATCATTTCATGAACTTTTTTGTCATTGTCCTCTGTAACCGCATCGGAGGGCCTACGACTGCGGATTTGATCGGTACTGGAGTTGTGGTCACCACGAAACTAACGAAACCAATATTTAACGGTATAATCTGACGGAGCATTTGCCCTATAATACTTTTGTCTCAGCTGTCAAAACAAAACTAAGGGCAGTATCGCACTGAAATTTGGCGTGTATGTCTAAATATAAAAGGACTACAAAGCACTATCACCTGTTTTGCCTCCCCCCCCCCTCCTCCCCTTCTCTCTCTTCTCCTTCTCAAAAAGTCCCTTTACCATTTGCGAAGATCCTCCTCAATATCTACCCAATATCTTTCGATGGCTTGACACTGTGAGCGCAAATTGTACAACATTACTGTTCATAAATGCCAACGTATCCTTAGCGTAGTGACTTGTTGCGACATCTGGCCAACATAATGTGCTTTTGTTGTGCCTTCGAATGGAAGGATTGTTCCGCTCGTTACGAAAAAGTACTCCGACCTCCATCCGGCATTGACAGATTGCCGGCCAAACAAGATACTTGCTTCCATACTTTTTAGACTAATGGTAGTCTTAGAGTTTCTCCTCCTAGTTTTGTGAGGTATTGCATTACAGAAAGAGTTAACGTATGTCTCATAGTCAAGAATTAGATGGAAATGGCTTTTTTCAAGAAAATTATAAAGCTTGCGAGCGTGCGTCTTCATTACGTCATTCTGCTTTTCTGATATTTTGGTGCATTCTGCTTCTTGTACGTTTTATTTTCCCTTCGTTTCTTGTCTTTCAACCATTGAAAGATTTCTTGTCGGTTCAACCATTGCCTCATTGGTTCCGCACTTTTTTTTGCAACATCTCTCACTGACAAATGTTGATTTCGGAGAATTGTGGTAGAAATCTTTTTTGTCCAAACTAGGAACCCGAGGTCCTAGAGGAACAAACTTTCGGTCCTGCCTTATTGTTGACAAGCGTTCAGAATACCGAATCAAAACGTAGTCCACGGTATTTCTCGGTATATTTAATTCCTTTGCAATGAAATTATGTGGGCGCTACAGGTCTTGAAGCAATTCCTCCATTTGGTGAAAATGATTTTGCGGCGCTACTCAAGTAGCTTTTTGACAACATTGCTTCGTAACTATAAAAAACGAGGGGTGCATGGATTCAACGATTATATAGCTATTGTGCTTTAATTTTTTCATGTTTACTCCGTCGCAGTCCTTAATTAAGTCAAACATAAAATATAAACTTCAATTTTGTATTCTTGAATTGAGAAATCGTCATACAATGTAAATTTGTATGGTTCAGAGGTCAAGCGTTCGAATCACGGTATAGCTGAATGAATGGTTGGCTAGGAGATTCGGTTCCCTGGTATACCATTGTAAGTGTTGGAATGATAAAGAAAACCCTCGATTGAGAACAGTGCATGGATGACGCTTGATAACATTTGGATATTTATTGAACATTTCTTTTGTATTGTAAATAACGTCGTATTTTCGACGTTGATGAGAAAATTCGTGGCTTAAATTATTAATTGCTACTACAAAAATCAATAATTCTCACCGAGGGATGAAGCTAAATATAAATTTACCGGAATATTTCGTGACACTTTTGAGTTTGGTTGGATTTTTCAATTATTTACTTCCGTGTTGCAGAAGGAAGTTTCGCACCTTTTTTTTTTTGTTTATTGAGGCCCTTAAAAGTTTATAATGTGCGTCAGGAAAAAAAATGCGAAAAAGTTTAACCTTTTATTATTTTTTTCCTCTGTTCGGGACATGAAACACTGAGACTAGTAATTTTATCTATTTTAGTATACCCCGTGTCCTTTGCTTAGTGCATGTCGAGTTACTTCATCACTTGATAAATGATGAGGTATTCGGTGTTGTTATAGTTGTCATTATTTGTTTTGTTGGCAATGAATCGAGTTTTATTGAAAGTTTCCGCCACTTAAACTATTTGAAGAGTGAGAGTACTCTTCAAAGGCGCCCCCCTTTATCAGTCAAAACCGGGTTCATTGCAAAGAAAACAAACAATGAAACCGATACTGACCATTCATAAGAACCCTAATCATAACCAATGCAAACTATAGATCATCTATTAGAAAATGAGAATTCACATAAATAAATTCTAACCATGTTTTCCTTATTGTAAGCTCATCCTCGGTGGCTCAATCCTAAAATATCCAATCCAATTCTTTGACCTAAAAAAACAAATATGTTCCCTAGATTGAATCAATTCGGACTAGGGTTCGGTGCTAGATCTGATACCCTGTAGCGCATCTCGAAAAAGTGATCTACCTGCGTTACGGATCAAGTTTGAACTTTAATATAAGGTCAAGTTGTGTAGCTTACGACTTGTTTCTTATGAAAGTGTTTTTGTTTACGTGAAGGTTCTGCTTCAGATTATTGGAATTGTTTTATTGCAAATTTGTGAAAATGTTCGCTAAACAATGGATTAAGAGTATGCTACTTGCCTAGAAGACGCCAAGGGTTTTCCAGTTTATCCAGTTACAGTTACAGTTTATCGGCCAAATGGCATCCTACCAACTTGATAATTTAATCCTAGCACGTTACTTAATTTCTGACAGTATTTTCGATCGAAACCAGCTTTTCGTATACAAATAGTTAATATTTTTTATTAATATACAACGAGGTGGACACCAAGGCAGGGTTATTGTTTGCATCAAGAATCTCAGCAAACACCCTAGACTTTGATGACTTAAACAAATCTGGAAGCTTTATTTCATCGAACAATTTACATCAAAATTCGACAAAGTATGTGAAAAAAAAATGGAACAATATAAAAAACTAATCTTTCGAAAGTAAATTTTTGGATTTTTGTCCAGTAGAATAGGACCACTGTGCCATGGAGATAATATTGGCTACTGCGTGATGCATGAAAGAAGTATGTAGTTCAGAGCATATTGAATTGATTTGATTAGTTGTCAAGTATGAAATTTATGACGTCGTTCAAGCTTCGTTGAGAAGTGCTGTCTTGACTAACAATTGGATTTCGGATTCTGCAATCAACGTGACTCAATTTAATTTGCAGATTTTTTAATCAAACTCGGTTTCAGTATATAACGTGGGCTTCAAATGGTGAGTTGACAACCTGGAAGGATGGACGACCGACCTCCGGTCCGCATAAGTTCCTACCTCATGCCTTCACAAGTGATATGATTACAAAAGACTTGCAGCTGAAACATGGTGTTTCTGGTTGGCGTAACCCGGCCAATGTTGTCAATTTGACATTAAGAAAGTGAGGAAGTGCAATTGAAGGTTCTGTACTTGGAAATCACATTGCTTATTTTCTATGCTCATTTAATCATTACTGCGTATCCATTTATTTAATTATTTTCCATTCCATTCATCTCAAAAGAAGAGTATGGACCAACAAGGCAAGCATGAAAGGCTTAATTTGTTTTTTGAGCATTTCAGGATAACGTTTACCTTGGAATGGCATTGTTGAACTTTGACTAATATTTTCTAAATGATCTAAATTCTAAATTCTAAATTATATTTCCATAGCAGACTGGCATACGATTATAAAAAGCAATTTTTTGTTTTAGCGGTGTTATCATTAGAAAATTCATTTATTTTAGCAATCATCAAACCGGGTTCTTCAATAACTCAAATGGCTATTTTTGAAATGCTAAAATGATTTTTTTTTCAATGATAATTGGAATGATCTTCTATTCGGTTTTTGAGCCTTTCCAGGACCTTTGGGATATTAATATATAGGGTGACGGGATGAAAAGTTAGCCTTACTCCTTCATTCGGCATATGTACCAAATATGCTCTTAATCCAACGATAATTGACAAAATCATATTGCTATCAGGATGACCGATTCAGTTGTTCGCTTCACTTCTTCTATTTCCATAACTTTTTAGACACCTCGACTTCACTGATCTGAATTTGGCAAAATTGAATCAATAAACCATGTCATGCAGCCTAGATATACAGAAAACAGCTACACGTTAACTATCCCATTTGATAAAATAACAATGATTTTACGATAAAACGATGGAAATTTATGGTGTTTATTTTCCAAATAGTTCATCTTAACACAAACCAGACGAACAAAATATGTGTATAGCGAGTTATAATGTTTTAATTATCAAATGGCCGATAAATCATAGATGAAAATCCTAAAAATGTTACAAAGCAGTTTCGTTTTAGGTTTTTTTTTGAAATTTTGTGTTGGGCTAAGCGAATAAACCGAACAATGCCTGAAATCAGAAAATCTCTTGAAAAAAATGCACGAAGACTGCATTTAAAAATACATCTATCGAATGGGATGAAGCTATGAGTAAAATATGAGTAAAATGGGACGAAGTTGCCATTTGTGAATAGATAATTTGGTGCTTATTGGCATTACATCTATATTCCTTTAAAATTTCGGACTTTTTAAAATGAGTTGTGTAATTTTTCGTAAAACACATTACCGAACGTCTTATTAAACTTATCTTAGAAAGTATAGAACTAGTTGAATATCGCATAAAACTCAAATATTTTATGAGGTATAGTAAAAATGTAATCGGTCGTTACAAATAAGGCTGATTCACGGGACGCATATCCTACGTATATTTTAACAAAACAAAACAGTGGATGTCAGTGGATGGCATAAATGTATTATATTCTTGCACATATAAATTCATATTATCGGAACATCAAGGGACTATCATAGCCAGTGTTGTAAATAGTCATTTCGACCCAATGCGACTGACTGACTGACTGACTGACTGACTGACTGACTGACTGACTGACTGACTGACTGACTGACTGACTGACTGACTGACTGACTGACTGACTGACTGACTGACTGACTGACTGACTGACTGACTCTTTTATCTGTAAAATTGGACGTGTTACAGCAATTCAGACTTCAAATTTAGATTCAACGAAGCAAAATCTATAAAATTCAATTAGTAATGCTGATGAGAGCAAACCTATTTCTATTTTTCCGACTAAATGTGTAATTTGATTTCAACATTGCTTTAATCATTCCAGATGGACAACATTCTAATACAGCCAATGGTTGAAGGAGCAGAATTGCTGTATGGCCTTAATTTTAACATAATTTTACTTCAACATCTGTTGCACATAAAATATACTTGTTTGGGAGTATCAGGGTATCATTCAAGTTAAAATTGGATAATAGAGTGGTGTGACAACCGGAGTCTAGGAGGAAATGAACAGTATCATTTTTTTTTATCCTACCAATTTGATTGTGCTGCTGTGTATTCTACTCCAACAATTTCTGTGTAAGAGACACGTTCTTCTCAACCAACCATCCTATAGAAAGCTAAATAATTATTGTGAATTGGGTCATTCGATTTGTTGGATTGTATCGTTGGAAGGAGATTCTTATGTTCCCGCGAGTATCGCAAAACTGAATCTGCTTAAGGGTCCCCCATCCGTTTTTGGCCCTTCATACAGCGTATAAGGGAACTCAGACCGATAAGGCATTCTTTATCATTGATCCGAATAACTTCAACTGAAACTACTTTTCAATCACTCTGCTTAAAAATATGAAAGTTTCATACAATTTATCATCCTGACCGTATTTTTTTTGTCAAAACTGTTTCATATGTCTTTTGTTGAAACCCTTAAAATAAAATAAATTAAAATTATGTCACCTATCAATCAGAAATGAATATTCTACGGAAACTTACAGTTTTATCACGTGAGTGTTTGCAACAGATTCCACAATGGCACTAATGAATCTGTATTATAATGAACCTCTATTTTTTTTCCTTTTGTTTAAAATTGATCGCAAAAAAAAACAACCGTTCAACAATCCCGCGCAATGACGGGAACAGGAACATAATCGCATTGTTGGTGTTAAAATTTAATTGAATTATGACCGCATCTGTTGTCGGGCAGGAGGAAACAGAACAATGAAAGTGCAACATCCAATCGCTGGACGTGCTCGTGGGCTGAAAAGTGGGAAATAAAATAAATAAATGTGAAATATAAACGGTCATATAAATGCCATCTGCGGTTCCACTGTTCAAGGAAAAACTGGAATAACACTAAAATTAAAATTAAATCGTTTTCCGCGCAATATATAAGTTAGCGACAGCACCTGAGCTGTAGGACGCTTCTGACGCAGCTCAGTGGTTGCAAATAATTTAATTCTCATTGGCTTACCAACAACGCCGATGACGGTGAGGTAACTTTCGGTCTGGAAGATGATTAAACATTGTGGCTTTTTCAACAAGTCACAATGTGATTGTTGAGCTCTGCAAGCCCTGTCACAGCTGGTTTCCGGGGCTTGCAAGCAAATAATAATTGGAATGAACTGTCAACGGATGCTTGATTATGAATTTATTGATGGTGCTAAATGTTTAATGATTTTGACTGGAGGTACTGTATTGCCACTTGTGGGAAAACTGATTAATCCTGTTCTTATTTGAAGGTGAGATTAGTGAACTGGATGCATTTCTCATAAAATTATTCGAATGTAATATACTGTATATTGGCGAACCAATCCTTTTTCGAGGACTGAATATGGAAATATGATATCGAATATTAAAAAAAAAACATTACTTGAGGAAAAAGTGCATGTCACGCCTTTTGTCCAGAAAAATCCTATCTCTACCTCTTCGCAGTACCAATTCGGGAACGAGTAACCATAGGGAAGATCAGGTAACCAAGCGGATTCTGCAACGACCTTGGTCATATGCTGAGAGGGAAGTCAAAAATATGTATTGCAAATAATGCAGAAGATAATACGGAACGTAACAATCGGCATAAAACCTAGGCGTCGTAATAAGGAGAATGATTCAAAACTCGGTACATGAAAGTGCCGCCTATTCTAGAAAGTCGCAAGCATGCCGCGATCCTTCACCACCAATATCCGTTCACCCGAAAGATTGTACTCGAAAAAATTGCAACACTTTCTTTTGTGTATAACTTTTTATTGCATAAGTAAAAATTTATGATTAAGACTAGTTTAGAGTGTAATGTTTACTTGTGCAAAATTTCGTCACAATCTGTCAAGTGGTTATTGAGATGGCTTCCAAGCAAGAAGTGTTTCGACAAAAAATTATGGTCGAGGTCGTGGAAAATCCAGCCCAGTCCCACAGCTGGATCGCAAAACTGTTGGGAATCGACAATTTGACCGTATCCCGTGAGGTAAAATCGTTCAACGGGACCCAGGCGACTCAGCGGCGATCTGGTAGCGGAAGAAAAGCGAAGACGGCCGACCCCGTGAACGCAAGGAAGGTGAGGGATTACCTCAAGCGCTATCCGAAAAATTCGATTCGGGACGTGGCCAAGAAGGTCTATTCTTCCGTTTGGTTTGTCCATCAGACAATGAACTAACTAACTAACTAACAACTAACCAAACCAATGAACAGAATACGGTGTCTAAATCCCGCGTCAGGAAGCTGTACCGCGAGTGGTTGATGCAACCCAAATGCATCGTACTAGACGACGCGACATACATTAAAGCGGACGTCAAGCAGATCCCTGGCCTGGAGTTTTTCCCACCTGGTTGTTCCGGAGAAGTTCTGGAAAATAAAGGTCGACAAATTTGCCAAGAAGTACTTGGTGTGGCAGGAGATCTGCTGGTACGGCAAATTCAGCACGCCGTACATAACGGCCGCAAATTATTTCAAATTAAACGTTCTTCGATGCGATTTTTCCCATCTCTGAAGTCAGCTACACGAACATTTGATGGCGAATATTCCATCCATTCGAGTCAGAGTCGGAGCAGTTTTTATCAAGATTAGTGTTGAATTTTTTCTGTAATATATTTTCGATGCAGCACAGCTGTAAAATATTTTGTAACTAGCGATCTTTTTGTGCCTGATAACCAACGCCATTCATTTGGAAGTTGTTGCAGATGTTTCAAGCATTTCTGGCTGCATTCAAGCGCTTTGTGGCTATCAGAGGCATAT
Organism: Aedes koreicus; assembly: GCA_024533555.2. Classification (NCBI taxonomy): domain Eukaryota; kingdom Metazoa; phylum Arthropoda; class Insecta; order Diptera; family Culicidae; genus Aedes; species Aedes koreicus. The sequence continues at coordinate 150,780 of JAHHFK020000921.1, read as the reverse complement.
TCAAAAAAGCCACCATTTTGGTAGGGAAATTAGTGAATTGGAAGAGCTACGGCTACAGTTCCTCTAAATAATTAATCTGGATGCAGTGATAGCTATGATAATATGGCAATTAATATCATTCACATAAATAGTAAGTGAATCTAGAAATGAGGAAAATTGTTGAAACAAAACGGTCAACAGCATGATTGACGACTCGTCAATAAATAAATAAATAAAGAAATGAATAATTAACAAATCAACAGTTCAAACACACCGTAGTTTGCACAGCAAACGAATTAATTTCGATATCATACCGCGTGTCCATTCAATTTTGAAGGACTGTAAAAAGTGAATCAAAGGGAACCTCCAGAAGGTAGTTGAAACCAGGCAGTTGAGATATGATGAGCTGTACAACAATGCCCAACAAGCTGCCACTATTTTGAATTCACGCCCAATGACGTCTCACAGCACCGACCCCAAGAGACACCTGGAAACCGGTTGTCTGTATGATAACGAACCCAAGGCTTTGTGCAACAACTACGGCTGAAATTGAAAACCACTACCAGTGTGCCATGACAAGATAGGCCCCGTGGTTGTCATCAAGGATGACAATTTGCCTCCTCGAAGGTTGGGTCGAATAGTAATAGTTTTTACCGGGTCAGATGGAAACATTTCAGAACTTGAAGTCCGCATCCAGAACGGTTCTTTCAACCGGATCATTTCAAAAATCTGAGTTCCTGCAATCAAGGACTCTCAGTTGAAGTACACTCTCAGTTGAAGAAAAAGAGTTCTATCACCGATGGTACTCCACCTTCGAGGCCTCTGCTTTTCAGTTAAGTAGTTGTATCATATTTTACTCAAAAAAGGGTAAGGGATGTTTATATTCCATAGCATCTCAATCGTAAGGCGTCTGCCTCCTGGTTGATGTCAAACAATTTTTTGGTTCAAGCTGTTTTATTCCGTCAATCATAACCGTGTATTGTCCAGTATGTCTTCATGGTACATAGTCTTTTTTGGCTATCGTTAGATCTTGAAGTAATCATTTTATTATTTATTTATATAGCCATACATCGTATTTACGATATGACTTCATCTACAACATTTCGCCAATATACTCGGTCTATGGCTGCCTCTCTCCAACCTCGTTGACGACCCACACTCACCAGATCCTGTTGCACCTGGTCCGCCCATCGTGCTCGCTGTACCCCACGCCTTCTTGTACCGGCCAGATTCGAGGCAAACACCATTTTTGCAGGGTTTTTGTCCGGCATTCTCGCAACATGCCCTGCCCACCGTATCCTTCCAGCCTTCGCGACCTTCTGAATGCTGGGTTCACCGTAGAGTTCAGCGAGCTTGTGGTTCCATCTTCGCCGCCACACTCCATCCTCCTGTACGCCGCCAAAGATGGTCCTAAGCACCCGGCGTTCGAAAACACCAAGTGCTTGCAGGTTCTCCTCGAGCATCGTCCTCGTCTCGTGCCCGTAGAGAACAACCGGTCTTATCAGCGTTTTGTACATGGTACATTTAGCGCGGGGGTGAATCTTTCTTGACCGCAATTTCTTCTGGAGCCCGTAGTAGTCACGACTTCCACTGATGATGCGTCTTCGGATTTCACGGCTGTTGTCGTTGTCAGCCGTAAGCAAGGATCCAAGGTAGATGAATTCTTCCACCACCTCGAATGTATCCCCGTCTATCTCAACAGTGCTGCCTAGGCAGTCCCTGTCGCGCTCGGTACCTCCCGCTAGCATGTACTTTGTTTTCGACACATTCACCTCCAGTCCGACTTTCGCAGCTTTGCGTTTTAGGCGAGTGTACATTTCTGCCACCGTTTCAAATCTTCTGCCGACAATGTTCATGTCATCCGCAAAACAAACGAACTGCCGGATCGAGTGAAAATCGTACCCCGGCTGTTGAGCCCGGCTCTTCGCATGACACCTTCTAGCGCAATGTTGAACAACAGGCACGAAAAGCCATCACCTTGACGTAGTCCCTGGCGTGATTCAAACGAGCTGGAATGTTCACCCGAAATTTTCACGCAGTTTCGCACACCGTCCATCGTAGCTTTAATCAGTCTAGTGAGCTTCCCGGGAAAGCCGTTCTCGTCCATAATCTTCCATAGCTTTGAAGTAATCATTATGTACGTCAATTCCTATAAGAGTACGTTACAAATAAACTTCATTTAGTTAATATGTCGCGAGAATTTTTTAACGACCAAATTTTGCCTGAATCCGAATAAGTGTCTTCCCAACAATTTCGGTAAGAACAACCAAGTTAAAGTATGTATTCGCTCCAACAACGTTGTACAACACACGTCGAAGCTATTATGAGAAAGCAGAATTGCCTAGGAATACGTGTAGCAGCTCTTCTATCCGAAGAGCAGCTTGGTGCGGTTAATCTGGACTGATATTCGAACCGTCATAGGTAGAATTGCTCTTGCAGCATTAGGGACAAGATACAGTCCTGAAACACACGTAGAGATTTTCAATATCTACCCACCAGGATATCGAGTAGTAAACAGGTTGGTTGACAATGCTGCTGATTAATTTTCATGTGTGCTATTGAAATAACATGGTGAACCACTACCTAAGCAATTCCCTAAGAAAGTAAAGTATAGTAATTTAGGAGCAGGAATAACTCACTGAGGAATGGATGGAAGGTATCGTGAATCCCATTAACAAAAAGCGTGACAAGCTGGGTTATTATAACTATCGCACATTAACTCTGCTGAACGCCACCTACAAGTTGCTGTCTCAAATTCAATGCCCCTCGTCATGAATGTTCGTGAGGGATACGAAGCGGTACTCATGGGTTCCGGCACTGCCACGGGCCAGATTTTTGCAATTGCGTACATTTCGCGGAAGAAATGCCATGAATATAACGTGCCCACACATAACCTATTCACCGATTTCAAATCAGCTTGATTTGAGACAATCAGCTTGATTTGAGACAATCAGCTTGACGATTGAGACAAGTTATGGTAGATGAAGCACGAACAAGAATTTCCAAATAAACTGACGCGATATGCCAAAGCTTTCGTGTCTGCTGTTGAAAATTTCATTGTAAGGTGTGGTTTATAGAGCAAAATTAGCCACAATTGGTACAATATTCCGGAAGTCTGTCCAACTGTTTAGCTTCGCCGTTGACATCATAACACTTAATTTCAAGATGATGGTTTAAACGTATATCAGATCAAATGCTGAAGTGAGCAATACTGGGTATGTCATTAATGCGTCGCAAACAAAATACACAAAAGGAAGGGGTTCACAGGAAGATAATGTTCACCTCCCATCCCGGGTTTGGATCGACGGAGATGATCGAAAAATTCGTGTATCTCACCTCATTGGTGACCACCGAGAAGAACACCTTAAGAGAGAAATAAAGAGGCGTTATAGCTGGAAATCATGCCTACTTTGGACTCCAAAAGATTTTTCGATCAAACAGAGTTCACCACAGTACAAAAATAACCATCTACAAGATGTTGATTCAATGAAATGAATGAAAATGAGACAATACTAGCGGAAGACCAACAAACCTCTTGGTGTCTTTGAATGGAAGGTCCTGTAATTAATCTTCGGAGAAATGCTGGACGTCTTGTCATTAAAACATCTTAAACGAAATACATGACGGAACAAGTTTTTCGTAGTAGTGGTTGTAGTTCAGTAGTCCAGATCTATGTTGATGAAAACGAGGTGGTCGACGAACTCATGTTGGTGATCGTCGACAATGACACCAGCAGAGAGATACAACCACTCATTATGGCTGGATACACTTAAAACTCGACCATCTACAAGACATTGACTCGATGGGTAGTGCTCTACGGCTGCGGAACATGGACTGTGCTCGTGGAAAACCAACGCGCACTTGATGCGGTGCTGCGTACGAACTACGATGAGTGCAAGTGGAAGCCGGAACGTGGACAAGGTGAATGAATCTCGAATCGCATGAGTTGGTGGAAGAGTTTAGTTCAGTTTAGTTTCTAAGTTTAAAGAGATAAATCACAAAAAACTGCATTAGAGTATACTTTAAAACTGGAATTGTGAATTGAGACATGCATTTCAGAAACTTGGCAGAAGATGCTTTGGATCGTGGTATATCAACTTTCCTTATCGTTTTTCGCCAAGCAGGGGATCAATCTTGAACTAATCTCTCCATTGTCCGATAAGCATTGTCCACACAACATACTTTGTGCTGAATTTATCACTTTTCTATGTTAAAAATTGAGAAAATATAACGTGGAGAAACATCCATTTCATAGATTTTGGTCCATAGTCACATTTAGCGACAATGACATGCATCCTCCTACGTCGATAATTTTTTTAAATTTCAGGAACTTTCTCGAAAACCAACGTATCCTCCAGGGAAAGAGATAACGCAAAACATTTAGCTGGTTACAAGTGGACGTGTTTTCCTTCGTTGTCGCTTTTTATCGTAAATTTATGAAGTGAGATTTTTGTTTAAGAATTTGGCGCGAGTGAAAGTGCGAAAGCTTCTAATGGACTCGGCAATGGAAATGGATCCCGACAAAACAGATGATCCTAAAGCTTAAATTAGAGAAGAAATGCTGATATTTGCGATTTCGAAGGCTATTTATCTACCGCAAAAACAGAACCGTGACAGCTGATTTCGAGTTGGAAAATGGACAATTCGAGGCAAAGAAGAAAGGGCCGTCGTCGTTGAATAATGATGGCGCAAATGTGGTAGAAAAGTTTCCGTTCTAAAAGGTGATATGTGCCAATTTTTTTTGGTCCAATTTGCAGTTTATCAAGAATAGAGAGGTATACTACATATGTGTGGGTTATTTGTTTCTTTTTCTTCTTTCTTCTTGTAATTGCACTGCCCTTTGGGGTGTGAGGTCGCTTCAATGTGCTACAGCGCACTCTTAATTATATCGGAAAAATTAGTTAACGGTGATTAGGTCATGCCAGACTGTTCGGGGTGCGGTGCAACTGACGTTCGATGTTCTGTTGCTTATTGGCGGAAAGTGCTAGTTACTTACTTTTAGCGTATCGTTAACCAAAACGAACCCTGCTGCTAACCTTTTCCCAACTATGCAACATCCCAATGATTTCTCGTGGAAGTGCAGAGGATTTCTCGGCTTCCATCAAAGCGAGTATGACATCAAATAGTTCCTTCCCATTCCCTACTTGACCAGCATTTGGACACGGCTGGCGCCGGCATTGCTTCATAATGGGCCACCAGCTTTGACACATTGAGGATGTTTGTTATTCCCAGACATTATCTGTTGGATTTTTGTTTAAATAGAGCTGATCAAGCAATAACGGAATAGCATCCGTGGGCGGTCAATCATGCTCATGCTCATGCAAATGCTCAACGTTGAGGATTCTTAAATGTCCGGGGAGATCTCCGTCTTGAAATATTTTCACACGCCTTAGTTGAGAGCAGCTTTTACCGCTTCAAGTTGCACGAATTGGTGCAAGGGTAGAAGATGTAAAAGAGCATCCAAGGCTTTGGAGGGTGCGCTGGCCATTGTTCCAGTTATTGATGAGCATGTCAGACGTTTGAGTTTACCAAGCTTTTTTTGGGTTGGTATTTGTGTAGTTGTAGGCCACCACACTAATGAAGCATATGTTATTCTGGATCTCACTATTGCCGAAAATATCCAGTAGATCATTTTCGGTTTCAGTCTTCATTTTTTACCGAATTTATTGCTACAAGCCCAAAGAGTATTGTGTGCTTTTGTGATTGCGTACTTTAGATGTTCGTTCCAATTTAGCTTTTGATTAAGCACAGCTCCTAAATATTCAATTTGCTAAGATAGCGTCCAAATGTACTCCTCCTAGATAAAGAGCTGCAAGAATATATTTTCTTTTTCTTTTAAATGGTATTATCACTTTTTTTGAAAAGATAAACGGTGAGTCCTTCAAGATTAAACCAATCAAATGTGTAGTTTAGGGCTGCATTGTATTGGAAATATTACATTGGGATTGCATTGTATTGGAAATAGTGCCCCTTACTAAAATGTAGATGTCATCAGCAAATCCTATGATTTCATAGCCTTTGTCAACCAAATTGTTTAGAAGTTCATCGACTACTATGCAGAAAAAAAAAACCGGAATTCTCATTTTGTAAATATCAGAGTGTGTAACATTTCATTTGTTTACACACGAAGCAGTAGCTTGCATGAAAGAGTTGTAATAAAAACGAGCTTTTTAAACAACACTATTGGCAATGTTTGGAACGCCCCAGAACTTTTACTTATACTTATACAGGGTTTATAATGTTAATTAATAAGTTTTATGACTCTCCATTTATCTGCATTATATTGAACACAAATTTACATTGATCAAATTAAATTAATTTCAAGCTGTGTAGAGACCACAAGATATGAGATAAAACTCTCCAATGAGGGAACCACTTGTTGGTTTGTTCGTTAATGTAGATCATCCTTCCTTTTTTCTTTTAGTTCCATGATTATCGAGATTTTCAGCCCGCTGGTTCAGCTCCCGTCGTAGTCACTCAAATGCCTTTTTTTGGGTATTTTTGTAACCTTTCCGGGGGTGAGATTCGAACTCGTGACCTTGGCGTGAGAGATATGGATGTTTTCCACTTCGCCGGGGTCGTCCCCATCCTCCTAACTTTGCTGTAATTATGCGGTTGGTAAGCATAGCATGTATCCAATTGGAGATGCACGTGTCAAAACCATATTTTTCCATAAGGACTGTATCGTTCATTATGAGCACACCTAAAATTGCTGTATTTAAATAAGTTTTATTTATTTTGCAACTCAAACTCATTTCCATTGTTTATTGACCATCAAAAAACCCCATTACATCAGTATTCATTTAATTTATCGTAGATCTGGCCAGCTCTCACACCTTCTTCTTGATATTTCTCATGAGGTTTTGCACAACCGTTCCAAAGATGGTTTTGCTTACGTTTACACGTCTTTTTTTTTTAATTTGATGATGTCATCTGCTTCTCTAGTCTTCTTCCGCAGCTTTCCTTTTATTAAACCCCAAAATTTCTCAATGGGCCTTATTTGCGGACAATTTGGAGGATTCAGTAGTTGAAGTTCAGAAGTGCAATTTTAAATTAAATGTTATGCTGAAATGCTAAAAAACAATTTGAGCCTTTAAGGTTTGCAATGTTGCTCTGGCTTCAAATGGTGAGTTGACAACTTCGAAGGAGGGTGCGACCGACCTCTCGTCCTCACAAGTTCCTACCTCACGCCTCCATGAGTCATATGATCACAAAAGACTGCCAGCTGAAACATGGAGACGCTGGTTGGCGTAGCCTGGGCAATGTTGTCAATCTGACAATAGCGAAGTGAGGGGGTGCGACTGAAGATCGTGTACCTTAAGTCATATTGTATATTTTCCATTCTCAATTTATTTATAATTTCAGCACGTTTTGGAATCATCCTTGCATTGCAAAACTATGTAAGAGCCAGGAGCAACATGCCAGGCATCAAAGGCGGAATTTGTATCTCAGCATTTCAGCATACCATTTTATTTAAAATTGCACTTCTGAACTTCAACTATTATATTCATAAAAGGCTGGCATGTGCTTATACGTAATGTAGGATTATATTTTAATGTTGTGTTTGTGGTATTATGGTAAGATAAGCCATTTCTTTCAGAAATTATCCCACCGGACTCTTCGTTCACTCTATCTTTGAAATGTTGCTAGAACAGTATAAAGAAAAATATTACAAATATTACTATGTTTTATAAAATAATATCTTTTATTGAAATTTTATCTTTTATAATTCGAATGATCTATTCTGTTTTCAGCTTTCCCAGGACTAGTAGGATATTGATACAAATCTAACTTTTATTTATTTTTCAGTAACAATCCATCAAGTTTGAAATTTGAATAAATTAGAATTTTTGTCTATAATGGTATCTTAATTTGTTGTGTACAAAATATATTATATATAAAAAAAAACATAACGGGGAAAGGGAGGGACCATCAGGGCACCCAAGTAAAACGATTTGGATAGGGAGCATGGGACTGCCTCCTCCCTATTGTTAACATTTCGTGGAACGAGGGCGGGCCCTTCGACCCCATCTATTGGGTTTATTCTGTCAATCGAGGGCTCGATTCTAGTGCTGTGAGTGTGAACTTGCTTTTTGGAAGGAGATTCTCTTCCCTATATTCGCGGGTTTCGCGTAAGTGTCTCTGCTTACGGGCCCGCCCAAACGTTTTTGGCCCTTCATACAGGAGCTTGATGATCACAAACAATAATAGAATCCTGATCAAATCGTTTTTCAGATTATTCCACTGCTATGGAAAGTTTCCTTGCTGCAATAGATGGTAGTATTACATCATCATCATCATAATAATAAACCCCAACAAAATAAATATAAATAAATCACCCCCCCCCCCTCATAAAATCATCAACTAATATTTCCTCCCCTCTTTCATCCCCCCCCCCCCTCCCACACTCCACATTTTTTTTTTTACCCCCCCCCCCCCCCAAGAAGTCTACGTGGTTTATGAATAGCCCCTTTACATCCTAGTTATAACCACGGACAGACGTTTAAGCAAGAACAAAAATTAATCGATAACTTTGTGTAAATTTTCAAATCGCTTTCAATCGCTAGCGTTAGCAATCGCTCGTTCACTAACGCCGCGTAGTTCACTAAGTGGAAGTAAGTGACCACTGATGTGGCGAAGCTGCGGCATCTGCTAGTATGTCAAAATATCATGTCGACGTTCCCCACACGCTACCCGATATTGACACGATGTATTGACGTACAATGAGATACCACATAGCGGCAAAACAACTGACAGATTTGCTAGCTGATAGTTGCTTATTGTTATTTGGCGATTCATTTTAAATTGACGGTTATGGAATTTTACACACGCTGATATTCAAGCTTGAATGGCTGTGTTCTAACTAACAAGTGCCAAGTTGAAAAACATGCATGCGCTAATGGTTGCACATGACAAAAGAAAGGAACGGTTCTGAAAAATAATATTATAATTAAATTACAATCTGAAAAAACTAACTAACGTTCAGATGTTTTAGCTGACAAATTATTCCGCATCAAAATAAGATTGTTTGTTCCGCTGGGTATAACACAAAAGTCATAGAGACATACGATAGTTGGAGTGCTTGGATTTCAGCTGTAAAAAAATATCTGATGCAGACTGACGGTGGTGAGGGATTCACGCTGCTGTCATCATCGTCTGGCTCATTATTCTACCCAGCTTCGAATCGCAGTCCGAAACTAATGCCTTTATTTACTATTAGAGAGCGTGCAAAGGAAGCTCACATGAAGAAGAACGAAAAGTTACGAAAGCGTGAAAAACAGACAATGACATTATGATTTCGACAATGGACTCGAACACTCAGCGAGACAACATTAGCAAGTGCAAAGGAATCCGAAATTAGTGCATTGTGTGAGGATCAAAAACAGAACAAGTTAAAACTAAATTTAGTTCACTGTGCTAATCTGAGTGCGAAAACCTTTCGAGATAATAGTGTGCCAAAGCATATAGCTTGTATTGGAACTTGTTATATTTTTATTATTCATCTTCATCAATTTTAAGCAATCAAAGTTCGGTTGGGCTCCCTGCAGAGATCTGTCCAATAAATACATATTGCATCACTTACGACCGCACAGAAAGCAAAACCCAACAGCTTCCACTTTTAACGATTCTTTTCTTGTTTAGCTTGAAATCTTCGCTAAGCGTGAATAATTGATGTCATTTCGACTTTTCCACTCGCAGCGCACTAGCACCCTAACGAACGTCGACGGCGAGGCAGCAGTGATTGATTCACTGTTGTGATTGTCTTGTGTCTCTCGTCAATGGCTACCGAGCTGTGTTGTGATGAGTCTTGTGGAAAACTCACGTCCCGCTGCCGGCACTCGTTCACGCCCACATCTCCCCAAAACCCGGCCACATAGAACCGACCCCAGGAGAGTTCTTTTCTGCTAACTTCTCCTTAGAGCGAAGTAGAATGCTGGAATAGCCCGAACCCGCATGCAATCCTCCTGCTTCCAATGTTCCACAGAATTTATTTATAATTTAAAACCAGGCAACCCGCACAAACCAAACGAACATCGACACAGATCACCGGTGGCTGCGGTAGTAGTTGTTTTCACCCACAGAGAAGTAATCTCGGTCCAAATCTGTATCGAATGTAGGAAATTTAAGAAGAGAAAAGAGTTTTTAAATAGCCCCATAAAATACATTATTCCTGGCATGTTTTCCTCAGTTTTTGGTTTGTTGCGCCGTTCGTTCGGCAGGAGGTGGGTGGCTTACTTCACAACATTTTCAGATCTCACCAGCCGGTTGAACATGGATCACGGGGTCAGAACGAAACCAGCCATACATATGTTTGCAGCGCAGCACTGTGGACGTAATTGAGGGAAACCGACGAGATGAGTAAGTGCGGTGTGCCAGAGTGAAGTTTTCTGGTGAAAAATTCACTTTTCACTAGCGAGAGAGAGATTTTAAACTCGCTTATAAATCAACTCACAAACTCTCACAGGTACCACTCGACTATGTTGTAGGAGATAAGAACAAGTCTTTGTGCATCCAGTTAATTTAAAGCTGATTATTTACTGATTTTTCATAGATGCGCGCATGCCACCGTTTGCAGTCATTATTTTCATTGAAATATCAATAAATCTCGAGTTATCCTTGACGAAAGCGACGCTAGTAAACAACGATTGAAACAACGATTTCTCACGGATCTCTAAACATTCAAGTGACCTGCAAGCAACATCCGGTAAAGAAATGTTTTATTTAAATATTACGTTCTTAAGCAATGTTCTACAATGTGTCTCACAATAGGTGTCACCTTTTTTTCAGTCTTGATTTATTTCAGCTGGTCAATTTTAACAGCGGAATTGATTATACCCGTTTTGAGTATATTCTTTGGACAGCTTATCGCTGAAGATTAATAAGCGATTCCGTTTGTTTATATTTATCATAGGGAAGCGGAACCTATCTTTAGCTCAATAAGCAGACCTCCAGTCGAAATCGGTGAATATACACTGAATACCGAACACTGAGTACACAAGTTATTCACAATTTATTCGTTCACTTACCGTTAATCGATTGACAATACACAATACATTCGATTCTGATAATTTTCTTCCAATTTAATACGGAAGAGTTGCCACTGCTATGTATCTATTTTAATAATATCACGAATAACATTAATCCCATCTGTGTGCATATGTTAATCGTACTGATTTTAATCAAAAAAAATATAAACAAGCTAACGCTCTCCACTACTACATCCAAAAATATAAACGTCAACAAAACTTTAAAAAGGGCCTATGCAGCTTTAAAAACATCACTGTTTCTATTGTCGCTCATATACTAAGTCGCACTTGCGATGCGGTAATGGTATTTTGACTGCCGAGTTTGCAACAAGCCTAGTTTGAGCTTTTTAGCCCACTATGATTGCGCGGTGTGATTTTATAAGTGCGACAACGCGAATACAAGTCCGATCTAACGTCGAATCGTGTCTGGGAGGAAGCTCTATATAGTATACATAAAATGTAACATATAGCTTTATCAATCTTCAAGAAAATTGCAATGCGCCGTATAAAATTAGAGCAACTGAGAAAACCCACCAGATTGTATTTAGTGGGCAACTTTGGAACTTTGGTATCAAATTAAAACCACCACAAAAGTTCAACTCAGTGGACGCAGTGGTTCTACGCCCCAACAAAAAAAAAATCAAATTAAAATAATGGCGTAACTGTTTTATCCAGGCTTTTAAGAGCTGTAATGGCCACCACAATCAATCTCACTATCAGGAAGCGATCAAAGGATTTGGCATTTGGCTTGTGACGACTAGTAAGTAGACGATCGAATGAAACAAGACAAGCGTCAAATCGTTCGCTGCCTACCAGAAACTGAGCATGATTGTGGCGGCCATAAGCGCTCGTAAAAACCTGGATAGATCTCTTCTCGCCGACTTCGTATTGACGCATTTGCTCAAAATTCCACGCGGTGTACCTCTGTTTACTCCATCCTTATGGGAGATTACATTGCAACGTTTCGTGAGACGCGGTTGTATTTGGGAACTTTACAACAGGCATGCGATGTATCATGTTTAAAGAATCCGTCAATATCTGTTGCGAAAACTGTGTCAGAAATCACATCTTTGTATTGTATTAACCTTTTTAGTCATAGCTAAAAAGAAACTAAATCGATTTTGTTGGTTGCATTGTTTTCCCAAGTTCTTCAAAGCTTTTTTCGTTATTTTGATTCTCGACTCGCTTTTACAGGCAGTGACAGCCAAATATCGGCTCGTTTTGACTTTCACATGTTTCGTATCTGTTTTGTCCTCCCAGGTGCCGATGTCTTCTCCGCTCTTATTCATATTGCATCAAAGAGTAAGTGTAATGAATATTAGTGATGTTTACTGCACGCACACTGGCGTCTTGCAGATACAGTGCAAACACCCTTTTGTTTTCCTTAAAATTCTAATACATACAAACATTGTACACATCAATTCGTATTGTTCAAAACATTGTATGTGAATTCACATATTACCCAACATTCATTGCGAGCGTGTACGCTTGACGTTTAGTTTTAAAAGAAAACATTGGAGAGGATCACTACCACATCTACACAACAAACATTAATACATTTGATCGTAATAACCTCAATAAATGCTTGCGTCAAGGTGTCAGCAATTTTTATCTACCTCTTTCACTTATAAAATGTAAGTTCGGAGTCCAGTGGTGAGCGAAATGCACAATATTGGTTGAGCATCTTTGGGAAACGTGGGATATTACTATTAGGGCTCATTGGTTCTCATATTCAAGGAGGACTGTGGCAGTTTCAATTCAAATCAATGATAAACAGTTCAAAACTACACACTACCAAAATGTCATGTATATTTCTGTCTCCTGACATCACGTCCTTTAGCACATAAGAATGAGTTGACAGAGATGAGAAAATAAATTCAATCAAACACATCTTTTGTCGAATTGCGTATTTATTTGTTTTAGATCGAAATCTTTCTCTACGTTCCCCGACTTTTTACCAACAGGAATTACGTCTCGTGTAAAATTCATAATTTCTAAGTGTGTAGACTGAAAATATTTATTAATTAAAATGCAGAGTGTGACATAAGTAAAAGCCCAATGTTTGCAATCAAAAGAACTTCGACTTGGCCCGTTTAAAAAAAAATTCTCGCATGAAGTAGATCATTTGACAGCACTTCACGTGTGTTGGGTAGCATGCATATAACCAAGACAAAATGAAAAGGTTTGTTTGTTATTCTTCTATGAGAATATTAAAAACAAGACTCACCATTACGTTGGGCATAGAATGCTCTATGAATGATTGAACACGCCCACTAGCGTTGATGTGTATGCTATACAGCATGTGAGCAGTGCCGCCAAATTCAACAGAGATGGAAAAGTATTATTAAATGTGGAATTTTATTTCTCGGTAAATATTGAAAAAAATGTACAATAAGAGGTTTGTTGTTATTTATTCAATCATTGGAAAATAAAATAGTTCAACTTTGGGCGATTTGTAGCACACCCACAAAAAAGGTGATATTGAAATACTGCCAAACCCATTTCATTCGAATAAGAGTCATAATAAAATAGTTGGCAACATCAAGCGATTACGTCGATTGAAAACACGGTTCAGAATAGGTGCAAGCGTATTTAAATTATTGTGAAAATTAATCCTATAGTTTTCTGGTATTTTATCACGTATTCGTAAATTCTCGTGTGGCTAGTGTAATAAGTGAAGTGTGATTTTTATGGTTTGTGCAATTGCGCAACGAAAATGTGTGAGGATATAGTGCAATTAAAGAGAAAACTTGGAGTCTGGCTCGAGTATATTCCCTAAGACGGTTAGATCAATACGACGAATTTGAAGTGCAAAGGTAAGAAATTGTGTTGAAAATCTGACTGCTCATTATTTTTACGAAATTTAAGTCTCCGAAACGTTTTTGTAGCTTTTAATTATATTCAAGACCTAATTTTTTTTCGGATGAAAAGCTCTTCATCCTTCAGGACAGTCATAATCAACAAAATGATCGTGTGTATGGCAAAAATCTTGCCAGTATTCCAAGAGAAGAACTAGCTGTAGATCGCTATCAGAATGTATCGAAAATCATGGTATGGGGTGCCGTTTCACGAAATGGAAAACTTCCTCTTCTTTTCATAGAACCTAACTTAAAAATCAACTCTGAATATTACATCGAGCAGGGTTTGTAGAACCATCTGCCTTCTCACGCTACAACGCTGTATGGGAAAACACCATATTATTTCCAGCAGGACTCAGCTCCAGCTCACAAGGCAAAGAAGACACAAGCGTGGTGTGCGGGAAATTTGCCCAATTTCATCACAAGCAAAGAATGGCCTGCATCTGCACCGGATCTCAACCAATTTGACTACTTTGTTTAAAGTTATATGCTTCAACATATAGGCCCTACAAAAGGGCTTACTTTAGATCGATTCAAGACACATTTGGTTGATATTTGGGGCCAAATTCCTCAGGAAATCGTGCGTGCCAGCTGCGATGGGTTTACAAAACGTTTGCGCAAAGTTATCAAGGAAAAGAACGAGATATTCGAATTGGATTAATATGGTTTATTTGTATAACATATATCTTTCAGATGGAAAACAAATGCTATGATTTGGTTGATTTGTTTTGCTGTAATCTCATTTAGTTTTAGTGACGCTTATTGTGAGACACCCTGTAATTTGTGGTGCTCAATCTTGCTGCACCTGATTCACACACCTTGCTCGCTGCGCTTCACGCCTTCTTGAACCGGCCGCGTTGGAGACGTACACCATCTTTGCAGGGTTCTTGTCTGACATTCTTGCAACATATCCTGCCCAACGTCTCCTTCCAGCTTTCGGCACTTTCTGGATGCTGGGCTCATCGTAGAGTTGAACGATCTCCTTAGCCATCACACAGCGTTCTTCTGCACATCACCAAAGATGGTCCTGAGCACACGAAATCAATAGGTGCAGATCCTCCTCGAGCATTGCCCACGTCTCATGTCCTCTGTTCATCCTATTGAATAGCATGTACTTTTGTTGCTTTGCGTTTCAGGCAGGTGTACACTGTACAATTCAGCCACTGTTGCAAAGTTTCTGCCGACTACATTTATATCCTCCACGAAAAACACAAATTAACTGGAGCGTGTGAAAATCGTACTTCCGTTGTTGATCCCGGCTCTTCACATGACACCTTCCAGCGCAATGATAAACAACAGGCATGAAAGTCCATCACCTTGTCCTAGTCTCCGAGGTTATTGAAAAGAACTAGAATGTTCCCTCGAAATCTGTACGTAGTTTAGCATACCGTCCATCGTAGCTTTAATAAGTCTTATGAACTTCCCGCGAAAGCCGGTTCCGTTCATATTTCTATATAGCTTTGTGCGGTCGATATCGTAGTACGCCGATTTAAAAGCAATGAACCGGTTATGCGGTGGAACCTGTTATTCGTGGCATTTTTGGAGGGTTTGCCTTACAATGAAGAACTGGTCCGTTGCAGAGCACCCGTCAGTGAAACCGACCGGATAATTTTACATTAACTCATTTATTGTTGGTGATAGCCTATGGAAACTGATTTGGGATAGACTTAATTGGTAGCATTTAGCACTAGGATCGCTCGCCCATTGTCTGCCTTGTCGCCCTTCCTGTAGATGGGACATTTAACCCCTTGCCTCCACTCCTCTAATAGCTATTCGATTTCCCAGATTCGGACTATCAGCCGATGCAGACAGATGGACAGCTTTTCCTGGCCCATCTTGATGATTTTAGCTTCTATATTACTCGTAGCCGCCGTTTCTGACATGGACAACAGACGCTCGGGTGTTGTATTGGAATTTCCTCCAACTACAGTGTTAAATAGCTTGGCTTAAGTGCCACTGCTCATTTGTGGGGTGAATGTTGGCTTTATTACGGGTGTCACTTCACTGCGAAGACTTCATTGAGTCTTTATAGTAGGTAGTACAGGGGAAGTAAAAACCGTAAGGACTGCATCGTTAATTATGAGTACAACTTTGTGGTTCTGTATGAAAAAGACTTTGACTTATTTTGACAGCTGTTAAGAGTAAATGTGTTGCTTGCCTTGTGTACAAACGAAAACCTTCATTAAAAGTTAAAGTTTTACTTCAAGCGCAACAAGGCGAGGTCTTACAGAAGAAAAGCGAAAATCGATTGTGACCAAGTACTGTACTGAAAAAGGATTGTCACTAAGAAAATTACCAAAAGAAGAAGGTGTTAGTGTCTGTGCGGTTCAAAATACGATCAACCGGTTTGTTATGCATAACACATTGAAGGACTTACCCGGCCGTGGTAGAAAATCAGGTGCCCAAACAAATTTGCAAAGTTTTTGAAGGAAAAAAAAGGAGGTATCCATCAGAGATTGCGCAAAAAGTGTGGAACGACGATTGGAATGGTCCATCGCGCAAAAGAGTGAAATTCCCAGAAGACGTACCGGAAATAAATATGTCCGAAACGCAGCCAAATTCAGGCGGATTTCATGAAAACTCGTGCTTGGAAGCTGTACGACGACGTTTTGAGCAAAAATGACATGTGCATTATCATGGATGACGAGGCGTACGTCAAATTGGACTACAGGGAACTTCCAGGGGCACAGTTTTACAACGTGAAGCGTGGAACGGATGTCCCAAATTCGGAGAAATCGATTTTTTGCGAAAAGTTTGGAAAAAAACGTGTTGGTTTGGCAAGCAATTTGCCAGTGCGGTATGAAATCGACATCTTTTTTCACTACCGCAAATATGAATGCCGAGATGTACCGGAAGGAATACCTGCAGAAACAAATTCTGCCACTAATCCGAAAACACAAAGGTTCGACACTGTTTTGGACTGATTTGGTATGAAGAGAACAATGTCCAATTTGTGGAAAAGGCAACCCTCCAAATTGTCCGCAAATAAGGTGCATCGAGAAATTTTGGGCTTTGATGAAAGGAAAGCTGCGGAAGAAGGCTAGAGGAGCAGATGACATCATCAAATTAAAAAAAGACTGGGTAAACGTAAGCAAAACCATCGACGGAACGGTTGGGCAAAACCTCATGAGGAACATAAAAAAAAGGTGCGAGAGCTGGCCAGATCTACGAAAAATTAAATGAATACTGATACAATGGGGTTTTTTGATTGTCAATAAACAATGTAAATGAATTTGAGTTGCAAAATAAATAAAACATATTTAAATACAGTAACTTTTAGGTGTACTCATAATTAACGATACAGTCCTTAATAGGCCCGGCATCTTTATTGGACACTTTGAAATCCAGTCGATCCAACCCACTGAACGCTTCTTTGACAATGTGTGTTGAATCTGCCGTGTGACAACTCAAATTTAATAAGAACTTAAAAACTTAAAGATCATACTCGAAAAAAATGCAACACTCTCTTTTGAGTACAACTTTTTATTGCATGGGTAAAAATTGATGAAACTTTAAGTTAAACTAGTTTAGAGTGTAATGTTAACCTAGGCAGTGTCGTACAGTGTCTATCAATCTGTCAAGTGGTTATTGAGATGGCTTCCAATTAACAAAACTAACAAAATCAAGACCAGTCCCACAGGTGGATCGCGAAACAGTTAGGAATCGACAATTTAACCGCGTCTCGTTTGTTAAAATCGTTCAAGGAGACCTAGACGACCCAGCGGCGAGCTGACAGTGGAAGAGAAGCAAAGACGAACCCCCCGACCCCGTGAACGCAAGGAAGGTGAGGGATTATTTCCAGCGCTATCCGAACCGTTCGATTCGGGACGTGGCCAAGAAGGTCAATTCTTCCGTCTGGTTTGTCCAGTATACAATGAAGTGGGCTGAACTTCATGTCTTCAAAGTACGGAAAGCGCCTAACCGAACCGATAAACTGCACCGCGAGTGGTTGGTGCAGCCGAAATTCATCGCAATGGACGACGAGACGTACATTAAAGTGGACGTCAAGTAGATCCCTGGCCTGGAGTTTTTCGTCGGCAAGTCCCGCCAGGAGCAGATCGTAGCATGCTCTGCCCACGAACGGTTGGGTTTTCGTTAGCTGTCACGTTTTTTCCTTTGTGCGTTTTTGGTTGTGATTTTTATGTTTTATGATTTTTCTTCGACGCACAGATCTATCCGGGGCGTTTTTGAATGTGATAGGAGTTTCACGAGCACGCCAGTGAATGAACATTTCTTGTGGAAAAAAAAATCAATTGCTAGCAAGTGAGTAGTGCTCCATCGGAAGTGTGAAAAGGTTACGGATACCGATTCGAATTCTCGCAGTGTGTAGCTTGAGAGACTATCTAATTTTGCTGTGCAAGCGCGACTACCGGACCAAATTGACGATTAAAATTTATATTTGATATCAGGAGATATAAAAGAAGAAGTTTTTGTTTACTTTCAGCAGTAGATGTACATTTTTGAGGCATTTTTTGTGGTTTTCATAAACTGTGTTCTTGTTTCTCAGAAAGTTTCTCAGAACTATGATTTACTGCTATGTGTTTTGGTAAAGGGTGTCCACGATGAAATTGCCACACTATGAAATTGCTCTAACTTTTTAACCGTTGGGTAGAATTTAATGAAAATTTGGGTGGATTTAGTTCATAGTGCATTATTTACATCCTGCAAGTTTTAAAGTCCCTGTGATCAAAACTCGCGGAAATGGAGTCGAAAGAACAGCTCGTGCGTGATAAAATCTTGCGCATTCATCACGAGAACAAGGATCTCTCGCATCGTTCCATCGCTGGGAATCGCGAATTCCACGGTGTCGCTAGTGATTAAGCGGTTCGAGGAACGGTTGACCACCGATCGGAAGCCCAGAAGTGAAGGAAAAAGTATTCTGTACAACACCAAAAATCACAACCGCGTAGTTGGGGCCTTCAACCGAAATCCGAACGCCTCCGTTCGGGATGTGGCTAAGAAGCTGCACCTAAGCCGAAGTTTTGTCCAGAAGGCCAAAACTAAGGCTGGGCTTCGAACGTTCAAGGTACAAAAGGCCCCTAATCGCGACGAGAAGCAGAACAAGTCCGCCAAAACCCGTGCCAGGAAGTTGTACCTCAACATGCTGACGAAAGTTGAATGCTGCATCATGGACGACGAAACATATGTGAAGGCCGACTTCAAACAGATCCCCGGCAACCTGTTTTTCACGGCCAACGATAAGTTCAGCGTTCCGGAGCATGTCCGCACTCAGAAGATGTCCAAATTTGCGAAGAAATTCCTGGTTTGGCAAGCCATCTGCATGTGCGGGAAGCGGAGTGCACCTTTCGTGACCCAGGACACGATGAACGGACAGGTGTACATAAAAGAGTGCCTCCAGAAGCGGCTGCTTCCTCTCCTGAAGGCCCACAACGTCCCAACAATCTTCTGGCCGGATTTGGCCTCATGCCACTACTCCAAGGACGTGCTTAAGTGGTATGCGGACAATAAGGTCAATTTCGTGCCGAAAATGTTCAACCCTCCCAACACTCCGTAGCTCCGCCCCATCGAGATGTACTGGGCGATTATGAAGCAGCACCTTCTTAAACGACCTAAGGTAGTGAAGATAGTCGAGGAACTGAAGAAAGTATGGGTTTACATGCAAAAAACGGTTGATTCACATGTTGTGCAGAATCTTATGGCCGGGGTTAAGGCCAAGGTGCGGGCATTTGCGTATGGACTGTAAATAAAATACGAGTAAAATGGTAAAATGAAGTTTAATAGTTATTTATCAATCCCTGAAAATTTGATGGCAATCGGATGAAAACTCGAATTTTGCGAATCAATTTTGTGTGTGGCAATTTCATTGTGGACACCCTTTAACAACACAGCTGCACGGATAGAAATGACACCTTGGATGATCATTGGAACGCTAACCAGTCAGACCCCGCAAAGGATTTTCAGACAATTGAGAGGTGATAAGTGCTCTAAAAAATGCGGAGCAAAACAGGTAATTGTTATCCATTTTGTCTCTATATCACATTATTTTGAACCTACATAAAATATAATACAATCAAATCACTTATCAAGGTGAATTCTGATCCATCGAGCCCTACTCTACTAACATAGAAAACCTTCCTTCGCTAAACAGCAAAGGTCACACTAAATTTCCTTCCCTATTCCCTCCTGATTGCAAGGACGTGGCCGGCGCCGTTAAAGAAATTGACTGAAACGTGTACAGTGAGAATGTTCGGTAGCTCCCAGCCCCATTCAGTAGATTCATTGTGCAATTTCACTGATTTTGATCAATAAAGGAGGACCAAGCATTGATACGTGCAGTCAGTCAAGCTAAGCTAAGCTAAGCTAAGGCAAGTCCTGCCTGGATGTTGGGAAGATGTTTCGGAAGATGAAGGTCGACAAATTTAACAAGAAGTACTTAGTTAGGCAGGCAATCTGTGGGTGCGACAAGTTCAGTAAGCCGTACATGGCGCCCGGAACCATCAACGGCCAAATATATAAAGAAGAATGCCTGCAGAGGTACCAGCTGGCGTTCCTCCGGTCCCACGAAAGTGACACTCTGTTTTGGCCGGATCTAGCATCCTACCATTACGCATAACCGGTGATGAAGTGGTACGAAGCCAATGTTGTTTTTGTGCCCAAGGAGGCAAACCCGCAAGAACTTCACCCAATAGAAATATTATGGGCGATCAAGAAAGGCAAGCTCCGGAAAACAGGGAAGGTCTTTAAAAAAGGACAAAAAATTTCGACTTAAAATGAATTTTTGGTGATTTTTGTCTGTTGCATTTTTTTCGAGTGCAATATTTTCAAGAGCTGTGCGCAGGACCAGGGATGTGAATCGATAAATTTTCAAGTCAATCTCAATTTGTCCTCACCGCTTACTCTGTTGACGATTGTTTGAATAACTATACAAGTAACCTTTGAAGTTCATTCTCAAAGTCCGTCATTAAACATTCAAATGGCTAGTACTCTTTTAATCCATTTTGTCTTTCCACTACTAATCACGATCGTCACTCACGAATTCGCCAAACCATGCAAAACTTATCTGAAGCACTAAAACAGAGTGTGTCCAACCAAGAACATTTAAGCCACAATAAATGTACAATTTAAACAAATCGTAAATAAACTGTCAATCCATTGCACAACTATCCCATTAAACATCAATTTTGTAGGTATGGTACAACTATTTGACATCTCAATATTTTTAGTTTAATTTCTCTATTTGTGGACACCGCGGACACATCCGCTCTCCAAGCCACTTAAAGTTTTTGGTAGATTTGGTTGTTTACAATCCATCCCAACTGCCACTACAAAGAACCTGCCTGATGTGTTGACAATTTTGTGACACAGCACGACTGTTGCAGAGCTTGTAAACATTGTCGACATGGAATTTGCAGCTTTGATATGGCTTTTGTATATTCAAAGACACTTGTTCATCAAAATCCTCCTGATTCCTCGACACCGTGGGAGCAAACATACTTCAAACAAGTAAAAGCTTATGATTGATTGTGTTATTCACAGCTCATCCCAAATGGTCTATAGGTATATATCAAGCTGAACAATGCATTAGGTCCTAAGTAACATAGGAAGACTCTCTTCGTTGACTTCCTTTTTGTATTTTAAGTAATCACAGTACGATAATATAAAATGTAATCAAGGATCCAATACGCCAAAAACATCAGCAAATCGTTTAATAGACAAACTATGAACGAAGCAGAAAGTCGACAAAGAGAATCTCTCAATGTTACTTAGGACCTAATGCATTGTTCTGCTTGTTTTGAGCTGCATACAGTCGATACCACCGATCGATGACGTCGTTAGTGCCGGTTTGTGTTATTGTACCATTTTCCGCGCAATGTTGATGATATTTGTTGAAAAATCTGTCTCACTCGTTCTTCACTCTCGAGTTTAGAATATCTCACTCGGTGTGCCAATATATTCACCCGAAAGAAAAACAAATGCCCGATCACGATGCCTCTTCCTGCTTCTCGCTTACTCTCACTCTCTCTCTCCCTCCCCCCGCCAGACTGCCTCGCCACCAACCCGATAATAAATTGTAAACCGCCAATAAAATAATAACGATCTTTAACACTTCAAGGTTGAACGTTTCTACACTTGTTGCGTTGCGGAGATGGTTTGAAGTAATTGAAATGCTGGCTCTGCTGCGTCGGGTAGTATATACTACGTCATCAATATTTATCTCTCCTCGTTTGAAGTGCCAGGAGCTAGGTTGGGTTTCCACACGCGCCGAGAAGAAAAGCACTAAATCACAATGCAGCTTCTCCGTCGTCTTGCCGTTCGCGGTAAATTTCTACTGAATGCAATTTTTCACTCTCCAAGCAGAACAAACTATTGAATGGTACTGACGGCATATTTCCTAAAGTCGATTATTAAAATGCCCCCCCGGTCGGCCGGAATGGACCTGGCAAATTGGCATTCCACACTAATGGCCACGTCGGCAGCTATTCTCGAGTTCGGAGGGCGTTGTTTTTCACTTGACGACGAAACAAAGACACCCGATAAACACGGGGCAAAACAAAACTGAACAAGAACACATCCGTCAACCGGTGCGACGGGAGCCGATTTTCCGAGTTAATTGAGATGCTTTCGGCGAGTTTTCTCAAATTTCGACTAATTTCAACGCGATTCACGTATGTAGAATTTCCGGAGGTCCTCCCGTCACTTACTTATTTTTCGATCTATTTTGACAGCCGACAGACACGCAGCAAATGCGCTTCAATCACGACGAGAAGCGTGAATCAACTAAAACGGCCGAGGCCTGTAAGATTCTGGAAGGGAACGTCTTGAGCTTATGCGTCGTTACAGCTCTAGTCTTTTGATATCATACTCATTAACGGCTGAAACTGTGGCACATAGCGCCGCGAGGCAACCCGCATCATCGAATCAGCGCCAGCTCCTGAATTTGTGTCTGGCTGGTTCACTTTTCACGCCGAATCTGGATTATTTACTCGATGGCACTGTGGGAAAGGCATTTTAAAAATGAGGGGGGCATACTTTGTTCCAAATGAGATGGAAGAAGTCACTGGTGTCATTTATCTTAGTACGGTCATTCTACCGTATGCGCGATAATGTTTTCACCATTAAGCAATGTCAAAATTAAATAAATTCTCAAAAACCTCTGTTTAGATTTTTTGACGTAGGACTACGTCTTTGTTTTCAATATAGGGGTACACGTTGCGAGTACGAAAATTTGGAGCGTCACGAAATATGCTTAGGTTTTGAAAGTTAATAACTAAGTCATTTCATGACCGATTTTCAAAATTTTGGCACCAATCGATTGCAAATCTTTCTACTCATCAATTTCATCATTGAAAACTATTAATTTTAAATAAAAAACTATTGAAATTCTTATAAATATAAAAATGAATTTTTATCGAACTGACCCTTATAGACATAGAAACTACTTAACAGACTGGCGTGAAAATTTGTATGCAGGGGCTTTTGGGACCGGGCAAGCTTCTAATGATTGTTTAAAACCCCCCTCCTCCCTATGGAATGGGGGGCTCTCATACAAATGAAACACAAATTTCGGCATAATTCAAGAACTAATCAAGCAAATGGAACCAAATTTGGCATGTGCAAGTTTTTGAAGGCAAGAAAGGTTTCTATGGCAATTTGAGACCCCTCCCACCTTTAGAAAGGAGGGGGGGCTCCCGTACAAATGAAACAGGAACTTCTAATAACTCAAGAACTAATCAAGTAAATGGAACCAAATTTGACATGTGGAAGTACTTGAAGGCAAGAAATGTTTCTATGGTAGATTGAGACCCCTCCCACCTCTAGAAGGGGGAGTGGGCTCCCATAGAAATGAAACAGGAACTTCTGATAACTCGAGAACTAATCAAGTAAATTGAATAAAATTTGACATTAGGAAGTTTTTGAAGACAAGAAATGATTATTTGGTAGTTCGAGACCCCTCCCACTTCCCGAATGGGGGGTCCCATACAAATGAAACTGGATTTTTTGCATAACTCGAGAACTAACTAAGCAAATGGAACCAAATTTGGTATGTCGAAGTTTTTGAAGGCAAAAAATGTAGCTACTGTGGTTCGAGACCCCCCCCCCCCCTATCTGGAAGGGGGGATGCTTTCACACAAACGAAACTCAAAATTCAACCAAACATGAGAGTTTATCATATTTATTATTCGATACATTATAAATGTTACATAATATGATTCAGATTTGCAAATCATTAAGGGTCGTTTGATGTGTGCTTATTCGCAATCACAGTCCACTGTTTGATGGCATGCGATAATTTTTGTTTGATGGCATGTGAAGTGTAAAGTTCGTTGGTAATATTATCTTCGAATTCCAATCAGTGTTTAAAAGTGTTTCTTGCGTTCTAGTGCGATGGATAGAGTCCATACCATGCGATAAGAAACAAATTATTTTGAGGAAGTGTAAGTAAAATGTCGCAGCATATGGCTGCAAACTATATACGTGAGTTGCTCAAGCTTTAAGCTTCAGCTTCATGACGAAGGGAGGTGGCTGCACTAGCTGTTCCCCTGACCCCAAAACGGCCCCTTTCAAGGTCTCCAAAATAACTGGAAAAGAGAGTTGTTCAAAATGGGCATGTTGCAACCATAGACTAACTCTAAGACCAGTAGGTCCCGAACAAATACGATTTTTTTCTTGGCTCAGTCAGTACTCGCACATCGGTCCCAAGCTCGGTCCCAAGCTTAATAATACGCCCCTAATAATGAACTCACACGAACACACGCTCAAATATTTTGTCAAAATAACACAGCAAATCAAAACAAAGGCTTAAATATGTATAGCAAGGTGCTGGCTACAAGGTGTACTACGGACCAAGGGGTTCTACAACAGTGAATCAATTTCAAATCGCTAATTGCATATTGATTGTTGGTTAAACCATCTGTAATATCGTTCTTGTATATTACATGTTTATTAGGGTAACCTGTTAAGTGTATTGCAGTTAATTTTTTAGCGAAACCAATTTTGAAAACCCTTTAAACAATTAGGCGACTGGAGGCGAATTCGATTGCACATTGCTACATAGTCCTACGTTTCCTTTGCGTACAACCCCATTGGGCTGAACCTTGTAGTTTTTTTTATTTATTCAAAATGTTTCTGAGAATCTTAAACTTTGTCAATCATCGATCGAGTTTCCACTAATCTACAATTACGGGCTTCACACGCTAACGGAACGCACGGCAGATCCTAATAATGTAGCCTGGATCCATTTTTCTCCAGGTACAGGTTAATGTTTGTCTAAAGCTTGCTGTAAACGGGTGGCGTTTCGAACAGACCTTGGCCTTTATAACGTGCCATACTGAGTAATCCCGCGGATTAAGACCGGGGCTGGATGGCTGCCATATGTTTGCCCAGATCGGCAGATGTTCCTGCAATCACTTCGGAGTGTGGTTTGAGGTGTGGAACGAAACCCCATCTTGTTGAAACCCAACATTTGGCCTCGGCCCGTACTACACCTTGATCCACGGAAGAACATACTTACTTAATATCCCGATGTATTTATCCTCCGTGTTTATGTTTATGCATTCTGAAATGAACACTGGGATCATATTTTTGCCATCGGAAGCTACCAATCCGAACCCCATAACGGTAGCAGGTCCAAGTAACATTGCCAAAACCATCCAGTTTTATTAAGTTTTATTAAAGTTTTATCAAAGCCGCTCCAAATCAATTTGGTTTTATAAATAGGTTTCATATTTTAGTCAGGTTTATGACAACCTACACAGCTAGTTTACAACGATCTTAAAACATTGTTTTCTCAAATATCTATTACTCTTATCAAAGGTTTTATTGCGAATTTACGAACTCGTAAAATGCCGTTTTGAAATGTCGTTTTAGGACTCATTCATATTATCTTATTATAGTCAATTGGAAAATTTTAACACCATTTTGCCCCCAGTAAATGCATCAAACGGCAAATAGGTTTATTGTAGGCATTGCGAAGATGAAACTGTCTGTTTGGCAAAACTGATCGGAGGCCAATTTTGGCATTCTTTTAGATAACCTTAAACATTTATCAGTTTTCAGGAAATTCATGATTAATTTATCGAATATATTTGTTTTAATTTTGTTTTTGTTGTTGTAAACTCGCATAATTTCCGAGACTATTAAAGTGCCAATGTTCACCATAAAATTAAATGCGCATATGATTTGGATGTTTTGGATGATATCAAACAAAATTGTAATTGCGAAGATAACTTGGCTTTATGGCAGAATTGTAATTTTTTTCCAATCGCCATATTGAAGTATAAGAAATTATTGAAATGTGGAAAATAAATGCACCAAATTTTATATTTAATGCAAAAGAACTGTAGATCGGAGTCCAATTTTGGCATGTTTTAGATAACCTTAGTGAATTGCATAATTTTTTAAGAAATTCATGATTAGTTTATCGAATATATTTGTTTTAATTTTGTTTGTAAACTCGCATGATTTCTGAGGCGCATTAATATTCGGCTCTGGTCGTGCCGATATTCACCATACAATTAAATGCGCAAATGATTTGGAGCATGATACGCTGTAAAAAGCTATCAAACAAAATATCCCGCAACACCAGAACTTTTTTTTATAGATATTATTTGCTGCTTAATGAATCAGAAGAGCAGAGAATCGAACAAAGCAGAACAACAAAAACCAACCACGATATCACAGTGAACTTTGACAGCTGTGGCCATTTGGCCGTGTTCTGGTTTTCATAGCAGCCAATAGGTTTTATGAAGGTTCTCAAGTGGTCATAACATCTTTCACTTGAACATTTTAAAATTTTTATTAAAGGTTTTATTGGATTTAGTTATATCTACAAAGCCGGGAGGAGAGAAATACGGCAGGAATATAACTAAAAGTGTTACTTAGGGGATGCTTGGTAAGATACACGTTTTCAAACTCGACAGCCTGGGGTGTGGAAGTTCACCAATGAAACGCTAGTAGTTCACAAATGAAACGATAATAACTCAATAAATCCTCGATAGGGTATGTGTCCCTTGACTCAGCCTATTATGCAACGATCGATTACAAAATATTAGATCTGTATGCGAAATTCAACTTGTTATACAATTGTTTAGATACGTTAAATAAGACGTTTGGTAGTATGTATCACGAAACGCTTTACAACTCATTTTCTAAGGTCAGAATTTTTCGAAAAATATGGATGTAATGTCGGTCTATAAGCATCAAATTGGGTCTATTCACGGATGCAACTTCGTCCCATTCATTTGATTTTAATTAAATGCAGTTTCCGTAGAGTTTTTTTTCCCTGAATTTTTGATTTAAAGCATTGCCAGCTGTATTCGCTTTACCCAACATAAAATTTCGCCAAAAAACTAAATTAAAACTGCTTTGAAACACCTAAGAGGTTTTCACATATGATTGTTTGGCCTTTCGATAATGAAAACATAATAATTCACTCTGCACAGGTTTTGTTTCTTGATTTGTGTTTAGATGAGCCATTCGAAAAATATACAACCGGGACTCATACATTCCATTGCAAAATTTACCAATAACAACATTTTTACTAAGTTATCCAAGCTACAGGCCAAAGTTGGGAACAAAATGTCCCTAACATTGGGTTTTCTTGTTGAATCATTGTTATTTTATCGATGTGAACAGTTAGTTTATAATGTGTGACTATTTTATGTACATCTAGGCTGCATTATTCAATTTATCGCTTCAATTTAGCCAAATTTAGATCATTCGAAGATCTTGGAGATAATCTGTTCAGCTTAACAAGTGAAAAGATGTCTAAGAAGTTAAGAAAATCGAAAATTACACGAAAGTGAACAACAGTAAATTGATTACTAATGTCTGAATTGCTTCTAATCAAACTGGTTATCATGATAGCAACACAATTTTGTTGATTATAGTTGAATTAGTGACATATTTGGTACATAGGTCGAATGAAGGAGCTAGGTTTACATTACATATCCTTACCCTAGATAATTCCCGATAGTCAGCGGATGAGTTACATAAATCAAAGTGAGGCATTTTCCCGCAAATCGAGACCCTAAGTTGAGTGAAAATAAACGGCATGAGTCAGCCGGGTTCAGATCATCGCTAATGTGTGCCGAAAATGCATTAACTAGCAACATAGGCATGATCAGTTACCAATCATTAGCAGATAATTGATTTAAATTATCTCCTAGTAACTTGCTAATGTGGCGGTTATATTGCTAGCTATTGCATTGTCGCACAATATAAGCAAAGATATGAATGAGCCATACGACAGTTCCAAAGAAGACTGATCAAACATGAACCATTGAAAATCCGTTTATTTTAAGACGAAAAATTAGATTATCCCAGCTACAAAGTTCGTTTTATTGGAATTATTGGAATTATTGGAAAAACATACCATTCCAAATTCTTGTCAATTGCCAGCTAGTGGTGGCTAAAATTATTTCAGCGTTCCGTGCGTCGCACACCTAAGATCTTGTGTAAAATTTCAAACATGGCTTGGAAATTTAAACGGTCTCTATGTTATTCCAAAGTGCAAATACAAAGCATATTTGTATTTATAAAGCTAAGGGCAAAAGTAGCATGTCAACTTAATATTTTATAAACTGCAACCATCACGGAATATTGAAACAAATGGAACGCTAATAACTCAATTAATCCACGGTTGATAATTGCTGGTAGTCAGCGGATGTGTTCTTACGGTGCATAAATCACAGGGAGGCACATTCCCGTAAATCGTTTACCACTATGATAAAGTACGATTAAGGATTGGCAGCTGGAGAGTATCTTTCGGGATACTAAAACGTCATTAATATTTCCAAATGGCTTTAAGGTAGCAAAACCATCGACCCTTTTAAGAGCCACGACAATTTCAAGAAAATAGTCAATAATCCAGCACAAAATAATTAAGGCTTCATATTGTGTCATTCTAATATGGCGTGTTTCATGATCACTGACGAAATGTTTGGTAGTATGTGTAATAAGAGATCATAAAGGGCGAACACGAAATTATTGCGACACATTCAACAGGGCATAACTTTTTTACCATTGGGTAAAAATCAACCAAATTTTGCACACTTTCTCATTGATGTGTATTGTTTACATGCTGTCAAACTCGAAGTCGTGTTTTTCGATTCAACGAAAATGGGTGAGTCGAGAGAACAAATTCTTTCCAAACACCTGGAATTTCCTGACCTGTCGCACCGGCAGTTGGGAAAAATGTTGAACATTCACCATTCAACCGTCTCCAGAGTGTTGAAGCGGTTCCAGGAGCGGTTGACGTTGGACCACGGCAAAGGAGCTGGAAGAAAACCGGGACCGGATTTCTTCCAAAAACAGGGAGGGAAAGGTGAAGCAGATGATTAAAGCAAATCACAACGTCTCAAGCCGTGATTTGGCTAAAAAGATCGGCATGTCGCAGAGCTACGTCAGAATGCAAAGAAGAGAGCTGGACTACATACATACAAGGTACAGAACTTCCCAAACCGCGATGAGCGGCAACAATCGACGGCTAAAACTCGGGCACGGAAGCTCTACGAGAAGATGCTGACAAAATATGGCTGCTGTGTGATGGACGACGAAACGTATATAAAAGCCGATTTTAAGCAAATTCCGGGGTTGGAGTTTTTCACCGGCAAGAGCAAGTTCTATGTGGACGACAAATTTAAGAAGAAGAAAATGTCGAAGTTCGCCTCCAAATATCTCATTTGGCAGGCCATCTGCTCTTGCGGACTGAGGAGTGAGCCTTTCGTGACAAAGGGCACAGTAAATGGCGAGATCTACAAATCTGAGTGCCTCGAGAAGCGCCTTTTGCCGTTCTTGTAGCAGCACGACGAAGCTCCGCTATTTTGGCCAGATTTGGCATCATGCCACTATTCTAAAAGTGTCCTGGAGTGGTATGAGGCCAATTCTGTCCATTTTGTTCCAAAGGACATGAATCCGCCAAACTGTCCGGAGCTGCGCCCGGTGGAGCAGTACTGGGCAATGATGAAGCGGGAACTTCGGAAGAGCAAGAAGACAGTCAAAGACGAGAAGGACATGTTAAGAAAATGGAAAAAAAACTGAGAAACTGGTACCGGATGACACTGTAAAGACTTTGATGGAGGGCATCAAGCGAAAATGCATTAAATTTTACACTCAAGGCTCCATCGATTAACTTTTCTTTTGATTTTTGAAGTAAATATATGTATAAAACTACCCTAAAATTTTAGTTTGATTCTAAACATTATAAGAAAATTGGCATGACATTTTCAGTGTCGCAATAATTTCGTGTTCGCCCTTTATCATATATACAAAACTAAAAAAAATAACCAATCTTTAACACTTTGATTGTTGTTTTATTGTATTCTCCCAATGCGTGGAGTAACGATATCTAATGATGAATTTTTTTTTTGGGTTTTTTTTTTGATACAAAGTTCCCCCCCCCCCATCCACGCAACAAAAAAAAGTGTATAAACTACCGCTAGAAACTATCACAAGCTATCAGTGGTACATGAGCGAGATCCATCACGTTATTATTGCCTATTGAGGTGGCGGATTCGTCTGTGCCTTGATCTACCCTGCAGTGGGATGTTAGGCAATGATAACGTCCTTGGTTCGAGTACTACTTCACCCATGCCCTTTCGCTCAATTTACAATTTTCAATACTTCTATTCTATGTCCAACCTACCGTACACTGACGGAACTTTCAACACTTTCTCTTCATATCTTTCATTCTAGCAAACATTACTGTCCACTCTTGGTGCCTCATGGTGATGAGCGAAACATCTCTTTCTACATCATAATCGGTACTCCACGCACGGAGAATACAATAACAATTAGAGTATGCTACAAATGTCTGTTCATTTTTGTTACCAAGTCAAAGTCTATCATACAAACTGGGACAGAGCTTATTTCTTCGCTTAATGCTGTATAAGCCCACAGTTATTTACTGAGAAAGCCAATACTACCATTTCTATACTGTGTGACATTCACAAAGATGCCATATGCTCAGGGAAGCCGAGAAAATATCCAACCCAAACCTTCCTGGATGGATCTAGAGCATGGTCTTGTCGCTCCTCTTACTACTAAACTAAGGACTTAACATCTCCACACAATTCACATCCAGTGACTGAATGAGACATTCTTGTCATATCTAAATAAATTGTTTGAACTTAGCTTAGTGTTGCGCAAAGTAAATTTGAAAAGAAGAAGTTAGATGGTTCACATTGATTTGAAAATTTCAGTAAAGCTATTTGAACAAACTCCTGCAAGGTGGATTTGCCTCTTACCATGTAAATGTACCTTGCACACATACTCTCGCATAGTCAATGACTATTATTGTACCAAAACAAAAGCAATGCAGCTGGATGCATGCTTCCTCAATTCACCTTAAAGAGCCTGTATTACGAAAGAAGAGACCGTTCATCCGTTTGACAAGTCTCCTGCTCGATTGGAAGGCTTTTTGCAAGGCTTTGACAGATAATCGCTTGTTCCAATCAATCAATGTAGCCTCGTTTCTAATACAGGCTCTTTAAAAAAATAACATTCATTAGACATTGCTACGTAGTCCTACGTGACCTTTGGGTGCAACCCCATTGGGCTGTCTCTTGTATTTTTTCCTTAAGATCTCACAAATGAATACCTCAGTAACATTTGAGCAACCAAATTAATTTGGTTTTGGGCTAACGAAAAAATCCAATTCTAGAGAAATATGTTCCTATATTAATCTCATCACTTTGCAATTCATTCTACTTGAAATAAAACGATATACACGTGACAGGATTAGTTAGTAATGTTTGTTGTAGTTATCTAACGCAACCAAACATTATTAGAAAACGAAACCGATCCTTCATTTGCCCAATTGTTTGATTCATCGTAGGATGAATATAGGAACAATGAGATTAAAGGGTGTATTAGATAAAAATGGCACACAGAAAATCTTCTGTAACTTTTGAATCTTATGAGTAAAAAACCTAGAAATTTGAGTAGATCTTATCCATAGTGTATTATTTACATCTGCCAAGTTTCATAGTTATACATTCAGTAGTTCCAGTCATGTCGTCGAAACAAGAAATTGTCCGTGAGAAAATTTTGTGCACTCACAATCAAAATCCAGGGGCGTCCCACCGGTGGATTGCTGAAAGGCTTGGAATTGCAAATACAACTGTGTCTCGTGTAATAAGAACCTTCAAGGAGCGTCTGAGTGTCCAAAGTAAGGAAGGGAGTGGTCGCAAAAGTGGTCCAATGGACAGTAAAATGGCCAGGAAAGTCGTACAACAATTCAAGAACCGTCCAAACATGTCAATTCGAGATGTCGCTAAAAAGTCTAAGGTGTCAGTCGGTTTTGTGCAGAAAACCATGAAACGTGCTGGGTTACATGTTTACAAAGTGCAAAAAGCCCCAAACCGGAATGAAAAACAAAACATCACTGCGAAAACCCGCGCCCGGAAACTTTACACGAAGCTGCTCACCAAATCCGGTTGCATCGTGATGGATGACGAAACATACGTCAAGGCCGACTTCCGTCAACTTCCTGGGCAAGAATATTTCGTTGCCAAGTCGAAGTTCGATGTTCCGGAGGATGTTCGAAAGAAGAAACTATCGAAATTTGCAAAGAAGTTTCTAATCTGGCAGGCGATTTGCGGATGTGGTGAAAGAAGTGCTCCCTTCATCACTTCCGGAACAATAAATGGTGCGATTTACACGGAAGAGTGCCTTAAGAAGCGTCTCTTGCCATTCATTAAGAAGCACAAAGGATCAACTCTGTTTTGGCCTGATCTAGCATCCTGCCACTACGCTCGAAACGTATTGGAGTAGTACCGAGCCAACGGAGTCAATTTTGTGCCAAAGGATATGAACCTACCAAATTCACCGGAACTTCGTCCAATTTAAAAATTCACCACAAAAAAACAAAAAAAAAAAAAAAAAAAAAAAAAAAAAAACAAAAAAACAAACAAATAGAAAAGAGGGGGGGAAGAAAAAAAAAAAAAAAAAAAAAAACAATAAAATCAACCCAAAAAAAAAAAAACCCACACCAATTAATTTTAAAAAAAGTTCCCTTATTCACCCCCCCTATAGCCCCCCCAAAACCCCCCCCCCCCCTTTTAGCTTTTTTTTTTTTTTTCCCCCTTTTCCCAAAATAAATCGAAAAATAGCCGTAGAGCGGGGTGACTTCGATCAAAGGGGTCACTTCGATCGCCAAGTCCGATATTTATTCAATTTAAAATTATCCTTCTCCAAGTGCCTGAATTTTTTAAACTTTGAACCATATATATTCAGCATTTATTAGGGTATATAAATGCATTTTGTTTTTAGCATTTCTCTATTTCCTTCGCTATAAAAAAATATTTTTAAAAAAATGCTCCTTATGGTACTTTTTACCAAGCCCAACAACAATCATATATTCAAGCAATAAAATGATTTTTTTAAAAATCGACAACCACATTTTCAGATTACTTAAACATTCGTCTCTCTAAGCTAATCGAAAAAATATTAATTTTGTATACATAAACAAATTAATGAATCAAAAAAAATATTTTGATCGAAAATTAAGAGCAAACGAATAAACGCGACAACCTTTTCGAAGTGTTGCACTACCTTCCAATCTGTCAAAGGGTTTGTTTTGTTTTGTTCTGTGTTGGAGAAAAGGTGTGAAACCTTTATTTCGACAATTTAATGGCATTGAAAAGTCCATAATGCCGAGAAAGTACTTGAAAAAAGTTGGTGGAAGAGCTTATTTACAGTACAGTTCCGAATCGATGGATGCTGCGTTGGAGGCAGTACGAAAAAAACGATATTCACTACGTGAAGCTTCTCGGACCTACAGCATTCCTTACAGCACCCTTCATGATACACTCAATGGACGGCACCTGCAGACGGTTGGTGGTCAGACAATCTTAACCGATGCCCAGGAAGCGGATCTCCGGGAAACTATCAAAATTGTAGGTGTATGGGGATTCCCTTTGACTCCGGCCAGCGCAATGCTACTGGTGAAAGGTTTTCTGGATAGTAACCAGATAAAAACGCGATTCCACAACAACAATCCCGGTAAGGACTGGTTCACTTCTTTTATGAAGAGATCGCATACATTGACCACCCGTTGGTCAGAAAATATAAAGCGGAATAGAGCGAAGGTGAGTCACGCCGTTGTGAATGAATATTTCGACAACTTGGCGGAAACGATTCCAGATGTTCCTCCAGAGAAAGTTATAATATTTGACGAGACAAACTTCACCGATGATCCCGAATCCAAGAAGGTGATTGTAAGAAAGGGACAAAAGCATGTGGAGAATGTTTTGGATCACTCCAAAACATCCTACTCCGTGATGTTTGCCGGCGCTGCGGATGGAAAAGTTCAACCACCATACGTTGTCTACGCTGCATTGCACCTGTACCCTACATGGACGGAAGGTGGTCCAAAAGGATGCCGGTATAACCGTACGAAATCCGGTAAATTGCATAACTTAGTTGTTTCATTTACAAAAAAAAACTTATTTTTAACTTTCACTTTTAGGATGGTTTGACCACATTGTATTCCAGGATTGGTTCTATACCATTGCATTGCCATACTGCAGAAGCCTTCAAAATGACAAACCGAGAGTGTTAATCGGTGATAACGTTGCGTCACACCTTTCGGTCTCAGTCATCAAGAGTTGCTTGGAAAATGGTATAAAATTCGCCTTCCTGCCTCCAAACGCAACACACTTGTGCCAACCACTTGATGTTGCTTATTTTCGACCCTTGAAAAAATCCTGGAAAGTTACACTATAGGAATGGAAGAAACATTCAAAAGGATGTGTTCCCAAACACTAATTCCCACAACTCCTCAAAAACGCCCTAAACGCTATTGAGAGTACTTGTGCTCAAAACATGCGAGCTGGATTCAGGGCTTCCGGAATTTTTCCGTTGGACAGACATCAGGTGCTCAAAAGGATTCCCAGTGCTGAAATTGAGCAAAGGCCAGCTGCTGAAAATTCATTTGCTAAGCAGCTTGTTGAACTTTTGCAGAATGAAAGATTCGGAAAGCAAACTGATCGTTCTATTCCAAAAAGACGCCGCCTAGTGGATATAAAACCAGGTGCAAGTGTGAGTGAGGAACAGGCAAATCAACTTAAATCAATCGCAGATGACAAAACCACGGTTCTCAGTGAAATTCAGAAAAAGCGTGTGGGTGGATCAGGAAATACCTCGGTTCTGAAGCAAGTTCGGCAGAAACGTGTTAACCTGCCAGGAGTATCCGGTAAAATTAAGGATCATGAAGACGAAGGTGAATCACAAATCTTCAGTGAAATTCAGAACAAGCGAGGATCAGGAAAAACCTCGGTTCCGAAGCAAGTGAAGCAAGTTCGGCAGAAACTTGTTGGCCAAGTCGGAATATTAACAGCACAACAAGACGGTCAGAAAATGAATGTTGGTGATTCCGGTAAAATGAAGAATCATAAAGAAGAAGGTGAATCCACAGTTACGAAGCGAGTTTCAAAGAAGCGTGTTGGCAAGCCTGGAACATCATCTGTTTCACAATACAAGAAGAAGAGAATTCGTTCCTAAAGTAATGGAGTTGTCCTCCTTTGTTTCTTTTTATTGAATAAAGCTATATGAACACATCCCCTCCTTCTTATTCTTGATGACAATTACGACCCAAGTGGAACTTTACATTTGCTTATTTTAGTAACTAATGTCATTTTACTTTTTGAAAATTCATTAATTACGCCACGCAAAATGGTTCGTTTTTCTACACAAAGCCCCTCCCTCGCCTTGGTCACCCTTTTTGTATGGTTCTTTTGGATCGTCACGGTCTTTAAAATCCCCTTTCTCCTAAAAATATGATGATATTAACGAACGTTTCCTTAGCTGTTAATGACTCGCACTTATTCTGCCGTGAATCGCATATCAGTACCATATTTTCTTGATTTCCTATCCATATGGGACGGATATGCGATTCACGGCAGTGTTGGCGTCCTTACACCGGTGTAGTACCGAATTAAAAACGACATGAGTGAGGTATTTCTGTTTGTCTAATATTATGGTGAACTACTGAAAAATAGCAATGGATGGGTCGCTCATAAATTATGTCATGCTTTTAATGGAAGGGAGCTTTGGGAATTGTGATAATCTGTACACAAAATTTAAGGTCCATAAAAAAACATGACAAAGGGGGAGGGTTTTGAAAATGGTCCTTTTTTGCGTGACATAATTAATGAACGTTCCCTTTGGGGAATGCTCCACCCCTGTGCTATTCGGGAGACATCTGCATCAAACGGTTTGCATAAAAATTTGGTGTTTTTTTTATTCATTTAAGCACTTCAAATGGATAAAATTGATTTTGATCGAAGTCACCCCATTATTGAAAATTGGCTGCGGGAATTAAACAATTTTTTTAAAGTTCATCTGACATAATAAATTTTTAAAATTTCTGTGTAGTGTTATACTACAGATACCAGTACTGGTTTTAAAAATGTAAAACAAAATTTTAAAGATAATTATCATAGAAAATTTCAAGAAATAGTTCAAAAAGTGATCGAAGTCACCCCGTTTTACGGTACAAAAAAAAAAAAAACCCCCCCCCCCCCCCCCCCCCCCCCACATTTTTTCACCAACCACCACCCCCCCCAACACACGGGTGCACCGGAGTACCGTAATCCCAGGTTGTAATTTGGATAAAAACAAATAAAACGTAGGAAATAAATTTCACGGAATAGTTGGGTGAAGGTGAAAACACCTTCGTTTTTCGTAAAGGTGCTCTAATGGGTGGGTTCTATTTTGAACACGGCGTAGAAAGGTACCCAGAAGATCATTAAATTGAATTCGAACAACTGAACTGGAGTGGATACCGACAGGTCACAATTGAGACATTAAGGTTTTGTGATTTTTGGTCAGTAAATTAAATCTGTCTGCATAATTTATCACTGCAGATACATGCGTGGGTTTGTATGGGATGCGGGTTAAGCCACTCTTGAATAAATATTTATTGCGGTTGTAAATTATGGCAGTTTTTCGCCAATCCAATCTCGGTTAATTCTGGCCCGTTAATGGAGGGATGCGGTTTGTGGTAATATTGGAAGAAAATGAACCCGAAAAAATCATTCAGCAGTGTAGTTTTATTATTATTTTTATTATAACTTAACAATTTCTGGTTATTGGGAACTTGTCCCGAGGATAAATTTGATGCAAGGTATGGGTGTGAATCACTACGCTGGATTCACCCCTTTTTTTGCAACGTAATGGATTTGATCCCTGTATAAATTGTACGAATTTTCCACCATTTCCGCGTTTTCATGCGCAGCTCTCCATTAAACATAATAGTGCACTTTAACTGCGGCAACTCGAGGCAACATTAGTCCTATGAAAATTGGGACCTTGCTTTTATGGTGGAAAACATTGCTTTTTAACATAGACCACAAGTCAGTGGGGACTAATGTTGCCACGAGTTGCCTTTGTGTAAACGCACCTCAAGGTTCAATGCGCGCAACGTTCACAGCTTGTTCAGCATAAAGAAACACATGTAAACTACTCTGGTCTTGGAAGCTGATGCTTCAATTAAAATTCAAAATCCAACTACATCATTATCTCGTGTGGGTAGTTCATCTCCTATAGTTAAGTATAGCGCTGTGTTCGTTGGTGGGAGCGTTAAGTTAGGGGAGATTGGAGTTATCTGTTACATGGGGTATTCGGTTATGTCATTACTTGATGAAAATGAATGATGTTCCATGACAAAATGATCTGAGTTAAACATCGCTGCTTATATAAACTAACTCCGGTTTTCCTTACTTATTAGGTCTGTTAATATTGCACTCCATACAGAACGTCAGAGTTCATAGCGCCGCGTACACAAATCATTTCGATTTTATTACCTACTACCGGCTCCATTCTACGATGAAAAACGGAGACAGGCAAGAATGAGGGAATGAAAAATACACAGTGAGTAGAAAAGATTCAAGATCTTCTGCTTCCATGTTTTGGATTGAGCTGGAGGGAACTGAACACTCAGTGTGGGAAAATCTCCTCACAAAAGCCGTATTTGAAAAGTGGTGATCGGTGTTTTCGTGAATCTAAACGAAAGAAAAACAAACAGCAACAGGCATGACGGGGAAATGAAGTTATTAGTGGGTGAGGTGAATTATTTATTATTGAGTCCATTAGCTGTTACCTTCTACTGATGGGTTAACCACTGGTGTTGTAGTATTTTATTGTGAACATATTTGTGTCATACCTGAAATGATAAACAAAAATATGGGTTTTAGATGCGATGCATTTTTTATAATAGAACTGATTTTCTTTTTTGTATACAAACACATTTATACACTCAGCGAAACAAGAATATCACACCCATGTTGTGATGAATGAAAGTACAATATTTTTAGCATAGTTTTGCTTTATTATGTAGATACTACAGTATGCGTCACAAAATGATGAGATAGCGTCACTAATACTATCTTACCATTGAAGGCGTTCAACCAAATTTGGCTCCCGGTGTCAGTTATTGTTTACAAACAGATTGGTGTACATGAATTTGTTGAGATTAAGTAAAATTTTGTGAAAAATTTGCAACAAGAATGAAATCCTCAGATTACTTCACACCCAGTTTCAACGAGAAGCTGTTTACTAAACCCAAAGTTATAGTGACCAAAAATGAACAGTATCATAAATTCCTGCAGAGCTGCAACTTCCGGTGACAACGAGGCGCAGCACATTCAATCAACGAAAACTTCCAGTGGCAGCAAAACTTGAATGGATTCAATTTTGAAGAATATTGCGTTTCATGGACGTACGTAGCGATTCCATGATGGGCCCAGACATCGTTTTCAGCAAGATAATGCTGCTATTCACAATTTCAAATTGACTTAAGCCTGATTTGCTGAAAAAAAAACACAAAGGTTCTCAAGTAACCAGATTGTTTTCCGGATTTAACACCTTTGGTCCATTATTGCTCGTCGTGTTTAAAATATGGCAAACAATTTGACATGTTCGGGAATCAGGCAGGATACGCTGCAAAAAACTGGTTTTATCCTCCACTCATTGAAGTTTATCAATGCTTATTGAATTTCTTAATAAATGGCACTAATCATACACTTGAAAATTGTTATAAAACTTAGACAGGATTGTATTTCTCTCTCATTGAACTTTAAATAACAAGTCAAAGTATTAAACTAAGATTGTGTTTAGTGAAGTTCAAATATTTCTCCTTTATATTTAATCACGACTCAAAGACGCTTTTCAAAATTGTTGCAAGCCACACGCACCACTTTTTGCCGCATGTAATAACGAATCTAAACCAAACGTTTTTTAAATGAGTCCAAACACATGTCCTTCAAGTCGCCCAGATTTTCTAAAATGTATCCCCAGATATTGAAGTTCAGTGGGTTCAAATCAGCAGACGATGCAGGCCATTCAAAGGAACTGATGAAACATGGTAAATTCCGCTCACACAACTACTAAACAACTATTGCCGTAGGCGCTGGAGCTGAATCCTGTTAGAAACATAAACTTCACTCTCCAAAAATTTTCTTAGCACAGGGAAGTAGGTGGTCTTGGTTAACGTATTGTAAATAATATTTTTTGTTTATTTTTACGCCCCTGTCTATGAACAATATAGGTAATTTGCCTTTTGGCGATATGGCACCCTAAACCATCACCGCAGAACCACTTCGGTATCGTTCAACCCCTCGTTTGTCAGCTGGTATTTCACAAAGGCTTGCTTCATATATACGATCATTTTGTATGTTTGACATTTCCAAAGTCAAAAAAAAATGTCATCCGAGAAAAATATGGTATGACCAGCGTGCGTCTTAGGCAGCACCTGCGATCTGGCAACTCTGTCGGCAATATTTTTGCTGCGAGTCAATCTGTGAATTTTCTGTTTTTAAAAGCCCCATGTTTTGCTCATATTCATTTCATATGCCATTTTTCTCGCCAAACGAGCAAGATTCCTGCGAATTGGCTCCTTCATTGCTTTGACCACTGAGGGAGTGCGAACACTGCACTGAAAAAATGTTTCACTTAGCTACTACTGAAAACACAAGTAGATATTTCCCAAAACCTAAATGAGTGACTAACGGGTGTTCAATAAAAAAAACGAGATTTTTTTTTAGTCAAACAGTAAAAACAAAAACAAAATTTTTTTCAACGAATTCAGTATTTTTCATAAAAAAAATGTTTATTCTTCAAAAAAAACATTAATGAATATTGGAGAAGGGGGCCTGGTCAGCCGTACGACGCAACTTAGTCGCGATGCTCTCACAAGAGCGCTGGACAGCATCTTCCGGATACAATTCCGGATCCTCGTGGTCAACTGCTTCGTATCCACGGCCCGCCAATTATTTTTGTACATTAGGGCACTGAGGGAGCCGAAAAAATCCTCAATGGGACGGCACTGGGGCAAGTTGGTCGGGTTCCTTTCTTTCGGCACGTACGTTATCTGTTTCTGCTCAAGATACTGCAGCGTCTTCTTGGCGCAATGGGAAGACGCTTCGTCCGGCCAGAAGACGTACTTCCCATCTGCATGATGCTCCTTTAAGAACGGCAGAAGAATTTTCTCAGGACACTCCTCCTGATACACTTGTTGATTGACGGCCAGACCGCTCGGCGTGAACCACGGCTTTGAAATCCCTCCGTCTGATATGACGATGTACACCATAATTTGTTTTTCTTTCCAAATTTATGCTTTTACTTATCTTTTACTTCGGGGAGTGTAGCCGACTTGTGGCTGGAATAGTAGCTGTCATTTCCTGAAATGTGGGTCTTCGAGAGCGGAAAGTAACTTTCGTCGTCCGGCACGAACGACGTCCCGCGGTAGTTCTTCGTCATCCACCGGCACTGCGATTTCACGGTCGCTATCTGCTCGTCCGTGTACTCGGACCGAGTCTTCTTCCGACAGATGATGTCCTCCATCTTGAGGGTTCGGTAAATCAAGGTATGGGAGCAGTGATATTTTCGGCCGGCGTCACGCAAACTCGTTCCGTCCTTGTTGTCGAACAGCTTTTTCAACGCTTCCTTCTTCTCTTTCGTCATTATCTTCGCTAGACGGCCGCTATCGGCCTTCCGCTCCACGCTCAGGGATGCCAGGATCCGGTAAACTGTACTCACGGGCACGTTATCGTCTCGAAAGTGGTCTACCGTAAACTTTTTTCCACGATGACCATGCGTTTCGTAAAACCGTACAACACGCTCGTTGAGTGCTTGTTGTTTTGACGCCATCTTCGATTTAACTGAGAGGCACCCGAGCGAAAAGAAACATGTCACCCATTTCTAGGGAGTCTAGAGAGCAATTCTCTTGGAGAGAAAAAAAAAATACGCTCTTTACTTTAATTACAGAGAGGTATTGAAATCACTCTCATTTTTTATTGAACACCCGTTATTACATAAATATCACATAGAAAAAGAATTTCTACTTGACTAATCATTTACATTTCTCTAGACACATAAGATTCACTTGATTTTGCAAAGCATTTTCCACTTCCTGAATCACATGAAAGTTAAGTGAATTTCTAGTGAATATTTTCCACTGATTATGTGATTTTTTTTTGTGTTCGTTTCTTACCGTCTTAGACATGACAGCGCTAGTATCCTTGAAACTTTTTTTTGGACTTGTACACAAATAGCCATTGAGCAAGATCCGAATTATTTCGCCAAATGAATTCATTTTTGTTTTCGTAAACTAACGACCACAAATTCAGTCTGATGTTGACGAATGAACTGAAGAAAGTCACTGTTTCAAAACGTACACAAGAGGTTCACCGAGGGGATCACAACCCTAGCAAAGTAAAATAACAAACTGATGATAAGTAACATGTTTTGTTATCTCAGATATCATTGTGGATTCACCTGTTATCGCATAACAAATTAAGTTATCAACATTGACTGGTTTTGTCATTATCTGCTATCAATTTTTAGAGAAGATTTTTGACACACATTACTGAATACTAGCAGCATGCTGACGAATGTTGAATATTACCAGCATGTCATGGATATAAAATTGAGTCTTTAAACAGAAGCACTACTTCAGTTATTAGTGTATGAATTTGATATCATGTTGATAACATAATTTGAAATTATCTCAAGTAATTTGTTCACATCTCAAAATTTGTTTTCAAGATGAACTCAATGAAACTCAAACGAGTTAATGTTGTGATATCAGACGAATATTAATTTTTTATCTCTATTGTTATTTGTCTGTTAATTAAGTCTGAACATATTTAGTGATCAAACAGTGATAATCAGATATAAGAGCTTGTTATCACTTTGGTATAATCATTTGCCCGGAAAATGAGTGTATCACTTTTATGTTGCCACCCTGTATTCATTACTTAGTTTTTCTTCAGCATGTATTACGAGTTGAAATTTAAAACAGAATAAAATTTTATTATTCCTAGTGCTTTTTAAATTTCTCTTATTTTTTTAAATTAATTTTTCCACTTAAATGTAAATTGTTCCACAATTTTACGAACATAATTTACTCATTCGGGGCGATACTGATTGTACCAACATTCCAAATTAAATTGAGCACAATCGTTATGGAAATTCTGAAAATATTGTTAACAAACATGGTGGTGTTTCGCTCAGTGTCCATAATATACATATATAAGGGATTTTTTTAACGCCACCTGATGGCAGACATTTGACAATTGAGCTGTGGTAATTCTGCAATCAATAGGTGTTCTAAGTTTTTCAAAAACTCCATGATGTATAGGTTTTTAAATCTACGATGTAGGGCCATAAGGCCGAACGAAATTTGGCCAAATGGGCCAGTAAGTTGAGAACCATTGGGCCGAAGTTGAGAACCATTGGGCCGAGTTAGAATATTGAACATAATATTTCATCAAATCATTGCTAATAAACTCTCTGGGAGATCATTCTTTTTTGTAAACCATGACCAATTTTTTTTTATTTCAATACTTTCAATTTGCTTACATGTCATGTCGAAGATTGCATTTATAATGTCTTGAAATCTTTTGAACATGAACAAAATGAATTTTCATTTCTTATTTAAATCAAACTGCATCTTGCAGATCTATCTTATTTCAAAATTTTCTTTCTGCTAGCATGCCTTGTTGTCTTGCATGCCAGGATTAAATTTAGTAGTCCTTGAAACCTTTTTTATATAAAACTAATAAACTTTTTTGGGAGATTTCTTTTTACTTAAATTATTAGCTGTTCTAAGCAAATTACCCTATTGAAAATGGTGATCTACTTACAGTTTCAGTTAGAACTTTGATTTTTTAATTTTTTGATCTGATGCAAAGAACTGTTGATGGGAGATTCTTCCTTCTTTCATTAGCAGTCCTTTTCAAATATTGGCCTAATAGCCCATTCAACCTACTGGCATTTGGTCTTAATTGCGTTCGGACTAATGGCGTTCGGTCTAATGACCCATCATCATACCTAAAATCGAAACCATCAAACGTTTGGGATAGTTAATGGGTACAGTTAAATTTTTTGCAGGTCCAAAGATCGAAGCTGAAACAAGTGATAATCTTTGGAATAAAGTCTTTATATTTTCAAGTGGAATCATCAATCTTTAGTAGATAATGGGCACGACATAGATCCATGGGATTTCAAAAACTAAATGTTGAGGTGATGGTGTCAATTATTCTTGGGCATGGTTCGGCAATCGAATCCTCTACTGAACTTATCATTGTTTTTGGTATTTTCCCTTTAGGTATCTATTTTTTGGTTGCCTCACAAATACAAGTGGAATAGGGCATAGAGCATAATTAGTTAACCAAACTAGTTTTGAGAGTTCCAACATAAATCTCAATTTAGAGCAGTTTTTATAAACAACAATAAACTGTTTATTTGGATCATGATAATTAACCTTTTCGGATGTTTTTTGATGAATAACTTTATCAAAACAAAAACAGTGAAAGCCTTGTTCAATCTATGATACGTTAGCAAAATGCTATCTTTGGCATCCCCCTGCAATTAACCATAAAGTCACTGAAGTATAAGTAAGGGTTGTGCTAGGTTATCTAAGATCCCTCTGGAGTATAGATCGGTTAATATATAAGTGAAATCATTGATCTTGTGATAGTGCATATAAAGAGGAAAAATGCTGGAGGTACCTACCACTAAACTTACCGAAGAATAAAATTGAACCGATGATGTAGGTCATCTAAAACTTCCTGGAATATTGATATTTGGTTTTACACACGTAAGCAATAATTTAATGAACAATTTGCGATAAAAACCTTATTTCCTGAGATTAATTGGAACAAAACAACAGGAAGTATTGAGTCCAACCTTTAATTTATGCAT
Organism: Aedes koreicus; assembly: GCA_024533555.2. Taxonomy (NCBI): domain Eukaryota; kingdom Metazoa; phylum Arthropoda; class Insecta; order Diptera; family Culicidae; genus Aedes; species Aedes koreicus. The sequence goes on along the minus strand of JAHHFK020000921.1, from coordinate 106,748 downwards.
TTTTCCATTACAAATCTGGTTGGTTTATAAGTGATATTTTATTGTATGAAAAGGAAACTGAATGCAACCTTTATATAGATGCCCATTGAATAACGAATATAACTCACCAATAACATTTTATTTTGCATGAAACGGGGTATTATTATTAATAGGAGTAACATTGATAGCACATGCACATGACTGTGCAAATGATTTCTTATTTTTATTATTTATAATATCTTGTAGCTTAATTATAATGTGAGATAAGAAATTATTTTCAGAATCCCATTCGCTAATGTTGTTAACCTTCATTATCAAAAATACCCAGTTTAGTGGTGCTATCTATTAAACACGGTCGCTGTCTTAACCTTAAACTAGACGATGGTGATGAAATTCTTCTTGACTTTTGCTGATAACATTAAATAGGTCTTAAATAATTGTACAGATTAAGATTTTTTTTATCCTTATTTAAGCTTTTTCAAGTAAAACCTACCTGAATTTTCTGAGTGAATAGTCCAGATCGAGCTCAGTTAAATCACTCACAAAGAACGTTAATTCATCTCAATTTTTTTTAAACTTCGAACTCTGAATTTCGACCGAATCCTAAAGCTTCCAATAAATCTTTAGTTCTACTTGCCGGATTTAAGACGTTGCACCCAAGAAGTTCTCAAATAACAAGGAACATCCATTTAACCCTATATTTTATTGAATTTAGACCTCTAGGCATATGAACTGAATTCATAAACCACTGATATACCTATGGTTTTGAGTCTAGATTTCAAGACTTTACCTCCTTAGAGTTCATGGATGACAAAGAACACCAATTCAACCCAGCATTTAATTGAAATTTGATTTCTGAACCTCTTCAAATATGACTCGAATCCATAAACTACCAACATAAAAATGGTTAAGCTTGAAGAACAAAGGGCTTTTTCAAGTTAAACATACCTACATTCACTAGGTTGTCCAGCTCACTTGAATAACTCTTAAGAGTTCTTGAATGACAAGAAAACATTCATTAAACCCAATTATATTTCTAACTAAGATCTCTGTTCCTTCATTATTATGAACCGAATCCCTAAATAACCAAAATATCTTCAATTGCGCTTGTAGATTTAAGGACCTTACTCCAGGGAATTCTTGCATGAAAAAGATCATCAATTCATCCTAAACATTATTATATTGGAATATACACCGAATCCATAAATTAACATCATATCTCTTGTTACGCTTGCAGAATCCATGTCCAAAAACACATTGGATCACCGAAAAAAAAACTTAATGTTCATTGTGATCATCAGAGCATGAGAAATTGAATTTCATTCCACATGAGGCAGCAACTTGAATGAAATAATTCCAACACAGACAAGCTTTCGTATAAAACATTGTCGACAATATATAAAACGTCCCAGAATTTTCATAATGCATTCTACAGGAATTAATTGAGAGCAGTTTTTATCAGAGATTAAAAGCGTCGAACATAAGTTCAACTTTTTAAAACTGCACGGCCACAAATTGAACTCAATGTGAGAGTCCACGTTACTCAGCCACATAGAAACTACGACTCAGTTACGTAAAATAAAACTGTTCAACGGAATAGAACGAAGATTCTTTCCACAAAAGGCCCTATCGATTGTATCTAAAAGCATATTCTGCATATCTGTAGGGTGCCAAAAAAATCGACTTTTCGAATTTCAAAAACGGGTAGTGCTCAAAAGTTTCGTCTCCTCAAAAAAAGTCCCCATGCAAAATTTGAGCTCAATCGGACTTCGTTAAGTGTTGGACCAAAGCGGTCAAAGTTTGACTTTTTTAAACACGAAAAATTTCCCAAGGGGGGGGGGGTACGTGAAAATTCCGAAATCGGTTTTTTGTTTTTGATGCCAAATGTCTTAGAAATGCATGAAACGTCGAGATCTGGTGTTATCTCGAAAAAAATTTTTTTGAAAAAAATTGACTTTTTGGGACTTAGAAATTTTTTGAGGTGGAGGAGTGAAATGAATTTGATATGGAGGATTTGAATTCAATTGCTGAGATATCCATGGCAATAGTACTGAAACATGTCTTATATCATCGTTGGCAACTGCTAGCATATTATGTGATATTTCATTAGGGTGGTTCACTTGTTTTGCATTAGGGTGGTCCATTTTATAGAAAAATAAAAAAAATAAGATAATAGTATCAAAACATCTCTTATATAATCGTAAGCCATTATCAATATTAAATATATGATATTTCATTAGGATGGTTCATTTATTTTCCATTAGGGTGGTCCTTTGAGTTGGAAATTAAAAGCAACAAAATATTTCCAGCAAATTTACCAGTCAATATTTTTTGTATAGTTTTGTATAGTTGGCATACTACACTTCGTTAAGATATTTTTATTATGTTTTTTTTAATAGTTAACAAAAATGTGCCGTTACCAAAATATGGACAAAAATAAGGAAAAAAAACGATTTTTGATGTACCCAAATTATTACAATAGCTTGATAGGCGACTACGAAGTGCAACAAAAGTTTTTTGTTTATCTTTTCTAAAGAAGTTCTTGGCCTTGGACTGCTTCATTTCCGAGAAACACAAGTAGGTACGTTATAGGGGATCAAAACAAAAGTACGTTACCTGCCGCTTGCTGTGGTATACGCGCTTCGGTAGTGACAACGTCTGCTTCGAATGCTTTTTGTTCTGAAGTGTTATCTACCCAAACAAAATATAAGCTACCCGTAGGCAACGAAAACGTCCCAAGCGAGCAGTTTTGAAAGACTGAGTTGGTAATGAAATGGCCACACATTTGGTATATAAGGAATTGTTATTTTTAGTTTTACTCATTCAGTATTTTTATATTTGAACGAGGAACCGCGGTCTAGTCAACAGTTTTTTGTTTTTCAAAATGGAGGATATTCGGCTAGTTGGAAAATACCTACCTTTGTTCCCCGAATCTTCGAATTTGCCTACATACAACGAAGTTTTCCGGAAATTCATGTTTCATTTGCGAGCAGAGAAGCAAAAGACTAAACCAAGTGCACAATTAACAATACAAGCTTTGAAAGTATCATGGAATAAAAAGCATTTGAACCATTTGCTCGACGACAGGACAGTGCAACATAAAATCTTGCGGCACTACGAAACTTGGAAAATCTTGCAGAAGCGCAAGCTAAGAATGTCGGCGAGAGAAATTGAGAAGAGAAAGGATTTCTCTGATTCATTGCAGAACCTTTTCGATATCGGGAAGAGGTATAAACCTAAGAATAAAGTAGAAAGAAAAGCATATCGGTATTTGCAAGAACAACGAGAACTAACTCTTCCAACAACAAGTGAGTCTTTTCCAACGGCAACTATCTCGTGTAGTGATTTTGAGGAGGAAGAAACAGCAGAGGCGACAACAGAGACTAATCCACGAACAAGTGAGCAGGAAGAAGCAAGTCTACAGGAAAGAAAAAAATTAACTGCTAGTGATTTCGAGTCCTCATCTCAAACCCAGAGTGAGTCCGTTCCTTCTATCAGTACTATCGGCGAAGATTTTTAGATACCGGGTAAGTGTAAATTGAATTAATTTCAAATATGTTTTAAAATGTTTTTCGTGGTTAACAAACGATTGATTCTTAAATTTTCTTCTAGGTCCTTCCAAATCGTCTTCAACTTCTAAATCACCATTAAAAAATGTCATTACTGTCGATGTGGCTGCTGCTTTGGACCGCTGCAAAGTGAGTGATCGAAATGCGGTATTTCTAATATCATCTATAGCGAAATCATTGGGGCACGACGTTTCAACATTAGTGTTAAACAAAGAGTCCATTAGGAATTCAAGAAAAGAAATTCGTGTGCAAAAGCAGAACGAGCTGAGAGCAACATTTAAGCCACAGGTTAACTTAACAGTTCATTGGGATTCAAAACTGCTTCCTAGTATATTGTCGTCTAAAGCCACCCCCAAAACTGAACGATTGGCTATAGTTGTATCTGGTGAAAGCATCCGTAAGCTGTTAGCTGTTCCTCCCATCCAAAATTCAACAGGAATAGAACAAGCAGAAGCGGTGTACAATGCAGTTGTCGATTGGGATCTTGAAGACAGGTAATTTCTATTAGTTTCAATATTATTATTGATAATTTTTAAATTATACCGTTATTCCGTGTTTTAGGGTTATGTTTACATCATTTGATACCACTGCGTCAAACACTGGTCGAAAGAAAGGAGCGTGTCAACATCTTGACAAAATGTTTAAAAGACAGCTGATTGGACTTCCCTGTAGACATCACATACACGAGCTGTTAGTTGGCAAGGCATTCAAGGCACTACAATTTGAAACTGCACAATCTCCAAATGTTGAGATTTTTAAGCGGTTTCAGACGGAATGGCACCGTTTAGAAAAGAGCTCATACCATTCTGGTGTTAATGATGTATTCGTTAAATCATCAATAACAGCCAACGAGAGGGTGGATCTCTTGAATTTTTTTGAGCGACAATTAAAAGAACAACATCACCGCGAAGATTATCGCGAAGTTATTCAGCTTACGCTTATATTTTTGGGTGGAAAAATTAAAGAACATTTTAAAATTAGAGCTCCTGGTGCTTTCCATAATGCAAGATGGATGGCAAAAATTATTTATTCACTAAAAATGTTCCTTTACCGACACACTTTTGCGTTACCTAAGGCAACTCAACAACAGTTAGCACGATTTAATGTATTCATTGTAAAAGTATATTTGAAAAACTGGTTTCTGTCTACGTGTGCTGCAATGTCTGCAAACAATGACCTTAATTTGATAAAATCGCTTAAAATCTACGAAGCTGTTGACGAAGAAGTTGCCAAAGCAGTATATAAAGGGTTCTTGAAACATCTGCAGTATTTGGATAGCAATCTCATCGGATTGTGTTTATTTGATGAAACGTTGGATATCGCAGATAAAAAAATATATTGAAGCCTTACATACATCAGGTAATTATTTTGTTCAATTCGATGTACGCAGAACATTATATTTCTAACAATTTTTTTATTTCCAGCTAACAAAACAAATGTGTGTGCTAAATCCATAGTCGAATCAAACGACGTTTCAACACTACAGCTGCACTCATTTGTTCAAGGCAGTCAGCATACTAAAAACTTGTTATGTGCTCTAGAGATTCCGGAATCATTGTTGGAAACTGATATTACGCAGTGGAATAGCAAACAAGAATATGAAAATGCCATTAAACGAATTAAAAGCTTGGAAGTAGTAAATGACAATGCAGAACGAGGTATTGCATTAATCAAAACATATAATTTGAAATTGTCAACGGATGAAGATCAGAAACAGTTTATTTTGCACTTAGTTGAAGAACATCGAACAATGTATAAAAGTTCAAAAAAATCAGATGTAATTTAAGAAAATATATGCGATGCAATGTACCAAAAACCTAGCAACATGAATTTTGGAAATATCACAATACCGTTCCCTCCCTTTCGTTACGTGTCTTTTGTCACAACCATTGAAAAGGTTAGTTATATCTGCAAATACCGTATTAATGAGATAGTTCCCCATCTTAGGGGTCCAACAAACAATTTTAGCTGACTAAACTCTTCTTTCTCATATAAACAGCTGAATAAACGTTTACTCGGTCAAAATTGTTAATTAGGTTGCAGTCGAAGACTTCCCACTCTACAATATTCGGTAAATGTAGGATAGATAACTCTGAAATTTTTAATCTTAGCTTGCAACGACGGTGCAAAACAGAAATAAGAAACTCACTGATGCACAATGCTTAATCTCTAAGATTAGTATTAGACGAGGGCACCGATCTGTTTCACCTTAAAGAAGCGTCGCATTCCGAATGTAAGTCTCGCAAAAGTTTCCAAAAGGACCACAAAGAGAGCGTCTCTAGTAAATAATTCTCTTTGGTAGTCCGTACGCTAATCTTACAGTCTGTGGATAGAAATCGGTTGAAATTATTATATTGATGCACTAATTAATGAAAAAGAACGAAAGAAGCGAATTTCTCATTGTAAGATAGGTAATATTGAAAAGTTTTGTGAGAAATCATTAAGCTTTCTGACGTCTATCATCTTTCTCTTTCAAGCACGTAGAAAGAATAGGATTGTTTTCATACGTTTTTTGTTTTTTTTTTCGTATGTAAACAATCTATTCTTTCTACCTGCTTGGAAGAGAAAGATGATAGACGTGAGAAAGCTTAATGGTTTTAACCTATACGAAAAATATTGACTGGTTAAAGCGCTATTCGCATTACAACGGGCCCGACGCGGGGCGAGACCCGCCGGGGTAATATTTTGAAATGATTGCTTGGATTTTGTATGTGACTGTTCTCACTACGCTGATGTGCCGTGCTGGGCGTGCCGTGCCAGCATAGTGAGAATGCTCACATACAAAACCCAAGCAATCATTTCAAAATATTACCCGGGCGGGCCTCGCCCCGCGCCGGGCCCATGTAATGCGAATAGCGTTTAAATTTGCTGGACATATTTTTTATTGTTCTTAACGACCCTAATGGAAAATAACTGAGCCACCCTAATGAAATATCATATACATAATATTGATAATGGCTTACGATTATATAAGAGATGTTTTGATACTATTATCTTATTTTTTTATTTTTCTATAAAATGGACCACCCTAATGCAAAACAAGTGAACCACCCTAATGAAATATCACATATAATATGCTAGCAGTTGCCAACGATGATATAAGACATGTTTCATTACTATTGCCATGGATATCTCAGCAATTGAATTCAAATCCTCCATATCAAATTCATTTCACTCCTCCACCTCAAAAAATTTCTAAGTCCCAAAAAGTCAATTTTTTTCAAAAAATTTTTTTTCGAGATAACACCAGATCTCGACGTTTCATGCATTTCTAAGACATTTGGCATCAAAAACAAAAAATCGATTTCGGAATTTTCACGTACCCCCCCCCCCTTGGGAAATTTTTCGTGTTTCAAAAATGTCAAACTTTGACCGCTTTGGTCCAACACTTAACGAAGTCCGATTGAGCTCAAATTTTGCATGGGGACTTTTTTTGAGGAGACGAAACTTTTGAGCACTACCCGTTTTTGAAATTCGATGGTCAATTTTTTCCCATATGCCATTGGCACCCTAGATACAGGTTGTTCGATTACTTAGTGCAAATATTTTCAGCATCGATTAAAGATGATTTTTGATGAAAAAAATTGTTCTACCCATATGGACATATCTCAAAGTTTACGGAGTTATTATTTTTTAAATGTTTTGGTTCATGTTAGTCTTAAATTGGCTGTGACTTCAAAATAATGCTATTTTGCTAGATTCGTTTTCTTTCATTTGAAAGCTGAAAAAATTTCCTACACAACAGTTTCATTTAAATTTTGAGTAGTTATCATTTTGTGTCTTTTTGATCAAATATTATCTTCTATCGCTCCTGAAATTATTAACACTAAGGAACCAAACACCCTGCATTGGATTAAGCTCGGAACAAATACCTCGTTATTTGGTATTTGGTTCGCAAAAAAAGTTCTGTGAATTGATAGCTTACGAAATCAGCTCTCTACCGAGATGGTTGTCATTTATAATTAATTTAATCGTAGTAAAGTTTATTTGTTTAACGCGTTTTATTTTATCTGCTTAATAAAGATTGTATTAGAAAAAAATTAACAATTCCTTGTGTGTATAACTTTATGATGCATGGATAAAATTTTTTGAAATTTTGGGTAAAACTAGTCTAGAGTGTAATGCAAACATGTGCAAAATTCGTCGAAATCTGTCAAGTGGATATCAAGATGACTTCCAAGCAAGAAGTGCGTCGACAAAAAATATGGGCACGGTCGTGGAAAATCCAGGCTCACAGGTGGGTCGCAAAACAGTTGAGAATCGTCTATTCGACCGTTTCAGTGGAAGAAAAGCGAAGACGACCGACCCCGCGAACGCAAGGAAGCTGAGGAATTACTTCAAGTGCAATCCGAATCATTCGATTCAGCACGTGGCCAAAAAGGTCAATTCTTCCGTCTGGTTCGTCCAACAGACAATAAAGCGGGCCGGACTTCATGTCATTCATGGAAGGCAGCTAACTGAACCAATGAGGGTTATTTCGAGAGTCGAAGTGACTTTTGTCACTTGGTGAAGTGACAAAAGTCACTTGCAGTGACGTGACTCTTCTGGGCGAATCAAATGGAGAGTCACGTCACTGCGAGGTGACTTTTCTCACTTCACCAAGTGACAAATGTCACTTTGACTCTCGGAATAACCCTCAATAAACAGAATACGGTGGCCTTGTCCCGCGCCAGTAAGCTGTACCACTCTTATTCCTACTGCTTATGGAAAACCCGGCAAGAGTAATGATGATATTTCTTCTGCGGTTCAACCGGCACAGTTCAATCCACTCATGCACAGATACGCTACAATATCAATCACAGGCAAAACAATGTTGAAAATACAATTTAATTGAAAATTTACAATTGGTTGAACGCAAGAAAAAACGAGATAACCCCTGAAAAACTCGAAAAACCTTTCACTATATAAAATCAATATGTAATGAATTTTCACACTTCCCGAATCGATAATGAATATGCTCGATCCCGGCGTGTATACAGTTAAGGTTTATTTTCGATAATATAAAACGACCTCATAAATGTTCCTCATCTGATGTAGAAAACCTCAACATGCAAAAAATATGAAACCAAGTCTCAACGCACGTCGCAAGTGCATGAAAATAAAGCAGCCTGCAAACTCCATTTCGGATTTCATTATTTCACTTTTTATTCAAGCAGGATAAAAAAACATTGTTCGATTATTTTTTTCACGAAAACTACGCAGCAAAAGCAAAACACAGCAGTTTCTACACACGGCTTGCTGCGATCACTCCTAGTATACCTAAAAAGACATTGCCTATAAAATGGCTCCTTAGCGTCACTGTAGTAATGTGCAAGTTAAAAAGGAACTTGTACTCTTGTGCATTCTTCCAAAATATTCTCTAGTACGAATTATAATTCCTCATTGTTCAAGATCAAATAAGCATTATTTTTTCCTCGAAAAGATGCAAATGAGGCCTTATTTTCGTTTCTCTCAGAAACCGAATTAGTGGACCATATCATTTACTTGATTTACATAACTGGATTTATCACAACCACTATCGAAAATCCAGCCCACCATTAGGATCCCAGTGTATCAAATCGAGGAACATTTTTCGATCGCATTCATTATTCAAATTCAATTTTTCACATTGATAATCGTCTCCCCGTTCCAGATTCCTTTGAGCCCGCTTCCATTTTCCGAACCACCTTACCACGTAGGTTATTTTTAGCCCAATTCAATCCTCTTCCTCAATCGTTGAATTATTCATCAAAACAACACAAGAAATCAAATTCACCAGAACAGCGCTTTGTTAGCACTCGCACCTTGAGAGCAAACAGTCCACCCACAGGTTGCAAAGCCGCCCATTATACCATATCGACCGCATGCTCCACCAGCCCCAGCACATCCTGGGATACCAAATTGGCTTTCAAATCAGCCACTGTATGGTGGTACAGTTCGTGAAACAGACGGTGAAATTTGGTTCGCTCTTTTTGACATTCAGAGGGTAGATGCTCCAGTAGTTGCGGTACGTTAGAAGCATTAGATGTCTAGAGGGTGAACACGAAATTATTGCAGTAAAATTAATTAACTTTAAAATCTCATGTATTTATCGGGTGAAAACCAAATTTCGGGCAGTTTTATACATGTATTAGGCTCAGTTTACATACATTGAATCAATTATTGGAGGTTGTTTGGTAAAATTCTCAACACTTCTGGTTCACGCCATCCATAAAAGCTTGTACAGTCGTATCCAGTACCTTTTTCTTATGTTTCATCTACTGCCTACGCATTTCATTTGCATCTTTTGCATGATTTGAATCCTTTTTTTTGGCTATAGATAAATCAGGCCTTTTCCGAATCGGAAGGACTTTTGCAGTCTTCCATGCTCGAGGAAATCTGGCGGTTTCAATAATTAAATTAAACAGATAGGGAATTGGTGTTATTATGAAAGGTTAGATTAGCTTGATAAACTTGAAGGAAACGCCATCCATACCAATTCCGTTAGATGAAACAGATAAAATTGCATTTAAATTTCTAAATCATAACATGGAGAAAAACGAAAACCATCAGAACTCTGTGGCGGAATCATAAGTCATTCTGGATCTATTATAAAAATTTCTCAAAAAAACGCATTTACATCGTCTCTATAATACTAGTGAATTTAAACACTGTGACTAGACTTAGTGACAACATTCAAATGTTTAAGTTTCTCCCACAAGTCTTTGTTGGAGTTAGCAGACTCTAAGTCGTTTCCCAAGAAGTCGGATTTAGTTTTATGTATCCAGCTCGTTACTCTGTTACTTAGCGTTTTGAACTGATTATGATCAAATTAATTTTTGGTGGAGTTTCAAAGACTATTTGCAATGCTTCTATCGATGATAGCTTTTAATATTTCATCATTAAACCAAAAAGCATTTGGACTGGGCCGTATTTGTCGCAGAAGAACGAAATTTTCCAATAGGTTTATTATGTGTCTATTGAAGAGGTCGAGTTCTAGGTCGGAATCGGTTATACTGTATAATTGAAACCAATCAAAATCTGCCAACGTTCTTTGTAGCAGAGGTTAATCAATACGATTATAATTTCTAAAAAATCTAGGACAATTCAGAGTGCTGCGAGATATGTTAAGTGATGAAAAGATTATATGGTGTGGGAGCAGAAACTTGCTTGAAATTTAGAACAAAGTCAGCATCATTGGTAATCAGCAACTCAATCAATGAACTACCACCAGAATGAAATTGTGTTGGTTCATTGTTGACAAAGTTAACCTCAAAGTTCTCCAGAATATTTCTTAAAGCGTGAAACTCTAGCGTTTGTTGTATTCAGATCGATATTGAAATCTCCGATCAGAATTACATTGGAATATTCAAGTGACAGCTCCAATAGCTTTTCATCTAGGAAACCAGAGCAGTCGACTCTGGGTGGAGAATATAAAGTACCAAGGAGAAATTTTTTATTGTACACTCGAACTTCAATAAACATGTATTCAGTTCGATTACACTCTTCCAATTCCGTTAATGGATCAAATACGGCAATTACTTTGAAATCAAGATCATGTTTATGGTAAATACATATACTTCCACCTCTGCTATATTTCCGATCGTTCCTTAGGACTTGGTAACCGTCGACAGCAATTATGTTATCGTCGATACTTTCATTCAACCATGTTTCAGAGAGGCAAATGATGTCGACTTTGCTACTAGCAAAACATTGCTAAAATTCATTAAAATTACTTAAATTGCAAGCATACAAACTTTGTACATTCATATGACAGACGTTTAAGCAATTATCAAGTAACGCCTGCCCGTGCAATATTTATTTGATTAACCGCCATCGAGGAACAAAAACAAGATCAACAGTGAGAAACAAACAAACAAACAAAGAACAAAAACAAGATTCAACCAGAGAAGTTGAAGGATGGAAGGGAATGGAAAGAGCATCGAACAAAAGAAAAAAAACGGCACACTTTTCAAAAGGTTTCAATAATATTCTACTCATTTAAATGTGGTTTACGATTGCGCATTCAATTGAAGACGGTAAAATGCAAAAACGACTGCTTCGGCGATGTTGATGGAGTGAGCCAACTGAAACAACGGCCACAACAGCAACAACAGCAACAACATCAGTGATGAAGATGAGATTCACTCAAGGTCCAACGATATTTAACTTTCAGGAGGGAAGATATCAAGGATAACTTATTGGAACGGAATCATGGAATAGTTTATGAAGGAATTAACGAATTCCGTAGGTACGGATAAGGTTTAACGGGTTTCATAGCATGGTCGATTTAGACGATGTTTGACTTATAGGAGGGAAGATTTTAAGGATAATTTATTGGAAAGAAATCATGGAAAAATTGATAAAGGAATAAACGAATTTCATAGGAAATGATTAGGTATAAAGGTTTTTATGGTATTTGCTCCATCCATACTCCGCTAATTGGTCCACATAGTAAATCAGCAGGGCTGGAACATCATCGGTCGGCTTCACATAAACAAACCCATCCCAACAAACATCGGTGTTAGAGCTTGTTCAAACAAATTTGGAGAAGCTATTCAGCTATTTTAGAAGAAACAGATGAATAGCTTCTCCTAATTTGCTTGAACAAGCTCTCATTCAACACCGATGTTTGTTGGGATCCTTGGAGAAAACATGACGTATCTTTCCACAATGTTTCAGCTTTAAAGCAATCCCTTTGGTATGACGAGCTGATTTGGTGAGATTTTCATTGAGGTAGATGCGTCGGTCTACTTTGCATCCATGCTGGTTCAAGTTCAAATTCTTCTTTGTGAAATAGCGGTGAAAAAATCATCTCTGGATGCTGGACTGGATTAGAATCGGTGGAGTTGCACCCGCAACAATGAGTGCTCCGGCTAATCGCTTTGTTTAAACAAGAGGAGCATCCTTATCGCCGTATCCAAGAGCCTCATCAACTTTCAGCATCACCAAATCCATGTTCTCCGAAGGGTTGTATGGTACTCCGGTGCGAATAAGATCGTTTGATTTATGTAGCCTTTTAACAGCATCCTTGTTTTTCTGCACATCCGATTCCATCCTTGCATGCGAATCATTTAGCCGACTGTGGTAGCCGGCATAGTTCACAGACGATAGAATCGTTGCTAGACTCGATTTTCCTGTTCCCGTCATCGATCATCTGTTGTATTCGCATCAGCAGACTGTCGAAGGTTTCCACTTGATCTTCGCACTTATCCAAGTCATCCATCGAACATTTAGTGTTTTAGTTTTCACTGTTGGAACGATTGGATAAAGAAAGCGTAGATTTGCTCATCTTGGAGGCACGAGTCAGCGCTTTGTTTGTGTTCGTCCAAACTTCATTGAAACAAACTTCATTGAAACGCGACCACGAACAACTCACATACTACCGCTACCACTACCATTGCAGCAAGTTGGCAATGTTACTTAGGCCGTTACATCACCGGAGGATGCCAGAATGACAAACAAGCACATTCTGCGGTGGTCTCGACGCTAATATGCTGGGGTTACTTCCATATATGTTTTTATGCAGTTATGATATTTCAGGCTGGCCATCTCATGCATCTTGATAATCATATTGAACTCTCCATAATTCATATTGAAGGGGTTTCAATCAAAAACTGAATACTGTCACTCAATGCAGCACGCAAACCTGTTCCGCAATTGTCATTCCGAAAATTTTAATAATTTTACATCTAAATGCAAGGGTTACTATCTGAACATGTTTGTGGCAACCGGAGCTTTCTCCAGAATATCCGTTTCAGATACAAATCATCAGATGGTCTTGAATTGATGGAAAATGACCCTCTGGATTGATTTCATAATTGTTTATACCTATATTACAAGGGTATTTATCTTAACACTTTTATGGCCACTTCAGGACCAAAAGGAAACTGTTCTGGAATGGCCGTATTTTAGTATTTTAGGATTTATGCCAAAGATTGTGACTGCCATTCCCGGAAATTCATTTGATATTCTCAAATAGTGTCTCCGTATCGGACCACAGTCCCCGAAACTGAATTTTCGGGAACCAGATGTATCCAAATGGACATTATTGCCGAAAATGTCCAAAAAGCGGATGAGTTTTTGAATTTAGCAGTGCCAAAAGAATTAAAATCGGTCAATAATTATCATTACCAGAGTTACAATCATTTTAATTTATTGGGTACCCGGGCACCCTGTCGAACACCTAAAGGTTGATTGATTGATCAATCTTTATTAGGGAGACTTTCAGCCGCTGGCTGGTTCGTCTCTACCTAAAGGTGTTTTTTTGTGTCGAACACGTAAAAGTTAAATTAAATGCTGCATATACTCAAGTAGCACAACTTGTTTCAATAGAGCATAAATATCTCTCTTGAAACAAATTAGGGATAGTTTTGTTTGGGCAGCATAATTAATCATCAATTAAACGAAAGATTTGAGCAATAAAAAATGAAAAAAGTGCCACTAAATTATGAAGGCCTGTGCCAACAAATAATGTGTGATCAGCATTAAAAATTCAGAAATGAGCAATAATAGATGAGGAAACAGCTTCGGATAATCTAATTGTGACCGGTAAATCTGTCAAATAAAGCAACAGCTATTAGTATACGTGCAAATAAATATGGCTTGATTTCCGCCAAATGATGTAATTTGAGCACTAAACCACTTGCATATGTCTTGGATTTTTATTTGATTTTCCCATAAAAATAGTAAAATGAGCAATACATAGCTGAATAACCACAATAAAAAAAATCAAATGTCCTAGGTAGTAGATAAAGTTGCCCTTCTTTAAATTCAAAAATAATTTGATATCGTGAAAACTTTCCCATGAAATAATCAAAAACACCATTTGAAAACTGAATGGGTTCCAGAGAGCAGAAAATAAATGCAGGCAAAAAATTGGGAATGAGCCATAAAAATTTGTGATGTGTTTTAGGACAAATTATAAATTTTCATTTGGAAGAGGTAAAGTGAGCAATGAATATTCAATAATGTGCAATAGACAATGATATTTTCGCAAATGGACTAATGAACGTATACATTCCAAATAAGAGTTGTTGAGCTTCTACAATTGATATTTTTATCAAATGATATGTTGAGTTCACCATTAACCATAAGACTGTCGCTTGTATGGAAAAAATATTGTCGGTAAAGAAGATCATTTAATGTGGTCACTACTTATAAATACGGTTGAAAAATGAATCTATGCCAAGGGAAAGTACAAAAATCAACCTGTGATAATTTTGAAATGGTTATCAAACGATTACCAATGATCAGACGCACAAATCAAAACAGCAATCGGAAATAAAAAAAATATGAGCCATTTTATAATATAAAGCAGCACTTAGAAAAAGACTAATCATTTGAATGGCTTAAATTTTTCAAAGCAGATCGATAACAACGCCTGTAAATTCTTATTTTTGACGATTTTGGCTCATTCCCAATTTTTTGCCTGCATTTATTTTCTGCTCTCTGGAACCCATTCAGTTTTCAAATGCTGTTTTTGATTATTTTATGGGAAAGTTTTCACGATATCAAATTATTTTTGAATTTAAAGATGGGTAACTTTATCAACTACCTAGGACATTTGATTTTTTTTACTGCGGTTATTCAATTATTTATTGCTCATTTTACTATTTTATTGGGAAAATCTAAAAAAATTCCAAGACATATGCGAGTAGTTTAGTTCTCAAAATACATCATTTGGCGGAAATCAAGCCATATCTATTTGCACTTATACTAATAGCTGTTGCTTTATTTGACAGATTTACCGGTCACAATTAGATTATCCGAAGCTGTTTCCTCATCTATTATTGCTAGTTCGTGAATTTTTAATGCTGATAACACATTATTTGTTGGCACAAGCCTAAATGATTTAGCGGCACTTCTGTCCTTTTCTGGTGCTTTTTCTTAATTACTAAATGCAGGTAAATATTTTAGTCGTTTTGTTTGGCTATGTACCTCAAAATCATACACAATAGAAACGAAAAAAGCGCAAGGGTAGAGCCTGTTTGCAACTTGACATTGTTTCTACAGAGTTGCAATAGCATTTTGTAAAACTTTCAAATTCAAACTTTACAATCGCGTTGCAAAAAAGTGAAATGATATCGACGTGTAAAAAATGCGAGGATAACTTTTTTTTAAATGGATATCGTTATCAACCAAACATTCGTGATTAAAATACAGAGAGCTAAAATGATCTAAAAATCGTGTTGCAATAAGTTTATTTTTTAAACGCTTTCAGACTCATGGATCAATATTCTGTTCTACTACGAAAAATATAAACGCCCTTGAATTAATCCTCGAGAATATAGCATTGCTTTAGAACTTCAAAAGAAAAATTTGTGTAAAATTATGTTTACATTTGAAATAATCAGATTTCTGATTAATTTTAACAATAATCAATCTTTATAGGTTCATGTTAGGTTCAAACTGTAGGGGAATGAGTGATATTTTAAAATCTCATTTTTTATTGCAGATTTTGATGACGATGATGATGGTCCCGCCACTTACCCCTACAAAGGTTTGAGCTAGACGATTTATCCATTAGATAATTTATTTAAAAGCAATTCAACCAGTTATGCAAAAAACGAACTGATTTCATTTACAGAACTATCTCTAAACTTCTTCAAAAACTATTCATTTGCTTAACAGCGATATAATTGTGAAAAAGCTATTGATATCAACCAAAAATGTTCGCAAGTATTCCCAGCGATCAGGAAATCCTATTACAATTCAAATCACACAATCCCGTATAAGAACATTATCAAGAGACAAGCCAATATCCGATCCTGCTTGCTACAGAGCCAATGCAGTTCCAACACTCATGGAACCGCCAGCTTAGTTTTGAGCTGACCAAGGATATCCCCAACCAGGGAAATCGAGAAAATTTCCAAACCGAAAAAATCCTGGACCGGCCCTAATCAAACTTTTACTTTCAACCACAACAGAATTGGTAAGGAATTCCCCGACAATCAGCCTGACAACCCACTACTATTTCATGGTATCTTCTCAAGCATAAGAGGCCATTTTTTTTCATAAATTCAAAAAGATGTCCTTTATACCTGTATACCGCGCGCGAGGCTCAAATTTTGGTAGACTACTTTCTTTTTTTTCCATCATCATCACCGTGACGAACAAAATAGTTTGTAGTGTTGATAAAAGTGAGAAAAAAAAGTATGAAAAAAGAAAATATCCAACTCATCGTAGTCCGTTTGTAAAGAACTTCGTCAAAATACAATCTTCATTTTTTAAAAACGAAAAGAGGAACATAACCGTACAAGAAATAGTCCATACAAAGTAATCCGCTTTATAACAGTAAAACATCGCCAGTTACAATCTTCATAAATGATAAAAAAAATTTGCTTACTGTTTAGCATACAGTTTTAACGTGTGAGATACATAGTCTTTTAAATTCTGGAAGTGTTGGCGCACGTTTAATATGTCTTGGCATCGAATTGAAAACATATATTCCTTTAAAATATAATGAGTTTTGTGAAGCACATGTCAAAAAATTCGGTGTTCTTATTTCATCCGCGTTTCTAGTATTATACCTATGAATATCACTTCCTCTTTCAATTCGATTCTTCGAACAAACCAAATACGCTACCGGCTAAAATAATTATGAACCCATTCTCAACACGTTAAATGCTTCTATGATATTTACCTATGCAGAAATCTTTAAATTATATATATCTGGACAATAGCAATAGTTGTAGTCTGGTAGTGGGTTTTTTTTTGTTTACGTATACCTGATTGACTTTGAATTAAAATCTACTGAATTCCACATAGTTAAATATTAATAAATTTAATATTAAATTAAACTAATAGCTGCCTATTAGTTCAAAGGATATACATAACGAACTGAAAAGAGGATGTTTAACTGGCATTACAAGAAAAACAACAATGCCCCATACGCCTTCAACAAAAGTGTACAATCCATTGGAACGAAGAATAAGAATAATTCAGAAGCTACACCATGTTTTTTACTTGAAAAAGCTGAAGAACAATTGAGTGAGGATATCGTTTAGAGATTTAAACGGAATAATAAAATACAATCCTAGTATTACTAACATTCCATGTATTCGAAGTCTTGCTTGCTCGCAATTTAACTATCCGGAATTTTGGTTTAAGTCATAAAAAAAACATTTCCAATTGTATTATAAAATAAAATAAAATGTGTTACTTTAATAACTTTAGGCACATATGTTGCAAAATTAAGTTATCTCAGCATAGGTGGAAAATATCCAACCGTTCTTAACATGTTTTTGTGTAGAACTTATTGTGATATTAAGTGCACTTATTTAATTGCATTGTTTATGACGAAAAACTACTAGCCAAAAAAATTCAATCGTATGATTGCTTAAAGAAGCTTAATAAGTCATGTCCTGCAATGAAGTTATGAAACATACTTTTAAAAGATGACAACTTCGTCTTATAATTTAAGTTGGTCTTTGAAACCAATCTTGATAAAGTTGGTCTTGATAAGATTATTGTTATTGTTAGGTACTTTAGGTATTTCATTTGAAGCTATGTAAAGTGTCTATAATAAAGTATAATAATAATAATAATTTTAAGCTATATTCGCTTAACTCAACACAAAATTTCATGTAACAAATTAATATAGAACAACTTTTAAACAACTTAAATATGATTATTTTCGCATATGATCAATCGATTATTCCACATTAATAACATTTAAATCGTTAGTATACAGATATTTTTGCTTGGGTTTTGATTTAAATAAGCCATTTGACAAATAAACAATCAAGTACTGATATATTGAAAATTTAAGCAATTTCAAAATTTTACTATGTGATGAATACAGTAGGTATAGTTGGGAACATAGCAACAATTATTGCCTCAAAATTCGGTCAAAAGGTTTCTTGAAAAATCATTGATTTTGTTACTATGTAAACAGTTGACAGAATAAATTCAAAAACTTAACACACAACTAGTAATCTCACAACTTTTTATTTTGTTTGGGAAGATTATTTATTTCAGGTTTACGAAGGTAGCTATTTTAGTTATATTAATTAGCTGATACAGCCAAAAATTAAAAATATTATGCTCTCACTCTTTGAGTGATCTATGTTTAATAGTGAAATTGTAATAACCACTGCCATAAAAATCTTAGCGTATAGAAGTTATATAATGAGCACTTCAAACCATTTTCTTTGTAAGGCCAATACAATAACAACAACCTCTAGAAATCAACGCTTATTGGTTATTTTTAAATTCATATCCAAAACACATGTGGTCGGTAATGTGCATTTCATTTGGATATGTTTCAACCGTCATCACCGTTGTGATAATGTGCAATTGAACGTTCCAAACACGTAACATTTTTTATTGACTTTTTGCTGCGTTCTCATTAAGTTGCACATGTGGCTCAAAAAACGCATTCTGAAAACCTTAAGTATCAGAGCGCTTATAGGAACAGGAGTGTAACATATTTGTTATGTTGCACTGGAGGTCAACATTTTTCATAATAAACATCACATACACTGGAAAATATTAAGTATGCAACGTCATGATTAAATTTACTAAGCTGCAAATTTACAAAGACAAACAGGTCTCAACTAACTCCAAGGTTTGTTTTGAATGGTCTTGGCAAAACATTTCAGCAACATCAATGAAATATCTAGTACATCTTGCACGTGAAATATACTCTGCTGTAATTAAATATGCTTTTTGTTACTGTAGAATTACTAAAATGAAACATGAAAACTAAGTGTTGAATATAAAAGATGTTACGTGTGCTACTTGGGTAATCGTCATCAGTTCGGAAGTTCTAGCTTATTTCTAGATTTAAATATATTTTTAAAATAATACATTAAAATTATCCTATACTAGCTTTAAATTTGCAAAAAATAAATGACAAACGTTTCGTTTGATTCCATTTCTGTCCATTTAATTCATTGGATTTATTCCAGATTGAAATTTTAGAAGATAAAATAAATTAACTTCCAACTACTCCCTGTAACCAGAAGGAAAGATTTGAACCTATTTGTCTTTCGATTCTAGAATCCATGAATGAATATTTATTATTGTGGCAGTAAAACAAGCAGTCCTTGCCCCAGTTCCCACCAATTTGGACACACACACAAAAACTGTTTGATTTATGATCGCATTAAGTCCTCATTCTGAATGTCAAGAACGTGCTTCGATTGCCTTAATTCTGACTGACAAAATTTCTAGATTTGTTTTGTTACCATCAAACATCGAACGAGCAGTGAATGACAGAGAAAAAGCAACGCGTTTCTGTCATGTTCGACTAATGAAGCTGTATTTCATTAAACACATTTGAAGCTACATCGAGGTCATTCATAAAATTAATTTGCTTGCGTGACTCTACTGTTTATCACTTTCAGTTCAGGTCATCATTCCTTGCACCGGGCAGCAGCACGGTGGACTTGATTCGTCGATAACTTTTTTTCTATTTTCCTGTAGCGCCCTCTCTTCAAAATTTGATATGCAAGAGCTGATAAGCCGTGTGTCCTGGAAAGCTTCGCCATGGCCTTCATTCTGCATTCCCTTTATTCAATGGGGAGGTCGAAATTGTCATCCTCTTCACACTCTGCTAGTGCGGAGGAAGGCTGCAGCTCTTATCAATTCTACTCCAATCTTGGCACAGCAAGCTATAAAATAATGTATGGATGGTAGCGTTTGTTCTAGTTTTTCCTGCAGGAAAAAAAAAATCGTGTTGACAAATAGCCGTTCCCGGGTACTCAATTTCACTCTCGCTTTTCTGCGAACCACCGGCCACGGAACCGAGCGGTGTTAGTTTTGTCCTTTGGGAATGGATTTATGGCATCATTACCGATGATTGAGAGGATATTCTTGCACATACATAGCATTCGGCTGGAAGTGGAAAGCAACGGGCCGATGGCAACACTTCACTTTTATTGCAAAGAGTGTAAAGACGCGTGAAGAACTAACTGCATGTTTCCATCGGTCTTATCATCCAAATCGATTCGTGCTGAATGTTAAGGTTTGTTCTCAAAGCGTGAATTGTGAATGATATGACAAACTGCCGTATCGATTATTCCTCATTACACAGGCTCAATCATTAATTGTTATAGTCGACACATAATTTAATGCCTCAGAAAGTAAAAAATCAAGAACTTGGATATCTACAGTCAACAGTTAACTTACCAAACTAACCTGATTTGTTATAGTGCCATGAGTTGATAGCTGTGTCAACCACGAACCTTGAGCTGGTCTCAAGATTTATTGCGGTATACGTGGTCGTCTTCGGGCATCTCCCGGTGGGAATGCTTCGTTTTGATTTGGACGTTATTCTATAGATGAATATCCTAAACGTGAGCAAGGTCCACTATATAGGGCTACGTTATCGTTAGAAGGCAACCTTGACCAAAGTAATAGGAAAATCCACTCAATTTAACCACCAAGAATCGAAACGGAATCCAGGAAAATCACACTGCCCTAACACATGATTCATGATCCATGTCTTCAACACCGAACGAATGGCTTGCAAGGTGGCGTAACATATTTTAGTCACGAACTCAAACAAGTCAAAAAGAGTTGTGCTTCTGTGGCCTTGGCAGGAAGTCCAATCCTTGTCTGTCCCGTTCCCGGAGGTAAGCGAGTATGAGTACTTTCCTGTCCGGGTGGGTGAGAATGCTGCCCTTCTCGATGATGTCATGAATAAAAGATAGTGATCAATGGTTTCATATTCAGGGGGCGTGATGAATTTTTACAGTAACATTGTTACGGGAATGGATTGTTTCGGACCTCAATTTATTTTAATTTGTTTGCTTTAAAGCAAGATTTATGCTAGTATAGTTTTAAATAGTGTTAATTGAGGTTGTATGACATAGTTTTAAGGTAACCTACATTCTTTAGTCTTTTATGTTCAATGTGAACTGTGTTTTACAATAAGTATTTATGTTTAATTTTAGGCAAATATAGTTTTGCTCACATCAAATAAGGGCATATTTTTAGGACAATAATTTCACGTTTGTTGTTCTTTTCAATAATAACAATAATGATAATGCTGTAACAATGATAACGATAACTCGCAAGACAGGTTCGCATGACAATTTTGCTGCATACCGTATCCAAATCCGAAAGGGACACGCAAATAGGACGATTATCCAAGTCAGTCCCGTTGCTCTTTCGCATAGCGATTGCCGTTCACATCATTCCCCGACCCGTATTGCTCTGAGTTCACACAATTCTAGAACGGCTGACTTTGCCACCGGTCTTTGCAACACTCCTGTAGCGGTCTTCACCTCTGCACTTCGTACTATCCATCACGACCCGGAAATACTCGACTTCTTAGCCATAGTCAATTTCGTAAAAGTTGGAAGGAATTTATGGATCCACCGTCTCCAAACCGTTTTCAACAGCTGCTGGTATAAGCTCCAGTTTGAATACGACACCGCTTTTTCATCCAGCTCCTCTCTAGTCGATTGGTTCACCCCACTGGTGCTCCGCATCAAGAAGTAATTCGGTGTCTATAGGCATGTAGGTAAGTGGCTTTGAGTTTACCAACGACCCTGCCTCAATCAGCAGCGTTCGTTTGGCTTCCGAATGGCGAGCGCACACTTAACGGACTGATCCATGTATTTCCAACACCCTACCATATGTGATGCAGAAGGTGGATTGAAGTACCACCGAGTTCCCGTATTGATGAATGTAGTTGCCCACTTCTGGTCGATTTGCCGCAGATTTTGCTCTAGCTCACAATTAGCTTCCACGAAATTGGTACCTTGATCGCTGTATATTTCACCGGGAGCCCCCTCCATTCTAGTCACCACTTCAAGGTGCACAGCACAAATCGTCAAGCAGGTGAAAAGGGCCGCCCAACGCTTCACTTCACTGCATCCTTGCTTGATCAAGAGAGGCCCGATGTAATCTACAGGGTACGGCAGAAAATAATGCGAAAATGTTCAAACTTGAGTATTGGGTTAATTCGTATAGCTAGTGACTAATTTCTGTCGAAACTATATTTGTTTATATTCACTTTCAAGTGCTGCATCCAGAGATTCGATTTGTTTTATTGCAAATTCGTCAAAATGTTCGCGAAAGAAGTGATCACCAGTTTGTTGCTCGCCCAGAAGAAGCCGAAAGAGATTGCCAAGGTGGTAGGGTGCCATTTGGCAACAGTTTACCGCATAAAAAAGTCCCTGCAGGATGGTCCTAAGCAGCGGAAGCCGGGAAGTGGACGTTCGCGCTTTGCACGCACGCCGAACGTGATCAAATCGGACCGTGCAAAAATTGCTCGCAACCCGGTGCGTTCCATAAGAAAACTTGCAAAGGAAGCCAATATTTCGGAGAAATCCATGCGGAGAGTCATCAAAGAAGACCTGCATGCATCTTCCAGAGCCAGAGTGAAATGCCACTTGATTACGGACCGGGTCAAGGAACTACGAGTGATTCGTTCCAAGAGATTGCTTTCCTTGTTGAAGAAGGAAAAAATGATAATCCTGTTCTCCGACGAAAAGCTTTTCAGCATCGATACTGTGGCCAACAGCCGCACGGACCGGTTCATTTCACCGCAGAAAATGGAGAACGTTCCGGAAAAAGTGAAATTCTAATTTCAAACCAAACTTCCGGCTGGTGTCATGATGTTTGGCTTGGTGGCGTCCAACGGTTTGAAAATGCCGCCTGGATGCTGGATTTAAAATCAATACCGAAGTGTATATAGGTACTTTAAAGGACCAAGTGCTTCCCTGGGTGAAGGCCAACTTCTCCGAGCACCAAAGTGTTTTTCTGTCATACAGCAGGATGGAGCGCCCAAGTTTTGGCCGAAGGATTTGTGGCCTCCTAGCAGTCCAGATCTTAATCCGTTGGTTTATTCGATTTGGGCATATGTTGAAGCACGAGCCTGCAAAACATCACACCCTAGTGTGAAAACCCTGAAGTCAACCCTAACACGCACATGGCAGTCAATGTCGGAGAACTACGTCCGAAAGGCAGCTCTGGCTTCCGGCGCCGCTCGAGGATGTTATTAATAAACATGGAGGACACATTGAATAAATTTGTTTAAAAGGACTTTACAAAGATAACTGCACTCGAAAATGTTGATATTATTGCTTGAATTAGTTGAAAATGGGATTTGAAAGAAATAGAACAAATGTTTGCATTATTTTCTGCCACACCCTGTATCCCAACGCAACCTGTTTTTTTTTGTTTCTTGATTATCGAGATTTTCAGCCTCGGGCCGGTTCATCTCCCGTCGAACTCACTCAAACACCTTTTTTGGGCATTTTAGTAACTTTTCCGGGTAAATAAATGTAAGTTAACAGATGTAAATATATAAAAACAGGCATATAAACATAACACTTGCAGTTTCTTTAACGATTACGCCTTAAACGGTCAATTCAAATGTTTCTTAGTAGGTAATATCGCCACAGATGGCACATATAGTAGATTCCCTTATATTTGACGTTAGAACACTAGCTCCATCTGTTCAGCTTTATCACCCATCGCAGTGTGATCAACAGATGGTGCAGGTGTGTTAGTGACGATGATTTGTAGTGCAAAGTTTTCAATGTGTTACGTCTGTTTGCCTGTGATATAAATGTTATTAAATAAATGGAGATGGGTTAACATTAAAATAGTAACACTTTCATGAAAATCTCACGTTGATACTGATCGCTGCTGATTGCTGTTGATCGACATATGCAGACAAAATGCAAAATTACCAATTTTAAAATGAGTTTTTCTCCACAAGGAGACAAACGGGGAAAAAAGATTTTGCGAAGGTCTTGTAGATGGAAGTTTTTACTTTTAGTTCACGTATTCTGTGTTTGCAAATATTTGCAAATAAGTGAGTAAGATATCTTGGAAAAACGTATTTTATTCAGACGTCAACCTCTACATTCTTTTTAAATAATTACGAACAACCATCTTGTATCTTCAAGATGTTCGTCTTTTTATACCCAGGAAAGTAATAACGTGGGATTTTAACTTGCTCGAGCTGCTCCAGCAGCTAAGTTCATCGTCTCCATGCGTCAAGCAGGTAGTTTGGAATGGAATGGTCCCAGTCTGGCTTGCACTGCCATTTTTTGTGTATAAGCACTTTTCCGTGAACAACAACTACTGCTACCAATCCCAAAGGATCGAATATGCTCATTACGATGTGTAGAGTTTGCCGTTTGGTCGAAATGACAGAATCGGGGCGCAGCGATCGAATCTCTTCTGTGAACAGTCTTTGAAAAACGAAAACATCACACCGGTCGTTATCTCCCCGATTGGCATATTCGAATGTCGACCATTCGCTGGTAGATTCCTCGTCCTAGGAAACGTATCCTCGTTTCTTGCTGGTATGCTTGATGATATAATGGCGATTGGCTCGCCAGGTGTCTGGTGTACCTGTGATATTACGATGGGGAAGTTTGAGGCTGGTGATGTTCGTCATGTTGTTGGTATGCTCTAGCTTGCTTTGGGATTGTTTCAGTGTGAGACGGAATAGAAGCGAGAATTAGTGGCAACCCACTGCTGGTGCTCGATGTCTGGACTATCTGGTTATTCACCCAGTCCTGAATCCTCTGTGTACTCCGACGAGACCAAAGACATCTAACGCTACCGTCCTCCCTCGGTTCGTCGAGCTATTCTGTAGTATGTCGTATTTTTTCTAAGTAATGTGCGCATTAAAATAAAGCGACTATTTTCGGATGGATGGTAAAAAAACGGAAAGAAATATTTTAACAAATCAAGTTGCATTTTATTCATTAAGAAATTATAAACTGCACAAAAAAAAATCTTTTATCTGCCACGCCGCCTTGCGATAGTAAGCCGGAACTTTGGCCATAGGTGAAAATAAGAAGCTTGTAGACATATTCTTCAGTAACTTGATCACTTTTTTAATCGGGGTTTGGCCACGAAACAATTTGGATATACTCTTCTCTTCAAATTGGCCCAGAACTTTTCGATTGGGTGGAGCTGGGGCAAGTTTGGAGGGTTGGCATGCCACCACGTTCCGCTTCGCCGGGAAAATTTCTTTAACCAAAATCTTCTGGGTTTCCGCTCGGTTCTTTGAGACGGCTGGCTTGGACTGACGCTTGCGCAGGTTGATATCTATTTTGGCCAAAAACTTCTTGACCATTTGGCCGGTCGCACCGACCTCTTCCAATGCACGGAAAGAAGTGGCCACTCTGCCTTCCGTCTTCCGTTTGAGCTGCTGTTGAATCCTCCGGTAGCTTAAAACGGTTTGAGGGCTGGAATCAGGCTTCCGCTCGATAGACTCTCCCTTCTCCAGAAGTGGCAGAATCTTGTAGATGTTTGGCCGACTTTTTTTAGGTCCGGGTGGAGCAGGCGGTAGGAACAAACCATAGATCGAAGTTATTTCATTGTTCTCGCCATAGCTGCCGTAAACAAACTGATGGAGCTGTCAAATTTTCATAGTATATAGGCAACAAGTATATATTGAAGACTAACCTGTGTACTGACCACCAGGTGGCAGGGTAAACGCAAAAATAATCATTTAGTTGCACCACCAACGCCAGCGCATTAGTTTGCTTTTTGGAGAAATCTGATACACCGTACTGTTTAAGGCTTTGACAATTCACTTTAGAGAGGCTGTAGGTGTTTGTGACGTGTTTAAATTTATATTAGTAGATGATTATTTTAGTTTTAATAACCGATCTGTGTGGATCTTATTCCAAAGATGAATGAAATGAATAAATAGCTGCAAATGATGTTGACCTATTGGAGTATGTTTTGAAACTTCCTTTTTTGCACAATGGAACAGGAGAAGATGTAATAGTTAATGGACGTTTGGTTTCACGTAAAGTAGTTGAACTACGCCTCGTTTCGTCGAAACAATGATAAGTTATCCATAAGAAGGCTCGTAACGAGGGTTCAAAATGATCTTAATATTTGGGAAGATAATATCATTCCACTGCAAACGTTAAACAGAAAAGCTAACAAACTTGTGATGAACAGCTGAAAAATCTTAATTTTGAAGTCAAGCTTTTTAATCAAAGATAAGAATATACTGTTCTTTATCACACAGTCCATTTATCACAAAAGATCTAATTGCCGGTCTCAGTGGTTTGAGTATACTACAGAAGAAAAAAATACAGTCGATTCAAATGCACACTAGTCATTGGATTACTAAGAACATGTAAACAGTCGTCTACCAGCCTAACGCAGATGAACACATTTTTCGTAAAAAGTTTGATTGACTGTTTGATTCTCGGTCGTCGATAGCAGGCACTTCGAAATTCAATAGCGTAACGAGTGAGTTACAATAATTATAATAACTATCACCTGTTGACGGCTGGGTAATTTTCGATTGGCACCGTTTACTAATTATAGCAAAAACATTGTAATATGTATCGCCGTATTGAAAATAATTGACCCATCGTCACCAAGAACAACAAGTCAAACTCACCTAATTGCGTTTTATGAAACAATCAACTGTATTGGATACACGATGTCCACATGTGGCAGTGCAAAAGCTCAAAGTCAGCGCTGTCATTATCACCGTCACCATCGTTGAAACTAGAATTCAATTTTAAAGTTCTACAAGCTTGCAACGGCTGTCTGGGTCCCCACGGTGATAATTAAACCGTTTAAAGTGTAGTAAAAACAATTATCAACTAGTTTAACAAAATTGTTATAATTAATCACAATTTTATTTAGCACACTCTGTGTCGTCGTCACGGACTCGAGCTCAACGGCAGTAGTATACTATAGCAGCAGTGGCGTGACGGTCGTTGCCAATTGGTGGTGTTAGTTGACGTGCCCTAGAACCATTTGGGTCTGCCGGTGGTCAATGCCTTTCCCCGGGTTTACATAGAACGGAGCCTTTTTTCCACACTCGTGTGAGTTGCTCTGGTGAAGCGAACCACATCCGAGAATAATGTGGACCATAGAGGTTACGGACGGTTACTACAAAATGGAAAATAATTACTTATGCAACAGCAGCCCGTACACATGGTTGGTGAGCACGGCTAATGGAAGCTACCTATGATTGAGTTGAAATTGACTTGAAATTTGACAACAGTGGGTAACTCGTGAATGATTTTAACTTTTTCTAGATTTGCATCGAAAGCTCTTAATATGTATAGTAATGCAGTCGCAAAATGAGGGACGCAAATTTGCGATTATGGTATACAGCAAATAAGATAATATTTATTCAACTTGTTTGAATAAATCTTGTCTTTAAGAACAGATTTCAAAGTCGCAGAATGCTATGAGCTCAATTGAAATCTAGAAAAGCTTCTTATGTTCGTTTTCTTTTTTCAATTTCCGTGATAGAACCTTAGTAAAAGATGATTGTGAAGTAACTTATTTTCGATTGAGTTTAATATAACTCATTAGCTGAGAAGCCCAAAGTGAGTCAAGTTCGATTCTGTTTTATGTGACCATCATATGCCATGAAGCGAAGTTCAAGTATCCACCTGACAGAAGCAGTGCCACAGTGGTCCAGTATGTGAATTTAGACGGAAAGATATGTTTTCAGCCTACTTCAGAAATGTTTGAGCAAAGTTAGTAGTTTTTTTTTAGTTCCTTGATTATCGAGATTTTCAGCTCTGGGCTGGTTCATCTCCCGTGGTAGTCACTAAAATACCTTTTTGGGTATTTTCGTAACTTGGGTGAGATTCGAACTCGTAACTTTGGCGTGAGAGGTATGGATGTTAACCACTTCGCCGGGGTCGCCCTCAGAGCAAAGCTATTTTCTGCAAAGTTGTTATTTGTATTGTGGTCCTTCTTCAAACTTTTTAAAAATAAGACTGGTCCTTTTTTTGTAATAATAAAAAAAAAATGATTTTGGTGGTTGATGACCTTCTGTAGAAATCGATCCACAAACCATAACAGAAGTATGTTTTTGGAATTGTTGGACTGCCTGAACCGACGCCACATAAAATTTGTCATTTTGAGCGTTGAATCTCTTTTGCAGCACGAACATTGTCTTGTCCGAAAACAAAAGACTCTATTCTTTCTATTAGCTTTTGAAAGTACATGAATTTTCTTCTTCTATGGTTAAAATTCCAAATCTTCTTTGAGAATCGTTCTGACGATTTTTCTGGAAACCGCCAGATCCTGAGCCAGTTTATATGACCAGCGTCAAGTACTTCATCGAATCTGTTCTCGCACTACCTTCCCGAGCATTTTGGTTCGTACACAGCACGCTGGGCCAGGAGCCGAAATTAGCAAGACAAAACCCTCTAACGCTCTGAGAATGCTTTTTATCGAGATGATTGCTTCAGCATTCTTGCTCAGTTTTATCTGCGCCACAATTTGGTAATAAAAATTAATTCCAACTTTCACCGCTAGGGTGGCGCTGCGATACTAACTTTCTTTTTTCGCCTTCTAGAGGTTTGATGTTTTCGAACATAAAAGAATAAGAAAGTTTGTCCAAGACATCAAAGTTCTATGTCTGCAAATAACAAAGTAATAAATAATAAAATTTAACTTAAATTTACTTTTTTTGTACTAATTTTCATATATTCGTCAAATACAGTCACCGCCAAAATAAAGTGCCCACTTTTCTCATGAACACGCTTCATCTCTGAAATCATTGAAAAACTCATTACATCGTATTCATATATTTTTCTAAGCATGATAATATTATTATTTTAAAGATGCATGTGTATTTTTGCAATGGATAATACACATTTTTGCAAAATTATTTTTTTGAACCTTACGTGGTGTAAATTTGGTGTGTCATAATAAAGTGCCCAATTGAAAATATATTATGTGTATGTAATTTTTACATCCAACCGCCCCTCGTATTCTAATTTTTTGACGTTTCCAAGTGTTTGTTGCTCTTCTTATGGATTTCAGTTGTCGGTCAGAAAGACACAGTGCGAGTTATCTAAATAACCATGGATAATACGGTGGCAAGCAAAACTATTCCCTTGCAGATCCGAAAATGTGTTATTCGTGACATCGAGAAAGGTGAATCGCATCGCAAGATTGGTGAAAAGTATGGATACAGCAAAGCAGCGGTTACCAAACTTTTCGCAAAGTACAAAACCTATGGTTTAGTAGCTGATCGCCCAGGAAGGGGAAGGAAACGTAGAACAGATTCCCGAACAGATGCGAGAAGCATTCGAGAAATTAAGAAAAATCCGAAGGTTACCCTCAGGGAGATTAAGGAAGTGATTCAACAACCGATCTCGGACAGTACTCTACGCAGAAGGATCGCTGAACACGTTATGAAGAGCAGGTTTTGTAAGAAGTTGCCTTTTATTAGCAAAGTCAACAAAGCGAAACGACTCAAATTTGCTCGGGAACATGCTGATAAACCTTTAGAATATTGGAAGACTGTTTTGTGGACTGATGAGTCCAAATTCGAGTTGTTCAACAGCAAAAAACGAGCTCATGTATGGCGTAGACCTGGCGAGGCGCTTCCTGATCGACATATCCAGGGCACAGTTAAGCATGGTGGAGGGAACATGATGGTGTGGGGGTGTTTTCCTTGGGCGGGTGTTGGTACTTTGGTAAAAATCGATGGTATTATGTCAGCAGATTCCTACATCGACATATTGCGTGTGAATTTGGTGGTTTCGTTAGTTAAAACTGGGCTGGAAAACAAATTTGTGTTCCAGCAAGATAATGACCCAAAACATACCGCGAAGAAGTCAAAGGCATTCTTCCGTTCCTGCCGTATTAAACCTATGGAATGGCCCCCACAGAGTCCAGATCTGCACCCAACAGAGAATCTGTGGGCCATCTTGGATTGACAAGATGATAAGACAGGAGTTACCAACAAACATAACAATTTTTAAGCTCCTGAGAACGCCCGGGAAGATCTTGACCCACAACACCTGAAGAATCTGGTGGAGAGTATGCCGAAACGTTTGCAAAAACTGTTGAAGGCCAGGAGAGGACACATCAACTACTAATCACTCAACAGACTGGATCTACAACTTGTTTTTTTTTTTTAAAGAAAATAAGAAGTGGGCACTTTATTTTGACAAGGATAATTTCTACTATAGTTTGATCTTTCTTGAAGAAAAAAATGAATTTGCAGGACAAGTGTTTTTTTATGTACCAGACAAGAAAAAAACATAATAAATATGCCATCAAAACAACAAAACTTAGAATCTTTCACTTATTTTACAGTTTGCTGCACAAAAAGGAGAAACTGGGGTAGGTGGGCACTTTCTTCTGGCAGTGACTGTATATTATTTTCGATACCATTTATGTGTTGAGCCTGATAATTTACGTATGTTTTGGAAGAGTTCACAAAGTTTTGGGACATAAGTGAAATATTATCCAAAACATTGAAAAATATCATGAATTTCAAAAGCAGTTTTCTCAAAAAATTGCAAGTTGTTGCAAAAACTCCCCAAGTTTCAAAAAGTACCATATGTGACCTTTAAATTCTTGAAAATTAATGTTTTGATGTATTTGAGATATTCAATTTTTGATGATTTTATCCCGAACTCAATGCAGTACTCTATTATTTTTTTGCGTGTACATACATATGCATTCCGTTGCACAGATTCTGATATATTTTCATGTCAAAATGCACCCGTTATGGAAAAATCAAACGGAATGATTTTCAACTCGAACATCTTTATTCTTTATTCTTTATTCTTTAAATGATATTGTGCTATAAAAGTCAACTGAAAACATGCATTTCTCCGCACTTGTGCGTGTGTCAACGAATACGGTTGATCGCTGGCACACATACTTCTTTACTTTTCTGCATAAACCAAAGGGCTATCATCGAAGAAAATGTTGAAGCATGGATGTTGGTGAAATATCGAAGCAACCATGTAATTTTGCCATGACATTCGAATACGCCTCAGAACCAAAACGTCAAATCTCATAATAACTGTGTTGTAATCAACCGCGAGGAAGCCCTGGTTTACCATTTTGGTTCTTCCGGCGGATTGATTCTAGTTTGTGGGTGGTGCCTTCAACAGATCACTTTGGCTCAAGGTAGGTTATTTTAATAAATCCTGTAGGTATTCATTTAATTAATGAAATTATCAGCGTGAAGTATTCGCGTACGAGAAATTGTAGAATATAAACTGTTCCAGAAAGTATAAGAACACTTTTAAAATAACAAAAAAGTCATGTTTTTTTTAGCTTTAGTAATTTTATTTGGCAAATCATATTGGTATTTGTTTATATGATATTTTACTCTCGTTTAATCAAAATATTTAATCATAGCCAAGACTCCTAACTTTTCCACGAACTTGACCCATTAGCTTCTGCACAGTGGTACTTCCCACCATTTTGACCACTTTTGGCCCATCTGTTTTAAATTTTTTGATGTTGTCCGCTGGTTTTATGAATTTTCGAAGCTTTGCTTTGGTTAAAGCCCAAAAAGTCTCGATTGGCCGTGTCTCCGGGCAGTTCGACGGATTCATGTCTTTCGGCACGAAACATACATTTTGACTTTTGTACCATTCTAAAGTGTCCTTTGCGTAATGACATGACGCCAAATCAGGCCAAAACACTACTTGACCTTCGTGCTGCCTGATCATCGGCAATAATCGCTTCTGGAGACATTCCTTAACGTATTTCTGAGTGTTCATCGTCTCCGTTGTGATGTACGGACTAGATATTTTACCACACTCGCATATTGCCTACCAAACCATAACCTTCTTACCGAATTTTTCGGTAAAAATTGCCTTCTCCGTTTCGGGGATGTCATTGTCTTCGCTTATAGTATAGAATTATGGTCCGGGAAGCGTTTTGTTATCAAGTTTCACATACGTTTCATCGTCCATTATTATACACCCAGATTTTCTACACAATAACGAATCGTAGAGTTTGCGGGTCCGTGGTTTCACGGACGCGGCCTGTTTTGGGTTCCTTTTGGGATTTTTCTGCTTCCGGTATGTTTTTATCCCAAGTCTTTCTTTGGCACGCATGACGTTACTCGACGAGGTCCCTAGTTTGTTCGCAACATCCCGAACGGAAGTCGCTGGTTTTCGCTTGTAGGCATCCCTGATCATTTTATCGATATCCGGACTAACAGGACCGGATTTCCGACCACTCTTCGGCGCATCTTCAAACGTACACTGTTTTCTATATTTTCGAATCGCAGATCGTACCGCTCCGACGCTTACACCCTCTTCCTTGGCCAATTTTCTCAAGGAGAGTCCGCTCACAGTGCACCATTTGTGCACGATACTTTTTCGTTGTTCCGGACTAAGACCGCGCATTTTGATAGGTAACACAATACTGAGCACTTTTTTGCTATGTCATTCAGAAATGTGCAAACAAAAGGACGCAGCCAAAACATGTTGAAATATTTCATTATATTCAAAGTGACCGTTAAAATAAAGTGTACTTATACTTTCTGGAACAGCCGTTAATTCTTGTATGTGAAAAAGAAAATCACATGTCCTGATAGTAAAATGTTTTCTGATTCCCTTCAAAACTCACAACGTTTGCTAAAATCAAATATTGACTCACGGTACGCCATGTGTCATCGCATAAAAAATTTGTTTTTTCTAAAATATTCAAAATGTCTGGATTCAAACTTTAAAATTTTGAATAATACCCCAAAGAAAAATGTTGGTGAAAGTATGAAAATATCTTTTGGTGAAGAAACCCCTAGGACCAGGCTCCGTAATATCCAAAGATTTGCGAGAAAAACACACCACATCAGAATTGGTTTCGGCCACGGTAACGGCATTAAGGACTGGAGGGCTTCAAATGGTGAGTTGACAACTTCGAAGGAGGGTGCGACCGAGCTCTGGTCCTCACAAGTTTCTCACCTTACGCCTTCTCGAGTCACATGATCACAAAAGACTGCCAGCTGAAATATGGATACGCTGGTTGGCGTAGCCTGGGCAATGTTGCCAATCTGACAATAGCGAAGTGAAGGGGTGCGCGACTGAAGATCGTGCACCTTTAAATCATATTGTATATTTTACATTCTCATTTTATTAATAATTTCAGCACGCTTTGAAATCATTTTTGCATTCCAAAACCCTGTTTGCTCTTGATGCAACATGACAGGCATCAATGGCTCAATTTATTTGTCATGAAATTATAAAATTCATAGAGAAATACAAAAGCTATAAGAGGCTGGCATGTGCTTATAAGCAGTATAGGATAATATTTATATATTTTGTTTAGTGGTATTCTATTAAATAAGCCATTTATTTCAGAAATCATCAAATTGGACTCTTCGATCAATCCAATTGCAATCTTAGAAATGTTACTAGAACAGTTTAAAGATAAAATATTACAACGGGTCTTATAAAATGATATCTTTTATTGAAATTTAATCTCTTATATTTGGAATGATCTATACTGTTTCAGCTTTTCCAGGACTTGGAGGTTATTAATACATATCTATTTTTTTTTATTTTTCAGTAACAATCCATTGGATGTCAGATACATTTTGTACATACGCATATTATGTTGTCGTATTGACTTACTGCAGCCGCTCTTTTTACATGGTCAAGTAATTTAATTTGTGAAACGTGTAATTTGTAATTCCGTGTACATCATTCAATTTTGAAATTTGAATAAATTAGCATGTTTGTCTATGATGATATCTTAATTTTTTTGTACAAAATGAACTACATATTAAAAACATATAACGGGGAAACTTGGAGAGTTTTTTGCAACAACTTGCAATTTTTTGAGAAAAATACTTTCGAAATTCGTGATATTTTTCAATGTTTTGGCTAATATTTCGCTTGTTATTTCCCAAAACTATGTGAACTCTTCCAAAACATACGCAAATTATTAGGCTCAACACATTCAAAAAATAATATATTTGACGAATGTATGGAAATAAGTACAAAAAACGTAAATTTCAGTTAAATTTTACAAAATTATAATTTTTTTAAATATTTTATTTAAGTGGCTTTTAGCCACCTGGGCTTGTTCGTCGCCTACAAAATAAATTGTTACTTTGTTATTTGAGGACATAGAATTTGGATGTCTTGGACAAACTTTCTTATTCTTTTATGTTCTGCAACTTTGCCCAAAACATCAAACCTCTAGAAAGCGAAATAAGAAAGTTAGTATCGCAGCGCCATCCTAGCGGTGAAAATTGGAATTAATTTTTATTACCAAAATGTGGCGCAGATAAAACTGAGCAACAATGCTGAAGCAATCATCTCGATAAAAAGAATTCTCAAAGCGCTATAGGTTTTGTCTTGCTCATTTCGGCTCCTGGCCCAGTGAGCACTGCGAGGACGGTCGGGTATTTTTTCGGATCGATGGTTCCCGATGCTATTCATTTCTTCAATGTCCGGGTAATCAGTGTGCGACATATTCCTTCCTTTTGCGTCTCATCCAATACCTGGTAAGGACGCTTACCTTGTAAATGCAACTGCAAAATCCTTCGTCTTTTTAAATCAATTTCTTTTTGGACACTTCCTGTTGATGAATTACAATGGCAAGTTGTACGTTTACCCTTTGTAAGTCCTTCTTTCAAATGCTGACCACCAGATATCTGACACATAACCTAGACGTATTCTACACTGAAAATAAAAACTGCGTCTATTATAAAAACTGCGTCTATCATAGACCCAAAGGGGAGAGCAAGTATCAGGTCAAAACATTCTTACTCAGCTATCAGTTATCTCAGCTATTGTTTAGTTTCATGCTGTTATCGCATAACAAATTTAGTTAGGTTAAATTTGCTTACCTACAACTTTTCTGAAAAATGTTTATCTGTATTTCTGCAAATAAAAGAGTAAGATTCTTTTTTTACATAAAAGCAAGAACCACCCTAATTTTTATTATTGCCAAAATAAGGACCTCACTGCTGAGCATTACTTTACACATTACAGCTTTGCTCAAAAAACTCAAACTAAGGCTAAAAATGAATCTTGCCGTGTAAATTTGCATCATGGACCAGTGTGCAGTGTCTACAACAGATGGTATGTACGTCGACGTTGGTACATTGTAGCTGATGGATGCAGTACGTGGTATTAATAAACTTTACTGAGATCTGAATGTTGGAGAAAAGTTGTCGGCATGGTAGTAGCTATGATGCGTATCGTACCTCTTGCCGGATCCAATCAACAATGATTGGATTGGATGATGCTAGGGAAATTGTAAAAAAGTTGCAAATAGTTTAACTTGCACATTGTCCATCAATGATACCTGAAAAGTAACGGAAAAGCCATTTTCTGCGCACCGAGGATGGTAGTCTCGACTGCAATCGATATCTGTCTGTATTTATGTGTATTTATCTACGATCTGCTTTTGTGAGTAGAGTCTGCAGCCATAACAGAGGGTCTGAAAATGTTTACCTCAATGGTTCGGTATCGCCGTTGAGTGGGATGGGATTCTGCATGGTTTCACAGTTTTACAATTATACATATATGCATTGATTTTCGTGATGAATGCACTGCACATGTCATACGAAAGGATTCATTTAGCAGATGTTTTGTTTTAACGCAGTCGTGGAAGTAAGGAGCGGTTATGATATATGTAGTTATAATCTGTGGTTGTAGAGGTGTTCTCAGGATATTTTATAAGCAATGTATTAGTATGTGATGAATGTCATGTGTCATGAATGATGATAGTCAAATAAAAATCTATTTCTTGCATGGATTTTTTTATTGTTCCTCGACAATTTAAAACACAGAAAACAATCAGAAAAACTATGTTCTTTAAACTTACGCATTATAAATGTATCGAAATATATTTCTTCTAATATTTCTTTCTTTCTTCTTACATTTCTTTACAACATCGTATTATTTCCACCATATCATGACCTTCACATTTTCATACAACAAACCTTATTTAGGCGGTATCTGGCTTAAACATGAAACATACCTTCAAATTATGATATCTAGCATTCCTTATATGTCCAGTATATAACGCAGAAAATTACAGCTGTGGTAGGTTTTTGAAAATTACGGAATCTGTGGTAGGCTTTTGCACTTATTGCTAAATGTATTTTTCACTTCCGGTTTGCAAATGGACTTTTTACCAATTCTGAGCTGATCTTATTCATGCAGCGCTGTGTGCCATTTGGCTAGTGTTTGATTTTACATTTCAATCTTTGGCATTACTTCATACTCATTACTTACTCGGTAGTAATAACTATTAGGTCAGCAAAAATAAAAGCGGATTGCTGTTATAAAATCAGCAGTAGCAAATAGTGACCATGGCAACAGTAAATTAAAATGTTTATATGTTAGTTTTTTAAAATTTCAATAGATTTAATAAACTTTTTCAGGATACCTCAAATCACGATTTTGGTGAAATGCTGCTATCGCTGAAAACGAACGAAAACGTGCTTAAGCGCGTACCACAGAACTCTACATTTTAACATTTTACAACATTTCTTGCATTTCAGGATCAACCGAATGAAGATCATTTATTATAGATACGAATGTTTGTAGTATTTTTCATTTACATAAATATATACACCATTATATAAATATTTCATGGGAATGGGAGGGACCATCAGGGCACCCAATTGAAGCACTCTGGATGGGGAGAGTGGGAATGCCAACTCCCCATTGCTAACTGTTTGTGAATAGAGGGCAGGCTCTTCTCCCCGCCCATTGGGGCATCCTCATGTTAGATAGCTTGCTCTTTTGACCAATTGTTCAGTTTTGTTGTTGGAAGGAGATTCTGTGGCTCAATTTGATCTTGCTATTAAGTGGAGCTGCATCCAAGCCAAGGTCATGAAGGGATGGTGGCATACATACAAACAGTTAGAGTTTTTTTTTTGACAGGTCATGCTAGACTATTCGGTGTACGGTGCAACTGGCGTTCGATATTCTGTTGCTTGTTGGAGCGGTCCCATGCTTTTCGTTCCCATTCCCTACTTGAACAGCATTCGCGAACGACCGGTGCGGGTATTGCTTCATAATGGGTCACCAATTTTTACACAATTAGGATTTATGCTAATTCCAAACAGCATCTGTTGGTTCTTTGTGTAAATACAGCTGATCTGGCAATAACGGAATAGCATCCGTAGGCGGTCAATCATGCTCATGCAATATGCAATTTTCGCTGAGAAGAGAAAATTGGCTGAACAAACTAGGGAATACATTACATCATTGCTTTTTGGCAGGTGAATAAACAGTAAAACATTTTTTTCCAGCGAAAAATTTCCACTACTGGAAATTTTCTCTTTGTCTTATAACAATTAAGGTGAATTGCTGCTCCATGTATTTTTTCCTATCTTTCATCTCTCTCTTTCGAAACTTACCTCGCTATTTCAAATGGATAAATCTCGATTTTTAGTGAATGAACATCGTCGAACTCCAACAGATTGCTCACAGCAAGTAAGCATACAAACTGATGTGATGAAATATGCAATATCTTGTACAGATTCTGAGTTATATTAATTCTAAATTTTGAGGTTATGGCTGTCGTCGAGAATGCTTCAGCGTAAGCCCTTAAAGCATGCTTACAATCAAAGCAATGGAGCTGCAAAACCCCATCATATTGTATTTTTTGCTAGGAAAAAATAATCTTTATGTTCATTCCATGTACAACTTGGATGACACCGGGGATTCTTTTGGAATAAAATGTTCTTTTGGCGTTGCATTTCCCTTACTCCGTCATTTGAAATTTGATCCATAACGGACAAATCTTTTCACCTCCAGAAATTCTCCCAAACCATTAGACACCATAGGTTGGCTTGAACGTAAGTGCATGTCGTTACCGACGAATTGTTGATAACTTCCAGCTGCGAGGAATCGAAGGGATGCAGATATTATTAATATTGGTAGTACAGCATTATATCTGTAGGTCACCCTGACATAAATTTTGGTCAAATGCACCGGTACAGTGGTTTCTTAAAATAAGGCAGCAGTCGATTCTGAAACCACTCCTTCTGGTAAAAGTTTTGGTTGATTGTGCTGGTGGTGATGAAACATTTACTTTTTTGGCACACGAACAAATTACTTGACAAACAATGTATTTTTTTGAAGATTTTGACAGTTTGTTTCGTTCTGATACATTCAGGTGTTGCATTTCTGGTCGTAGCGCTATAGAATGACAGTCCTGGAAGTTGTTTAAAATCCTTCAAGACGCAAGCTTCAATAATGATACATGAATATTTTATCTGGGCCAAGAACTATATCCAAGTATCTGATATCCCGCTCTGTTGAGTGTGGTCACCAACGAGTGTGAACCCTGAGATCTGCTGAAACAGGGGGTTGGTCGATTTAAGAACCACCTGCTTTCTCCAGTGAAGATACTGATGTGATAAGACTTGGCACAGTATCGATCACTGTGAAAAAATTTACCGTGACTCGCCTTTTCTCCTCGGTATGACCTGCCAAAAATGCCAGCAGATGGGACAGACCTCCATTGCGGCAATAAGGCACGCTGCTCCAACTGCGGGGAGAAACACGAGGATGGCGCCTGCGCAGACAGCACACCAAAATGCGCTTTCTGTAAGGGAACTCCTCCTCATGCTCTCTCGTCGTGCCCGGCGTACAAACAACGCGGGGAACAATTGGAACGCTCGCTAAAACAGCGTTCCAGGCAATCTTTCGCCGAAATGGTGAAAAAAGCCACACCATCACCCGATGCCAATACAAATCCCTTTGCTCCTCTGTCAGATGACGAGTCTGACTTTGATTTGGCTGAAGAGGGAACATCGTGCAGTTTTCCGGAAGGTGCCCCACGGAAGCGAAGACGCGTCCGCCACGGAAAGTTGCTGAAAAGAAGCCCGAAACAGCATTCAAAAGGTGGAAAAAGGAAAATCAAATTCCTCCTGGTTTCGTAGTACTAACTACACCCAGGACTTTCCATCTCTTCCGGGGACATCCAAAAGCCCTGATGCCCCGCTTTTAAGAACAGAAGCCCCCTCCTCAAGCGGGCTGTTCTCATTTGATAACATTGTCGAAGGTATCTTCAAGTACCTTGAAATTTCTGACCCTCTCAAAAGCATTGTATTGGCAATGCTTCCCACAGTGAAGACTTTCTTGAAGCAATTGACAATTAAGTGGCCCCTCCTTGCAGCTATCATTTCCTTCGATGGATAATTTTCCAAATGAGGTCGGGGATTTGATCACTGTTCTGCAGTGGAATTGTCGAAGTTTTGTTCCTAAATTGGAATCTTTCAAATTTTTGGCTCACAATACCGGTTGTGATGCATTTGCTATTTGTGAAACATGGCTCTCTCCCGAAATCGATCTTCCGTTTCATGATTTCAACATTATTCGTCTTGATCGTGAGGATTCACGTGGAGGAGGAGTACTTTTGGGGATCAAAAAGTGCTACTCCTTCTATAGAGTGAATTTTCCTCCTATTCCAGGTATTGAAGTTGTCGCATGTCAGGCTGTTATTAAAAAAAAAAGCCTTTGCATTGCTTCCGTTTATATTCCTCCTAGAGCCTCAATAAACCAAAAACAACTTTCAGATATTTGTTCGGTTCTTCCTGCTCCGCGGTTGATCATGGGAGATTTTAACTCTCACGGTACAGGCTGGGGAGAACTGTACGACGACAACCGGTCTTCCTTGTTATATGACCTCTGTGACAACTTCAATATGACAGTTCTTAACAATGGAGAAGTAACACGTTTGGCTGGTCCATCCTCAGTTGGCAGTAGATTAGACCTCACACTTTGTTCGAATTCATTATCGTTGGATTGCACATGGAATGTGATTCAAGATCCCCACGGTAGTGATCACTTGCCCATAAAAATTTCGATTGCCACCGGGTTCAATCCGTCGGAATCCATCAACGTCGCGTATGATCTTACCCGTTACATCGATTGGACAAAGTTCAGGACAGCAGTAGAGGAAGCCGTAACGACGGTAGAAGAGCTTCCACCGCTGGAGGAATATAACTTCCTCTCCAACCTGATCTTAGACAGCGCGCTTCAAGCTCAAACTCGACCAGTTCCAGGAACGTCATTTCGTAGGAAACCTCCTTCTCCATGGTGGGATCAACAGTGCACCGAGGTTTACCGTAAAAAGTCCGACGCGTTTAAAGTTTTCCGTAGACGTGGAATACCTGAGCACTTCGAAGTATACACGGCTCTCGAACGCGAACTTAAGAGTCTCATCAAGGCCAAGAAACGCGGTTACTGGCGAAGATTCGTGGACGGGCTATCGCGCGAGACGTCGATGAGTACTCTTTGGAACACGGCGCGAAGATTGCGTAACCGAACTACGAACAACGAGAGCGAAGAGTACTCGGACCAATGGATCCTCAAGTTCGCGCGAAAAGTTTGTCCAGATTCTGTGCCGGCACGGATGATTCCTCGCGAAACCACGAATTCGATAGATGAGAACAGCCAACCTTTTTCAATGGTAGAGTTCTCTCTCGCACTCCTTTCGTGTGGCAATACGGCTCCAGGGGCTGATAGGATCAAGTTCAACTTGCTTAAGAACCTCCCAGACGTCGCTAAGAGGCGCATGTTGCACTTGTTTAATCAGTTTCTGGAACTCAACATTGTACCGGATGATTGGAGACGGGTGAGAGTTATAGCCATTCAAAAACCTGGTAAACCCGCGTCTGACCACAACTCCTATCGACCCATCGCGATGTTATCTTGTATTCGAAAGTTGTTGGAGAAAATGATCCTCTTCCGTCTGGACAAATGGGTTGAGACGAATAACCTGCTTTCAGATACTCAATATGGTTTCCGTAGGGGTAAGGGAACGAACGACTGTCTCGCGTTGCTTTCCACAGATATTCAGTTAGCTTTTGCTAAAAAAGAGCAAATGGCTTCTGTGTTCTTGGACATAAAGGGGGCTTTTGATTCAGTATCTGTTGAAGTTCTATCAGATAAACTCCACGCTTGTGGCTTTTCACCATTAATGAATAATTTTTTGTATAATTTGCTGTCAGAGAAACATATGAGCTTCTCTCATGGAACCTCTACAGCTTCCCGATTTAGCTACATGGGTCTCCCCCAGGGATCATGTTTAAGCCCTCTTTTGTATAATGTTTATGTCAAAGACATTGACAGTTGTCTAAATGACAACTGTACGTTGAGACAACTTGCGGATGACGGCGTAGTGTCTGTCACGGGACCCAATGGGGTCGATCTGCAAGGACCTTTACAGGATACCTTAGACAATTTGTCTACTTGGGCTCTAGAGCTAGGTATCGAATTCTCTACGGAGAAAACAGAGTTGGTAGTTTTTTCAAGGAAGCATAACCCAGCACAACCGAAGCTTCAAATTTGGGGTAAGCCGATAACTCATTCAATGTCCTTTAAATATCTTGGGGTCTGGTTCGATTCAAAGTGCACCTGGAGATCCCACATTGAGTATCTGAAGCGAAAGTGCCAGCAAAGGATCAACTTTCTTCGAACAATTACCGGGACCTGGTGGGGAGCGCATCCGCAAGATCTTCTAACGTTGTACCGGACAACGATTTTGTCGGTTATCGAATACGGTAGTTTTTGTTTTCAGTCAGCGGCTCGGTCGCACATCATAAAACTGGAACGTATTCAATATCGGTGTCTTCGTATCGCGTTAGGTTGCATGCACTCGACTCACACCATGAGTCTTGAAGTGCTGGCCGGCATGTTGCCACTCTCGGATCGGTTTACAGAGTTATCTCTCCGGCTCCTCACCAGGTGTGAAGTAATGAACCCCCAGGTAATCGAAAATTTTGAGAAGCTTCTCGAGTTGAATCCTCAAACTCGCTTCATGACTTTGTACCATTTGTACATAACACAGGATGTCAGCCCTTCGCCGAACATTTCCAATCGTGTTTGCTTCTCCGATTTCGATAATTCGGTTCATTTTGATTTATCCATGAAGCAGGAGCTTCATGGAATCCCAGAGCATCATCGTCCTATGATTGCTCCGGTGATATTTGCTGCAAAGTTTGGCCAAGTTGATTCCACTAAATCGTTCTTCACTGACGGATCTTTGATAGAGGAGTCAGCAGGCTTTGGTATATTTAATGAAATTTATAGCGCCAATCGTAAACTTCAAGCTCCTTGTTCCGTATATGTCGCTGAATTAGCGGCAATACACTTTACGCTAGAAATTGTTGCCTCACTAACACCGGATCAGTATTACATTTTCACGGATAGTCTCAGTTCTATAGAGTCTATTCGCTCCTTGAGGCCGGTAAAGCACTCCTCGTATTTTCTCATGAAAATACAGGAGCTTCTAAGTGCTTTATCTTCGCGTTATTTTATCATCACCTTTGTATGGGTCCCATCTCATTGTTCAATTCTGGGCAATGAGAGAGCGGACTCGCTGGCAAAGGTGGGCGCTATAGAAGGCGATATTTATGATCGACAAATCGCCTTTAATGAATTTTTTACTATTTTTCGTCAACAGTCACTCGTCAGCTGGCAGTATAAATGGAGTAAAGGAGATTTGGGGCGATGGCAACATTCTATCATCCCAAAGGTGTCGAAGAAATCTTGGTTTGGAGGGATGGATGTGGGTCGAGACTTCATTCGTGTGATGTCTCGCCTCATGTCCAATCATTATTCTTTGAACGCTCATTTATACCGTGTTGGGCTGAGCGACAGCAATCTCTGTGAATGTGGACAAGGTTACCAGGACGCAGATCACATTATTTGGTCATGTGCTGAGCATCGTGGAGTCAGATCTGAGCTTTATGATTCCCTTCGGGCTCGAGGTAGACAACCCAATGTACCGGTTCGAGATATTTTGGCTATACGTGATCTGGAGTTTATGAAACTCATTTATGTGTTTTTGACTAACATTAGCCTTAGATTGTAGTTAGTTTAACCTGTATGTTTACTTTAAGTTTTTTTTTCTGTGTTTGTGTGTGTGTTTTTTTTTCTCATTCTCAAAAATGTTAAAGTCAAAAGAAAACCTAAAGTTGTATAGTTATAAGTTTTTATCCAATTCCGAATTTAAAATAAACGTGCTTTGTAAACCACACTTCAAATTCCCGCCTATCTTCCCATCCATACAATTGTTATTCCTATTAACCTCGAGACGGCCGCGAGTAATCGGTTCTATCCCCTTAACATTAGTTTTAAGATAATT
This sequence comes from Aedes koreicus, assembly GCA_024533555.2. NCBI lineage: Eukaryota > Metazoa > Arthropoda > Insecta > Diptera > Culicidae > Aedes > Aedes koreicus. The sequence continues at coordinate 63,432 of JAHHFK020000921.1, read as the reverse complement.
GATGTATATAAATATGAAAACTTGGCTCTGTAAAGTTGATTCGATTGAGCCTGTACAAATAAATGATTTAATAAAAAAAAAAAAAATAGTAAATGTTGAATCACCTATTTTTAATGGTTATTTTGACCATGATCAAGGTTGATTCAAAATCGGTATACTGCCATATTAGGGGCTGGATAGTCAAGAAGATAATAGATATAATTTATGGCTTAAGAAGTACCATCACATCCTCCCTTAGCTCAGTCGATAAAGGCGCAGCTGTAAAGCAACACCATGCTGGAGGTGGCTGGGTTCGATTCCCGGTCTGGTCTAGGAATTTTTCGTTAAGGAAAATTTCTCGACTCCCTGGGCATAGCGTATGATTGTATTTGCCACACAATGATACTAATGCAAAAATGATACTTGGCATCGAAAGCTCTTAATTAATAACTGTGGAAGGGCATTTAGAACACTAAGTTGAAAGCAAGCAAAAAACTAATTGTAAAAGCAATAAGCTTGAAATGCTAAAGAAGAAGAAGTACCATCACATCGGTCCCAAGTTTAATGATTCACCCCTAATAACGTTACTTACACGAACACACCCTCAAATATTCTCTCCAAATAACAGAAAATATGCTAGTGACAAAAAGCGCAAGAATGTATTGTTAGGTGCAAAATAAATGCAATCTTATCATTAAACTACACATAGATAAAACTGACAGTCAATTTTACAATTATTTGGGACTAGGATGACTATGGACAACAATCAATATCCATCTAGCGATTTGAAATTGGTTAACTGTTGTAGAACCCATTGGTCCAAAGTACACCTTGCAATTTGCACCTTACAATATATTCTTGCGCTTTTTGGTACCAGCATCATTGTTTTTGTTTTGATTCGCTGTGTTATCAGAGACTGAATAGTCAAGAAGAAAATGTATACAGTTTTAGGCTCAGGAAGTACCAGAACATCGGTGCCAAGCTCGGTCCCAAGCTTGGTCCCAAGCTCGGTCCCAAGCTCGGTCCCAAGCTCGGTCCCAAGCTCGGTCCCAAGCTCGGTCCCAAGCTCGGTACCAAGCTCGGTCCCAAGCTCGGTCCCAAGCTCGGTCCCAAGCTCGGTCCCAAGCTCGGTCCCAAGCTCGGTCCCAAGCTCGGTCCCAAGCTCGGTCCCAAGCTCGGTCCCAAGCTCGGTCCCAAGCTCGGTCCCAAGCTCGGTCCCAAGCTCGGTCCCAAGCTCGGTCCCAAGCATAATGAGTCATTCCTTATATCGTTACTCACACGAACGAACCCCCAAATATTCTGTCATAATAACACAGCAAATTAAAACAAAAACAAAGATTTTGCAATTATATATTGCATTATATTGTAAGGTGCCGACTACAAGATACACTTCGAACTTTGGAGGGAGGTCTCCCTTAGCTCAGTCAGTAAAGACACAGCTACAAAGCAACACCATGCTGGAGGTGGCTGGGTCTGGTCTAGGAGTTTTTCATAAAAGAAAATTTCTCGACTCTCTGGGCAAAGCGTATGATTGTACTTGCCACACAACCATATTAATTCAAAAATGGTACCTGGCATCGAAAGCTCCCAATTAATAACTGTGAAAATACATTTAGAATACTAAATTGAGAGCAAGCAATAAGCTAATTGTGAAAGCAACAAGCTTTAAATGCAAAGAAAGAAGAAAGAAGAATATTTCATCAAATAATCGCAATGAAGTTTTCGAGCACGTGATTTTACTTTTTGTTATGCTGACGTAAGATGCAAGATTGTTATGCTGACACGGCGCTCACAAAACTTGAAGCAAAAAACACAACAAAAAAAAATTATTTTTTTAAAAATAAAAAAAAAAAAAATTGTTTTTTGTTCTTTTCTTTTTTTTGGTGCCCATTTTTTTTTTTAATTTTTTTTATTATGGTGTGTGTGTTTTTTTGGTTTTTGTCCCTTTTTTTTTCCCCGGGGCTTTTTTGTTTGGGCGATCCTGGGTTTTTTTCCATGTTTTTGGCCACATTCAAAATAGAAAGGTCCGGATTCTTTTCTACACCGTGTTCAATATATCCTCATACACTTTGTCCTTGCATTGGTGTCGTGCAACTACTCAACATGCTTCACGTATGTGTTGGTGTTGTCTTGCACTATGTTTATACAAACGCTTTTTGGTTATGTCCGATTGTTTTCATTCGATGTTTATCTTTTACCAGCGATGAAGGTGTTTCGTGCTGTGGTGATTAAGAAGTTTTTGAAAGGTGAGCGCCCGGGCGCTATTTTCAGAAAACTGAAAAACCTCGGAGTAAAGCGGGATTTTGTGTACCGAACCATCCGAAGGTACCGTGACACCTGCTCGTTGGATGACCGGAAGAGATCCGGTCGTACTCGTACGGTGCGGACTGCACGAGTTGTTAAAGTGGTCAGGGAACGGATTAGACGAAAATCACAGCGCTCTGTACGTAAAATGGCCGCAGATCTGAATGTTTCGAGATCGTCAATGCACAATATACTGCAAAATGACCTCGGATTCCAAGCTTTCAAGAAACGTAAGATTCACGGAGTTTCGGAACCTTCCAAGCAGAAACGACTCGAAAGAGCAAGTCTGCTTTTGTCGCGGCACGGTGGGGAAGAATTTATCTTTTCCGACGAAAAGTTATTCGTCTTGCAACAATCCCACAATGTCCAGAACGACAGATTGTGGGCTCTCTCTTCGAAAACTGTTCCAGAGAGTGATAGGAATATTCCACGGTTCCAAAGTGCTGCGTCAGTGATGGTTTGGGGAGGAATTTGCAAGCGAGGCAAATTACCACTGGTTTTCATCGAAAAAGGCGTTAAAGTGAATGCCGTATATTATAAAACGGAAGTTTTGGAGAAAGTTGTCAAGCCATATGTACAAGAGGTGTTTGGAGATGATCACTATGTGTTTCAGCAGGACGGAGCGCCATCGCATACTACAAATCTCGTTCAGGGCTGGTGCCGAGAAAATTTGACCGACTTTTTGGACAAGAATGAATGGCCTCCCAGTTCACCAGATCTGAATCCGTTGGATTATTCCGTATGGTCATACATGCTGGCAAAGGTAAATGACCACAGGGCGTCTAATATGAACCAATGCAAAACCGTAATCAAACGAATTTGGGACGAAATGCGCGATGGAAGTCGTGCGTGCCGCCGGTGACGGTTTCGAAAAACGTCTGGAGCTGGTCAAGAAGGTTAAAGGCGGTGTTATTCCAAAACATATGCTGTAGTTGATCAGTATTATATTGCAATATAATGGGTAAAGTTATCAGAAAATCTGGATTATCGATTTGAGATAAATAGAGTTTTATTTTGTATGAGAATATATTGGACACGGTGTAATATATTCGTCATTTTTTTGTCCAATGTTTGTTTTCCTTTCAATAGCAAAACGTTTAGTTAATGTTTGCAACATACTGTGGATTATGGATTTGGGCAAATCCAACTTTTTCGCGAGTTGACGTATCGAAAGGTCAAGATTTCCATTACGGCAGTACAAAATCCGTTCACGCAAGTGTTTTTTTCCTTCGTAGCCACTTTGAAAACTTCTTATGAAAAGTCAACACTGATCATAGTATTTTTAAGTACAGACACCCAGATATGTTTGAGACAAATATTTCACGCTTGACTGAAATAACTCGATAGTTACAGTGTCTAGAATTTGTCTAGATTATTCGCTGATCGAAAGAAACTTTTGCGATACCCTCGAGGATTTTTGTTAGACGAATACATTTGTTTTTGCTTGCTTCAATAAAACGTCAGGAAAATAAAAATAAAGTTGCTTTATACCCAGGTATGCCTATAATTATTATGAAATACATTTCAAACGGTTGGTGCGCAGTCAAATAAAAATAAAATAGCTTCAAATGTTGCAAGGCTTATATACCTAAGCAACATTGCCAAAGCCATCCTGCTCTATTTAGCTTAATCAAAGTTTTTTGAAAGTCACTAGAAATCCTTTTGGTTTTATTGTGGCACCAAGAGGTACCAATAGGTTTTATATTTTATTCAGGTTTATGTTACACAGCTTGTTTACAACGATTTCAAAACCTTGTTTTCTCAAATTCCTTTTAATTCTATAAAAGGTTTTATTTTCGTAAAATGCTGTTTTGAAATTCCGTTTTAGGACTCAATCAAATGGTCTTATTATGGTCATTTGAAAAAGTATTTTAAAACTAATTTGCCTCCACTAAATGCATTAAACGGCAAATTGGCATTGAGGATTTTAAAACGGCAAAAAGTAAGACCGAATAGTTTTATAGTTGTCATTGCAAAGATATAATGGCTTTTTGGCAAAACTGTGATTTTTTCCAACCGCCATATTGAAACATAAGAAATAAATGAAATGTGGAAAAATAAATGTACCAAATGTTAAATGTTATGCAAATAAACTGTAGATCGGAGACCAATTTCAGCATTCTTATTGATAACTATATTGAATTCCATCAATTTTCAGGAAATTCATGATTAATTTATTGAATATATTTGTTTTAATTTTGTTTTTGGTTGTTGTAAACTCGCATAATTTCCGAGACTAGTAAAGTGCCAATGTTCACTATAAAATTAAATGCGCATAAAATTTAAAGCATGATACGCTGTAAAAACACAATTTGTTTTGGATGAAATCAAACAAAATTTCCCGCAACACTAAAACTTTTGTCTCTACTTATTTACTACAAAATGAATCAGAAGAGCAGACAATCAAGCAAAGCAGAACAACAAAAACTAACCAAGATATCACAGTGAAGTTTGACAGCTGTGGCTATTTAGCCGTATGCTGGTTTTCTTGACAGCCAATAGGTTTTATGAAGTATGGTCTTCTTAAGGTTTTATTAACTTGTTTTCACATCTGTCTATAGAGTGGGCCACTTTGTACAAATTTCGGTTTTAAAGAGGAGGTGTTGGTAGACAAAACAGTTTTAAATGTAGTTTTATCGACAAAACCGGGAGGAGTGCTATACGGCTGGAATAAAACTAAAATTGTTACTTTAGTATAACCTTTATATTTACTAGTGGTATAAAAGTTTCAAAACTTGTATCATTCCTGAACCTCGTAGAGGTCTCTTCTATATGTTGGGTTCTTTCAGGGTTTTTTTTCTGCACAAAAAGAGATATATTTCCAAGAAATGTTCAAACGATTTGCAGAACGCTTACCTATCAACCTATACCACTACAGAACGGCCCTGAACTATTCAATGACCCAACTCTTGCCAACACAACCAACTTTTCTGAGACACTACAGCTTGGAGCTTCATATTCATCAAATAACTCCAAAATTCAACATGTTAGTGCAACAAACGGGGTAACATAGTCTAAGACAATCATGCGGTTGTGTTTTGTTTGCAACCCCACCGATTTTGTTTCTTAAATCAGAAATATTATTTAATTCTTATTTTGCACATTATGTAGACAACAATCAGAAAAGTAGAAACACAAAAACAAAAACAAGTATAGAGTTTGTACTACTCTCTTGTTGTCGGTTATGAGAGTAAGTGTTTCGTATCACGATGCTATAATAAGCTATGCTGCCTGTTGAATGCTACTTCCATCATAAATAACCTTAATATTACAGACTGCTCAAGGGTACCATTAATTAGTAATCCACATAACGCAGCTAACAACGACAAAACATAAAACAAACCTTCCTGCTCTAATTAACACGGGTATCAATTTCCAACCACTTGATTCCTGACATGTATGTCCTTCGCTGGACATTGACTGTAATCAGGTCTTGAAACGCGCCTTCAAGCTACCAATAATAGTAAAACACTACAAACACACCGCGCAGGTACGCACAACAATTTCCCCAACAACATGGATTACAATTGACAGAAACATGAAGCCAGCAGGCAGCGACGTCCTCACAGCCTCGTCCAGTTGTCCCTGTATTACGCGGCTTGGCGATCGCATGATGGGTCACAGACGTTTCCACCCAACCATCTACCTCCCACAAGTATTGTAAGCCATAAAAAAAGGAGAGTTTAGGATTTCGCGTGCATGCACCTAATGTCAGTTTTGTTGGTCAAACCGATGTAAGCAGCGACCACATTAACGATGACGAGGGTGGGTATAAGTTTCCGAATGGTAACGTGCGTGTTCTCGAACCTGTCTCCTGTCGTTAAATGTAAAGATGATGAAGTAAGCGGCTTCTAATTAACTACACGGCGGGCGCGAGCAAATCGACCGATTATTATTGCCGTTGGCTGATGAAAGGAAGCGGTTGGCTGTCAACCTCGATTATAACGGAGTTTAGAATATGGAATGGATGTTTCTGACGGGATCATTTCCATAGAGTTCAGCTGATGGTGGTTATTTATGTGTATGCTCTTTGACGATGATTGATTGACTGCTTAGGATTCTTAGGGGACATGTGGTTGAAAATTTTTCTCCTACATACGATGAAATTTCAACCAATTATATTCAATGACTACGTTTTTGAAAACCACAACTGGTCGCCCGGTCAACCTGAAATATTGAATGAATCCTGTAAGGAACCAACTTCCCATGGAAAATGATTTATTATTCCATTAACAGCATTTGGATCATTTGCATTTTCTGACACTTTCTTCTCGGCCAGTCATCCGGGAAGGGAGACAAGAAACGCGGTTTACAATTGTACGATTACAAGCAAGACCTAGGGCTTCCGCCAAAGGTGAGCTGGATGTCCCCGCAAGCAAAAATCCGCGTGACAACAACCACCAGCAGCTGGAATCGAATCACCGGAAAAGGGAAAGAGAGCCCATTTCTTGCTCCGATGAATGTCACTCAAGGCGAAAGATTTTCATTCCGTTTGATAAATTGGACCTGCCTGGTAGCCTTTGGGGCGCAAAACGACAACGACGGTGATGGAATAATGCTTGCAAGCAATCACTTGCCTTCGGCCATCAGCTATGGTTGGTGTGGTTTGCTAGAGAGGTTTTTTAAGCAGATTATCGCCGAAAGCATGCGCCTTTTTTTTGGCAAGATGTTCGATATGATTTTTCACATTTTCGCAGTTTTCCGCCCCCGTAGCTATCGAACGATGTAGCAACCATCATCATGGCATCATCGGATGGAAGAAAATCAATCTTCCGTCCCTAGAGTGTACTTGATACGCTCCATTGCATGGTTCCTGGAAAGGACAATGACGGACCTTTTCGATCACCACCGAACGGTTGACAATGACAGCGACAACGAAGGCCCTTTTTTTCTCTCTAGATTTGGTATGTAAGCGAAATGCCTTTAAACGAGTAAATGGTGCAAACACAGTCAGTAGGACTCTCAAGACCTATGACTTTGCTGTGAGGCTCTAACAATGAACGGTGAAGGATCTGACAAGTGGTAGAAAAAAAAAAACTTTGGAACAGCAGTCAAGTGCACTTGACAGGCACACGGTGTGTGCACGGCCGGGTTAGATTCAGTTCTTTTCGGTCGGAGAAAGTTGGGTTGAAACTGCTCCTGATTCTGAGTCGGTTTTGGTGGTACGTTGAACCTGTAAGCGTATCTATTTTGTATGGCTCTAGGGATAAAATCTGCCGTTGACTTTTATTTTACTGACTTGTGAACTATGAAATGCTCGATTTTCCGTAGATTCGTGGGATATTTTGTGTAAAGTTAAGCCATTCATTGCCTAAATCCGATCTTTTATGTGGAAGATTGCAAACAATTTCGAACGAATAGAAATTTTACGCGCCTGTTAAAATTCATTATTTTTTCTGTGTAGCATATTACCAATAAGGTTTTTTGTTTTCCCTGTGGATTCAGTGTATTAAGGCGAATTTTATAAAGCCGGGACCAACTAGTGATATTTCCAACAATTTAGGTTCGAGGCAGGTGCTTTGTTTTTTTTAGAATAATATCTTGGAAATACAGTAACATTGTGTTTCCCTCATACACTCGTGGAAATTAATATGAGGACATCTGAAAATGCATTCTTTTCTGTGGAACTGCAGAGTTGAAGAAAAATCTACACTATCCGTTTTTGTATGGTTATTCAAAGAGCGTCTTCAACGGGTATAATCTATCTGATCGTCTGTTCTCCAAGTTAGGAGCTGCTCAAAACGGCGCCAGGTCTCCATGTTTGGAGCAGCTGATCATCGTTCTCGTCCCAGCTTAAGACTGTGAACGGTCCTCTAGCGGAACAGTGGGTTGGTACCGGCTCTGCAAGCCAACCCTAAAAACAAGAAGAATCGGAAGTTAACAATAGATACAAGCAACGAAAACGAGCTAACGACTGTAGACAGGGACAGGGAATATGAAACTGCATGTCCTGCATGAACTCACTCATTAAAGGGCCGCAAGATCTACATTGTTGTGTTTCACGATGTTTACTTGAAATTATTGACAGTACATACGGATAACGATAACGTCAACGGATAAAATGTGTATCCCAATGACAATGAACAATGTCTTTATAAAAGGAAAGCTACAATTTAAATCAACATAAACGAAACATGTTTAACACGGGTTCAGGTACACCATAGTTAGTCCTCGATCAACGATTGTTGAAGAAAGCATGTAAACGGAGGTTGCGTCGCCGGGTGTTGATATCAAGAAGACTAAGTAGCTTGGAGCAAACGATGTGCCACTGCAGGGGTCGCCGATGAAACACGCCTCAGCAACGTTACGCCTTGCTTCCAGAAGCTCCAAGTTGTGAAGCTTGCAGCGACTTTCGTAGCTTGGTTTGTTTCGTGGTTCGCGCCAACGAAGATGCCGCAAAGCAAAACGAATAAATCTTCGCTGAACGGCTTCAAACCTCAATGTGGCGTTTTGGTAAAATGGAGAACAGACGACGGCGGAACATTCCAGTATTGGGCGAACCAAGGAACAATATAATGCCTTAAAGCAGTACACGTCCTTGAAGCTTTTAGCAAAAAAAAATATCCCAAGTAACCAATTAATTTGTAAGGTACACTTGAAGAAGTTTTCTAGATATTCTACATAACATCGATAAAAAAGCCATAAAACCCTGATAAGTTCAAAAAGGCCCACACTACAGGACGTTCTCAAGACTATTTCCCAAGGTTCGCTTAAAGCTTGATTGTTTTATCGGTACAAACTTGTAATGACATTCAAGACATGCTTAAAACTATGATTAAACTACCACAAGTTTTGATAGTTTTATGATTTTCCTCTTTGAGAACACTTCCAGTGCGTCACAAATATGTTTCGAAGATTCCATTTTCGGATTACTTCTGCTGGATGGGGACTTTTTTTGTTTATAGTTGAGTGAAAACTATTAAGAAAAAACAATATCGATATACATTTGAAGTTTCTTCTCCAAAGTGAATACGCATGTAAATTAATTTTAAAATTGACCATAAATGCATGAGTTTTTTGCCTGCAGTTGATAAATTTTGCATGCGACGTTCAGTTTATAGGTAACATAAATATAACATAAAAAATCGAAAATTTTAATGCGCCCCGGAATTATTGCTAGAACATTGATTTATTCAAAAAATTAAATACTTGAAAATTCAACAATTAGGTGACAAGGCTGATAAATTGTTAGATCTTGAAAAAATTGTGTGCACAGTCAATTTTAAGTTTCAAAATGTATTTCAAATAGCATAAATTGTTCGTAGTATTGGAAAAACGAGAGTTTTGTTGCATACATATGTAAATGGCTACCATTCCGAAGGAATCCAGAATAGCCACGCTCGCCATTTTTCAATGGTTTTATCAGAAACTAGCATAAAGCTCAAATAAAACTAATATTTCTTGCACAAGACTAACAAGATTTTTTTAGGAGCGCGATAAGTTCAAATTTATTTGTTCTATTCCTGAAAAAGATAAAACTTGTTTGAATTGTTCAAGGCACAAGTCTTTCGTAAGATAGCCATAAAATCAGTGTGGAGAAGGCACATCATAAACAAAGAAAATGTGAACGGTCAAATCAAAAGTGCCTATGCATAATTGTTGTTCTTAGTCATAATTTTTTTTTTACTTATTTTACTTCGGCTTATTTCCTCACATGGTGACAATCACCGACGCCAGGGAGACGACTCCACCACCTGGACCCTACCTAAAGACTCATGAATATGATCCGGGACCAACGGCTTTACTTCCCTTCCGAAGAAAGACGTGACCAGATTTTTTCGCCTCAGAAAAACCACCGTCGCCGACTGCGATTGAACCCAGACCCACTGGGTCATACACCACCGACGCCGGCAAAGTCATAATTTCAGCTAATAGTTTATTGTTTTTACTCCCCAGCGTAAGTCGATAAGAATCAAAAAATGTAAAACACTTACTTGAATATGCTTACAATGGTTTTGGGAAGAAGAACAGTAATATTGCGTAGACGGCTCAAACATCGGTTGAGCGAAAAATAATTTTTCTATTGATCTATACGCAATCTATATGCAATATGTATCGGAAGACGTGCACTGTGTAGTGGATCACTGAGCGATTCCAGCGCACTACTTCCGACCAGGGCTGCCACATTATTTTTCGTTCCTATCTTTAAATTTTGCCAAAAAAATCTTGTATATCTGTGTTTTACTGCCGAAAATCTTGGCAAAAATCTTAGCTTTAAACTTTGTGCTGTAAAAGTAGAATAGAAACTTTGCAGGTGCCTGCTTATGCACTTCTTTTTTATAATTGCTATTGAGTTGAATGCAAAATAAAACAGATATATACTCATCAGAACACATTTATTGTGATTGGCCGTTGCAAAACGGTCTTTTCAATAGGGCTTAAGTGTATTTATCGGTTTCCCTACATCACACCACAGCAAAAAGGATATTCTTTCTAAAGGAAACTACACAGAAAAAAATAATGAATTTTAACAATCGCGGCAAATTTTTCCTCGTTTAATTTCAAGCCAAAGGAAGCGTAAACAACGAAATTGTTTGCAATCTTTCTTGCGCCATACAACAATGTTTAAAATCTTTCATACAACAGACTAGATTAAGGCGTTATCTGGCTTAAATGTACATGAAATATCCCATTAATTTCTGCCAAATCTAGCGTTCCCTTTATGTGCATTAGAAACGCAGAAAATTACATGTTATTTTAAAACTGTGTAGTATTACAGGAACTAGTAGAAAATTCACAATGAATTTTCTTAGCAAGTGAAAAGCATTCATCCCATCTGCTCCTTTGAAACACAGCAGTTTTCTGCAACAAGCTTTCAAGTCATCCGATTCTTCCACCTCAATTTCCTTGCCGATGATTTCCGTCCTCAGCTCACGAAACTCATTTTCTATGGCCTGTTCATCACCGCTTTCATAGAAGATCTGAACCAGTAGAACTCCTGGATTCGTTAAGATCAAAGCGCTTAGTGATCTGTTTAACCAACTCGGTAACACAGCAAATCGAGAAAGCCTCCTTTTTGGTATCATCGAGAGTTCCGGAACTAAGCATCCTGCTGCTACCCTGATATATATATTTCCGATTTCCTACGAAGATGTTTCTCTAAATAAAAAACTCCGCAATCCGTCACGTGTCTTAGGTAATCATCCTCACACATATTTACAAGGAGAACCATTGGTGAGACTTCAGCTGATTGCACATGTTCAGGAATTCCGGAACTTCTGACTGGAAGATACGGTTCGCTTTATTGATAATGGGCATCCTGTAATAAGATTGACAGAAAATGCGCTGTTCGGTTTGATTGTTGTCGCAGCTCGCTTGGAACGAGAAAAACAACACGAGTTTCAAAAACCGTTCCAAATTCCTTTTGACAATTGACTCCAACGATAGCCATCTGGTGGTGAATGGATGCAGAACTTTTAAAGGTTTTAATTCAAAGATACTTTTTATCATCTGTAATTCCTTGGATTGTATCGGAACGGATCTACTGTTCCAGGTACAATGGCAGCTTTTCGTATGCGTAGATTGCACAACGAGCCAGTACACTTGGTTATTATAAAATGGGGACAGTCACGTTTCAGCAGCTTCTGAACGGAACGGTCAAAACCCATTATTATCCATGCTCTATTTGAGCCAAAGCTCATTAAAGATAACAAAAAATCACGTTGGGAACAACTATGCTTTGAATAACAAAAATAACCATCGAGAACGTTATTCTAACTTTCCAAAATTCCTCTGAGTGAATGCATGAAAATGCTTCTAAATTGGAAGAACAGTAGTTTTGGTAGAAATCTCTGGAGAAAATTCTCTTAAGGAACATTGAGAAAAATAATTCTCCAGCGGAATACTTGAAGAAATAATTGAAGTATTTTTTGGAGAACTATATGTTAGAATGCCTTCAGACATCGAAGACAAAATTTAAAAAATAATTCTACAAAACCCCTTGCGGATTTTTTTAAATTCAGAGTTAAATAAATGAGATTATGGAATTCATGCAAAACATTCTTCTTAGATTTCTCCAAACAAATCAAGATTTTCTACAAGAGTTAACTTATAGTTTTTGTGTAGTTCTTTCAGGTGTCCTCCAGAGATTCCTTAAGAATCACAAAACTGTACAAGCTCAGGGATTCCTCCAAAAAATCACCAGATGAATGTTTTGAAATACTGCCGATGAGATGCCAGAAGAAACTCCTGAAAAAATCCCTAGAGAAATGCCTACAAAATCCTGAAGAATACCAATAGAAACGCCAGAATGAATATCTCAAGGAATGTTTGAGAGATTTCATAGAATCTTTGAGAAATTCTATAAAAAAAATTAAAACATTATCTCAAAAAATTTATGAAGAAATCATTTTGATGCACATGCACAAACTGACTGACAGCTGTCACTCTAGTGTGCCCTCAAAAATTTAGCTTACATCGAAGAAACTTTCGTATATTCTGTAAAATTAACAACGCGAATCAAAACAGAAACAAAGATTCTTGTCCAGGAAAGCGGAAGAATGTATTGCGAGGTCCAGGGTGTCAGATGCCAATTTTAAATCGCTAGTTTCCTATTGGTTGTTGGTGTCGGTGTCAATTGTTTTCTTTTGCTTCAGGGGCAATGAAAGTAGAATTGGTACAAAGTTGGATCTTGAAATGTACAAATGTTATAAATTTTTAAGTGGACAAGCAATTCTCAAAAATCTTAAAAATCTGTAGCCTGTTGGGAACTGAAATGCACGACACGAAAATTTTAACAATAACATAAAATTTTACTATAGCAGTGCACGTTGAACCTCACGTCGGAAATACTGCGCTGTATTTACGCGGTGGTGAACCATATAACGCACTACCTGTGACCATAGGTTTAACTTGCACAACTGGCATAAAATTAATTTTCACGACTTATGCATTTCGGTTTTCAACTGGCGACACATAGCACCATTTAAGTTGATTCGTTACTAAAAATACTTCGTATAACGCGTAGACCCTTCTGATAAGCTAGTCTCAGCAGGCTGCCGTTTGACAGCTATTTATTTACGGTCGAGCAACACTGCTTTTCGTTGTTCCTCTATTTGTTGACCCAATTTACGTATAAAAAAATGTATCGTTGATGGCTGGGATGAAGAAATATTCAGTACATTGGATAGGTTTTGGTTGAATTTCCGAACGATCCATATGACGTCTACCTGATGGCCAAGTTTAAGCTCACGAATAATAATCGAAGTAAAGGCAGTTATATAAGTCGTTGTGAAATCGCTTTCGCATATATCCGTGTTGATCCTACCAAATGATATGCGAGCAGTCCTGCTTTTCCAGAAACAATTAGTTCGAAGAGTTTGGAGATGGCACTCAGCGTAGTAATTCCGCGGTAATTAGCATCAGTTCGTCTGCATCCTTTTTTGTGAATGGGAAAAACGGAAGATTTATTCCAGCAGTAACGGAAAACGCTTGAAGTTAATGAAAAATTGAAAATTCTGGCTGAAGGCGTCGTAAGAGTATTTCAGGAGTTTCAGGATCAGTGAGGAAATGCTATCAGGACCAGTTCCTGTAGACGGTTTAAGCTGCTTTCCGGCTGAAACCACTGAGGCACTGTTGACGGAAAATGAAGTTCCAAATAGAGACATACGAGGAACGTTACTCGTGGCAGCTGCAATATTCCGTGTGATAAGAATTTAGTTTTTTTTTTGCTGAATTGCGTGCGAAATAAATCGTCGATAGTTTCGATTGAGTTGGCATCTTAAGCACCGTCCGTCATATAAGAAGGCAATCCCGTTTCTTTCCGTTGCTCGTTTATCTGGCGCCAAACATTCTTAGGATTCGCTTTGTGGTGACCCTGCAGCTGATTCTGATGGGCATTATACAAGCAGTCATTGAGACGATTGTACTTAGTTGTTATTGGCAAGCTCGTAGTTAGCCTTCGTACAATATGAATGATATTTGCAATATGTATCAAATAAGTTTCCTCAGGGCAGCCCTTTTCAGTCGTTTCAAGTGCTTGAGTTCGGAATTTCGATCAAGCAGGTTTCGCAGGCGTACGGTTAATTTTTTTCGGCACGAACTGGACGTAAAGCAAAACGCCGCACATAGTTGATCGACCGAAGTTAACATCCCCGTTAACGAGCGTCTTATTCAAGCCCACTCCAGCAAGGAAGATATTCATTCCCACGAAGGCAGCTTTATTGAAGTCGTAGTAGACGTTTTTGGCGTAGTCTTTGAAACTTTGCACCGGGTTGAACTCCAGCTTAACGAGAAGAGGTGGATGATGTTTGCAATTTTGACAAGCGGTTCAGGCGCTTGGAGAATGTAACAGCTCCGTCCTAATTCTTCAAATAACAAAAAAAAAAAGATCAAGTAAACGGTTGTTTGCATTTCAAATGCCATTCACTCGTCGAAGTCTTGCAATGGAGTACGCGACTAGCAAGGTGAGTGATGCTGGTCTGAACGACGAACGGGAATTATCGGAAAAGCTTAACCCGTTAGTATCGCTTATCCACGATGTGGTGCTGAGATTGAAATCGCCCAAAACGACGATGCTGTCATTAACTCCCATTTGAGAGATGATCCAACCCAGATAAATCACGCATTTGTCGATAAGGCGGCTCTCATTAACGCGATCGGGAGGAACCCACAGATGCTGAACCACAGCTCAAGTTGCTGTTCAGAGTCGATCGATCTAACCAGTAGGCGGAATATGCATAGTCGCATTGACAAAGTGTTGATGTTAAGCCAGGTTTCTGTGAAGGCATAAATATCGTAGCATTCATCGCTGCACGCAAGCTGAACTATTGATGCCACCAACATTCTGATAGTACAGCAGGACTTCAGATGCAAGTAATCGTGGGTGCCTTAAAGTGGACGCAACATTTGAGAGTGGATCCGACTGAAAGCTTCCGTCCGTAGCCACAGGAAGGAATTGGACGTCATCTTACCCAATTATTTCCAGGATGCTTTTGTGTACTGGCTGCGTTTGTATTAGATAAGATTAGATTAGATTAGTGGTATGCTGGTTTTTTTTCCGCCCGCGCGGTGCGCGCCCCTTTGTTTTTGTGTTGGGGGCCCCCCCCGCCCCCCCCTCCCGCCCCCGTGCGCGGGCCCCCCCCCCCCCGGGATAGCGCTATGCGATAATATTTAAGGGATGGCGAGAGGGCTTCCAAGCGTTTCCCACGATGAACTAATTTAACGACCTTCACCGGCAAAGAAGCAACATTGGCAATGTCATGAATTAGGGTTATTAAAGTATTTCAAAGTATAGATTTGGGTCCACCCCGTCAATCGATTCCAAATCAGGAACTGACGGTTCTCTCCAAATTTGACCTCAATTAGTTACAAACGCGAACAGCACGGACCCTCTGAAGTTTCTATGTGAATATCTATGGAAAAACAAAACTTTTTGTTCTAATCTCCTCTTTTAGCACTGCCGGTTAAGGCGAAGTTGCAAAACAACAAC
Source organism: Aedes koreicus (assembly GCA_024533555.2). Classification (NCBI taxonomy): domain Eukaryota; kingdom Metazoa; phylum Arthropoda; class Insecta; order Diptera; family Culicidae; genus Aedes; species Aedes koreicus. The sequence continues at coordinate 47,720 of JAHHFK020000921.1, read as the reverse complement.
ATGTTGCTGGGTTTGATTCCCGGTCAGTTCTACGAATTTTTCATTAGGGAAAAATATAGAATCGTGGGTATAGAGTATAATTGCACTTCTCATAAACAGACAAAAATTCCCCTCGTTTAATTTCAAGCCAAAGGAGGCGTAAACAACGAAATTGTTTGCAGTCTTTCATACGCCATACAACAATTTTTGCGATCTTCGATACAACAGGCTGGCTTCAGGCGTTATCCGGATTAAATTTACACGAAATATCCCATTTTTTTTCTGCCAACTCCAGCATTTCTTTTATGTGCATTAGAAAACGCAGAAAATTCAATGTTGCTTTTTATCTTCGTAAACCTACGATAAATCATTGGTACAAATTTTCCTTAAATCCTTCGTTTAATAAGTTTATAAAAACGACGCCCTGCCGGGAGGCTTTACGGCAATTAGCCGGAACCCTAGCTATGGCTGATGAGAATATGTATGAAGGCATGTTCTTCAACTCTTTCGTGGCCTTGGAGATCATTTGATGCTCCGTTTTGGCCACTAAATAATTGGAATTGGTCCTCTCTTTGAGGTTCACAATACTTTCAAACGCAGCTGGGATACGTTGGGAAGAAAAGCGGTCTTCTTTGCAACGTTTATCTTCAACCGGTTCTTCCCTCCAGTGATCTCTTGGCAATCTGGGTTGAGGCCAGAACCGACCAAAATGACCATATCCACCTTCGTGTGATACTTCTTCATGAAGGCGGCAGCTTCCGGCAGGTACTTTTTACTGTATATCTCCCGATCAATGCTTGGACTGCCCTTCTCACTAATCGTCAGTAATAGAAGGAAATTCTTCGGGAGCTTGTTGAGGTACGTGAAGTGCTAGTCGTTGCCATCCAGGGTCAAATAGGTCTCGTCATCCATTATGACCAAGACGTTGCGCCTTGCCGGCAAGATGTTTTTTTGCCAGCACCTTCAACCTCTCCTTCTGGATGATTGCCTCTTGCTCAGACACGTCCGGCTTTGACTGACGCTTCCGCATGACAATGTCCACCTTTCCCAGGTACGGCTACACCGTTTGGCCAGTTTCACCAACCTCTCGGCACAAGGTAGGGAAAGATGAGTTCATTTTGCCCTCGGTCTTCCTATTCAGGTTCTGCTGCACTTAACGGTCGGCATTGTCAGAATGAAGCTTCCGTTCGACGTTTTCGACTTTCTCCAGAAGAGAGAGAATGTTGTAAATAAAATCGGTTATATCCAGTGGACACAGAGTGTCTCACGATGCCCAACTGCTTTGCTCTATGGTGGAGCTGGCAGTACAAACAAACCACCGAACGTAGTTGCTTAACTGTTTTCACCATGGCAACTGCAAATCAACTAATAACGGTTTCAATTTTTTCTCCGAATTACAACAGAGTAGCTACAATTGTTGAAACATAGGTAGATTCATCACCAGGTGGCAGGGTTATCGCACGAAAAATCACTGCAGTCAGTTAATTTTTTAAAATGCAACGTTACCTGAGCGGAACTTGTGTTGAATAAGTGCATAGGCTGAAAGGCAGAATCTGGAATACTGAACAGCTTTTGGTTAAGTGGACAGGAGGTGTTGTACTTCGACATGATCGTGGTGGATTAATAAGATAAGTTCTCAATGTCGAGAAATTTGCGGAAAAGCCATTGCTTACATGTTTCAGCTAGGCATAAATGAAAAAATCTTTGTCAAATTTATCACCCTTGTCTGAATGCCTCAAACAATCCAGAATGCGCTGTTTTTGATTTTTTAATCATGTATATAATCAATATTAGTTTAAATTCGATCACGAAAATTTCACTCAAACACAAACACTTTTATTGTAAAATTTAATTAGTCATTCTAAAAGGACGGTAGTCATGGTACGCGGTAGAAATTAATTTCTATTTATGGTTTTCTTGGGCAGCAGAACAACATCATGTGCTATATTCACTCCGGATAGTAGTGTACTAAACTCCTCGTCGCTGCAAGAAGCCGATGGCAAGGAACGTCATGTGTTCGTATTCAAATCATAAATTTTTCTGAAGCATTTAACAAATGATCCATAAAATAAACCTTCCTTGGTAAATCAGAATTGCTATTCAAATGCAGCACATATCAACATTGTTTTGTTTCTTGATTATCGAGATTGTCAGCCTCGAGCTGGCTCATCTCCCATCGTTGTCACTCAAATACCTCTTTGGGTATTTTCGTAACATGTCCGGGGGTGAGATTCGAACTCGTGACTTTGGCGTGTGAGGTATGAGTATTAACCAGTACCCCGAGGTCGCCCCCTACATATGAACATTTGAAAACATTCGAAAACACATAGCTGATTGGATGATGGGCTAGCTTTTGTAACCTTTAATAAAACAGTAATTGATCATTGCAGCATTTCGAATGCCAAAGTTGCATTTTATCATCAAACAAATAATGCACATCCAGTCGAACTTCTGACCATCATATGTAACATCTTGTCATAGTATTTTCCCGCTTGTCTACTCTGAATAATTCGAAAGGGAACAAAATTAATTAATTAGGCAAATTTCTCATGTGATTTAAAAAAAAGGACGACAAACAGTATTTTCATCCAACCAATGAGAATCGTCCAATCAAACCACTTCTCAGCAAACTCAATCGTTTGCCCCTCGGGATGGTTCAGCTCAACATGGAAACACTCAACCGAAATTTCCTCCTGATTGCCTTTGATGTATACCGTTGACATCATAAATTTCCCCGGTAGCCATGTCAACTCTGTCAAGGTAGTGCAATCTAAATTGCGATCCTGGACCGTCCATTTGAAAGAGAGAGAGGAAAAAAAGCATCTTTCTCAGTTGTAGTAAATCTTCTGCTCCCTGGGTTTTTACTTTTTCATTCATTCTCTCCACTCAAACAGGAGAATAGGCGAGCGATAAGGAATGAAAATGCTTCGCAGAATATGGCGGCCAATTAACTTTCCTACGGGTGCCCAACTGATTGGTCTTATTTCCCTCGAGGAAGGAGGAAAATCTGCTTTACAAGCAGGATGAAAATATATAAAGCCAAGCGTAGATGAGCAATGGTGGAATGATATCAATGCTTTGTTTCCTCTCGAAAAGCTCGTGAAACGCAGAAAATTTCACCTTCCACGGCACAATTTCAGATTGACGTCATGGCAGGAATGCATGCGGAATGGAAAGGCAATTTTATCGATTGATATTTCATTGGTCGTAATTGATTGCCTGTAAGTCACGGCAATCATTGCAGCAAAAGTGGAATAACTGCATGTTCATACCTTTTGGAAGGGAATGTGAAGAGAATTACATCCCCACTGAAGTTACGATTCACAGAAAAAAATAATTAATTTTAACAAGCGCGTAAAATTTCCTCTCGTTTAATTCCAAGCCAAGGGGGGCGTAAACAACGAAATTGTTTGCAATCTTTCATGCGCCATACAACAATATTTGCAACCTTTCATTCAACAGGTTAGATTCAGGCGTTATCTGGCTTAAACCTATATGAAATATCCCGTTATTTTCTGCCAAAACTAGCATTCACTATATGTGTATTAGATAACGCAGAAAATTCAATGTTTCTTTTTATCTGTGTTGGTATTGAAAAAGGGCGACACCAAAAAGTTGAAAAGGTGGCAGAATAATGCGCCACACCAACATTGAAATGTTTGCAATTATATCCTGAGAAAACCGTATTTATGGCCATTTTGATGCACAAAGCGTTTTATGGAATAAACAAAGTCATGCAAATGTGTGCGAGTGATTGTCTGCACGCAGATTTCTCGAAAACGTATTCATATGTCTTCCTTACTGAACCACTTAGTGCCTTGACAGTCGAAGCAACCTTTATACCATTCTTTTTTATTTATTCATGTGACTGAACAGTTAGCAAAGTTCTATAGGACGCCAGCAGCCATCAAGGTGGTGCTGGAGCGGGTTCGTCGAAAAATGAACCGCTCGATCCGGAAGACCGCTGCTGACCTGGGTGTGTCGAACGGGACTGCCCACACCATCATGACGAACGACCTGGGATACAAGCCGTACAAGAAACGCAAGGTTTACGGAGTAACGGAAGCTACAACGAAGAAGAGGCTGGACAGAGCCAAACCAATACTTTTACGGCACGCAGGTCAGGAGCTCGTGTTTTCTGATGACAAACTATTTGTCTTGCAACAGCCGCACAATTTCCAAAATGATCGGCTGTGGGCGCCAACGTTGGACAGCATCCCCCCGTCCCACATAAACATCCCGCGGTTCCAGAGCGCCACGTCGGTGATGGTTTGGGCGGTTATATTCAGGCGTGGGAAGCTCCAACTGGTGTTTATCGATAAAAACGTGAAAATAAACGCCGCGTACTATAAGACCGAGGTTCTGGAGAAGGTCGTGGCCCCGGCACTTTGGGAACTCTACGGGAAGGATCATTACGTCTTTCAACAGGATGGCGCACCAGCACACTTGTTACAAACCAGCAAAAATTACTTCAATGTGACTAAGTTAGGTGAAAATCAAGTTGCTGCAACTAATTATGACGGTTCGGTGTTGCTTGGGTAAGAAGCTCACTTCCAAGATCTGGGACGAGATGGCGATGGACCAGGTACGTGCATCGGGCGATTTTTTTGAGAAATGTCTCAAGTTCGTCATACAGCACAAAGGCGGGGGTATTCCCAGCTAATACGTCGTTAAGATTCTCAATAAACATTGCTTCAATAAAAGTTGACTCAGAAAAGAATATCTTGTAGGTATATTTATTTTTTCTAGCACATTTTTAAAGTGCATTCGAACTTATTGAATACCCTTGCATCCTGAAGTGATTTATTATTTCTTAGTTGCTGTTTTTTGGGATCTGAAACGCGCTTTTGAAACATTTTCTAGGCCCTTGTTGTTGAAAACAATAAAGCGCTTTGGAATTTCGAGTACTGCATACAGATGGTTCGAAAGCTAGAACTCAACGGATTGTTTTTAATGATTCTGTTTCTAGTCCCGTGAGGAATGACCTTGGAGCGCCTCAGGGAAGTGTATTAGGGCCCCTTTTGTTTATTATGTATACACGGTGTTCAATAAGTTCGAATACAAGTTTTCATCATTGCGTAGGTATGCGCCATGTACATATTCTGCATTGGTATTGGTGTCAGCTTTAGCTTCATTCATACGCTACCGAATGTGCGCGGTTGACATTCTGTTAGTTGTTGTTTGTTTGTTACGCGCGATGAAAGAGTATCGGGACTTCGTAATTAAGCGTTTTTTGAACGGTGAGCGACCCGGCGATATATTCCGGCTGCTGAAATCGCATGGGGTCAAGCGGAACTTTGTCTACACGACCATCAGGCGATACCGGGAGACGTCCTCGACCAATGACCGTGCGAGATCCGGTCGGCCGCGTTCAGCGAGGACGCCACGGGTCATCAAGATCGTGAGGGAGCGAATTCGGCGCAAAAAGAACCGCTCAATCCGAAAACGGCTGCAGATCTCAACGTTTCCATTGGAACCGCTCACACCATACTCACCAAGGACCTTGGTTTCAGGCCTTACAAAAAACGTAAGGTCCATGGCGTTTCGGAGGCTACCAGCAAAAAGCGGTTGGATCGAGCTAAGAGGATCCTCTCTCGGCACGCTGGTCAGGAGTTTGTTTTTTCGGACGAGAAACTGTTCGTGCTGCAGCAGCCGCACAATGTGCAAAATGACCGGGTGTGGGCGCCATCGAGGGACAGCATTCCTGAATCCAATATAAACATCCCTCGGTTCCAAAGTGCCGCGTCGGTGATGGTTTGGGGGGCAGTATGCAAACGTGGTAAGCTACCCTTGGTGTTTATTGAAAAAAACGTCAAAATCAACGCGGCGTACTACAAAACTGAGGTTTTGGAAAAGGTTGTTGCCCCCAGTCTCCGAAGCCTCTACGGCGATGAGCACTACGTGTTCCAGCAGGACGGTGCACCAGCCCATACGGCAAATGTGGTTCAAGCCTGGTGTCGGGACAATTTAACCGACTTTCTGGACAAAACTTTGTGGCCTCCCAGCTCCCCGGACTTGAATCCTCTCGACTTTTTTGTTTGGTCCTATATGATGGCGAAGCTGAACGAATACAAGGTCAGCACTTTGGATCATTTCAAGACGGTAATTCGGGACGGGACGAAATGCCCATGCAGTCCGTGCGTGCCGCCTGCGACGCGTTCGAGAAACGTTTGAAGCTCGTTAAGGAGTACAAAGGGGGGGTCATTCCAAGAGAAATGTTGTAAACGTTCCTTGTAAACATAGCTTTCAATAACATAAATCCAAAAAATAAAAAAACATGTTTTCATTTTTTTAACAAATTTTGAAAGTGTATCCGAACTTATTGAACACCGTGTATTAATGAAATGCGACGTGTTTTACGATTTTGTGACATTAATTTGTTTGCAGATGACACTGTTTTATTCATTGCAGCTAAAGATTTAAATGAAGCCGTTACCCATTTGAACGAAGATTTGCGTTTTCTAAGTAGATGGTTGAAATGTAAGCAATTGAAATTGAATATAAGTAAAACTAAATTTATTGTTATTTCACAGAATCGAGTAAATGAGAATGTCTCAGTTACAATTGATGGTGAGACAATTGATCGCGTTCGGGAGATTAAATATCTTGGCGTGATTATTGATGACAAGCTAAAGTTCATCGCTCACATTGACAATGTCATCAAGAAAATTGCCAAGAAGTATGGAATTCTATGCCGATTAAAAAACGTTTTAACTACTTGCAGTAAAATACAGCTATACAAATCAATCATCTCCCCTCATTTAGAGTTTTGCCCTTCCATTTTATTCTTGGCCAACCAAACACAAGTATTGAGGTTACAGCGTTTGCAGAATAAAATAATGCGCTTGATTTTAAGATGTAACAGATTCACTTCCTGGACTTTTATGTTAGACGCTTTACAATGGCTATCAGTGAAGCAAAGAATTGTGTATTTAACTATGGTGTTCATTTTTAAAGTAGTTAATGGTTTGCTTCCTCGATATTTGTGTGATCGAATTGAAAGAGGAAGTGATTTTCATAGATATAATACTAGAAACGCGGATGAAATAAGAACACCGAATTTCTTGACATGTGCTTCACAAAACTCATTATATTTTAAAGGAATACATGTTTTCAATTCGATGCCAAGACACATTAAACGTGCACCAACACTTTCAGAATTTAAAAGACTATGTATTTCACACGTTAAAACTGTATTCTGAGCAGCAAGCGAAATTTTTTTTTTTTCAAATATTTATGAAGATTGTACCTGACGATGTTTTACTATTATAAAACGAATTATTTTGTGTGGACCATTTCTTGTACATTTATGTTACTTTTTTTTTGTAAAAATGAAGAATGTATCTGACGAAGTTCTTTACAAACGGATTATAATAAGTTGGCTATTTTATTTTTTAAATTTTCTTTGTTCACGTTTACAATACTACAATACTCACTATTTTGATCGTCACAGTGATGATGATGGAAATTTGTATAATGTTGTGTTAGTTTAAAAAAAATAAATAAAGAAAGTAGTCTACAATTGTTTGAGCCTCGCGCGCGGTATACAGATATGATGGACTTCTTTTTGAATTCGTTAAAAAAAATTGGCCTTTGATGCTTTAGATGGTACTATGAAATAGTAACGAGTTGTCTGGCTGAATGTCGGGGAATTCTTCGTCAATTATTTTTTGGTTGAAAGTAAAAGTTTGACTAATGCCGGTCCAAGATTTTTTCGGTTTGGAAACATTCTTGACATCCCTGGTGAGATATTCTTGGCCAGCCCTAAACTAAGCTGGCGGCTCCATTAGTGTTGGAACTGCATTGGCTCTGTAACGGGCAGGATCGGATATTGGCTTGTCTTTTGATAATGTCCTTTTACTCGATTCTGTGATCTGAATTGCAACAGAATGTCCTGATCGCTGGAAATACTTGCAAATTTTTGTGGTTAACATCAAAGCTTTTCACGATTATGTCGCTGTGAAGCAAATGGATACTTTTGAAGAAATGTATATCTGTAGATGAAATCAGTTCGTTTTTTTTTGCATAACTGGTTTGAATTGTTACCAAATTAATTATCTTAGAGATAAAATCGTCTAGCTCAGACCTTTGTAGGGGTAAGGGCGGGACTATCATCATCATCATCATCATCATCAATAACAACCTTTTTACGACGTTATTGATATAGCAGGCCATAGTTGGGAACATACAAAAAAATATTGGGTCTACGATTTTCTGGTAAAGTCATTGTTACTTTAGCTATGTGAGCAGTTAGTTTGAAACGTGTAACTATTTTCTGTACATCCAGACTGCATTACTCGCTTTATCGATTCAATTAAGCCAAATTTAGATCACTTGAAGATCGTGTAGATCATCTGTTCAACTTATCCAGTGAAATCATGATGCCCCAAAAGTTCAAGAAATCGAAAATTACGCGGAAGTGAAAACTATAAGTTGATTAATATTGTCTCAATTGCTTCGGATTACATCCGTCATCCTAATAGCAACATGATTTGATTGATTATCGCTAAATTAATGGCAATTTGGTACATAGGCCGAATGAAGGTGATATGCTAACATTACATCCCGTAAATCTGAAATATTCAAAAAAAATTTAGGATTCAAAAATTTTAAAACCTGAAAAATAAAAAAAAAACCAAATATTTGAAAATGTTTTGCAGATATCGGTGGGAACACACGTTACAACAGCTCACAAACATAAATTAAACTAGAAAATGAGAAGAAAGATTAGTAATTTCCATTTCATTTCAACTACCGTTATTGCTTATTTTGACAGTTACGCGTATTTCGTCTATAAAGTGCAGACTTCTTTAGTGTCGTGTACTAATACTAACTTAAAATTGGTGAGTACTCCAAAACTACAGTCGAAGATGTACGGCATCCTAGAGAAAGGCAACTGGGAAATGCTAGCGAGATTCCATGGAAGAAGATGATTTCCTTGGATTTCTGGATATACCATTGGTTGTGGATGAAAGAAAGCAGCCCAGTAAGAGGTTTCTGCAAAAAAAGAGTCCAATCGTAACAAGATCTGGAAATGACAATTCGAATAATTCAAAACATTATTTGTAAAGCTTGAACAGTGTAATACGAAGATGTAGTCGAATAATTTTGAAATTATCGAATTCAAGGGCAGAAAAATGCATTCGGATAATTTTGTTTTTTTTTTATTTATTTTATAAAAATGCAAAAACGAATTCACTTCAGGGAAGATAATTGTTATATTCTATGAATTCATTCGTTACTTACCGTAAAGATAAATCAAATCAATTGAATGTGAGATTTTATATCAGTGTATATATTGTTCATTACATGAGCCTTCTCAAAGCGAAAATATTAAGAGACAGAGTCTGTTGGGAGCCGTTCACCGTGACGGAAGTTAATTATGTATTGTGGTGTTATTTGCAGATTATTAGAAAGAATACGTTGTATCTTGATGTTATTTTTTATTTCTAACCTAGTTAAAGTAAACTAATCAAGATAATTAGTCTTGATTGATTTATTTTTTAATATGAGCCATAGGCCTTTCAGACTCCAATCTCACATACACATCAACTAATAAATTGCACCTCACTCACATCTACTTATACTCACACCTCTTCTTTTTTAGCGTTTCAAGCTTATTGCTTTCGCAATTAGCTTATTGCTTGCTCTCAACTTAGTGTTCTAAATTCACTTCTACAGTTATTAATTAAGAGCTTTTGATGCCAGGTACCATTTTTGCATAAGTATGATTGTGTGGCAAGTACAATCATCCTTAACGAAAAATTCCTAGACCAGACCGGGAATCGAACCCAGCCAACTCCAGCATAGTGTTGCTTTGTAGCCATGTCTTTACCGACAGAGCTAAAGGAGGGCGAATTGATGCATTTTTGCCCACAGCCAATGTTGCATTTTTTTTCTTCATGTCACGATCCATAGCGAAAGATGAAACAAAATCATGCGAAATCGCATTATAATGTTGCATTTTTATTTTATTTTAAGTGTACGATTGAGTTTCTAATGAGCAGAAAGCCTGAATAGAGGCTTTCTGGTTATCATTTATTTTTTACGGATTTCAACAGCATAAATACTGTTAAATTCTGTTGATAAGCTGAGTTTCCCGCTACTATCAGCTACAAACTGATTCAAACCCCAATGACATTAAATTGAAATGTATTTCCTTTACGGTACCTGCTGGAACATTAACTAATGAATGATTATGGTTACGTTCAACCAGTCATGTTATGATTTGCCGCATTCTGTTTGTCGTATTACTATAATATATCAAATGAAACTCCGACCTTTCACAAACAAGGGGAGAGGGCTTTAATGTGGGTCAATGGAGTTAAGAATTGGGCCCCTCGTTAGAGATAGCCTGTGCTTTAATTTTTATCAAATTAAATTGTCATCTTTTTCTAAATGATGTATATTTTTGATATCAGGAGCAACATTTGTTAGAAAATGTGTCAATAAACTCAATTCACTGAATCCATAGGCCAATATTACATCCATCTCTCCTATACCATTCCAAAGCGGAATGTGACTGAAAACTGGAAAATATTGAGATTGAAGATATGCAAACATTGCTCATTAAATATAAACTTTCTGTCGTTTACCATTTCCCATACAAAATTTACCCCCTGGAGGAGACCCAACGCAACAAGTCCAGAATGAGTTCATGAGGCGAACTTTCAGAGGCATGTTGACAACAATCTACTCAACAGGATGGGAATGGAAGGCAGCCAACCGACCGGTTCAAAAGAGCATACCGAATGGATGGTTTGTCTGGCTTAGCATGGAAACATGTGTCATTCGTGGGGTGTTCACTGGGTAGCATTTTCAGGAGATAAATTTTCCGTCGTTGTGTGGCTGGAAAGGGAATTGTACATGCATGCTTGAAGATCTGACTCGACATGGAACGTAGATGGCAGATAGAACGCTTGCTCTTGGTTTTGCAGGCGGCTCCGCGATGCGGGTGACTCGCCTTTCAGAATTCAACAATGTGTAAATATACACGAGTAATTATAGCAAAAGCTTTGCTTGTTTCTGTCAAACGTTAGGAACTGCATTTTGCAACATGGAAATAGACATGCTTGAAAATGCAGGGTAGCTTTAAACTATCACAAAATCATGAACACGTTTAGTTCAATTATTTTAAAATTACACAATTTTTTGAACAGTTCAACCAAAACAAAGATAGACAAGGAATCAACAAAACAAATTCCAAACATAAGTCGATGGGCTTATTGAATGTTGAAACAGATAATTTAGTTATTTGTTAATATCTTGCTTAAGCCTAAACCTACTGTGACGGACTTCTACTCATACAAACAAATCTATCACAACTACCAATGTGTGATTCGATATTTAGTGTTTCACCTTTACACTATTTTTCACTCTACACTTGTTTGTGTAATTTATTTCAAACTTGGTCGAAATTAATCCAATTTTGCCAAGCATTAATATTGTACTGAAATCTGGAGTTGGTCATGCCTGGGCTTAATATCTCTCTGGTCACATTGCTTGCTTGAAAAATGGCCAGAAATGCGTTATTGAAATGCATTATTGCGCCACGGAGCCTTCTATGAAATGATTCTTTCAACCTACCCTCATATGAACATCGAAGCTCATTTCTCGGCATGTAACCGTTGGTGAGTCGTTGAGTGATTAATTTTATTATCAGATTTATTTTCGACATGATTATATGCAACATCAACTGTAACAGCCTTCGCGAGACTGTGCGATTGTATTATCAGCTGGGAATCCCCGGACACTGTTCTCATTGCTAGCAGATTCACTGCTTCGATTAATATTGTAGATTATTTAACCAAGTGTGTTATTTATTTTATTTTATTTAATCAAGCTATTTTTTGTCGAAACACATTCTTGGACATGTAGTATGATAGTACTTGCTATATAAACATACTCAAGCAAAAATGGCACTGGCATTGTGAGCTCTCAGTGAATATTTTTAAAAGTATATTTTAAACTTGTTGATTAAGCTTGCCTGATAATAAGCACTCTATAAACAGTAATATTAATCCACTACTCATGCAAATTAGAAGCATAAGATTTTAGTATTTGAACGCCCCTGCTTGATATCAATGATTAGCAAAAAAAACCGAACAATTATTCCTCATGTCCTCGTATATACATCAGAATCCCTGAAAAATTCCCAACAGAAATTTCACTCGAGACATCACTCGTCATTCCTGCATTGCTGGGAGCATTCAATCTGCCGGCGCCCCATGTCTTAGCTACATATATAGGTCAAAAGTCGTAATTCAAATCACCATCCATCGTTTCACATTGCATGTAGTGAGCCGTCGTTTGCCACCCTGCCCCCTATGTTGTCTTTATTTTGTCCGATCTGACGTCGGCACGATCCCATGTTGCAGCCAGCTATTTGATTAGAACTAATGCGTTTGCGTCCATTCTCTTCCACACCATTGCAATCGCCTTCAACCGTCATCCTGAGATCCATTCGGAGTGCACTGGACGTAGAAATATTTAATTTACGTCGTAAATTGAAATTACCAAAGCATATACAGCGAGTGCGACGATGATCCGTCCGAACCGCTCTGTATCACTGCTTTTTAAGTTTGGAGAGATTTATTCCGTCATTACTGAGCACTTTGTGGAAATTGTTACGATGATGAGATGAATTCTGCGTTCTATACATGGGCAGTCAGCGACGATGATTAAATTTGATGAAAACTGGATTAGCACTAGCCGCACTTGGTGCAGCCCAAGCACAAGTGGATCCATTAATTGAAATTTTAGTTTGGCGCTCTTACGTGTCATCTCAGGAGTGACATGTTTTCGTTTCGATTAAATCCCAGTAACAAACGTGGCTGATCCTCATCGAGTGGCGTCTATTTTCGAAACAGAGGTTTAAATCAACCGAACCGATGAAATTTGCAAGTGCAACAAGATGTGAGAGGACCAGATGATAGCTTAAAATATAATATATTTCGGTTGCAATTTACTACGACTGGTGATGGTTCATGTTGAAAACTCTTCGTATTATAAATAGTTAGGAAAGGGGTGACGGAACAGAGGCGTTGGGCACAACCTAATTTTTTTGCAAACGTACTTTTGCATATAAAAAGTAATAAACGATCCATAAAAAATTGAAAATCGTGCCACGAAAAACGCATTTTTGACCCATAAGACTCTGGTGAATATCCATAAAAAAATTGAAATGATCTATAAAACACAGCAATGTGATCCATACTTTATAACAAATTTAGCAATAAAATATCAAAAATGTACCGTTTTATATCTAGGGCATGGTCGTTAAAAGTGTACGGATTACCCATAAACATATTGCAAATTATCCATAAAAGGTTCAATAACTTTCCTTAAACTTGTAAAATTGATCCATAGAATGTAACCTTTGTGCGATAAAATATATTCGCATGTTCCATAAATTATTTGAAATTTTCCATAAATAAATTGCCAATGATCCATAGAATGATGAATAATGAACCATAAGCTTATAATAATGATACATAGTAAATCAGTTTTGTTCGCTAAACCGTATGGTATGATCCATAAATTATGTCTGCATTTTTCCAGGTTGGGGCACTTTTTTTTAATTTTGATCCTCAAAGATTGTAAAATTGATCTCCAACTGCGTTAAAACTCAAATTTAGTTACATGTCCGTTCTTTCAGGTATCCGGATACAGTATTACTGCTAAAGAAGGATTGCGGAGTTTTTGCGTAGCCGTGTTGAGGATTGAAGAACTAAACGGTCGATGTTTCCGACATCCGAAGTGTTAACATAGCGTAGATTAGATTCCAGGCAAACGGCTGATTCAAGCATTTGCCCGGTATAATGCAAACAGAGGATGTTTTTTTTAGTTTGGTCCGACGAGCGACAGCGAGTTGGACAGCAAGCGTCTGCCCGGCATAATTTATATCAAATTTTCTGAAACAACAGTTTAATCAAGTCATAAATTTGACCTAAAGTTCTTTATGTACAGGAGAGCTCTTTACCAAATTTCTTGACAAACATGTGTCGCAATTGCGGGGAGATCAAATAATGTTAAGTTCACAAAGTTGGATTGTTATGAATCATTTTTTGAAGACTATGATTTGTTATATAAACTATTAGGGGTCCCTGGCAATTTATGTATGGAACATTTACAATAATTAATAGATGATACACACATATGTTACATTCTGTGGATCAATTTTGCAAGTTTAAGGAAAAATATTGAACCTTTTAAGTATCATTTGCAATGTGTTTATGGGAAATCCGAAAATTTTTATATATTTTCCCTTGATATAAAACGGTTAATTTTCGATATTCTATTGCTTAATATTGTTAAAAGTATGGATCAAATTGATGAATTTTACGGATCATTTCTATTTTTGTTTTTTTTTTTGTGGGTTTTCACCAGAGTCTTATGGGTCAGGAATGCGTTTTTATAGAACAATTTTCAATTTTTCATGGATCATTTCTTCAGTTTTAAAGGTGCAAAAATAGGGCAGCCGTAGTTCTTTACGTGCACGAGTGCTCTTTACCAAATTTATTGGGAAACAAATGTCACAGTTGCGGTCGTAAAAGAACGTGAGATCGCAAAAGTAAGTCAGCTTTCTGAAAATTAACAATCTTCTCCAAAGTGATCCTTCATTTACAGCAATATTTAAGCCTCATATATAAAGGAACGGACATTTTAATAAATTTGTGTAGTAGCGCAATCAAGGATCGATTTTCCCGTAGTTAAATTAAAAAAAAATTAAACCCAAAATTGGAATAATTCCGGCAAAATTAATGGATCATTTATATTATTATAAATGCACAAAATTGATTTACTATGGACCATATTTAGAAGTTTATGGTTCATTTTCAAACCTATTATAGATCATTGGCGATTTATTTATGGAATATTTTCAATAATTTATTGATCATGTGCATATATTTTAGTTCACAAGCGTTACATTCTAAGGATCAATTTTACAAGTTTAAGGAATGTTATTGAACCTTTTATGGATAATTTGCAATATGTTTATGGGTAATCGGTACAATTTTATGGATCATAGCCTAGATATATAACGGTACATTTTTGACATTTTATTGCTATAACTTACATAGAGTATGGATCACATTGCTGTATTTAATGGATCATTTTAATATTGTTATGGATTTTCATCAGAGCTTTATGGGTCAGAAATACGTTTTTTATGGAACGAATTTCAATTTTTCATGGATCATTCCTTCAGTTTAAAGGTGCAAACTTAGGGCTGCCGTTTTTTTGGTGCTAAAATTGGAATAAATTTGAGTCTGCTTTTCTCGTTTTTATTCACTCTCGGTTTCATATAGGCTATTATTGGAAAAATGGCAGGTTTGAGATTGTGAGAACTTCCAAATACGACATCAATTTTCTAGAACATCAATTGCACAAACAAATTTTAAATTTTTTTTTTTTTTTTTTATCGTTAGCTACCCACCCAGAATCACCCCCCCCCCGCCCCCGCCCTTTTTTTTTTCTTTTACAAAAAAAAAAAAAAAATAAAAAGAAAAAAAAAAAAAAACAAAAAAAATTTCTCCATCAATTTTTTTAAAAAAAAAAAAAAAAAAATTTTTTTTTAAATGACCACGCTTTTCTTAGTTGCTATAGCAGTATATTCATTTACTGAATGACTTACAAGACTGCAATTACTAGTGTAATTGCACAGAGAACCCCATAGATGGAGCTTGGGAGTAGATTTACATCTTCAATGTACAAGTTCACTTGTTCATTCTATTTAATGATTACTACCGGCGCCGGCCACGTCCTCATAGTCTTCGGGGAGGGAGGAAGGATGATAAGTTTGACAATCGTTGGTTAGAGACCGTGTTTACCTCTGCATTTCCATAATTTTCAAGGAAAAGATAGTTTTTGTGTTAGTGAGGCAGGTTATTTTTAAAATATGGTAAGTGATGCGATCAATAAATGCGCAGTAGACTGCTTTTTATTTTAAATCTAGTGGTGGATAGAAAGAAACCATGTGACCAATTGCAAGGAAGGGGACGGACCTGGGATTGAACTCCCGACCATCTGCTCAGTAAGCAGAACGGGTAACCACTGAGCTACCCAGCCAAGTCTAATAAATTAAAAATCTGATTCTGTATGACTAAGTACTAATTACAATATCTATTATCTATACTGCCTAATTCGATCGCTGGAGTGGTGAATTGTGCCAACGTTTGGATCTTAAGCCGATTTTTTGATCAATTTTGGGCATCTTTCGAAGATTAATTACTTTCAGAATAATTTTAAGGATGTACAAACAAATTGGCTGAGGTTAGCGGTTCAAGCTCATTTGGATCATCAGACTTTGTGGTTTGTGGTTCGGAACTCAAATAACTCTCTACAAATCCAAATTCAAAAGAATCTGATGTGCTCGACGCAGTAGTAAGAAATCGCCAAGTTTTCTGGTTCTGTCCGTCGTGCATAACGCTAATGAAGGATATGCGCTTCCGTAATACTACACAAACTGCTTATGAGGGTGCTCATGAACAAGCATTCAAATCCCATAGCGATTCCATGATGAAATTGAAGTCTGAAATTATGGACGAATTAAGAGCCGAGTTCCGGACAAATTTCGCAAAGTTGATCAACTCTAGCTCGTGTACTCTCAAATCATCCAAACGCGTTGGTATTGCGTTGGTTTATTCAATCCCGGGTAAGCAACCGCCTTTGTTACTAGGAACAGGCAATACGCCTTCCCCTTCAATCGCTATTGCTACTGTTGCGCCGGCTCAACCAAAGCTATGGCTATGGCGGATAGCGAAAGAAGTCTCAGCCGATCAGATTTTTCTGCATTAGCAAAGAAACGCCTTGGTAAAGAGGATGTACAAGTCGTTCGGCTGGTGACCAGAGGCAGAGACGAAACTAAGTATCAAGTCTCTTTTAAAAATGGGATAAGCATAGAATTTAAATCCAAAGCGCTGTGTACCTCAACATGGCCTGAAGGTATTATTTCCCGAGGGTTCTCCAACAACAGAACAAGTGCTGCCACGTCCAAAGATCCACTGAGCCTCTCAGTGGAAGAGATTTTATCAATAAAGTAAAAGACCATAAACCCTGCGTTTGGTTCAGACTGAAGCGCACACCTGCCACAAGCCTCCACAAAACTCGCAATCCTCTCCTTGACCTTCCGCTACATTCGTCGAAGGTAGTACGCTCAACTTCTACAATTTGGACACCGGGACGCACACTTACCCTATGTCTCAAGAGAGTCACTATTCCTCTAATCGCAGTCGAGCCTCTGCTGCTTTATCGACCCAACTTCGCATTATCTCTGAAGATTGGCGACTCGAGTCTCCCAACTAACATTTTTAGTTGCCTAAGCCGAAGTTTATAACTTATAAGCTGTTCTATAATTGTATAAAAGCAAATGAAGCTGAATAAGCTATAAGCAGAATTAAAAAATCGATACAGTACTTATGCGTAATGTAACACAGCTTTAACACATTATTTAGCTCTCGGTTGCATACTTTGAAAAGAAAGCTCTTATACGAACAATGTTTGTCTACGTTTACTCAGCTTGTTTATGTAGCTAAGAAATTAATCCGTTAAGCTTTTGAAGTATCATTTTATTTTCTTATACACAGTTTTATTTGGTAGCTTTGTTACAGCTTTTCAAAAGCCTTTATATTAAAAATACCTTAGCCGCCATATAGCTAAGTGATTATAGCTGTATAGAATGTTGTATAAGCAGTTGCGGCACAGAGTATGCAGCATCTTTGCAGTTATTTATATTGATTTGCAATTCATACACTGAGCGAACGATTCGAGAGGAATTCATAGGAATATCGTATGGAAATTTGCCGGAAGATATTGTTGCAAATTTCATACGATTCTCTAATGGAAAAAGATCAGAAAAAAAAGTTGCAAGTGGGATTCGAACCATGAACCTCGGGATCCAGAGACGAGCCACAATCCCACGAAACTATACACGCATGATAAGTGATGTCAAATGAAAGTGTATAAAAGACATGTTTTACTCGACCAATGTATCGAATCATTTCATACGATTTCGTATGGAATGAGTCTTGGACCCTTGCTTTGGGATTCAGTTCCGATCGTATGAAAACCGTACGGATAATTTCCTGAGTGTAGCTTAGTAAGCGCATTCATTTCATGTTATGTCAACCACTTTACAACCATTCGTCTGAGCTGTCAAACGAAATGAAAGGAATGTTTTTCATTTTATAAAGCAGAGTATTTAGATTTCATAATGTTTCGAAGGATTTTGAAGACATATAAAAAAAGCGGTACTTACTACCGAAAAACTGATGATACCTCTCGTGATGATCTTCAGGAATAGGCAATGAAGCATAACATATCCCACCTCGCATTGAAGGATCTCTTAGCGATACATAAAAATCAATACAATGACATTCATCTACCATCAGATCCTAGAACATTGTTGGGAACTCCTTCGAGTACTCCGGTTGTCGATATTCCAGGTGGACAATATTGACACAAAGGCCTAGAAAGTTGCCTTTGAAACTGTCTTGCAGATCTAAGCAAAGGGTTTCAGTTGGTGAGGATTTTTTTCACCGTAAAACGGTTAAATTATATACAGATACAAATTTTTGTGTATAGAATTAAATAAAATCTTGTTGGATTTAAACGAACAATTTCTGTTGAAGTTTATTGTGTTTCATTGTTTTGATAGTATTATGTCACATAAATTCAAAATAAGATTCATTTACTTCTTAAACACATTTAGTGAAAAGATTATGGAATATGTCTCGGTGGCTTAGTGGTTATTCTATCGGGCCACTGAGCAGTAAATCAGATGTTCAATCCCCGGTTTTTTTTGTCTTTTTTTTCACAGGAAATTCTTGTACCTAATTTTAAAAAGATTTTCGTTTTGATTGTACAATTTTTATTACTCTCAGAAGTAGTTAAGTATCTAAAAAATAATAATAACAAATGGTCCGAGAAAGGCACAGATAACAACGAAAATTGGATGGTTATCATGTTTAGATTATAATAATTTTGGTAACACTGATTTTCAAAACAGTATCAACCAGTTGATAAAGAGTTTCAGCAATCATTGTTGTTCAGCATTATAAAAACTAAAATCTGGTTTCAACACTTTAAACACGGGTACTGGAATTCCTTACAGCTGATATGGATCAGAGGATACAGTCACAGGTCTTGTGGCGAAGGTGCAGAGTTCGAATCTGGTACGCTGGTTATATCACTTAATGTATAGATAAAAATCTTATAATATATAATTCACATTTAACTATATGTTAATTGCGCTCTACAACGGTAAAAAAGCAACATTGCCGTAATATCGTCACGGGTATTGTAAAAAGTGTTTGACATACATATTTTTTTCGATTGCTGTATAGTAACTATACGTTTATATAAACGTGTTAAGACTAGCAATAAAACGGCGATTGCCTCAGTTCTAAAAATAGAAATTGCTTTGAACGAATAAATATCTAAGTATCAGCTGTATACAAGTTGAGATAAAGTTGAGAGAATGATTATCAAGCATAGAAGCTGCAAATTGGTGATAATACTAACTTTTTAAAAGCAGTATACACGCTTCTTGCTATCTTTTCGCATTTTCATGAAGCTGTGTAGATTCGCCAGATTTGCCTTTGAAAATGTTGGCAGGGCGCATGTGAAACCACTACTTAACCATTACTCAGTTCAACGCTGTATACGTATTGCCAATGAAGCGTTTACCTAATGAAAAATGTTAGTTGGGCTGCTGCCAGACCCACAGTGACCGACGTTAACGAAACACCACCGCCAGCGATCAGCAGCTGTCCCAGTCGCTCACAAACCCCATCCAATACCGCTAACTACTCCGGCACCTCCCATCATATGGCTGGTAGCGACCTCAGTGTGCACAGACTACAAATTTACTACCAGAATTTTGACGGTATGAACTCTAGTCTAGTCCAATATTTTCTGGCTAGCTCGGACTGTTCGTACGACATAATCGTCCTTACTGAGACATGGCTCAATGATAACACTCTCTCATAGCTGCTTTTGGTTCGTCCCCCAAGTGTTGCGATGCGACCGAAGTGCACTTAATAGTTGAAAGGTTTCTGGTGGGGGCGTTTTGATCACTGTACATTACGGCCTCGAATCGCACATCGTTGAAGACGAATCTTGGAAGTCAGCGGAGCAAGTTTGAAACTCGTTGAATCTCAAGGATCGCAAGGATGTACCTATGTGCCGTCTACTTTCCTTCTGACAAAGTTAGCGACGATTTTCTCATAAATGTGCACCTTCAGTCGGTTGCAAAGGTTTCTGTTAATGCCTCCCTTAGAGACGAAATCGTTATATTCGGGGATTTCAACCTCCCCGGTGTCCCATGGCCACATGGATCCGACAGCTTCCTTTTACCAGATCCTTTTCAATCGCGCAGATCGTCTAGACGATCTCTAGACCTTTGCTTCGTGAATGCCGACACTCTACCAAGCATAATACTAGCCGTTTCACTTCCTAGTCGTGTGTTCGAACTCTGAGGCAGGCAAGTATAATGTGTATAAAGAATCGGCTCTATCTCATATAATTCTGGACTTCAGCAGTTAGTCATCAAACCTAACGACAAGCGTCACCTTCTCTAATCCCAGATTTCTAAAAGTTTACAAAAAAAAACCACCTAACATTTAGGGCACATCCTAGAAAGCTCAGAAAGAGACTTCAGGAAGATACATTCAAGAAGTTCAGGAAGAGATTTTCTCGAAAAAATATCACGCAGAAACTTCATAGAAATATAGGAAGCACTTTTTAGTAGTTCAAGCAGGCATATCCCAAACAAATTCAGGACCGAAAATCCCCGAATTTCAAGTTAGTACTTCCCAGAAATTGAGTCAAAACCAGACGTCGTGTATAAAAATAAAATCCAAAAGGAGAGAGTTTCTCCCCCATGTAGGTAACAAAACGGAGTGTGTACAAACAACCGGTAGAAACTATCACAAAGCTATTGGTAGTACATGAGCACGATCAGGCGCGCATTTTTTGCCTGTCAAGGTGGCGGATTCATTCGTGCCTTGACCTTCCCCGCATTAAGGCTGTAAGGCAAAAGGAATGCGTCATTGGTTCGAGTACCGCTATATCAAAGCCCTTCGCTTAATTTTCAATACTTCTATTCAAGTTTCAACCTGCCGTACACTGAAAGAACTTTAAACACTTTCTCTTCATATCTTTCATTCTAGCAAACGTTACTGTCCACTCTTGGGGCCCCATGGTGATGAGCGATCATCTCCTTCTACATCACTGCCCAGAAGTTCAGGAGAGAACTTCCTCGAAAATAAGTAGAGGACTTCTCAGTGCTTCAAGAAGAAGTTTAGGAAAAAAAACTTCTTAGAAGTTTGGAACTCTCCAGAGGTTCTGGACCAGAAATTCAAGTTGGAACATTCTAGAAGTTCAGGAAAAAAATTCCCATAGTTCAGGAAGAAACTAACCAGCGAGGTCATCACCTATGATTTCTCGAAATAAAAATCATGAACAAATTTCTACAAAGCTCAGGACAATAGGACCTAGAAGTTCAGAAGAGAATTTCTATGAATTTAAGGAATGAACTTCCAAAAAGCTCCGAAAGAAACAATCCAAAAGTTAAGTTAGAACTTCTCTGAAGAAACCTCTACAAAGAACAGAAAAAAGCTTTCCAGAAGCATAGGGATCCTTCCTAGCCCTTGAAGCAAGAACTACTTAGAAATTCAGGAACAAAGTTCAGGAGAAAACTTCTCAAAAATGCAGAAGAGAGCTTCTTAGAAGTTAAGGAACAAACTTCCAAAAAAAAATTTCCTAGGAATTTTGGATACCTTCCCAAGGTTTCCTCTTAGTTCAGGGTGGGACTTATCAGAAGTTTAAAAAAAAGCTCATTTAACCGCTCGGATTTAACCGTTGTGTGTCCAACAAAAAAAAACACCTTTAAAAAGTCGACAGGGAACGTTTTTACACACGAAACTAAAATGACCATAACTATGGAAATATCCAACCGATTTGGAATATTTTCACAGTTTTGGATTCAAAAACTTTTACTCTAGACTCGCCATGAGATGAGATTATGAGATGTCACAAAGTTTCAATAACCTACTATGACAACTTAAGGAAATATCATGTTTTAAAATCGAAAAAGGCAACTTTGTTCCTTGTTGGGCACATAACGGTTGAGGAAGAAACTTACCAGAGAGTGCACTACCTATAAGTTCAAGAAGGAATTTTTAGAAAAATGTTAGGAAAGAACTTCTCTGATTACACTTGAGAACGCGACACGAGATTGGACACAACACTTATGGTACTTATAGACAAACGTTTGTTGGTCCAATCTCGCGTCGTGTTTTCAAGTGTGTACTGCAGTTCTTACATTAGCAGTAAATCAAAATAACGAAAGAACTTCTCAGATGTTCAGGAGAGGAATTCCCAGAAGTTCCGGAGGAAACATTCCAAAGGTTTAGTTGGAACTATTCAGAAGTGCTAGAGAGCTTTTCTGAAGTTCAAAAGTTCTAGAAGCTCAGGAATTCCAAGAAGTACAGGTCAGAATTACTTCTCAAAAAAAAAAAACAGGAAGAAACTTTCTAGAAGAATTGGCGGGTACTTTCTAATAGTTCAAGCAGGAATTTCTCAGAAATTCAGGAACAAATTTCCCTGCAAATTATGAGAAAACTTCCCAAATGTTCAGAAGAGGACTTCTCAGAAGGTTGAGAAGAAACATTCAAGAAATTTAAGCAGATTTTCGAACAAATTATGGAGAGAACTTTCCCAAAGTTTTGGAAAAAAACACCTGTAGTTCAGGATGGGACTGATCAGAAGGTTTGAAATTAACTAAGTTCAAGAAAAAACTTACCAAATGTTTCTAAAAGGTTAGGTTGGGTTGTTTGATGTGAATTTTTAAGAAAAAGAAAATCAGGAGTGACTGCCAAGAAGTTCATTAGAAAACTTGCCAAAAGTTTTGGAGAAAACTTTCCAGAAATTTAACAAAGAGCTCTGCAAAAGATCTAGAGACAGCTAGCCTGAGAGTCAAGAGATAATGACTGACGAACTGAAGAAGCATTATGTTCAAAAATCATTTATAGAACCATAATGATACTCATTGCTCATGATTCGTTATTAAAATTTGATAAATAGCATCGTCCCAACCGTTCGCATCTTACTTTAAGCTAGGACGCAAACTCATGTAGGAATTGCAATTCCTTGGGGTACATCTCACCTTGTTTGACAGATTTGATCGGTAAAAAAAACCCATAGGCTTAGTAGAGAAGTTGAAACAAATTTCAAGAAGTTAATCAATATACCGAAGAAGTTTTCGAAAATGTTTCCAAAGTTCAGATAATCCTCCAAAAATTAAAAAAAAAATGTCGATTCTGGAAAATCTCAAACTTAGGGTTCCAGAAGATTAGGAATATGTTTGAATGCTCTACCAGAAGGTTAGAGAACTTCGAGATAAAATCGTTGAAGTGAGACCGATCACTGCGTATATGTACAGCAACTTTTGAATGTTAAATTTTTAAAGAAGTAATGCTGTCAAAAGCTTCAGTATCGTCAGGCATAAATAAGTTGATGATATCTTGATCATTACTTCTCTTTTCAATCATTTATAAAAAAGATCGATACTTGTCCACAAATTAATAATTACTCCCTTGAAAAACACTCCCATTCCCAACTTCGGAAAAGCATCCCAATGAGGTTTTCTGAATAACAGAAACATAAGTGCAATTCACAAAACAATTTTTAAACAATTTTTATTCTTCGACTGTCAAAAACGAGAGCTAAATTGATGAACTACCTAAATGATGGCATGGTATAATATTTCAATGATTTTTTTTTTATATAACACTTATCAGTCGAGGTCGGTTGCTGACTTAATTAAATTCAGTTGGCTTCTGTAATGCGCAGTTTTGCTTGACAAGTGTCGATGATGAATTCTTTCCTTAATGTTTTCACCCGAGTACTTATTCATGAAAAGAAGTTTTAATACTTCTTCAAAAACATCATCAAACTTCACGCCTAGTTTAATGTGTGTTTTGAACTCAACTCTCAACTCAATCCAATTGAAATTTTCATAAACAATAAACATGTTGCATTTCATACCTGTCGAGACCCTCAGCTTGAGTTTGGAAATTTTGACGTGCAAGGTAAGAACATTGATAACTACACCACGATTGGCCTTTAAACATCCTTCAAGTGCTTGGCAATGGCTTTTGTTGCGGAAATAATCTAGGAGAATTGGGTCAAATTATCATCTTTATAAATAACCAGTAAACACACTTCCAGTAGTGCTAACCAGGCCAGGTCAGTGGAACCATCACGTACACAGAGAAGGTTTACATTACTATCCCTTTGTGGCGGGAGGAAACCATCTCCTCGTGGGCAAGCGCCGTATAGAGCTGTGGTCGCCGTTATTGGGCAACAAATCACAGGAAGCAACAAAATATAAATGGAGCCTAAATCCCAGCTAATACCTACAACCGTATACCATTCCAGGTTTTCTTCGGACGGTTCGGTTGGCACTGTCCCAGAGCGTTCATTGTTGGCTCAAAAATAGCGACTGTCCTCCCACTGCCACGTTACCGGAAAAAGTGGTTTTTATTATTTTTACGCTAAGTTTAAACTACATCCGGAAGGAAGGCTTCGAAACCCCTCTCCGTTCATTTTCATTCTTCTCCAGCGTGGTCATTTTTCACTGGGAAACCGTTTATACAGTCGGAAAAAAGTGGTAGGCTTCGCGGTGGTGATATAATATTGTGCCGACTACCTTACACCGCACTACCATAGCCAGGCTTCTGAGCATGTCCTGAAAATTCCGCTTTTTTAGTATGTATTAGTATTTCGATGCTTCCAATGCTTCGCCATGGGAAGACAGGATCAGCGAGCGCTCGGCGGTTGTGAGCTTTTGTTCTAAATTCCGTTTCCGCAAACCACACCACAAACGACTAAATACTGCTACCTACTGTGAAGTTTCGCTGATTTTGCTACTGAAGCCACTGGCTGCCGACTACTCGCAGTGCAACAGGAAGGCTTTGCCCGAGTAATCCTTCCTCGTCGGACATACGGATACACGGCCTTATAGGCTCTTATGGCAAAAGCGAAAAGCTAGTTATTTGAGCCTGGCAGGCAATGCTGGAACTCGAGTGGTTATTAAAATTTACCCTCACTATTCTGCGTATTAATAAACTGCGTTGTGGTGGGAATTTACTCGCTGCTGACGATTGTTGTCAAAAAAAGGAGGTTACTCTAGTGGTACCTGGAACGAAAATAGAAATGAATTCCAATTAGTTATGAGCTTTACAATTGCGAATATAAATTTAATTTTTATTTTTTATTTGGGTCATTGAAGGGGTGGATTTTAAAAATTAACCTAACATAAAATGGTAACGCTGACAAACGAAGACTACCGTTACGATAGAAAACGATGACCTTGGTACGGGTATAAATAAGTGGTATTTAATTTTTTTTTTTGTAGTAATGCTAACAGGGAAGGATTCATACTTTCCTTCATTTTGATATTCATTTGCAGGATTGCGTTATACGGTGCAAAGAAAATTTACGGGTCGCAATCTGAGCAACAAATTCTCTGAACAAGGTTTCGAATGGATGTAATTGAGGATTGCTGAAATTCTAGTCGTTTTAGTTTATTAAATATGCGTAAGAATTACAGATTTTAATTGTTTATAGCAATAGTGGTTTAGAAAACCAATTAGTCCATACTATCTTACAAATGTCTGCTGCTAGTTAAAAGTTACATGCAAATGAATAGGAAAACAAATGAATGAATTGAACCGTTCCTGATTATAATTTTTCTAGTAATAAACCGATTTCTTTGGAGATTATCTTTAGATAAAATGGGAGGATGTCCTTTCTTCATATGAAATATAAGTTAGGTTAATTATCACTTTACGTTTTTTTTTAATTTAATTTTCAAGAGCCCAAACTTTACATAATACACCAGGGAATTGTTGAATAGGCTTTGCAACATTTCTACCCATGAGGGTTTTGAATTTTACTAGAAGTGGACAATAATATTGCATCGCTGCCCACGGGATTGGGGTAGGGTGGGAGAAATGTTGCTATGTAAGGCTATAGGATGTTCCGCATGTTGACTTAATTTTCCGTTCCATGGATTGTTTCGTTAGTTTGTGACAGTATTTTGCATCCGTTTTCGCGGGATTTAATTTAAATTCTGCAGGAAAGCTTCTTCTTGATGACGTAACATATCGTCCATTACCGATGAGTATTCAAAAACTGCATTTTTCTTCAAAACTGTGTAGCTAAGGCCTGTACACGAAAAAATGCACCAGACTAAAGTGTTCGCCAAAAATTTATTTTAAGTCGGATTTTCTTGAAACTCTCAGGGAATGAATTTATACATATGGATAATGTTTTGACATAATTATTTTATTCAATTTCCTTTCCATCGCTAAAATCCGCACCTTTCCCTTAAGACCCCTCATTACATTTTGTGCAATGGTGGAGCCGATCTTTTTGGTCACTTTCATCCATTCTTTCTTCAATTCCAGCTCGTTCTTAAACACTTTTGACGACTTTCGAATTTTGGCTTTCATTATGGCATAAAATCTTTCCACCGGACGAATCTCTGGTAAATTTGGGAGGTTGGCGGTTTTTGTTACAAAAACAACGTTATTGTCTCTGTACCAATCCAACGTCGATCGCGCGTAATGACATGATGCCAGGTCTGGCCAAAATAATGTCTCGCCGCAGAGGGACCGCAGGAAGGGCAACAGACGCTTCTGGAGGCACTCGGCGCGGTAAATTTCGCTGTTGATGGTACCCGTTGTGTTGTACGGTTTACTCAATTTATCGCATTGGCATATGGCTTGCCAGAGCAAGTATTTTTTGGCGAATTTGTCCACTTTCTTCTTCCTTATGTCTTCCGGAACATCAAACCGTGATTTAGCAACGTAGAACTCCAGCCCCGGTATCTGATTTGCGTCTGCCTTGATGTAGGTTTCGTCATCCATAACCACACACATCGGTTTCGTTAACCATTCTCGATATAGCTTCCTTGCGCGGGATTTGGCCGCCGTGTTTTGTTGATATCGCTGGTTCGGTGCCTTGCGGACCTTGAACACACGAAGTCTAGCTCGTTTCATGGTTTGCTGAACGAACCAGGCGGAACACTTTGCCTTCAGAGCCACGTCGCGAATCGAAAGGTCCGGATTACATTTGAAATAATCCAACACCTTCCGGGCCTTCACAGGGTCAGCTGTTTTCAATTTTCTACCACTTCCAGCCCCCCGCTCGATCGTCTGGGACTCCTTAAACGATTTTACTACCCGAGAAACAGTTGTATGGGTGATTCCCAGTTGTCTTCCGATCCATCTCATGGTCACAGTCGGATTTTCCATGACGGCGCGCAAAATTCTCCAGCGATTTTATTCTTGTTTCGATGACATCTCAATAACCACTAAACCGATTGTTATGAAATTTTGCACATATAAACTCCAAACTAGTTATACTCAGATTTTCATCAATTTTTACCTCCGGACAAAAAAGTTACACACGAATAAAAATGGTGCATTTTTTTTCGAGTACAGGCCTTAGAATTATAACAGCAAAATTGCCAAACGATAAAAAAACATCGATACAAGTAAAGTTTCTACGGTTACCAATCCCATTTTCACCTCATCACCTTTTAGTTAGTGCTATTTGAAAACAAAAGTTTGACGCATAACCTTCTGATGTATTACTTTTTATTTGTTGTTATTTTATTTCTTTTTATTTGTTGTTGAAAGTAAACAAACTTAAAAACAAAAGGAATCAAAAGATTCATGCATCAAACCTACATTTTCGATTAGTATAAATAATGGATCATGAGATGAATGGAACAGCTCTCCTATGTAGTAATGCTTTCCAAAAGTGTGCTGATTTGTGATTACAAACTATTTCAGCTTATTTCAACTGAGTTTTTATGATCAAATGTAACATTTCAACTATTTGCAAATTAAGCTATTGAAAATAACGTAAATACAAGGTGATGTCTTATAATGTCGATTTTTCAGAGTAAATTTACCAAATGCACAGTATTTTCCTAGCACAGACTTCATATTTGAGTAAGGAACGTCTCCTTGGTAGCCATGAATGTTATATAAGGGGTTCACCTTCGCATTTTGATTTAGTTTTTCGGCAGTGGTGGAGCTGTGCAGATTAGGATCTGCTATAGGAACGCATTTGCGGTAGCAAGCACCCTTGAGGGTGCACTGCGAGCAGTCGTTGTCCAGAGAGGCGTTGGTGCAGTTGGGTGTTGGTGCCGAAACTCCCATCAATCTTGCTGCGAGAAACCGCACGCCGGCTGAGCGTGGCATTGCTTTAAACGGTGCGTCCCGGAGTAAATGGCAAAGCACGATGAACAACCAACAGATCCACAACTCTCTTCTACGCGTTAAAGATAGTGGCCCTCTCAACCATCGTAGAAAATACAACCGGACCCGTATCATCATCAAGGGCCACCAAATGCTTTCTAAAGAGTGAACAATAGAATTTTCTTGGCCCTTTTCAGGGCCACCAAAAGATAACTAAAAATTGTACAAAAGAATTTTCTTACAAATTTACTTCCTAATGCTGGTCTAACGTCCCATTAGCACTTTTTCGACCTAGACGTCTATCGGCAATGATAGAATTCCCAAACAGACCACAACGCAATAAGGATAATGATCTCCAGGTGGTCGATCATATCAACAGGATGTGCTCTTATGGTGCATTCTCGCTCCACCATCTCGGAAGGACAGGAACGAATGACCCGAAGGGTTAAAGTCCCTCTTAAAAATAAAAGAAGAAGAAGAAGAAGATCTCGGAAGGCAAACAGTTCCAGCAGCAAAGTTCGGAAGAAGAAAACGTATAGCACCACATATACCGGGTGCTGAAGCATTTTAACCCGAAACTGTCGTTTCCTCCAAAGCGATAAGCATTATGAACAGCTTCGTCAATGACATTTCCGAGCGGATTGAAAGCGTAGGTTCCCTACTAACTTAAATAAATTGGCGGATGGCCCCGACGTCTCTGGAAAGTGTATGGGGATTAGATTGTTGCACAGTCCTACAACCCCAATGGGCACAGTCCACACAACCCCAATGGGCTGTACCTTGTAGTTTTATCATCTTAGCTTATCGGACTTATTGTCTACATGACACAAACTTAAAATTAAAAAATGAGCAAAAGATTCACCAAATTCAAGCAATTCTTCGACAGTCGTAAAGGCTCGCATATCATTACTGTTAGTGGTTCGTTGTTACCAAACGCTGTTTGATAGAATCGTGGTTGGAGAAGAGTACCACTCTGTAATGCTGTCGGTGGCACTCGGCTGTTCAGCAGAGAGAGAAGCCTCGATCAGTCGACCACTCCATTCAAAATTTTGGCAACAAAAACCGCTTGTAGATTTTCCGTCGGCGTTCCAAAGTTTTCAATTGCAGCAGATTGCAGCGATCAGAATACGGCGGGAGATTTTGCGGATCACGCCATGGTAGATTACGCAATGCCATCCGGATAAACCTGTGCTGTATTCTTTCGATCCTCAAGCTCCAAGTCTATTGATAGGGAAAGCACACCAAGGAGGCATTTTCAAGGATCGGTCGCACGAGTGAGCAATAGAGAGCTTTCAGGCAGTACGGGTCAGTAAAGTGTCTTGAAATTTTTGACACAATCCCTTGCTGGCGATTAGCCTTAGAGATCTCAGCAGAGCGGTGGAAGTTAAACGTTAATTTATGATCCAGTAGAACACCTAAATCGCTGAAATGGTCGGTTCTAGGGAGAACGACAGCATAGTCGAAAACAATCGGCTACGGTAATACGACATTAACAAACACTTTGGAATGCTGATCATAAGTTTATTCCGACGACACCACCCAGTGAATCGTTCCAACAATTATTCATTTCATTTTTATTTTCATTTTGCAGCATTTGGTGGGTCAATAAGAGCGCAAGTCAGTCCAAAGCCGATGGTGAAGGAGGGGTAATGACGAACTTGTCTATTCAGACCACATGAACTCCATGGGAAGGAACAAGGATAGGTTAGGGTAGGTGGTTAAGGTAGGGCGTTTGGACCGGTTAAAAATACTGCAAAAAGAAAATCATAAGTCGAGCACTCTATAGTGGAGAAGTCTGCAAGTCACAGACGAAATAGGCCCATCTGTCAAAAGACAAGCCCTCTCTAGTGGAACTTAAAGGAACTTGCTCGCGTTTACCAGTGATAATTTGAAAAAAGTGTTTCAATGTCTTATTTTTTATTTTAAAAAGTGAACAAATGAAGTGTTGATTTGAAATAATCCCTGTTTTCCAATCACAATCGTTCTACTAATACGCTCAAAAAGTTTTTTTAAATAGTGTTTTTTTTTAAATTAGTTAAATTACAATTCCGCATTACAATGATAAACGGCAAATCCCGAAAAGATAGAGAGAGCCATTCCCTGTAGTTCGTATCAATATGACACGGCTATTTGAGATGCCACTGTAAATTTCATGATGGTTTTTACTCTACTCTAGTGATTTGTGGCCCAACCCGCCAATATCACACTCAACTTTAGTGCCTGTATATATGCGTGCTACGACGCGGCTATTAAATAGAAAGAGGAGCGAGTGTGATATTATCACTAATTTGTGTGGCTGGACCTTTGGCTCTCCCATGAATGGTTTATTTGAGTAGAAGGTCATAAAATGACATGACCTAGCGACATCTATCATAAATCAGCTATCTCCAATGCATCATTGACATGAGATTAGGCCCTCCCACCAGCGTCCAGGTACACAATCCAGCCATGGAGAGGGTGAATCCTTCCAACAAATATTGAAGACGAATACAATCCTTGGCAGTCCGTACCATAACAAACAGCTTTAGGTCATCAGCATACGCAAGCTCGCAGCCATCTCCAAGCTCCGAATGACCGCGATTGATTCTTGAATGCGGCTCGGGATGACCGCAGGTTTGTTTTAGAAGCGGCTCGGCAGACCGCGATTGTTTCTTGAATGCAGCTCTGGATGACCACAGGTTTGTTTTGGAAGCGGCTCGGGATGACCGTGATTTTGTTTTGAAAGCAGCTCCGGATGACCTCGAATATTTCTCGAATGCGGCTCGGGATGACCGCAGGTTTGTTTTGGAAGCGGCTCGGGATGACCGCGATTGAATGCAGCTCCGGATGATAACAAGTTTGTTTGGGAAGCGGCTCGAGATGACCGCGATTTTGTTTTGGAAGCGGCTCCGGATGACCGCAATTTTGTTTTGTAAGCGGCTCGGGATCATGATTGGTTCTTGGTCCTGGCATGGGTGACCACGGCTATGTTCTGAAAGCGATTCAATACCGGATACAATTCTGTATCCGACTGGAGAGGATCGCTTTTTTTTCGTCAACGCCTGTGAAATACCGGAAAGGAATTGAATATTTCCGAAGGTACCGGGTGTATTTGTAAAATTTGAGCGTTGACAAATCCAAACCACCACTTAGAAACGCATAACGTGCCGAAGGGCTACAGAGAAAATGCGAGAGTAAGACCTCAGAATATGGAAGCTCAAGGAATCATTGAACGAGTGACATTCGCTTCTGGATTAGCGGTATGTCCGCGGTTGCCAAGGACAATGACGACTTCCGCCTAGTTTTCAACATGCGATCAACGAATCGGGCAATCGAGTGTGAATATTATCGACTGCCGTTGTTGGATGAAATGAGGATCAAACTTCATGGGACAAAGTTCTTTTCAAAGCTTGATTTGACGAACGTCTTGTACCATCTAGAACTTTTAAAGAATCGCGTGACTTGACCACCTTGCTGTCTGAACACGGCATGTTTAGGTTCACACGTTTGATGTTTGGGTGAATTGCGTTCTGGAGATTTTCCAACGGGTAATGTCGTAAATCCTAGAAGGAGTAGAACACATAATAGGGAACATTCATTAATTATGTCAAGCAAAAAAGCAACTTTTGTATGAAAATTCAAATTTTTTAGTATCGATTTTTACGTTTTCCCAAACCTCCCCCCCCCCCTCTTGCAGCGTTACATAATTCATGGACCTTCCCATAGTATATATAGATCACATATTGATTTTCGCGAAAACTTTAGAGGACCGTTATAAGATCGTGGCTCAAGTTCTTGAGATTTTGAACGAGAACAATATGACCATAAATTCCGATAAACCTGTGTTTGACAAAACCTAAATTTGCTTCCTAGGAAACGAGCTGGACGAAAACGGATTTAATATCAATGAGACGAAAATTAAAGACATCGCAGGTTCAAACCTACAATTTCTGAACTGAACTGAGTTTCTTGGGTCTGGCAACCCGCACATAAAAAGTTTTGCCAACATGGCTAGTTCTTTGTGGGCGATTACCAGCTCAAATGTTTGGGTCTGAGGCTCCGAGCAACAACATGCAACAACATTTTGAACGACTGAAGAGCAAATTGTAAACCGTACGACTTCTTTTGGATGCTTCGCAAAGGATCTAAAGACAACCCTCTATACTCATCGAACGCACTTGGCGCTGTATTACTCCAACAAGGAGATAATCGTCCTCCTCGTGTGATCTGCTTTGCGTCCAAGGCTCTTACGCCCGAAAGAAAAAAGGTATCCACAAAACCAGCGTGAGGCTTTTAGACCAGTATGAGCGGTGGAGCATTCCGCATATTTTTTACTGGAACGACCATTCACACTTTGTACGGATGCACAGGGATTCACATGCATCCTGCACAGGTCACGTGAAGATTCAAAGCATGCCCTGAATTTAGCTGATGGTTGGGCTCTTAGACTCAGCCCATACAACTTTGAAGTGAAAGATGTGTGGGGACACGATAACATTGCCGATCCTTCTTCTAGGTTATATATTGGTCGAAAATGGCCCTTTGGACTTTAACTCTCACACTCAAAACGAGAAATTCCCCCTTTTTGGGTTTATTAACTGTTGGAAACTCATTTTTTTTTTCTTCCCTTGAGTGGAAGGGGGATGTGTGGTACTACGAAGATAGATAGCCAACACTGCCAGTAACACCTGTTACGTCCCTTGAATATAATCTATTCATGACCAAGCATCTTCCCTTTTCGTGTCTGGCAGTGAGCGAGGTAAGATCGTCTTAAAATATAGTTGGGTGATTCCTCAGTTGCGGGATATTCACAATACTCATTCACACCATGCAATGGTACACCGTCATCAACTAGAGATAGTACACAAATAACCAGTGGCGGGTGATGAAGGTCAATTGGTAAAAGTGGTGAAACAGAACTTGAGATTTCAACAGAAAGATCCGTTGGGCTACAGAACAAATCGAGAATGCGTCCTAGGTGGTTGTCAATAATCTTGATGAAGACATAGACTTTACAGGTTGAATCTGACCATCTGTGTAATTCCAAGTTACTCCAGGTTAATTATAGTCACCACATACCAGCAGACAATCGTTGTTAGAGCCTCTGTTACCAAGCTCATGGATCCACTCAATATGGTCGTTCAATATGCTGAGATCCTTACTTTTGTTTGGAGGAACATAAATGTTCTTACGTTTCTTCGCTGGATACTTCGACACTGCTACTGATTAAACGATGATTCACAGCAATTAAAACTCCTCCGAAACGACATATAATGCTGTTCATTTGGCTTCGGTCACACCGGTATAGGTACATTAAAACTGTTCCCAAGAAACTGCGTCGAATTGATTTCATCATCGAGCCCCACCTCCATTCAAATAATAACGTCAAAGTTGCAATCCATAGTATTGCAGTAAAATTCGTTGATCTTGGTCCGCAGCCCACGGACGTTTTGATAATAAACTCATAAACAACTATGTATGTTCGGTGCGTTCTGGTGTTTGTCTCTCAAGCTGTGGTTGTTGAGATGCTTCAGGAATCAACGAGAAAATTTAACGCCTGACGTCCTAATAGTATTTGAGGTTTGTGTTCAGAAAACTTCGAAGTACGAGGTACTTTTTCCCATATCCCATTAAACTATTCTTTTCAACTTTCAACTATTAGATTACAAAGACATCATCATTTTAATTTGAATTTGTCATGCGGTCATGGTCTTGGAAATTTCAGCTTTTCCCGTCATACGATCCTCCACTTAATTTTATGTCCA
The DNA here is from genome assembly GCA_024533555.2 of Aedes koreicus. Taxonomy (NCBI): domain Eukaryota; kingdom Metazoa; phylum Arthropoda; class Insecta; order Diptera; family Culicidae; genus Aedes; species Aedes koreicus. The sequence continues at coordinate 13,717 of JAHHFK020000921.1, read as the reverse complement.
TATCTGAAAATTAGTCAGTATTTTTTAATGTGTGACTAGTACTGTTAATCATCTTTGAAGAAGCGTCTACGCATGTGAGAAATGCAAAAAAAAGGTAAGGTCATGATTCAAGCAACAAAAATCCGTAGTCGGCTCGTCCCTAGAACTTTTTCAATATGCCATAAAAAATACCCACCCTGCCGCTTTGTTGGCTCGTTTAATTTCAGATTCTTTTAATAGGCTCGCACAATTGGCCATCAGCAACCAGCACGCATCAGTCGTTAGTGGAATGCCCATAAAAAGTTTGGCTTTTTCGATGTACCTTTCAGTACTGTTGGCTCGACTCGTCCCGGTAAAGTACACCACCCGAATACAGTTTCAGCCAGCCATCAAAAACAATCTGGAAAAAGTGGAATTCAATGTTTTTGTTTTTGACTTAGGCAAGCCTATTCCAAACCTTCAGGCAACACACATTGCTCGCTTGCTTTTTTAAAGTGACGTATCCATTTATTGAAATTTCCAGCACTCCTAATAAACAATGTAACCGACAACTCCAAGAAGGATAATATTATGCAACCTAGCTGGAAGTTTTAGCTTGTGTAAGATTTCAACTTTCTGTGTTTTGAAGCTTAATTCTTATTTTTCCTTGTTCGTTTAAGATTTCCTAGGCTAATACTGCCAATGGTTACTAGACGATGTTGGTCCAGTGCGTTTTTGCCGAAAACCATCTTTAATAATGCGTTGGGTCAACATTGACAAGGCCGCAACAGGGTAGGAATTTTCAGATTTTCGATGTAATTCGTGAATTTTAGGCACGAGCTTACATGGAATGGAATTTTCTGAAAAAAATGCTTTCTGGAAACGCGTTTACCGTTCGCTTTAAATGGGCCACACAGCTCAGAAGCGGTGTTATCCTGAGTAAGAGAGTACACAAATTGAAGAAAGGAAATGATTTGAATTTCGAAATCATATGCTATTGAATGGAACCATTAGCGAATCGGTTTGAATTTGTTCAGCATTTTGGACTGATAAACGTTTTACTGACTGATTTTATTAGCCCAGACAGTATTTCCAGCGATACGTTGAAGACCCACCATCTACCCCCCGGCGGTACCCAAAAGCAATAAACATGTACTGGTGGTAGGCAGAATAATTCGCACGCAGGAATCGTGGGCTACCAAGCATGAAAATCGACATCCCCTTGTTTGTACAACTGTCACTCTCAATACGGGGGCAAATTATGGAAATCCCTGGCTCAACGTAACAATTTGCGTTTCATTGATTTACAAAACAAACGTGCACACCGCCATTTGTTGTATCGCCATGAGCAAGGTAAACCATGGAATCCTTCTATTTCAGCGGAGGGGTGATTAGCGGCAATAGTTCTCATCGAACTTATCTTGAAATCGAAACCAGCTTAATTCCTGGGCGTCACACAAACATGAGAAGTTTTAATATTTTACAGGTTAATTTGCTTTATCTAATTGATTTTAGTAGGGGAAATCAAATAAGAAGGCTTCTACTGAGTTTTGGGGTTCTGTGGTTGGTCGTTGTCTAGGTGAATTTCAAGTGACTAGGAGTTAGAATTCGACTCCTGTTCTACATAGCTGATGGTGCTGTTCGCAATATGAAATTTTCCCTACTGATCCACTGGATACTATATTGCTATATCATACTAAGTTGTTTCGTTAACCACCGAACTGGTAACTGCTTCTCGCTGGTATTAAAGTATTTATTTGTTTATTTATTATTTTCATCATCGGCATTGACGCCTTAACAAAGTTTTCTCCGATGAAAGCCCGTTGAAATTGGGCATAAAATCCTCATATCTTTTCAGCAAAACTTTACAGAACATTTGCGTACATTAAATAAGGTCGGACATATTAAAATACAATTCAAAAAGTCAAACAAATAGAACTTAAAACTATGTCCACTTCAGCTATAAATAGAGCATTTGAAAGGAAAATCAGTGTTCAATGGTCCGAGCAACATCATTTCCTATTTAATGTTTTAATCAGTTGTTCAAGCATTCTTCAAAGCACCAAATCAATTTCAATGAAGTTGATTCACGGTCGTTCACCACGTCGTTTGAAGCAAGCTTGAATTTCAATTGAAACGCTTTTGACGGTGGCTAGATCGCAAATGAATTTAAGCTAACTCACGTTTGACAGGGAGTGAATTGGGAGTGAATCGGTGAAAGTAAGATTCATTCACTGCACGAAAGCTAATTGAAGTGAAGTGAAATGAATACAAAAGCGATTCAATTTCATTTTAATGCGTCGACGATGTAGGACCCTGCTTGTGAGTGTGTATTTTTTTTAAATATTTATCAGCAGACTTCGACCATGTTCTAGTTTTTTATAGCATTTCGGATTTAATACTAAATGCCCACATACGTTTCAAATTTAACAAACATCTTTAAAATCTATTGACAATGTTAAACAACGTTGGATGTTCTGCAGTGAAAAAGCTTTAGAAATCAAAGCAAACATTGGAGGCAAGGAGATAAAAGTGAGTACAGTTAAATGGGGTAACATTGATCACTGTTTTAGTATCGTCCTGAATGTTCTGTTTCTTATCTTTCTTATATCTTTCCTCTGTTAAAGCAAACATAGAATATTTCATATGCTTGTTTTAAAAAGTACTGGTCCCTTTTGTAAGGAAAAGTAACGGTATTCAGTGCTCTGATTTTTCCAAACTTATTATTAAAAAAAAGTAGTTTCATCTTTGTTTATATTTTGTGAATTCAGGGTAACTCTGGTCAGCTTTCAACAAGTATTATAAAATTTTCTGCTAAAAATGTTAGAAACAATTAATTTAAGGTAACAAAAAACAGTTGATTAATAATAAAGGTTTCTTTTTTAAGGTGCCCTTCAAATAACCCTAAGCTCAACTTTCAAACTACTTCTATTCAAATTTTCACAGCCTGCCGTAGACTTACGGAACTATCAATTCTTATCTTCGTTCTAGCAATAATTACTGTCCAATCCTAGAGCCAAGTGGTGATGAGAAAATATTTACGGCAAGAAATGTTTCTAAGATGACTCAATTTGTTTATTTGTTTATTTGTTGTTATAAATTTCATCTGACATATGTTTGTCTACATGAATAAATCAGTTAACGCTAGCATTAAAATAGTCTTCTTATAAAAGTAGTCAATGGCATATTAAAATCGAACAAGGAATAAACACTATTAAACGCATCGGCAGCAGCACGCAGGGGTTCGTTCATACCATAAAGATGATTACGAGGCGCAAGGTGCAAAAAGTTTCGTTGTCGTATCGCTCGTTCAGGGGCATAGAAGCACAATTGATTGAGAAGTTCCGGAGAGTCAATTTCACCGGTGATCACCTTAGCCACAAAAATAGCTTGAACTCTACGCCTCCTTCGTTCTAACGTATCGATTCCAAGCAACCGACACCGATCTTCATAGGCAGGAAGGTTTGACGCGTCCCGCCATGGTAGGTGGCGTAGTGCGTATCGAACAAACCTACGCTGAACAGACTCCAGCCTCGCAATCCAGCAACGTTGATAAGGACTCCAGATAACGACACTATTTTCTAGTATTGAGCGCACCAACGAACAGTACAATGATTTCAGACACAGAGGGTCTCGGAAGTCTTCAGATATTTTGAAAATAAATCCAAGTTGCCGGTTTGCCTTCGCTATTACTTCGTGGTAGTGTGGCCTGAACGTCATCTCTCGATCGAGAGTTACTCCTAAGTCTTTGACCTGCCTTACACGTTGAAGTACGTTATCAGATATACGATAATCGAATTTAATCGGCTTGCGCTTTCGGTTAAATGAAATAACCATGCATTTATTGATGCAAAGTGTCAGAAAATTTAAAGAGCACCACATCGCCATATCATCTACACGTGATTGCAGGTATTCACAGTCCTCAAGACAGTTGATTGTCATGAACATTTTTACGTCATCCGCATAAAATAATCTACACCCTGGAGGTAGAAGATGAGAGAGTTCATTGATGAACAGCGTAAACAAGAGGGGTCCGAGGTTGCTGCCTTGTGGAACACCGGAGGTATTGGTGAAACTTTCCGAGAGCGATGATCCGATTTTCACGCAGAGCAGGCGATTCTTTAGGTATGATTCGAACCAGCACGCCAAAGGGGAAGAAACACCAAGTTTTTTTAGCTTTGCCAGCAAAATGCCATGGTCCACACGGTCAAATGCTGCTTTCAAATCTGTGTAAACAGCATCGATTTGACCACCAGCGTCCATTGTGCGAACACAAAGTGAAACGAACTCGGTTAAATTCGTAGCAACAGATCGTTTCGGAAGAAACCGTGCTGAGCCGTTGAAATGTATGTTTTGCAGGAGTTGAATAGAGCATCGTTTATGATGATTTCAAATACCTTAGAGCACGAACATAGAGATGTGATCCCTCTGTAGTTTTCTACATTCCGTTTGTCACCCTTTTTGTAGACAGGAAACATGTGAGAAAGTTTCCACTCACCGGGAAACTTACTTTCGTGCAGTGAACGTGAGAACAGCTTAGCCAATGGTACGGCAAGCGAGTTAGAGCAGTTTTTCAGAATGGACGACGGAATCCCATCCGGACCAGCAGTATACGAAATTTTCAGCTTTCTGAGGGCCGACAGGACGGCGTGTTCGTCAATAATAAATGCATGAAAATCAAAAGCATTACTTGGGGTGTACTGAGTCGCGGATGCTATTTGAACGGAAGTGGCAGGGATGTCATTGAAGGTACTTTTAAAATGCTTAGCAAATAGCTGACATTTACCCAGCTCAGAGCTAGCAAGTTGTTCGCCGAGATGGACTGATATAGGCAAACCAACTTCTTTGCGCTTGGAATTCACAAACGACCAAAATCCTTTAGGGTTTCTACGAAGAGATGACTGCTTACGAATAACATATCGACGATATAGGGAACGGTTGTAAACACGGTATGCATTGCTAGCACGGTTGAACTGTTGCTTACTAAACTGTGTGCGACTCCGGCAGTGATGTCGCAATGTTTTTGCTCTGGCACGTTTGAGTTGACGCAAATGGCCATTGGACCATGGGGGCTTTGGCTTCGGGCGACACAAAGGAACATGTTCAGCAATTATATCGCGAACAATGTGGCTGAAGTAGATCACAGCGTCGTCAATGCAATCGAAATCATCTATAGGTTGCCAATCGACACGGGAAATAGCAGCACAAATATCGGCATGATTAGCACGGCGGTAGTCGTACATCTGCGAACCATCGGCGTAATCGTAAAACGTTATCGATTCAGGGAGGTCAACCACCACGTCCAAAGCTGGATGGTCGGCGTCGAGAGAGATAAGCGGGTCAATAGCTTCTGCAACTTTACATGCATTGCTAACTGCGTCGTTTCCAAGGACGAGATCCAAAAACCGTGAATTTCTGTTCGGTACTCCATTAAGCTGAGTCAAACCATGGAAGGAAAGACCGTCGACTAACGCACAACCGGAATTAGAAAGAACAGATTGAGGGTTGACTTCTAGAAATCCGTTATCCGTTGCTTTCCACTGCAAATACGGTTGATTGTAATCTCCAAACTGCAACACGAAGTCATTCAAAGCCAAGTTGGAGATTATTGAACCGATGGAATCCAGATGATCGAGTATGCAACTCATATTGTCACGTCGGTCAGGGGGTAGATAAATAACTCCAACGCTGATGATTCGAGTAGGCGTCGAGATTTTAATCCATAACTGCTCAAGAGTTATACTCGTCGTTGTAGGATCGATAAAGCTGTTCCAATACTTGGAGACCGCGATCAAAACACCACCACCACGGACCTTTGAGCTGTTCGTTGCATTGCGATCGGTGCGGTAAACAGCAAACTTGGGGCCAAATAGCTGTGCATTGTGGAATCGTTCATCCAGCCAAGTCTCCGTCAAAACAATGACATCATAATCGCATTCGCTGACAGCCAAGAAAAACGAATCTACCTTAGTTCGGAGTCCGCGTACGTTTTGGTAATAAATCCGCATAGCAGAAAGAGGTACTATGTCATTGTGCACAATAACATCAGTCGAGCAACCTCTAGAACCGTCAGAGATGATGTTTCCAGGCGACGGCGACTCAAAGTTGGATAAGGCGCCAGGTGCACACCTGGGTTGATCACTAGAAGCGATAGACGTTACCGGAAGGAAGTTGTTCGAATCGCAATTATACTTGCCTGTGTGGACGGTTTGGAAGACCCCCTTTCCATACCCAAACACAGGACCGGGATGACTGTTGGTCGCTGGCTGCAATGGCTCGACTGTGATGAGAGGATTGGAGGCTTCCATGAGGCTTGCAGGCATACATCCCGGAGGTACGACGAGCATCAATGGATCGGTTGGTCTATCATTCAGTTGGCTGGAAACATTTGGAGTATCAGGAACGAAATAGGCAGGAATATGTTCATCGGAGTAGTACTTGCCCGAAGTGGTAGTGTGGAAGACCCCGTCTCCAATCCCAAACACAGGGCCGGGACGTCTGTTGAGCGCTGGCAGGAAAGGCTCGACTGTGTTGGGTGGGTAAGGGGCTTCCAAAAAGCGAGATGTGTTGCGTCCCGGAATAACATTGTTTAGTCGATGGCGAAGCTTGGGGTACCAGTAATGGTGTCACTACTCTCCTGATTTTTGACGGAACCCGAAAATCCTGGGAACCGTAATCCTCGAATTCACGGAAAACCAAACCTTCATACCAAGTCGATGGATCAAGAGCTTTATCCTTAAGTGACGGGTCGAGTCCGATTTTGAAGGACACCAAGAAAAGTGTGTTAGTTTCCTTTCCTTTAGCAATAAGTTTCACCACGGGCGGGTTATCTTCTATCTCAAGATTGGCTTTAACTAGAGCAGCAACTGCTTCAATGCTGACGTCGGGTCGGATTCTCGACAGATACAACCAAAACTTTTTGGCCAGATCTTGGCTGCATATGGGAATGGTGACATCATTCTCCTGTGGTTTTTTGCTACCCATGCGGCAGTCAGAGGCTGGCTTGTCTGCATCAAAAACACGACGAGGACGTTTTATAGTTCCTATATGCTCAAGTGTAGGCCAATGTGCAGCCTCAGCAGGAATTAGTTGAGTGACAGGCTTAGAGTTTAGTTTCTTAATTTCACTCCTCAGCACGGTTATTGCTGTTGTAAGTGAATAAAGAAATGAATTCTCATCAGCTTTGTTCGAGATCGTACGGAAGTGCGAATTCTCAAACAGTTCCGCGCACCCATCACACATCCAAAATAGATTTTTTCGATGGGATGAGAAGTACGAAAGCAGTGCACGTGTAACACCTGAACAGGTATTCATGTGAAAAGTAGCCCCGCAGTAGCCACGGCAGACTACGTAATCGATACCCGTAATTGCCTCGGTGCACTTTGCACAGTGTTTTGCCATAGTGATGCGCCTAAGCGTATACTGTACAACAGCCGATGTCAAGCAGATTCGTGCAGATGGAAAGCTCAGCAATGTGAATAGAAGCTTGCAGTGAATTCCGTCAGATGTCGCTTCAGAAAAAAAAATCGGCGTGGGGGGAAGTTAGCAGTGACGTGGGGGGAGCAAGGCACAATAGCACTAAACAAAAACACAAACACTCCGATCGTCCGTCGAAAATTGTTTGAATATTATCACGGCGGCGACGTAGAACGAAACAAATTTACACGATATGAATTGATGACGCATAAACTTAGAACAAAACAACCGAATAATGATTTTACAACATAGACGACACAAGGAAAAGTTAAAAATTCACGACCGAATATCAGATACAGGTATTCCACTAAACAGCTCACACTCTCCATAATTCATTAATTTAGTATCTAAACATTTACTGACAATATTTCATAAATAAAACGAATGAGATTTAAACAAAATCAAGCTGACAAAACTGAAAACGATGGTTTTATTGTAACCTAAAAACGGTTGGTTACAAGTGATATAATAAAAATTAGAGGTATCAATGGACTCACTACGTCGTTAGCCTCTGTTGATACTAAAATAACTTTTAAACATACTAGTTTAACGTTAAGTTTAATGTAGTAGCTCAGCTACCCAGCAATATAGCAGCTTTACCACAAAGCTTATTTAGACTTTAGTACGCTTACGCTAACCTTAAGCAATAATGATTATGAACACAATTCATGCAAAATTACATATAATATACATGATCATTTTACGTGTATTTTACCGGCACGAACTGAAATGGGCAGATACATTAAAACAGATATGACCGATACTTGTGTGGCACTACAACGGGAAATGGTACCACATGTTTTTATTGCAAACTCGATAGCTATACCCGCTTCTTCTTCTTCTCTAGCATTTCAAGCTTATTGCTTTCACAATAAGCTTATTGCTTGCTCTCAATTTAGTGTTCTAAATGCACTTCCACAGTTATTAATTAAGAGCTTTCGATGCCAAGTACCATTTTTGCATTAGTATGATTGTGTGGCAAGTACAATCATACGCTAATAAAAAGGGGTCGAAAAATTTTCATTAACGAAAAATTCCTAGACCAGACCGGGAATCGAACCCAGCCACCTCCAGCATGGTGTTGCTTTGTAGATGCACCTTTACCAACTGAGCTAGCTATACCCACAAATGGTACGATCCCTGTTCGTATCGTTAATTTAAAAAATAAACCGGTAAAAATTGAAAATATCCAGACAAATATCCAACTTGCAGCAAGTTACAATGTTATTGATTTAAAACAATTCAAAAACAACAAAGATAGCGCAAGAGTAAAAAACATATTAAAGGAACTAAAGTTGCATCATTTACCACCGGATGAAAAAGCAATTTGAATTATTAAAATATGCCTAAAATATTCTGAAATATTTTGTCTAGAAATTGACCAGCTAGAAACTACGCAAGTATATTGCCCCCTCAACTTCCTCTGTAAAGCTCACCGCGCAGCCTATTTACAACAAGCGGCACGACACTAGACGAACGAATCCAGAGGAATTCATTCAAATATCGTATGGAAATTTGCCACAAGATTTTGTAGCAAATTGCATACGATTCTCTAATTGAAAGAAGTTCATCGGACGATCGTATGAGAATTTTTCCTCACAGAAAAAAAAGCTGCAATAGGGATTCGAAACATGAACCTTGGGATCCAGAGGCGAGCCACAATCCCACCGGGACTACACACGCTTGATAAGTGATGACGATTGAAAGTGTATATGACCCTTGCTTTGTGGTTCATAGTTCCGATCGTATGAAAATCGTACGGATAATTTCCTGAGTGTACAGACTGCCAGTTTCACTAAAAACCGAAGTAGACAAACAAATTACTAAAATGATGGAAGATGAAATAATAGAAAAATCCAAGTCCAATGCTTTTGGTACCGGACAAGTCTGCCAATGATGAGAAAAACCGGCGCGGTATGTGTCGTAGCCGGGGGTCATGATGATCGGTAATCCCACTAAGCTGTCGATGGGAGGAACTGTGCTTGACGCCGACACTGTAGTTGCGAGAGTGGAACTCGGCCCGCAGTTTGCTGCTGCTGCAGGAAAATGCAGTCAAAATGGAAAACCTTAAATCACTATGGCCCTGAAAAGCGCCGATTTATTATGTTGCTGCTACTGATGATCGTGCTCCTTGGCGATGAAACCTGACAGAATGATTTGCCCGAAATGAAATTGTCTTCTGGCTCTGAAAAGAGCCGTTTAATTTAGGAAATTCCACCGTGCGCTGCTGCTCTGGTTTTGAAGCGAATCCGCCGTGCTGCAACCTGGTCCGATTGACAAATGAGCCGCCGTTGTCCACGCTCCTCGTTTTGGTTCTTGATACTGCCACTGGTACCGCTGCTTGAGTGAGTTGGGGTCCCAATTTTCTCGCTGCTGCTGCTTCTACTGCTGTAGCTTGTGTCATTTGCGACGTTCAACTGATGAATGACTTCACTAAGAGAATGGGATTACTTTTATAGCTGAATGCTGAAACCATTCCGCCAATCAGAAACAGTGAAGGGGAAACATTGAAAAGAGAACAGTTCGTCATCATAATTTTTTCTGTTCTGTTTATTTGTTTTTTTTGTTGTTGTCTTGGAAACCTCACCTTTGTATAATAGGGTAATGAGGCGCGTTAACGTCTTATGTCTTAATAGTGGATATAAAAAAAATATTTCTCTCATTTTCGTTTTTCAACGAAGGCAAAGCAGCAAGGAAAACTATGTTCTAATACATTTAATGACATGATCTCTCTTTAATACTACAATGCTATACAGCTGTACTCTTCAATCAAACACGCTAAATAATACCATATTATTAAAACGGGACGAAATTTTTGTTGAACGTTTAGGTCTTGCATTTACGGCAATTTCATCTGAAAATTCACTTGCGTTGAGATCTGGATGCTTGAAGAATCAGTCAGAATTTCTTCCTCTCGGCCGTTATTATATCAGGGTATTCGCCTAGCGCAATCGGAATCTTTTTCACATCCTGTACATTCCTTGAATATTGTACGCCTCTGTCGCTTTGCACCACAACTTTGGCGCCGTCTCTTGTCAACACAGTAAAACGATCTGCGGAAAAAGTTGGTTCTCCCTTTTGTTTTTGTGCTTTGAGCTAGAAGCACCCTATCTCCTACTGTAATTTCTGATTCCTTAGCCCATCTAGTTTAATCAGTATGCAGTTTACTGTCTAACTTGCTTCTGGCATCTTTTTCACGTACCTCAGTTCTATCAACCTGTTCTGGTGGTAGAGACTCCATAAAAAGGGAAAGGTGCCTCTGTATCGCCAACCAACAAGTAGTTCAAACGGCGTGATACCGAGTCTCGGTAGTGGACGAACCTTGTGGTGCATATGTAGATACTGTTGTAGAGCAATTTTCCAATTAACGTTGTCGAGCTTGGCAGCAGTGAAAGCATCTTTCAACCCTTTATTTTGACGTTCCACTGCTCCATTTGACTGGGCGCTTAGTGGGATTGCCTTTTCTGATCCTGACACCTCGGTTCTCCCATGTCTTGACAAACTTTTCTCCTTGGAAGGGTGGACCATTGTCGCTGTGAATTGCAATAGGGTATCCCCAGACTTCGAAAATCCTGCTTAAAGCCGCATTTGTGTTGTCTGCATCGATCTTTCTCATTTCTACGACGTGTAGATACCGCGAATAGGTATCTACAACAACCAGGAATTCTCGAGATCCACATCCGTTGAACGAGAAAAAGTCGACCTGGAGAATTTCCCACGGTCCGTCAGGTAACTCACGACTGGTTAAAGGAATAGAGGGATTTTTCCTTAAAAGCCGGAAGCATGTTTCACAACTTTAAAACCTCACCATATATATATATATATATATATATATATATATATATATATATATATATATATATATATATATATAAATCTATACATATATATATATATATATATATATATATATATATATATATTTATATATATATATATATATATATATATATATATATATATATATATATATATATATATATATATATATATATATATATATATATATATATATATATATATATATATATATATATATATATATATATATATATATATATATATATATATATATATATATATACATATTTATACATATATATATATATATATATATATATATATATATATATATATATATATATATATATATATATATATATATATATATATATATATATATATATATATATATATATATATATATATATATATATATATATATATATATATATATATATATAAATATTTATATTTGTATAGATATATTAGTTTGATTTCCATTATTCACTTTTAAAAAAAAGAGTCTACTAAGTCCTGGAGCACAGGTTTTATTCATGATCTTAACTCTGAAACTATTCACTAAGTCCTGGAGCACAGGTTTAATTTACGATCTTAACTCTAGCACACACAAATCAATACTGAGATCTAAATTCCTCACGACTCTAACTCGAACTTTCTCAATCCTCGCCAAAGACCAAATCAAGTAACCCCTATAAATGCCTTATCTAAATTACTGAGGTCAGCTGGGAACATGCTGGCGCGATGTCTTCCATCCAGATGTCACGTTCGAGGTGTCCGGTTCCTACATCATTGATCGTTGATGCCTGGGAGTCTGCTGAGTCGCCTGTTCAGATGTTTACGCTGCACTTGTATGCTACGTTGTACTTGTAGTCTACTGGAGCGATGATCTGCAGCCTCGTGGGAACGATGATGGTTATGATGATTAACGGCACATAACTCCCCCTTCTTAGCTTGAACCGTCCGGTTCAATTCAAAGGTGGGATGACCTCCGAGGGCCTTCGATGATGCGATGGTACTTGTATTCGCATGAATATTTGAAGGTTTGATGATTGTTTTTTTTTCCAGATCCTCTTAATCTGTGCCGTCAGGTACGTAGAAACTGCTATTAGTAGTACAATCCATACCAAATTTGTCCATGTTGTAACATTTTGAAGTTGATTTGTTGAGTGAATGTTGTCGATTCTTTTCCGATTTTCGATATGAAGTTCTTCTAAATACTGCGTATCCGTGAGAACTGTCTTTGATTTGTTGATTTTTACTGCTTGCAGAGGTAATATTTCAATAGCGTGTTCCACATTGAACTGAAGTTTTTCAAATGTCACATTGTTGATTTTTATAGAGCAGTTGTTGTAGATAATAAGAAACGTACCAGTTATATTCTTTGGCCCGTATCCACAGTTATTTTCCAATCTGATTGGATTGATCGCATTTTTTATAAGTATATTGTTCTTGTCGATGGTTGTGATTTCATTGACACGGTTGTATTTCTGGAAAGGGCAATAACTGTGGTTTCCTCTTAGCAGTGTGTGGATACACTTATTAGCTGTAACATTTGTGAGTTTGTGTAAATCACAGATAATATTGCCCTCTATGTGATTGCAGGTTGCGTTCATAATGAATGTTGATTTACTACCTAGTACAGCATACGATGCGTTAAGAAGGACTATCTCGCCATTAATAGGGAGGTTTTCAATGATGACTTGTTCATACGGTTTATCCAAAAAAAAACGTGGAATTTTTATAACAAATACGATTGATGAGCCATTGTAGTATGCTGCTGCCTCCAAATATTCGTAGACTTGGTCGTCGCTGAGTAATACAATTCCTTGTGTTTCCAATTTTCTTCTGATGATTTCGAATTCCTCGGGAATTGGATTATGTCCGTAGCGATTATTCCCATTTTGGCCAGCTGGATTGACTCAAATATGGTGTCCAGATGCTTTTGAATGATGTCGAGGTTGAAAATGATCCGTTGAATTTGTAGAACTTGTTTTTAAAGTGACTTTTATGTTGAAATTAGTCCCTAACTGATTCGTAAGTCTAGCTAAATCTGTTGATTGCTTTTGAACTATTCTTGTCAAATTATTTAGTTTTTCTTGAAATTGATAATTTATTTTAACCTGTTTGTTGTTTTCTATTATAACGTTTTCATTAGACAGCTCTAGTTTTCTTATACAATCATTTATATTAATCAAATCATTATTATCTAAATTTCCAGTAACTGCTTTAATTATGCTGCCCAATACATTAATTGCTGTTTTCTGTTTGATTCGTTCTTTTGCTTTGGAAGTAATCTTTTTAAAGTAGTTAAGGTCTGTTCATATTTTAGTTTTAAAATTTCAAACATTTCCTTCGAATTTTTATTAGAGCCTAACTTTATTATCAAGGAATTATATTGGTCTAACACTCTATCAAATATCCCTAGTTCAAGTGTCTGTAAAAGCAAATCATTTCCTGTTTTGATGTAGACTCTTCCATT